>BJCG01000010.1:3770000-4370000 GCA_005406145.1 Prunus yedoensis | reverse complement strand
CTCGACGCACGGTAGACCGTGCTGGCACGCCCGCGCATAACCGCACCGCATCCAAAAGAAGGAAGCCACGTGTTAACGCACATCCCCTCGGCCCAGATCACCAGGCCGTGAGATTTGCGCAGCCAACAGTTACTAAAAATATGTTAATACTATGTCATAGAAGTACACTGTTAATACTATGTCATATAAATCAACTTAGTTGCAAGGCATGAATAGTATAACAAATGTTCATACCACTTACTGGAAGTTAACAACTATATCATTTCATTTGCATAATAGGTACAATAAAGAATCCAAACGGTACCAAACTTCAAAACCAAGTCAACACTAAATAGTATTTTGCGAATTAAAATCACAAAGAACCTAGATCACTGAGAATCTAAATCCAAGAACAGTAATTATCAAATTTCTTTTCTTTTGTTCAATTTGTATTAGAAAAGAAAATGAAGATGTAGTGGCAAGATGCCACACCAACAATACAGATATATAGTTTAAGTTCTTGTATGCAAAATCATTGTTAGCTAACTCATAGTCTTGAAGGAAAAAAGCATACACTCTCTGCCTTTTCCACCAACTACAAAGAGGTTAACCAATACAAGGTTTTGTGGAGGACCTTCTTTTTCACCAAGGAATATGCATCTAGTAATGTCAGCACTAAACTCCAGATGACTTGCAGACCCATTGAAGCAATCAGGTAGCTGCAAAATGAGCATTGCCTTAAACAAATATTACAATTTTTTTTAAAGATATTTAGTCAAATACCCATTCTTAGCACTAAAACTATAAATAAACCTTACACCATTTAATTTCTATAAACAAACCCAAAAAATGACAATTGGTCCTATTAAATTTAATTTTGATTATTAAATTACTTTGATGCCCTATTGAGTGTTTGGGGCTTTTTTATATGTTTTGGGGTTGGGTTTGTTTTGGGGTTGGGTTTGTTTTGAGAAATCAATGGCAGTTTTATAATTTCAAAGAAGTTAAAAGCCTTTTTGTTATGCTATAAATGAGCTTTGAGTGTGTTTCTAAAGTCCATTTCATATAGGGTATTTTTATAATTTGGGCTCCTATATTGGGTATAATAGTGAATCTCCCTTTTTTTTAAGACAAGAAATGGCATGTGATGCATCAAGAGATGCTGAAATTTGCCCCATAAGCCTACATAATTAGGTTACACAAAACTGAACTTAGATGGCAATTTGCTCATAAACATTAGATAGCATACATAGATAGAGCCAAACAAGTCAACAACAATGACAAAAACAAGCATAATGAATTCTAAATCACTAATTCCAATTATTATATCATTCTAAAATAGAAAAAGCAATACATCAATGACTCATATTGACTAATTAAGTATTTTAGGCCAAGAACTCATCCCAAAATTCTAACTACACCACCTCTAGTATTGCTGGTGTGCCAAAGAATGGAGAATCAAATTGAATCACCATATTACCATCACCAAAACCTCAATTCAATCATACACTAAGCAAACACAAAAATTAACAACAACAAAAAATACGAGAAATTAAAAATTTCACAGTAACCTCTAAGAGCTTTTTCATATGAGAGACAACGAGTAGTTCTTCAGAGAATCTCTCTCCTGGCGGCGTATCTGTACTAAGATCGACGAATGATATCCAACGGTCTCTGCCTTCTTTGCCATGCTCATTCCTCCAGATGAGTTCTTAGCTCCGTCTCTGTCCGAGGTTGTTGTGGTTGACGTCGCTCGAATTTGACGGTGCTGGAGAAGGAACTGGAAGCGTGTCATCGGCTGACGGAGATTGAGACGGAGATGATTGCGGTGGCGCTGGAGGTGAAGAAGGATGTGGTGCATTAACTGGAGCGTTTGACGGAGATGGAGGAAGAAAAATCAGCGATGGAGTTTTGGGCGAAGGTGAATCGGCGGCAGGTTGCAGCGATGGATTCTACGAGGCTGCGGTGGAGATGACGAAGATACAATATAGAATTGAACTAGGAGAAAAGCTAGAAGCAGAGCTCGATGAACGTCGCCATTATTGAAGAAGAAGAAGAAAGTTTGAGATGCTGATTGATGAAGATTGAATTGATTAATAAACAAAGCAAAAGGGCAAAACAGTAATCAAATATAGCTATAGAATTTAAGAAATCGACAACTGTCAATTTTTGGGTTTACCTAATTTAAGTACAATCCAACAAAAGCCAAATTAAATTGGAAATTATAACTCAATCTCAATGTCTAATTCCTTAAGCTAGCTAGTGCTCTGCAAATTAAGCAATTTTTGAAATGACTCAATATGTCTCTCTTTTTTTTTTTTGGTCAACATAGATATCATAAAAGCCAAACGGCAAAGGCCCAAAGGGGAGCCAAACCCAACCAAACAAACAGGACATACACACCAAACCAAAAAACTAAAAACAAGAATAGGAAGCAAAAACATCAAAAGAACAAAACAAACGAAAAAACCACACAACAGGGGATTAAGCACCAGGCGGAGGGCAAGGAAGACCATCCTGAGGTAAAATATGAACTAGAGAGGATGGAGGTCGCACAAGCCACGACTCCAAGCACATCCCCTTCCAGACAAGCAAGGCAACGACATCTATAGACCGGTTCGCTTCACGTATACCGGTGAGAAGCTGCAAGATCCTCTCTCATTGGATTGTACACAAGTAATCTCTTCGGATTTGACACGAAATTCAATCTCATTGGATTGTGTTGCGTCTATCAAGTGCAAGTAGTTACACGTAGTAATAATCTTGGGAGTCCAAGTATCGTATTCTCAAGGAGCAAGTAGGCAAATCTTTGCACACAAATAAATAATTAAACGTACCAAAATAAAAGTGACAAGCAAAATGGATAAGTAATTTGATTCGATTGTTGTAGAGATTGAGTTTAAAAATAAAATATCAATAATGGAAATGCTAAGGCATCAAGGTTCAATTCTTTAAGCAAAATATGTTTCATGCTCTTTAATCCAAATTAAACTCGATTAAAATTATCATTGAGAAACTTTAACCGGAAGTTTTGGGTGTGTTTATATACATTGAATGGTATAGGGTTTCTTTATAGAATTATGTCTAGGAATGGGTATTTAACAAATTTTCTATTATATATATAGATAGATTAACAAATTTTAGAATACTTAAACATTTTTATAAAATGTACAAATTTTGTTAGAATTAGACAAGTTTTTGTACAAAATTGGTTAGAATTAGACAAGTTTTTATGCAAATTTTATGTATAATGTACATTCTTTTGTCCCCTATGAATTTCAAATAGGTTTTCATTATTTTTAAAAAACGGAAATTGTGTGACCGACGTGTAATAAAACTTGCAACGACATAATTATATAGAACACCGTCGTCTTTATATCTATTAAATTCAAAATATTCATAATAAATTTAAAATATAACCAAAAAATGCACCATCAACCTCCCTGTAAATATAACAACGTCACAGTTTTTTAAAAAGCGACGTAAAAGGTTTTTCAAACGACGCTCTTGGTTCTATAGATGACGTTGTTTTCTTGATATTAGACGGCGAGAAGTTAATAGTTTAGGTCGTGGAAAATGGTTTGTACGTCATTTTCTGTGTAAAAATGGCTATGGTTTTAACTTTAAACGACGTTTGTTTTAAAATTAAATCGTTTATTATAATTTAAAACGTCGTTAATTTATTAACGCCGACGTGGTTTGTGGGTTTTATTAATAATATTTTATTCTATTTAATTCGAAATATTCATAATAAATTTAAAATAAATCCAAAAAATGCAACGTCAACTCCTATGAAGTCATTGCGATATTTTCTTCCCCCTTAAGCTTTAAAAAATTAAGTTTGAGTTATACAAATTTAAAATTACCACCAAAAAGAAAAATATTTTCATGAGTCACAACATCACTTATACTTTAAAGGTTTAGGGTTTAGGGTTTAGGGTTTATGGTTAATATATATTAGGCCGTAAAACCATAAACCCTTTTCTAAAATTATTTAAAAATATATATATAATTTAGGGTTTATATTTTATGGTTTAGGGTTTAGGGTTTAGGGTTTAGGGTATAGATGTAATAAGCGTCATGTTTATTTATATTTTTAACGACGGTTTTTTTGTTTTCCGTCGATGATTTATGATGAGCGCATTTCTAAACCGTGGTTTCATTAAAATGACGTTGTACACACATAACAACGTCATATTTTTTTTAACAAGCGATGTAAAATATTTTTCAAACGACGCTATTGGTTATATAGACGACGTTGTTTTTTTGATATTAGAGAGTTTAGGTCGTGGAAAATGGTTTGTACGTCGTTTTCTGTGTAAAAATGGTCATGGTTTTAACTTTAAACGGCGTTTGTTTTAAAATTAAGTCGTTTATTATGATTTACAACGTCGTTAATTTATTAACGACGACGTCGTTTGTGGGTTTTATTAATAATATTTTATTCTATTTAATTCGAAATATTCATAATAAATTTAAAATAACTCCAAAAAATGCAACGTCAACTCCTATGAAGTCATTGAGATATTTTCTTCCCCCTTAAGCTTTAAAAAATTAAGTTTGAGTTATACAAATTTAAAATTACCACCAAAAAGAGAAATGTTTTCATGAGTCACAACATCACTTATACTTTAATGGTTTAGGGTTTAAATAAATTTAGAAAAGGGATTAGGGTTTAGGGTTTTATGGACGAGATATTTTAGGCCATATAACCCTAATCCCTTTTGAAAAATTATTTTAAAAAAATATATATATAATTTATGTTTTATTTATTAGGGTTTAGGGCCTAGGGTATATTTGTCTATTTAATTTTCTAATACGTCTGTTTTTTTTTACGACGTATGGAGATACCACGACCCAATTATTTTAATAGGCGTCATATTTCTTTAGACATGTTAACGACGGTAGTTTGGTTTTGCGTCGTAAGGATATTTACAGCGACGTCATTTTTTAAATAAGCGTCATGTTTAGTTTGAACTTTTAACGACGGTTGTTTTTTTGTTTCTGTCGATGTTTTTTAAAAAGCGCGCTTTCTAAAAATTTCACCTCGACCTAAAATTTTCAGATTTCGCTCTAACTCTTATACTTGTAACCCTGAACCAAGTTGGCCATAGTCTGTGACCTAAAACATTTCGCTCCGCTCTCTCACTTCAACTCTAATTCAAAGTTGGACTCTCCGTCGAATACAAGTTGGCCAAGTTTACAACTCCGTCGAATCCAAGTTGGCCATAATCTGTGAGCTCTGCCTACCTATAAGTTCAAACCCTAATCTCATGCTTGTAAATTCATTGAATGATATTCAGTTCTGTGGTAAAGGGTTTTGTGATTTTTTAATGTTGTCGATGGTATGGGTTAATGGATTTAATGTTTAATGTTTTCATGAATTGGGAATGGATTTAATGTTGTCGGATCTTTTAATCACTCTCTGTTATTATGAATCGGGAATGGATTTAATATTTTCATGCTTAGTATATGTTGGTTTCGTGCTTAGTATACGTGTTCTTAATACCCAACATAAAAATTAATGTATATGTTGTGTTCTGAATATATTTTGGGTTCTTGAAAATAAACTGGGATTTCGATATCTTTTTTATGCATACGACGACGGTTTTTTAACAAACCGTCGTCTGTAAATTTATTCCACGACGCATTTTAACTACCGTCGTGGTTCAAGTTCGCTGGCCTCTGTTTCTTGCTAGCATTAGACGACGTTTTTTTAAAAACCGTCGTCTATATATGTGTAATACGTCTGTTGTTGTTTAAAAACCGTCGTCTGAATACTATATTATTTGCTATTAAAACCTTATATAATCTGCTATAGTGATAGTCATTGCTTGTCTTTTCACCTTATTATAGATAATAGGATATAGTGTCGAAGATGGATAAGTCATGGATGCACTCGGATAGAAGATCGAAGGCATATGAGTTAGGGGTGGAAGCATTTTTGCAATTTTCTGTAGAAAATCTTCTAACTACAACGCATATCCGTTGTCCATGTGTTAAATGTGTGAATTTGAAATTGTTTGGAGTTGGAATTATAAGGGATCACTTATACTTTAATGGAGTTGACCAAAGCTATAAGAATTGGACATTTCATGGAGAACCTTGTGTCTACCGCGCAAATCTCATGGCCTGGAGTTCCGGGCCGAGGGGATATGCATTGACACGCGGCTTCCTGCTTTTGGGTGCGGTGCGGTTGTGCGCGGGCGTGCCAGCACGGTCTACTGTGCGTCGAGATTGTTGATGTGAATGGAAGTGGTTAAGTGGTGCGCCTGTTTGAACTTGCCTTCTGGTCAAACGATTGTAGCCGAGAGAGGAACTAATCTCAGCTGTCAGGTTCACGGCCTGAGCTACAAGGCCGTTTAATGGTGGTGTTGATGGTGGGTTTAGGGCGTTGCTCCGGCGCGCTGCTCAGTGAGCGGCGGTCGTATGATATATGGGGTGAATAAGCGAATAACAAAGATGGTGCTCCGGCGCCTTGAAAATCAAGGGTCGTATGACATATTGATGAATGGATTTTCCTTACAATCTAACACTACTCCTAGGAAAGCAAGTAAAGATATTGAAAGTGCATTACAGGAAAATATAAGTTGCTCCGTGGGAGGCTTTGGTTTGGTGTTTGAACCCTTTGAACGTGGTCTTGAGCCTTGTATTTATAGGGAGAGTTCCTGGGTGAGTAATCGAGGCTGAAATCCTGCATAGTGGAGTCTGATTAGAGCAAGTGGGTAGTTTAATCGACATTTGGGATCGTGAAGTATGGTGGTGTGACCCCATGAATCCCGGTGAATCTCGGCCGCCGCCCTAATCGTGGTTTCTGCGCAACTGGCCGTGGGGACGCATTTATTGCTCTGATAGTTAGTCACCCAATCTCTCAAGCTGCAAGAATTCTTGTGAGAATGTCTGAGTCTAATCACTCTACTTTCTGTCCCCAAATCTTGACTTCAGTCACTTCCCACCTTCCCTTGTGCATTAAATGCTTATTTATGGCTAGTGGGTTTGCTGCAATAAACAGAGGCGTTGCTTCATTAAATGAAGCATGGGACCCTGTCATCACGTGATGATTTGACCCTTAATATCTTTGGCCGTGATTTTGTTCGGCCTTGGCCTATAATCGAGGCCGAGAAGATCATGCCTTGGCAACTTCTCTTTTGTCTTCAGTTTTGCGAGCAAATGCAAGGGCCGAGGAAAGGGGCGCCTTCGGCCAGTTTATGGCAGTGATTTATTAGGCACAAACACCTTGGGAACCAACTACTAATGCTAGTAGAAATGTTGAAGAAGATGATGACCATAGTAGGTACAGTTTTGTGTCTGAAGAAATAGAGATGGATGATAATGATTTTGGTGATTTTGGATCCGATCCTTATGAGTTTGCTAATGTGATTGGGGATGGAGATCAACCATTGTACCCTGGTTGTAGAAAGTACACCAAGTTATCGGCATTAGTGAAGTTGTATAATTTGAAGGCAAAACATGGGATGAGTGATGTATGTTTTACAGAATTATTGATACTTTAGAGTGAGTTGCTTCCAGAAGGAAATACAATACCGGCCTCTATGTATGAGGCAAAAAAGACTTTGTGTGCATTGGGGCTGAGTTATGAGAAAATCCACGCATGCCCCAATGATTGCATCTTGTATAGGAAGGAGTATGAAGATTCAACTAATTGTCCTACTTGTGGTATCTCAAGGTGGAAGGAAACCAAAGATGGATTCTTGAAAGAGGGTGTGGCAGCGAAGGTGTTGTGGTATTTTCCTCCAATTCCAAGGTTTAAAAGGATGTTTCAATCACATGAGACAACTAAGAATTTGACTTGGCATGCTGCTAGAAAATCAATTGACGGTCAGATATCTCATCTGGCGGATTCCCCGTCTTGGAAACTTGTTGATGATAAATGGCCCGAGTTTGGTAATGAGCCGAGAAACTTGAGATTGGCTCTTTCATCTGATGGATTCAATCCCCACAGTTCTCTAAGTAGCAGATATAGTTGCTGGCCAGTTATCTTAGTTACATATAATCTCCCACCATGGCTGTGCATGAAACGAAAGTTCATGATGTTGACTTTATTGATTTCCGGTCCTAAACAACCCAGAAATGATATAGACGTCTACTTGGAGCCTTTGATTGATGATTTAAAATCTTTGTGGGATGGGATTAGAGGAGTGTATGATGCACACATATGAGAATACTTTACACTCAGAGCTGCATTACTGTGGACCATTAATGATTTTCCCGCCTATGGAAACTTATCTGGTTGTGTTGTTAAAGGATATAAAGCTTGTCCAATATGCGGCGATGATACACCTAGTTACAGGTTGAAAAATGGCCACAAAATTTGTTACATTGGGCATAGAAAATGGTTACCAATCAATCATCCATATAGGAGGCAACGTGCAGCTTTTATTGGGAAACCTGAATATGGCTCGCCTCTGGAGCCATTAACGGGAGAAGAAGTGCTGCATATGGTTGAAGATATTAATTACATATGGGGATCGAAAAAAGGGGGAGGTGGAGGTGAAAATGATGGTAACAGAGTTTGTTGGAAGAAGAAGTCAAAATTCTTTGATCTTGAGTATTGGAAATACCTTCTAGTGAGGCATGTCCTAGATGTTATGCACATTGAGAAGAATGTTTGTGATAGTATCATTGGTACATTGCTGGAGATCCCTGGAAAAAATAAAGATGGGATTGCTGCTCGGTTAGATTTATTGAACATGGGGGTCAAAACTGATTTGCAACCCGAGTATGGAGAAAGAAGTACTCGTTTGCCTCCAGGGCTTTGGAATTTGTCAAGAGCAGAGAAAAGAGCGATTTGCAATTCTTTCTATGGTATGAAGGTCCTTGAAGGTTATTCTTCAAATATAAAAAATCTTGTATCTTTACAATATTCAAGACTTCTTGGCCTTAAATCACATGATTGTCATACCTTAATGCAACAATTACTCCCTGTGGCAATTCGTTCTGTTTTGGAGAAGCCTGCAAGGTATGCAATAACTCGTTTGTGCTTCTTCTTCAATTCTATATGTGTAAAGACGGTTGATGTTTCCAAGCTAGATAAGTTGGAAGAAGATGTAGTAGTTACTTTGTGTTTGCTTGAAAAATACTTTCCACCTTCATTCTTCGATATCATGGTTCATCTAGTAGTACATCTTGTCAGAGAAGTTCGTCTATGTGGGCCAGTATATTTTAGATGGATGTATCCGTTCGAAAGATATATGAAAGTTCTAAAGGGGTATGTTCAGAACCGTACTCATCCCGAAGGTTGCATTGCGGAGCGTTATATAGCTGAAGAAGCTGTAGAATTTTGCACTGAACATTTATCTGATATTAGTACAATTGGAGTGCCATCAAGTCAGAAGATAGGAGTTTCAAAGCCATTATCAGGTTGCACAGTGAGCTTAGTTGATTGGGACCTGTTGAACCAAGCACATCTATATGTCTTGGAGAATACGGAGGAAGTCCTACCTTATATCGAGTATGAGTTTTATTCTTTAAGTTTCAATTTTAAATTATTCCTTATGTTTATCTTATATGTTTGGGACCGTAATGCTTGAATTTTTCGTGTCATGTAGGGAACATATGATCCACATCAAGGCCGCTTATCCAAAATTTAGAAAGAGAACAAAGTGGCTGCAAGATAAGCACAATAGCACTTTCATTCAATGGCTACACTTCAAGGTATATGTTATTCAATAACATATTGGACTTTTAATTTTCTTCTTTCTATGTTAGATTGAATTAAGATATGATTAATTTGCAGGTTCAAAGTGAAATTGATGAGGGAGACAATCATGGGGTATCAAAAAATTTAAGGTGGCTAGCAGCTGGTCCAAACATGGCAGTGCCATTATATAGGAGCTATCTTATTAAAGGTGTTAAATTTAACATCAAGGCACAAGATGATGTGCGGACAGTTCAAAATAGTGGAGTTTATTTACTTGCACATACCATGCAAGTTGCTAGTGCCAAGGATAAAAACCCAATTCTCTCAAATATGGGTTTTTATGGTGTCATTCAAGAAATTTGGGACCTTGACTACCAAAAGTTTACAATCCCAGTCTTTAGGTGTGATTGGATAGATAGTACTTCCGGCCTTGTGGTCGACGAACTTGGATTTACCCTTGTAGATTTGAGTAAAATTGGACATAGGAATGACCAATTTGTTTTGGCTTCTCAAGTCAAACAAGTATTTTTTGTTGACGACCCGATGCATCATGGTTGGTCGGTAGTGTTATCAATGCCTGATAGAGAATATAATGATGTTATTGGTGATGATGTCTTAGGTGATGTGAGAATTGAGTGTGAGCTATTTACTAGAGGGATGCCAAATGTTGACACATTTGATGAACTAGTGGGTGAGTTCGGAAGTCAAAATATTCGAGATGGATGTGAAGATATATGGATTGAATGATGCTCTTGTAATTTATGAAATTACTTATGCCCTAAACAGTGCTACTGTATGACATTAATTTTGTAATAAATTGTAATGTGTTTTCTTCACTTTCATTATGCAGGTTTTGGCCACAAAACAATCAGTACATAAAATACTGGTTCAGTATTATAAAACGACGGTCCTCATAAAACTGTGAAAAACAGACGTCTGTTTTCATAAAATTGTCAATAAAAAATGACGTTTTGGAGCATTCAACGACGGCATTGAATTTACCGACGTATAAAAGCGAAGTAAAATTGAAGAAAGACGACGTTATTGTGAAACAGTTATTAACGATATCACGTCGGAGAAGCATAAAGAGCCGACATGTAATTACAAATAACACGACTCCAGTTTAATAATACCGACGTCTAAAAGGACAGATATCAAACCTGAACGTTACAAAAGACGACGTCTTAGATCATGAACTCGTCCGTAACAAATCAAAAATCGTCGTCTTAAAATTTTACCACGTCGCTTGTTATATCAAAAACGAAGTAAAAAAAAAACAATTCACGACGTAATTTGATATCCAGAGGTAAATTTGTCGACGTAAAATGATATTTGGATGTCGTTCTTTTACAAAAACAACGTTATATAGGAATATCCACGTCTCTTTTTTATTCTTATGTCGTTAAATATATTTTCCACGGCGATTGGCTGAAAAACTTCGCCGTCTCAGATAGATTAGACGACTATTATTTTCCACGGCTGTCTTTTACATGATCACGACGTTGTATATAAAATACTACGTCGTTTATAGAAATAAATATGTCGTAAGTCATGAGCCCAGTGGCGGACCCAGACTTTCGTTCATCTGGGGGCTTAAAAAAATTCAACCAATATATAATCAAACAAAAAATATTTCAAACTTTGAATATTAATAGCATTGTCTAATAAGTAAATTTACAATTGTCCTCAACGACTTTTCATATTCTGAAAACGTTGCATAATAAGCTCATTATTAATACTATTAAATATGTCTTTTTCAAGATATACTACCAAGCAATCATTCATCCATTGGTCTCCCATTCGATTACGCATTCTGTTCTTCACGATGTTCATAGCAGCGAATGCCCTTTCTACTGAAGCTGTTGCAACTGGAAGTGTTAACGCCAATTTTATGAGAAGATAAACTAGTGGATATGCCTTATCCTTTTTTGTCTCAACTAGTTTTTTTGCAAGAGCAGCAATACCTTGTAATTCTGAAAAATTGGTGTTGGAATGCATATCATCAATATAAGTTTGAAGTTGATCTTTAAGTACCTCAAGTTCTTGTGACGAAAAATCATTCGGGTAAAGTTGAGCAAGCCGAATGAGCTTTTGCTTATCAAAAGAAGAAAATGAATCATTTGGACTCAAGCATGCCAAGCAAAGTAACAACTCAGTGTTGGCCTCATTGAAACGACTATTCAGCTCTTGGAGTTGCAAAGCTATCACTTCATAGAAAAAATCAACACGATAATAATGCATATTTGTGATTTTTGGACCGTTGCGTCGTGACCTCCCTCGAGCTAGAAACATATCACCCATGTTAGGAACATCAATACTTTGATCCCTACAAAAAACAGAAACTTCCTCCAATAAAGAATCCCATCCATTCTCCCTCATCTTCTGGAATTGTTGCTTACATAATTCAACTAAATCCATGGCATTCACAATATCTTGATCATCCCTCTGTAAGGCTTGTGACAATGCATTTGTGATTCCAAGTATATTCCTCATCAAATGCAAACTAAATACAAAATCAAATGATTGCACTAATCCTAGCAGTATAAATGCCTCATGTTTTTGATCAACAGTCAATCTATCATTTGCAATTTCATCAAGCACATCAATTGTAGATGAGAACATGGTAATAAAGTTTATCAACGTACCATAATATGAGCCCCAACGTGTATCACATGAACGCTTAATCTCTGTTGCTTGATTTAAACCTTTCCCAATAGAAATCTCCCCATTAGTCAATGCTTCAACTACTTTGAGAGCTTGCTTATCTCGAAGAATGTCACGACACTTCGATGATGCTCCAACAATATTTACCACATTAGAAACTAAGGTGAAAAAAGCACCTATGAGGCTGTGTTTTTTTGCCAAACCCACAATAGCCAACTGAAGTTGATGTGCAAAACAGTGAACATAGTAAGCAGACTCATTCTCCCCCATAATAAGTGTCTTCAGACCATTGAACTCTCCACTCATATTACTAGCCCCATCATAATCTTGACCTCGTAATCTGCACATACTCAATTTATGTCTAGAAAATAATGAATCAATACTTGCTTTAGGTGACTCAGCTGTGGTACTTGTAACATGTTCAATACCTATGAACCGTTCAATCACACATCCTTTCTTGTCTACATAACGAAACATAACAATCATCTGCTCTTTTACTGCTACATCACGAGATTCATCAACTAAAATAGAAAAGAATGCATCACCCATATCTCTAATAATAGCATAAGTTGTTTCAACTGCTGCAGCATTTACAATGTCTTTTTGAATCTTGGGTGAAGTTACTTTGAGGTTTTCAGGAGCATTTTTCAAAGCAACAGCTCTAACTTCCTCATTGTGATCAACAAGAAATTGCAAAAGCTCAAGAAAATTACCTTGGTTGCTTGAATCCTCAGACTCATCGTGGCCACGAAAGGCAAGACCTTGTCGTAGAAGAAATCTAATACAATCAACAAATGCATTCAATCTGATTCTGTAGTCAATTCGAGATTGATGTGAGTGCTTATGGAAAACATTTTCAATATGTTGTTTTTCATTCATTAAGGCTTGACATTTTTTCAGAGCTTGGTTATGGGAACTGTTGGGACCTCCAACATGAACTTGAAATCTTTCCTTTTTCTTCCAATTTGAAAAACCTGTACCAACAAATGAGTCACCTCCAGCTTTCTCTCCCAAATTTGTTTTAAAAAGATAACAACATAAGCAAAATGCAACATCTTCTTTGATGCTATATTCCAACCAATAAGGGAATTCATCAAACCATGCCGGGTTGAATCGTCTTGACTCTTTTCCAAATTTCTTTTGAGGGAAATCATGATTTCTAGGCTGACAAGGGCCTTTTTGTAAGTAAGCTCTTCTAATTTCATCTCGAATGTTTGGATTGTAATCTAAAATCCGAGTTCGTAAACCAGGATCAGAATGAAGATCTGACATATTGATTTCTATGCGACTTTGCTTTGAACTATCATCACTTCTCCCAATAGGTCCTGACAACTCCAACTCGGATTTTCTTTTAAAATATTTTTCCATAACTGTCATAAATAGTTTATATTATTTTTCATCAAGAGATATATATATATATATAATAAAATCAATCATCTGTACAAACTGAATGCATATAAATAAGAATATAATGAAATTAGTTTGTAAAAAACAACTAAGTACTAACCTGTAAAATCAATTGAAGTAGCGAGTTTGATTTGTTGGGCTGCAGACTTTTATCAAATAATGAGTTTGGCGGCTGAGTTCTCCACAAAATTATAGAATGAGTGAACTTGGTGGGATCTCTATTCTTCTTTTTTAACATAGGGTTTAGGGTTTTTCTTTTTTAATATAAGCTTTGGGCTTAAAGTGTATGTATTGAATGGGCTATGTGGGGGCTTTACTTGAGAAGGGACCTAAAAATAATTAAAAATAATTAATTTAAATGGGATTATATGGCTGAAATTTTTGGGTAAGTGTGGGCAGCTGCCCACACTTGGCATTAATTGGGTCCGCCCCTGCATGAGCCTAACATATTTTCCACGTCGTTTATTTTATATACAATGAAGTGGAAAAACCATTTCACGACGGTTATGTAAATATATGAGACGTAGTATATCTTAATAACGTCGTATTTTGTTTATTTAAAGACGTTGTGTATTTATTTACACGACTGTGTTTGTATAAAATAGGTCGTCTATTCTTATCCTTGACAATTTTTTGGCTCATTTTTCAGTATACAGACGTCGGTTTTTTTTTTGTTAATGACGTTGTTTGTTATAACAACGACGGTGATTTACCCTAACCGCTATTTCCATGTCAATATTAATGGAAAAAACAAAGTGGAAAAATCATTTCACGACGGTTATATAAATATATTGGATGTAGTATGTATTAATAATGTCATATTTTATTTATTTAAAGACGTATTGTATTATTTACACGACGGAGTTTGTATAAAATATGTCGTCTATTCTTATCCTTGATAATTTTTTGGCTCATTTTTCAGTATACAGACGTCGGTTGTTTTTTGTTAATGACGTTGTTTGTTAGAACAACGACGGTGATTTACCCTAACCGCTATTTCCACGTCAATATTAATGGAAAAAACGAAGTGGAAAAACTATTTTACGACGGTTATATAAATATATTGGACGTCATATGTTTTAATAACGTCGTATTTTATTTATTTACACGACGGATTTTGTATAAAATAGGTCGTCTATTCTTCTCCATGACAATTTTTTGGTTCATTTTTTAGTATACAGACGTCGGTTGTTTTTTGTTAATGACGTTGTTTGTTAGAACAACGACGGTGATTTCCCGTCGTGGTTTTACTTTGCAAAAGATGTTGGTCGATTTTACGACGGTTTGAAAACCCGATACAAGACGGTGAATTCCCGTCGTCTTTTGCCTTTTTTGTAGTAGTGAACCCTAGTCCCTTTAACCCTAATCTCTTATAAAATCCATAAATGTTTTCGTTGGTAGCTATGGGTTCTTAATTGGTAGCTATATTAGGGTTCTTTTATGTTTTGGTGTTTGCATTCTTGTAATAATTACTCTCTATTTGGGTTCTTTTATGTTTGTTTGGGCATGGGTTCTTGGAAAAGGAATGGGGATGGGATATTTAAGCTATTTTTTTTTTAAAACCACGACGACGGTTGATGGATCAAACCGTCGTCGGTTGTTCATTTACTCCCGTCGTCTGAGTTTTAAGCTGCAACTAGTAGCCTAAAGACGACTGTTTCTCCATTAAACGTCGTCTTTAGGCTACCAGAACCCCGTACAAATTTCTGGATTTGGATATCTTAATGACGACGGAAACTATAGATGCCGTCATCTGATTTTATATTAAACGACGATTATGTTGTAAAAACCGTCGTCTTGTTCATGTTTTATATTTTATTTTCAATTTGTTCTCTGCTATTTGAATGAGGTAGTGTTTCATTGCTGGTCTTTCCACTGTAATATATATATATATATATTTATATGATTTTATAGAGTGTGAGATGGATAAGTCATGGATGCATGCGGATAGAAGATCGAAGGCATATGAGTTAGGGGTGGAAGGATTTTTGAATTTTGCTGTAGAAAATCTTGGAAATACAACTCATATTCGCTGTCCATGTGTTAAATGTGGGAATGTTCGATTGTTTGGGGTTGGAATTATAAGGGAACACTTATACTTTAATGGAATTGACCAAAGCTATAAGATTTGGACATGGCACGGAGAACCTTGGGAATGGACTACCAATGCTAGTAGAAATGTGGAAGAAGATGAGGAAAGTAGGTTCAGTTATGTTTCTGAAGAATTAGGGATGGATGATAATGATTTGGCCAATATTGGATTTGATCCTTATGAGTTTGCCAATGTGATTGGGGATGGCGATGAACCCTTGTACCCTGGTTGCAGTAAGTACACGAAGTTGTCGGCTTTAGTGAAGTTGTATAATTTGAAAGCAAAACATGGGATGAGTGATGTTTGTTTTACAGAATTATTGATACTTTAAGGAGAATTGCTTCCAGAAGGAAATACACTACCTTCCTTTATGTACGAGGCAAAAAAGACTTTGTCTGCTTTAGGGATGAGTTATGAGAAAATCAATGCATGTCCCAATGACTGCATTTTGTATCGGAAGGAGTATGAGGAAGCTACTAATTGTCCTACTTGTGGTATCTCAAGGTGGAAGGAAACCAAAGATGGGTTCTTGAAAGAGGGTGTGGCAGCGAAGGTGGTGTGGTATTTTCCTCCAATTCCAAGGTTTAAAAGGATGTTTTAATCACATAAGACAGCTAAGAGTTTGACTTGGCATGCTGCAAGAAAATCAGTTGACAGTCATATGTCTCATCCAGCGGATTCCCCGTCTTGGAAACTTGTTGATGATAAATGGCCCCACTTTGATAATGAGCCAAGAAACTTGAGATTGGCTCTCTCATCTGATGGATTCAATCCCTGCAGTTCTTTAAGTAGCAGATACAATTGTTGGCCAGTTATGTTAGTTACATATAATCTCCCACCATGGCTATGCACAAAGCGGAAGTTCATGATGTTGACCTTATTGATTTCCGGTCCTAAACAGCCCGGAAATGATATAGACGTCTACTTAGAGCTTTTGATTGATGATTTAAAATCTCTGTGGGATGGGATTAGAGGAGTGTATGATGCCCACATAGGAGAATACTTTACACTCAGAGGTGTATTACTGTGGACAATTAATGATTTTCCTGCCTATGGAAACTTATCTGGTTGTTTCGTTAAAGGATATAAAGCTTGTCCAATATGCGGCGATGATACACCTAGTCACAGGTTGAAAAATGGCCACAAAATTTGTTACATTGGGCATAGAAAGTGGTTACCAATCAATCGTCCATATAGGAGGCAACGTGCAGCTTTTAATGGGAAACCTGAATATGGCATGCCTCCCGAGCCATTAATCGGAGAAGAAGTGCTGCATATGGTTGAATATATTAATTACATATGGGACTTAAAAAATGGGGGAAGTGTTGGTGAGAATGATGGTGACAGAGTTTGTTGGAAGAAGAAATCAAAATTCTTTGATCTCGAGTATTGGAAATATCTCCTTGCAAGGCATGCCCTAGATGTTATGCACATTGAGAAGAATGTTTGCGATAGTATCACTGGTACATTGCTATAGATCCCTGGAAAAAATAAAGATGGGATTGCTGCTCGCTTAGACTTATTGAACATGGGGGTCAAAACAGATTTGCAACCCGAGTATGGAGAGAGACATACTTGCTTGCCTTCAGGGCCTTGGAATTTGTCAAGAGCAGAGAAGAGAGCGGTTTGCAATTCTTTCTATGGTATGAAGGTCCTTGAAGGTTATTCTTCAAATATAAAAAATCTTGTATCTTTAAAAGATTCAAGACTTCTTGGCCTTAAATCTCATGATTGTCATACCTTGATGCAACAATTGCTCCCTGTGGCAATTCGTTCTGTTTTGGAGAAGCCTGCAAGGTATGCAATAACTCGATTGTGCTTCTTTTTCAATGCTATATGTGCGAAGACGGTAGATGTTTCCAAGCTAGAAAAGTTGGAAGAAAATGTAGTAGTTACTTTGTGTTTGCTTGAGAAGTACTTTCCCCCTTCATTTTTTGATATCATGGTTCATCTAGTAGTACATCTTGTCAGAGAAGGTCATCTATGTGGGCCAGTATATTTTAGATGGATGTATCTGTTTGAAAGATATATGAAAGTGCTAAAGAGGTATGTTCAGAATCTTACTCGTCCCGAAGGTTGCATTGCTGAGCGGTATATAGCTGAAGAAGGTGTAGAGTTTTGTACCGAGCACATTTATTTGATGTTACTACAGTTGGAGTGCCTTCAAGCCAAAAGATGGGAGTTTCAAAGCCATTATCAGGTTGCACAGTGAGCTTAGTTGATCTGGACGCGTTGAACCAGACACATCTATATGTCTTGGAGAATACGGAGGAAGTCCTACCTTATATCGAGTACGTATGAGTTTAATTTTTCATATGTAGCCATTTTAAATATTATTACTCCTTATGTTTATCTTATATACAAGGGACCGTAATGCATGATTTTTTTGTGTCAATTGTAGGGAACATATGATCCACATCAAGACCACTTATCCAAAATTTAGAAAGAGAACAAAGTGGCTACAAGATAAGCACAATAGCACTTTCATTCAATGGCTACGCTTTCATCCAAAATTTAGTCGACGAACTTGGATTTACCCTTGTTGATCTGAGTAAAATTGGACATAGGAATGACCAATTTGTTATGGCTTCTCAAGTCAAACAAGTATTTTATGTTGACGACCCAATGCATCGTGGTTTGGTCGGTAGTGTTATCAATGCCTAATAGAGAATATAATGATGTTATTGGTGATGATGTGCTAGGTGATATTAGAATTGAGTGTGAGCCATTTACTAGAGGGATACCAAATGTTGACACATTTGATGACCTAGTGGGTGAGTTTGGGAGTGAGAATATTAGAGATGGGTGTGAAGATATATGGATTGATTGATTGTTGTAATGTATAACATTAGTTATGCAGTTAATTGTATGACATTAATTAATAGCTCTGTATATCATTTTAATTCCGATCACATTTTCATTCTGCAGGCTTTGGGCACGACAAATCAACAATTAAAAATAATGGGTTAAAGCTGAAAATATGACAGTCAAGTTACAAAAATCGCAAAAAGAGACGTCTAAAATATAACCAACGTCGGGTTTTCAAAAACGACGTAAAATGCCAGTGCAAAAATGAAATAAAAACCGCCATTTGAAAAAGAAAACACGTCGCTTAATTCAAATTAATTTAAACACGGTTAATAAATATTAACAACAACGACGGTAAAGAAAATAATCAACGACGTACAATAAAGAATAACACGACGGAAGAGAGCTCAAACCGACGAATTTAAGGATACCATCGATTGATGATTACCGTCGTAAAAACAATGTTGTGCGTCAGTTATAATAAAACAATTAACGTCTCGGAAAATACACACGTCAAAAAAGGTTATAAAAGAGACTTAACAAAGACTAGCCACGTCATGGAATAAACAAATCACCGACATAGTAAGATACATAAAAATGTCGAATAAGGATTCTTGGGACATAGTAAAGCTTTAACCACGACCTTCATTTTACAATAACCGACGTCAAATCCATAATTCAAGGCGTTTCCTTACTTCTCAACGACGGTTAGGCTAAAAGCAATGATGTCTCAGAGATTACACACGTCTAAGTGGCTCACAAAAGAGACTTTTAAAATGCGAACCACGTCAAAGCCTATACAAACCGATGTTGTAAATAATTAACCATCCCACAATGTGACTCCTAGGCCATAGTAAATGGATTAAACATGACAGATATTTTAATTAACCGACATGCAATATTAAATCCACGTCGTTTATTTCTCCGTTCAAGCCGTCAAAATCATTTTCAACATCTGTGGTGACCTAAAGGGTCGTGGTTATTTGTTTGTTACGTCCGTCCAAGTAAATATGTGTCATGTTAAAGCTTTCAAACGTCACCTTTTTTGACAAAAATGATGTCTAATTGACCATGGTATATGTTTTAGACGTCAGTTTTTTTATTTAGTGAACGTAGTATATATTAACCACGATGGTTTCTAGGTTTTACACATCGGTTTTATTTCTATTAAAGACGTTGATAATAATTTTTACGTCGGTTTTGTAGTTATTCTCGACATTTAACATTATTTAAACGTCTATGTTTTACTAAAACCGTCGTTTAATATAGTCGAAGTTATCTTTTTAAGCTATTTATGTATGAATTAGACGTCGGTTTTAGTGTTTTTTGTGACGTGTAATATATTAACGACGTCGGTTATTTTCCGTCGTTATTTTATGTATTAAAAGATGGCGGTCGATTTCACGTCGATTTTAAAACATGATACACGACGGTGGATTCCCGTCGTCTATTTCAATTTCTGTAGTAGTGAGTGATGAAATCCTTTAATTATTTGATTACTTTTGTTCTTGAGATTTTGGAACCGTACCAAACTATACAATGAGTAAATCTATGAACAATGATGGTTGGGTAATCTAGAGAAAAAAAGCATCCAGGACAGATATGTTTCAGAGAAACAGAAACAGATAGAGAAGTATCTAACCCAAAGGCCAATTGAAAACCTTAGACCAAACTAGGGAGGAACCTTGCCAACAAGCAAGGAGAGACAAAACCAGTACAAAACTAGGAGCAAAACTCTCTCTGTGTCTCTCCCGTGTCTTCCCCCTAAAGCCCCAAGAACACAAAGCCCCCAATCTTATAGAAACCAAACAAAAAAACCTAATTTCATAACATATATAAACCCAAAAATCATAAATGTAATGGGAAGATGAACTCACTGATGAGTAGCTGATTGTTGTTAGCAATTAACTTCCTTGATTGAGATGGAATTTTGAGATGCGGGGGGAGGAAGAAGAAGAACAGTGAGAAGAGTAGTCTACGAGAGTGAAGGTCAGAGAGTGTGAAGGTAGCAAGATCTATTTTGTGAGAGGGTCAAACGTTGTCATTTTGTGAAATATTTAGGGGTATTATAGGAATAATGAAACTTTCATTAATGAAAAAACCGGCTCTTTTTTTAAGCAACTTTTGAAAGCTGGCTATTGGCGACTTTGAGTTTTCGCTTTTTATGATGGGTGTTTTTAAAATAAGCATGTTTTTTTGGGTTTACCAAACACCCAACTCATGCCAAATTTTTATTAAAGCTGCTTTTTAAAAAATTTAAGCGCTGCCAAACGCCACCTAAATCAAGTGTGGTGACCAATAAGCCAAAATAAGTTAAGAAGGAGGCCAATTAGCCTACACTAAGCTATGTACTATTCTTTTCCAATATAATAAAATCACTTTGTTCAACTATTGTCCTATTATCCTAAACCCCTTCACACATAAACGTATCAGAGCAACACATAACACCTCCTATAAACTAACAAGTCACAACCTACTTCTTTCTTTCTTTATTTTCCTTCAAAACAGTTCTGCCTTTCTTTAACTATTTTTAACGAATGCAATGAGTTTGTCACAAAATCAAGGACTGAAAAAAAGAGAGTAAATTATGTGCTAGAGAAACTTACCTGAAGAAATTGAAGAACTTCTCTAGTTTCTGTCTTTCGCTTTGTACTCCCGTGTTCAAGATAGTATTGTTATAATGTATAGACTATACGGACACACTTGTATAATGGCGAGAAGGCTCTAATTATATTTTTTAAAATCTTTTTCGCTTCAATGGATGGGAAAAGAATGGAATTGCTACCTTGGGTGTGGGTTCTACCATTTGAGCAAGAATTCCCGCATATTCTTTAACTAATTTTCAAGCAGCATATATTCCTCCCTATCAATCTTTGGTTTTTTCTTTTACTGTGCATAGCAGGGATCCAGTACTTTGATTTTAAATTATCTTTTCGGCACCAATTTGCTTCAGTCAAGAAACAATATGTTTTGTATCATCCTACATGCACACAGCACACTGTCATGAAATGACCAAGTAGCCCATACTCTTCTACGTTAATATACGAATTTGTCATGAAATGATAAATTGGATTTTTTTAGTTTAAGGGATCTTGTCGATTATATTAGAGAACAATTGAAACTGCAAAAGTTGATTTTGAAGATCATGGATACGAGGATGGCCCTAGAATATTGCGGAGAAGATTACCAAAATGTGTCAGGCTAGAAAGGAACTTGGTAAAATGTGCATGCATGTTGGCTAAACAATAGCCACACACATGAATGAAGTTTACAACAATAGCCACACGAACTAAGAAAACAATGGCCACAACAATTCTTCAATCACTCCCTAAAATACTTGAACATTAAGTTAAGTAGCAGAGACAACAGAAGCGACAGTTTGTATGAGAGTAAGTATGAGAAGAACAACAGCTGCAATGACAGAAATAGTTGCCCAAGGTGTGTTGAAATAGTTTTGTCTCAAAATCGCCTTCCATTTGTTCCACCGCTTGCTGTAGTACTTGTTCAGTTTGTCACAAACATGAGCATAATAGAAGTTATCAACATCTATAGGAACCCCAGTGAAAAGGCTGTTAACTAATAATGAAGTAAACCCCTGAATTTTTCCGCGTATCAGATATCTCTCAGCACGTGCGATTCCATACTCTATATAAAGCAACTCCACATCCCCCGAGGTTTTCACCAAACCACCCATTAAGGAAACATACTGACTCATGTAATTATCATTACTCATCGTCGGGTAATGCAATTGTTCAAAGGCAAGGACATTTCTCATTATTTCTGTAGCGAACCCCAATGGAAATCGTGGGATCTTCAGAACCCCATCGGTGCTACTGAATCATATGTCAAATATGTTTTCACCTTGTCGCGCCTCAAACTTGACTTCAGCATGCTGTAATTCTGTCAAGCTGGGTATGGATAATGGGAGTTTCCCTCCAGCTTTTGATTCCAATGGTTGATGGAGTTAAAATATTTTCCTGAAAAGATCAACAATATGTGCCACTGATCTAAAAGTCTCTAAATTGTCTTTCAATTTGTCAACAGGTAATAGAGGTTTGAAGAAACTGAAAGAAAGACTAATTATTGAAAGCCCCTCAGTAATGCTGTTATTGTCAGCATTAGCAGGGGATGTAATTTTCTGTGGGTCGAAAAGATCCTCGAGAATGAAGAATGGCAACTGATTTTCAAGCAACCACATATCTGTCCATACATTTTGAAACATATATGGTTTGTCAAATATGTGGTCATTTTCATCCTGAAATTTGAAGTAGTTCTTCAGTAAGAGCTCAATAACGAAGGCGGCATCCACTAGAATGATTGTTACAAATTCATCACTGCTAAACTTGATGGGTTCTCTGTGGGAACCGAATTAAATCACCATAGGTCAAATAATTCCTTTCATTTGGGGATTATTTGACCTAATTGGGAGTTACTCAATTTAATTGGGAGTTACCCAATTAAATTGGCAATTACCTAATTAAAATGGGGATTGGTTTGATTCCTACCCTAATTAGGGATTTGATTTAAATCAAATAAATCAAATCCCTAATTAATCAAATCTCACCTAATCAGGGAGGAATAATTCATTTCCTTCTACGGAATTATTCCTCTGAAACCCTAGCCTCCGAGGCCCCTATAAATACCTAGCTACACACAAGGGTTAAGGTACGTCTAAATTCCTACTGAAACTCTGCAGAAATAATCCTTCACAAACCCTAGCCACCATCTTCTCTCTCTCTCTCTCTCACCCACAAGGCTCCGGCCACCCGGTTTTCCTTGAACACCCATCCTAACTTAGGCATCGGAGGGCCTTTGGCCAACACCCCCCGGGTGTGGTCCTTTTACTCCGATATGTTTTGCAGGGAGAGAGAGGTGCGAAGAAGACGAAGGAATCGTTAGACGAATATTCCCGTGGGAAGAAATTTGCCCCCACAAATTGGTGCTTTCATTGAGAGCGCGAAATTATACTCAAAGCGTGCTCCAAAATCATTTTCCACAACTTTTTCCAATCAACCATGGTCGATACAAGACGTTCGAAGAGTAACACCACCACGACGGGCCCGTCTCATGGTTTCGTGGTGGAAACCTCTCTGCAACCTCACGGAATCGTGGCTGCCAACGCCTTGCGTCCGCCTCCAAGCGCTTCGCAGCCACCTCCAACTACCGGAATTGCAGAACAGCCGCCGCAGACAGCTACTGGAATTGCAGAACAACCACCACGTGGTCCTGTGACCTGCACAGCCTTGCAGCTGCAAGCGCCAGTAGCCGGAGCTGCTCTGCCGCGCCCTCCTACTGTCGGAACACAGCAGCAACCATACCACTCAACTGCCGGATCTGCTGCACAGTCCTACGGCTACTTTGACGCCTCCCCAGTCTTGGAGCAGATCCATCCTCTCCCACCTCGGCCACCACACTTGACGTATGCACCTGTGTACACGTCTAATGGAGCCCTAGCCCATATGCCATTGGGCTCAATGCACACCTCTGGTCAGGTGGACCTTAACTCACGGGTTGATCAGCTCACACAAAGAGTCGACGATCAGAACAACCTGATTGGCCAGCTACTCAGGCAGATCAACTTGAACCAAGGCCCTAACCTAGGACCCCGTGACGAGGAGAGGAGGACACACGAGCATGTCAGTGAGCAGTTCGAGAGGTCCCAAGTTGGTCAGGCAAGGGCAAACGGGCAGGGGAGAGAACTAGATCGTGCTGACGAGACGCAGACATCTGCAAGTCGCACTCTGAGCCAGTCGACGATCCGTTCGAGGTTACGTCCAAGGACCAATGTACGCGAAAGGCTGGGCCCACAGTCCAATGTCCATGCTCGCTTGGGCCCACAAGGAAGTAACCAATCCAGGCTGGGCTCACAAGGAGCTTGAGTTCGTGAACAATCACGTGACGAGCGCAATGATCGACGCTCACTAGCCCGCTCGAGGACCAACACACGGCAACAAGCCGTAGAGGACTCCTCACAAGCTCAATCTCCTAATCTGCCCCACGGGCAGGACAACCAAGGGGATCAACCCTTGGGTACCGAGGAGGAAGTTAACCAGCGGCGCTCAAGACACCGAAGACATCGACTTGAACCACTACCCCTGCGGGTAGAAGATGTCGAGAAGTTAGTGAATGACCGACTCCAAAGTCTCTAACTTAAAGGAAGCACGGATGAGGCCCTGCACAAGGAAATTGCTCAAGTCGACTGCTCACCCTTTACGGACAAGGTGGAACGAGCTGCACCGCCGAAGCGGTTCACAACGCCATCCATCACTCCGTTTAAGGGAGACTCCGACCCTGAGTGCCATGATCCTGTACAAGGCAGACGACGCCCTGATGTGCAAAGTGTTCGCAATGACTTTGCGAGGAGCAGCTCATGACTGGTTCCACACTCTACCGTCCCCGTCGATAGGCAACTTCAAGGAGTTCGCCCTCATCTTCACAAAGGAGTACACCTCCTACAAGACGGTCAGAAAGCATGCAAACCACTTGTTCAACCTGCACAAGAAACCAGATGAGTCTCTTCGAGACTACCTCAGACGGTTCAAGGCTGAGAAGGCTAACATCATAGGATGCAATGACCAAGTTGCATCCTCAGCTTTCAAGAAGGGCTTGCCAACCGAACATGAGCTGTATCGTGAGCTGGCCATAACTCCAAGCCAAACCTTGGCAGAGGTTTTCGAGAAGGCAGAGCGCTACGCACTTTGGGGCGATGATCATATCGCTGCAAAGAAAGCCAGCGAGCAAGCTGATCACCCGCCTAAGCAGGCGAGCCAAAAGAGCAACAAGTTCGAGAACAAAGCCCGAGACAAGCGCAGATCGCGGCCCCAAGAGGGAGGCTTAGAAGCAGGAACCTACACTGAGTTTACCATCCCGATCCACCAAATCCTAGCACAAGTGAAGGACAAGCCGTGGGTGAGGAGACCGCCGCCCCTGAGGGGAGACCCGTCTAGGAGGGACACCAGTAAATACTGTGCATTCCACAGAGAGCATGGTCATTACACCAACAACTGCAATGCTTGGAAAAGGCACCTTGAGGAGCTGGTCAGGGAAGGTCATTGCACGGAATTCGTCGTAAAGAAGGCCATCCTGCAGATCGAGGATCGTGATGCGACTGCCAAGGAACCTCCCCAAAAGGTCATACGGATTAACACCATTCTAGCTGACTCCCAGGAGTCTGGGCTGACCACCAAGGAGCGCAAGAGAAAGATCGCGCAGGCGACTTATGTCTCCCAAGTCATAACGGGCATACCAGTCATTGCAGATACGCCCATCATCGACTTTCAGAAGAAGGACTTGATTGGGCTTGATCTACCGCACAATGACGCCCTAGTAATCTGCAACCAAATTGAACAAGCTGTGATCGAGCGAGTTCACGTGGACGAGGGCAGCGCAGCCAACATCCTGCATCTATCTGTTATCCAACAGATGGGGTTGGAGCCCAAGATCAGCAAACTTGCCAGATCACTCACCGGCTTCAATGGGGCCACGTCAATCACTGTTGGGACAATTGACCTAGACGTCCACTCACCCCCAGTGGTCTGCTCACAAACCTTCATGGTCATCGACGAGGTTTCTCCCTACAACGGGATTTTGGGCCGACCATGGATTAGCAAGATCGAAGCCATCACATCTGCTCTACACCAGAAGATCCACTACCCCATCCCTAGAGGCGGTATCGTGTAGATCAACAGTGACCAAGCCATGGCAAGGAGATGCACAGCCCAAGGGCACAAGAAGAGCAAACAGCTGCAGTTCACACCAGTAATGCAGGCTACTGATGTGGCAAGAAACACTCCCAGCAGACAAGCAAGCCTGAAAGGGAAGGGAGTTGCTATCTCAAAATAGCAATTAAGGAGCCAGGATCAAGGCGAGGGAATCCGCCCGGAAGACTCCCCTGAAAAGGGTTGGAAGCCTGAGGATGACGTTGAGTTAGTACCCCCTGATCCTGGCCCGCCAGACAAAGAAGCGCAGATCGGCTCGCGCCAAAATCCAGACGAGGGAATCCGCCCGGAAGGCTCCCTTGAATAAGGTTGGAAGCCTGACGTAGACGTTGAGTTAGTACCCCTCGATCCTGACCAGCTAGACAAAAAAGCGCGGATCGGCTCGCGCCTAAGCCTAGATGAGAAGGTGGAGCTGACCACCTTCCTCCAAAAGAACAAAGACATGTTCGCATGGTCACCATCTGACATGCCTGGCATCGACCCGAACATCATCTGCCACCGACTCCATGTCAACCCCGCCAGCAAACCCGTGGTGCAGAAGAGACGCAACTTCGCTCCCGAGCGAGTTGCGATCATCGAAGCCGAGATCGATAAGCTTCTAGCTGCTGGCTTCATTGAAGAGGTCTCCTACTCAGAATGGCTGGCCAATGTTGTACTGGTGGCGAAACAAGAAAAGGGCAAATGGAGAGTTTGCGTCGATTACACCGATCTCAACAAAGCTTGCCCTAAAGACAACTTTCCATTGCCGAGAATCGACCAGCTCATGGATTCAACTTCCGGCAAACAGTTGCTCAGCTTCATGGACGCCTACTCCAGCTATAATCAAATCCTAATGTACGAGGATGACAAGGCGAAGACTTCTTTCATCATAGAGAGAGCGACCTACTGTTACAAGATCATGCCTTTTGGGCTAAAGAACGCTGGAGCAACCTACCAAAGGCTTGTGAATAAAATTTCAAGGAGCAGATCGGCAGAACCATGGAAGTCTACGTGGATGACATGCTGGTCAAAGCCCCTAAGCGAGCAGACCACATCAAAAACCTCACTGAGGCGTTCAGCCTCTCCGCCAGTATCGCATGAAGTTGAATCTAAGTAAATGCACGTTCGGTGTGTCGTCCGATCGATTCCTGGGATACCTAGTAACTCAATGAGGTATCGAGGCGCACCCACGCCAAATCAAGGCCATTCTCGAGATGAAGTCACCTTCAACAGTAAAGGAAATACAAAGTCTGACGGGCAGAGCAGCGGCCCTCAACTGATTCCTCTCGAGATCAACCGACAAGTGCAGACCATTCTTCAAGGCTTTAAAGAAGGGGCAAAGAGATAAATGGGACGAGGAGTGTGAAGAAGCTTTCCAGAATCTAAAGACTTACCTTACTTCACCTCCCCTGCTCTCGAAACCAGTTCCTGGTGAAGACTTGTTCGTGTACCTGGTAGTGTCCTACTCAGCTGTCAGCTCAGCTCTCATCCGAGAAGAACTGGGGGCCCAACATCCGGTATTCTACACGTCAAAAGCCCTTCTCGATGCAGAGACTTGCTACCCAAAATTGGAGAAGCTCATTTTGGCCCTTGTAGTTTCCGCGAGAAAGCAACGACCCTACTACCAAGCTCATCGAGTCATCGTCATGACCGACTTTCCTTTGAGGTCAATCCTGCACAGCCCTGACGCGTCTCAATGATTCATGAAATGGGCTATAGAGCTAAGCCAATACGACCTCCTCTACCGGCTGAAGACTACAATAAAAGCCCATGCTTTAGCAAACTTCGTCGTAGAATTCACGCCATCGGCCGAAGAAGAGAAGCTGGTCAGCAAAAAGAAGGAAAGTTCGAGGGCAGACAAGACCTCCGCTGAACCTGAACAACCTAGAGACATGTGGCAGTTGCGCGTAGATGGAGCGTCGAACCAAAAAGGAGCTGGAGCAGGCGTCGTCATCATCACTCCAGATGGAACCTTTTTGGAGCAAGCTATCACGCTTGGCTTCCCAGCCTCAAACAACGAGGCAGAATACGAGGCATCGCTCGCTGGCTTGCGCTTGGCGAAGGAGTTGTCAATCAAGAAGCTGGCCATCTACTCAGATTCCCAGCTGATCACAAATCAAGCCTCAGGAGAATACATGGCGAAGCACCCAAGGATGATCTCGTACCTTAACAAAGTCCAAGAGCTGTTGAAGGCGTTTCCTACCTTTACCATCCAACAAGTGCCTCGAGCAGAGAACGCGCACGCAGACGCACTAGCAAGCTTAGGATCAGCGCTTGATACCCAGTTCAGACGCTCTATCCCGGTCGAGCACCTTGACCAGCCAAGCAAAGAAGAGGCAGAATAGCCAAACTTGATGCAGATCGACGAGAATCCTAGCTGGCAAGACCCCATCATTGACTACCTGGTTAACGAAAACTTACCCAAGGACAAGTCCGAGGCTCAGAAAATCAAACAGAAGGCTGTGAGGTACTACATGAAAGGTGACATGCTTGTTCGCAGATCATACTCCGGCCTTCACCTTACTTGCATCAAGTACCCGCAGACGCTCGAGGTTCTTTGCAAAATACACGACGGCGAATGTGGAAATCACGCTGGGGGCAGATCGCTTGCCCAGAAGGCTATCAGCATAGACTACTTCTGGCCTACTATGCGCCAAGACTCCATGGAGTATGCTCAAAGATGTGATCGGTGCCAACGATATAAGCCGATCCATGGCTTGCCAGCTGAGGAATACCATCCGCAGAACAATCCATGACATTTCATGTAATGGGCCATCGACTTGGTGGGACCTATGCCGACAGCACCTGCCAACAAGGAGATGATGATCGTCGCCACGGATTACTTCACCAAATGAATCGAGGCCGATGCTTTATCCTCTACCAAGGAAGCTGATGTCGAACGATTTATCTGGAAGAACATCATCTGCCGGTTCGGATGCCCGCAGTCGATTGTCACCGACAATGGTACACCGTTTGTGGGCAGGCAGATCACTACATTCCTTTCGAAGTATGGCATCAAACAGCACTTGTCAACCCCCAGATACCCACAAGGCAATGGCCAAGCAGAAGCATCCAACAAGATCGTGCTGGACTGCCTGAAGAAAAGACTGGGAGGCGCAGAGGGAAAATGGGTCGACGAGCTGCCATGAGTCCTATGGGCTTATCGCACAACCAAAAGGAGATCAACCGGCGAGACACCATTTTCTCTAGCCTATGGGACAGAAGCAATCATCCCCCCACACATCACAGTCCCTTCCATGAGCATTGAGGTGGGCAGCCTTGACCAAAACTGCAAGCAGATGAAAGTCAACCTTGATCTGCTCGAAGAAAAACGAGAAAAGGCCATTGTTCGAGTGGCGGCCTACTAGCAGCAGCTCACATCTTACCACAACAAGAAGGCCATTGTTCGAGTTGCAGTCTACCAGCAGCAGCTGACGTCCTACTACAATAAGAAGGCCAAGATCAGACAGTTTTGTCCTGGGGACCTTGTGCTCAGAAAGAGTTTCATCACAGCACCAAGGCAAGGGTCAAAGAAGATGAAGCCCAACTGGGAAGGCCCCTACGTGATCAGCCGACCTGGGGGCAGAGGAAGTTATAGCCTCGACACTCTAGAAGGAAAGGAAATTCCAAGACAATGGAATGCACACCACCTTCGGAGATACTATCCATGAAGCCCTTCGCTCACCAGCTGGGCTCCTAGCAGGCGACAAGCCTCCCTTACTTCCATTGAAGACAAGCTGCTTCTTGAAGCACGAACTCAATGGACCTCCATTGCAGACAAGCTGCTCCTCGAAGCACGAACTCAATGGAGAATTTTTCAAGTGTTATGTCTCCGACATACGCTCGCAGGCGACAAGCCACACCTCCATTGCAGACAAGCTGCTCCTCGAAGCACGAACTCAATGGACCTCCATTGCAGACAAGCTGCTCCTCGAAGCACGAACTCAATGGAGAATTTTTCGAGTGTTATGTCTCCGACATATGCTCGCAGGCGACAAGCCCCACCTCCATTGCAGACAAGCTGCTTCTCAAGTACAACTCAATGGAGCATTTTTCGAGCGTTATGTACCCAACATACGCCCGCAGGCGACAAGCCTCACCTCCATTGTAGACAGACTGCTTCTCAAGCACACACTCGATGGAGCATTCTTCGAGCGTTATGTCCCCGACATACGCCCGCAGGCGACAAGCCTCACCTCCATTGCAGACAGGCTGCTCCTCGAGCTCAAACTCAATGGAGCCCCTTTTCGAGCGCTATGTCCCCTACATACGCCCGCAAGCGACAAGACTTACCTCCATTGCAGACAAGCTGCTCCTCGAAGCAAGAACTCAATGGAGCACTTTTTGAGTGTTATGTCTTCGACATACGCTCACAGGCGAAAAGCCCCACCTCCATTGCAGACAAGCTGCTTCTCGAAGCACAAACTCAATGGAACCTCCATTGCAGACAAGCTGCTCCTCGAAGCACGAACTGCCCGCACATTATCTTGTTCCTTGATGTTAAATTTAATACCTTTAATAAGATAGCTCCTATATGATGGCACTGCCATGCTTGGACCAGCTGCTAGTCACCTTAAATTTTCTAATACTCCATTATTGTCTTACCCATTAAGTTCACTTTGAACCTGCAAATTAATCATATCTTAATTCAATCTAACATAGAAAGAAGAAAATTAAAAGTCCAACATGTTATTCAATAACATATACCTTAAAGCGTAGCCATTGAATGAAAGTGTTATTGTGCTTATCTTGCAGCCACTTTGTTCTCTTTCTAAATTTTGGATAAGCGGTCTTGATGTGGATCATATATTCCTTACATGACACTAAAAATTCAAGCATTACGATCCTAAACATATAAGATAAACATAAGGAATAATTTAAAATGACAACTTAAAGAATAAAACTCATACTCAATATAAGGTAGGACTTCCTTCGTATTCTCCAAGACATATAATTTTGCTTTCTCTATCTGCAACCTTTGGATCGGGGATGTTACCGTGTTTGATCTTGAGAAACCATAGTTGAAGACAAATCAAACCTGCAAGTGAAAATATTTTAGATGAAATTAAGAAAAAACACAACGGTTATTTATAAAAAATGACGTATTATAAAATTTCACACGACATAAGAACATAACAATCAACGTAATAAGAGATTTATTACGACGGTACATAACTACCAATGTGGTTAATGATTCAGACGTCGTGAATAATAAGAAACTGACGTCTTATGACTATAAATACAAAAAATAGAGTAGTGGTTCCAGATTCAGACCTTCAGGTGAAAATATTTTAGATTTTCATTAATAAAAACGATGTTTTTAAATAAAAAAACTCGACGTAGTATTATTTTTCACACGACGCAAAATAGAACAGTAGACGTAATAGGACTTTATCACGGCAGTATTTATATACCGTCGTGGTATTACAATTCAAACGACGTTAATAATAAGATACCATCGTCTCAATTTGATGAAATACAAAAACAAAGAAGTGGTTCCAAACCCTTTCTTTCTTTGTCTTTGTATTTTATCAAATTTGGAAAATCGTCAAATAATTTTCAATACAAAAACCATGGTTCAGAGAAATAAAACTGGAAATTAATTTATCCTAACCATAAAAAAAACGACGGTCATTTTAAAAAACAACGTAGTTCAATATTTCACACGACGCTAGGATAACTGATGAAGCGTCATGGTCTATAATTTCTAACCACGTAAATAAGAAGTCACCGTCGTCTTATTTAGTTGAAATACAAGAAACAGAGTAGTGGTCCCAGAAACTTTTGTTCTTTGTCTGTATATTTTATCAAACTTGAAAAGAAGTAAAAGATTGAACTACGTCGATTTTTGCCAGAAAAAACATAAAAAGATTTTCAAAACAAAAGCCGGAACAAAAATGATATGTGCATGCAAAATAGGAACAAAAATAGTGAGAAATGCTTACCTTTTGCATGCAATGAAAGTTTTCTCTCGGAGTTGGGAGTTTCATTTCAGAGACGAAGACGAAGAGGAGAGGAAGACGATGAGATACAGACACGATGCTTTGGGAGGAAAAATGAGAGAAGCGTGAAATTTTTCTCAGGTTTGGAAACAGTGAAAGTGGAGGTCAGGTAAGGCGAAAAGTTTAAAATATTAACAAACCGTTTCATAACACGACGCTATTAATAGGAACTGCCCTAGTAGTTAATATTATATGGCGCTATAGATTGCTACCGCCCTAGTACATTGGTTTACACGACCCCTAGTTTTCCGAAAATGCCGTCTTTATACCATATTACACGACCCCTAGTTCTTCCAAAACGACGTAGCCCGTCGTGTTAAATTTCAAACACAATGACCTTATATTAAATAATACCGACGTTAAAAAGAGATATAGAACGTCTTTTTAATTACACAAACCGATGTCTAAAACTATTTTAATACGGCGTTGAATAAAAAATAAGCGCCTTGGAGTTTGATTATTTGATGATGCTTTTGATAATTTGACCGACGTGGTTAGGAAAACGTTTGTTTTAAATTGGGGCTTTTCTTTCGTTCTTTCACTTAGGGTTCCAAGTTGAAATAAAATCGCATTCTTCTCTCACTTCTCTGGAGGCAATAATTTGGATGTTAACGATGTATGCATTTTGGTGAATCTCAAAGACACTAAAAACACACACATCATTAACTTTCAAAAAATTGTCTTTCTCAGTTCTCTCCCTCTAAAGTTCCTGGTTTGGTTTAGAGGCAAATAGTTTGGATTTTGATGCGTATGTGCCTTTGTGTATCTCAAAGACACAAAGACACACACATCATCAATATCTAAAATATTGTCTTTCTCATATTTGTGGTTCGATAATGATGAGACACAAAGCTCCCACTGGTAAGATTTCATATCTCTTGGAATCTCATCTATAATTATATGATAAACCGTTTCATAACACGACGCTATTAATAGGAACCGCCCTAGTATTTAATGTTATATGGTGCTATAGATTGTTACCGCCCTAGTACATTGGTTTACACGACCCATAGTTTTCCAAAAACGCCGTCTTTATTCATATTACACGACTCCTAGTTCTTCCAAAACGACGTGGTTATTACTTATTTTTACGACTGTCGTCGTGTACAGCATTAATACGTCTTGATATATAATCTTCTGTTGTCATGGTTCTCTACTACTCTATACGACAATAGTGTTGTAGGTACCATCGTAGTACACTCTCAAATAATAAGACGATAAATTTATCTTACGTGTCATGGTACATTGATTTAACACTATGTTTTTTTGTAATATACCAACGTGGTTATTTCAAATTCAACGACTCCTTGTTTTAGTAGACCGTCGTGGTTAATTGTCAGTCTTATAAAATTAATTAAGAAATAGACGTCGGCAAGTTACGATGTGGGAATCTTATTTTAACGTCGCTGTAACTAAAAACACCGACATGGTTATTGAATAAATAACTGCCGCGGTTTTATACAATTAGACGGCGGTATTTATATAAGGGCCGCCATGGTTTTTCAAGATTTTTGGTATAAATTTGACGCTTTTTTTCAGTTTTAGTCTTCATTTAGGGTTCCAACTTCTTCTGACCTCTCTAGAGGCTTGTCTTCCTCTCTCACAAACACACATACATCATCACTCTCTCTCACATCTCAAAGACAATAATTTGGATGTATGTGTTTTGGTGTATCTCAAAGACACCAAAACACACACATCGTGAAGTTTCAAAATATTGTCTTTCTCAAAGTTTGTCGTCGTCACTTCAGTTCTGGTTTCGTTTAAAGGCAAATGTTTTGGATTTTGATGCGTATGTGCCTTTGTGTATCTAAAAGACACAAAGACACGTTCGTCATCAATATTTAAAATATTGTCTTTCTCACTGGTAAGATTCTGGTCAGGATCCAAAGATCTCACTGGTAAGATTTCATAGCTCTTGGGATCTCATTTTAATTTTCATCTGACGATGGTTTTCTATATAAACCAACGTCGTGTCAAAATTAATACGTCTTTCAATATAATAAATACGACGTAGATATTCTAATTTAGACGTTGTTATCTACCCTTCTGCTATCGTGGTTCTCTACAACTCTATACGATAGTAGTGTTGTAGGTACTGTCGTAGTTTAAACTCAAATAACAAGTCAATAAATTTATCTTTCACGTCGTGGTACATTGATTTAACACGGTGTTGTTTTGTAATATACCGATGTGGTTTCATTAATATTATACGACGTGGACTAAGAACGGTTGGTCGTGTTTATGTTGGAGTTAACACGACGGTTGTTTTGTTGAACCGTCGTCTTTACTTTCTACGTCGATGGCTTCATACCTGCTGTCGTTGTTTTTTTGTCAGAATTTAACTATGAAGAAAACCTTTTTAATAAGACGACGCTTTTTTATTTGGATGCTTCGTTTTTTAAAGATATTCAAGCAGACCTCCATTTTTTAGGTGTTTAAGTTACTTTTCCACGACGATTTTCTATTACCGTCGTCTTTCTAAACACAATGACGGTATTTTGTTCTACCGTCGTTGTTTTCTGGTCATCTTTTTCACTTTTTGTAGTAGTGCCTACTATTTGAAACATGCAGTTTGAATTCATTCACTGTGAAAATTTGGACAAACAACAGAAATATTACATTCATCATCTAGATTTTTAAGAGCTCTTCTCAAGATCAAGGCAACCAGAATAGTTGGGTTGATATACATAGATTAATCATTAATCTATAGGATTTGTGTTCACAGGCTTTCCTCGGATCCTTTATTAGATGAGCACCCGAATTACTACTAGTTTCCCAAAAGTGTTCCTGCTAGAACCATGTGAGTGAATAAATAAATAATAAAAACATAGATGAGTCTACATAGTCAGAAGAGAAAGCGGAATCAGGGACTTACCCTTTAATGGTTAAGTAGCAGAGATAACAGAGCTGTTCACCCGTTTTTGATCTAATCCTGTGATGGTAGGGTAAAGTTCCCCATTGGCTTGAGAACCATTGGTGGTCAATAAGTCAACTTTCTTTCGTGTATGAGCGTGCCACTGCTAGCAGTTAAAACCCTAGCAGATTTCTAAAAATAAATAACTTGCGCCCCAAGTTATTGATTCTAAACAAACTATTGTGAATTTGAGTGAGGAATATCTCCCAAGTAAGTTCTTTTTTTTGCCTCAGACTGGCGATGACTTTGCAATTTTTCACAGTACAAAAACTGGTAGTTCTGGCCAAAATAACAAGTTGGAAAATAGGTCAAACTGTTTGGAATAAAACTACCTATTGAGCAATATTAAAACAAAGAAAAGCTGCCAAGTCTGGAAAGACAGAACTTTGGACTTTGACTTCTGTCTGTTTTGGTGAACCGAGCTGGACTGGATTCATTTATACTGGGATTGCACGTCAGTATCTTTAACTGGAGAGGTTCAATTGGAAATCGATACCAATGTCGAAATTGGCAGAGCTTTTAATCTGTTATGGCCATTGAGAGACCGGCTGGATGGTCAGAATCGATATTTCTTCAATTTGAATTGGACTGGAAATGGATGGATTGATGACTGCTGGCCTGGAGCTGCACCACAATACCTGTTATGCTTGATTGTAAATTAAGCAAGAGCTATTCTGGCAATTCTGAGTGCTCAGAAAGTCCCTGTAAATTTGTTGAGGTTTTCATATTGTGAAAAACCCAAATTCTGCCTAATTTGGCCTATGCTGAACCAAATTTGTAATAAAAGAAATTTTATTTCCTTTGTGAATTGTTTCTTTGAGTTGAAATGACCTAAGTTCTGGCTGTTTTGCCTGAGGGTTGGATAAATTGTCATACCGAATAGCTTTGTTGCTTCAGAGTCTGAAGTTTGTTGAGATTTGAGTGAATTTGTTCTTTCGAATTTGTCAATATAATTTAAGAGTTTTTGTCTTGATTAATTTTTTGGTTGTCCTTGAATCTGTTCACCTCCTCTCATGTTTATAGAGAACTATGGAATGAGGGCTTCTTTTATTTTAAACTTTAAAACTGGGCGGCACATCTTTCAAAAAGATTTTCCCTTTTCTAATGCCACAAAAAGGGGAAGTTATTATTTTGGCGGAGCCAAAAACCATCAACAGTCAGCCTCTATGATGGTCTTTTCCTAGCCTTTCTAGCGAACAATTTCTTGTCTCCTGCTTTATTTCTTGAAAAACACATCATGTTTCAGTGTAGAGCTCTCTGTGGGTATAGAAAGGCAACTTGGTTGTCCTTTATTTCTGGTCATTTTTGAATGGTTTATGGGGAGTGTTCTTCTGGTTAACCTGCTTTCATTAACTCCCCATCACTTCCCTAGTTGAAAATTTTGACTTTCAACGTCACATGGGCCTTTTTCTGGAAGAGAAATTTTCCATAATATCTGCTTTCTTTTGATTTGATTTGAGATCAATGGTGGTTATTAATCTGTTTGGGCTTTTGGAGATCTTTGAAACGGGGCCCAATTTTGCTTAATTGGTCTTCTAGGGTCTGGGCTTTCTAAAACCATCTGGGCTGATCTCTGCCTCTTCAAAACAAAGCCCAAAAACTCCTTCTTGATATGGGCCTCTTTTAATTGACCTGGCGCATGGAATTTGGGCCCAAACAAGAGCACACCGATTGTATGAGAGTGAGTGTGAGGAGATCAACAGCTGCAATGACAGAAATAGATGCCCAATGTGTGTTGAAATAATTTTGTCTCAAATTTATTGCCTTCCATTTGTTCCAGGAAGATCTGCAGAAGTTGTTCATGTTGAGATTTGGATTGGCAAGAGAGCTCGTGGAAAGGGAGAGAGAGAGAGAGAGAGAGAGAGAGAGAGAGAGAGAGCTAAGAAGAGAAAATCAGAAATTGGAAATATTCTCAGATGTGATCTATAGTACTTTTGCAGAGATCACACCCTTTTGTATATATTCTCATTCTCTCATTACATCAGCCGATTAATTCAATTACAAGAGCCAATGTGGATATGATACATGGCAGCACAAGGCCTAAGAGCCGTTGAGATATAACCGACTGTTGGAAAAATGGCTCACATTAAGTATGCAAGTGAAGGAGGAAGCGACCGGTCGCTGGGCATTTGCGACCGGTCATTTTGGAACAGAGACGAAGTCTGGAGAATTCGCAGGAAGCGACCGGTCGCGAGGTATCTGCGACCGGTCGCAAGGTATCCAAAAGGCATCAGCGACCGGTCGCAAGGTATCCGCGACCGGTCGCCCGCTATGCAGTTTCTTTTTTCCACGCGTTTTTCAGGTTCCTTTCACATGTGTTGGTTCCCTACCTAATCCCTCGAGCTTCCAAGGAGTTTTATGGGTTCTAGGAAGTCTAGCAACGTGCTAGAGAAGCTGGAACACCATTGAATGAGGTTTGTTGACTTGCTTCAAGGAGTACCTACCCTATGGCTCTATATAGGGTGGCTGAAGTTGCAGCTATCTATGCCTAGCCTTTGGTCTGCCCAAGTTGTGGTCCATGTTAGTTAACCAAGGGCAGAACGTGGGAGGAAAGAAGGAGTCTCTTCTGAAGTCCAAAGGCTTGTGTATTAAAGGGAAGAGGAAGCAAGACAGCAAGAGTGTGGTTTTACTTCTCAAGGAGTGGACAAGTAGCTGGGAGCTAGTGTGTTCAAGAGAGGTTTATCTCACCAAGGGAGGAAGAGAGAGAGGGCAATCAGTTCAAGAGGGAGCTGAGTTGGGTCTTGAGAGTCTAGACACCAAAGGGGGGGAAACACCAAGGGTTGTGAGAGTGTTCACAAGTGTATCAAAGTGTTGAGCAAGGGGTGAGAGAGAAAAGAGAGCTTGGGAGAGAATAGAGTTCTAAGGGGGTTTCTTTGTAAACCAAAGTTGTAACTTATTCTTTCATTAGTGAATTTCTCAAGGGGATCACCAAGAGGATGTAGGCAATTGCTGAACCTCTAAAATACTTGTGTCACTTTGTGCTTGGTTGGTTTCTCAAGTGTGTGTGTGTGATTCATTCATCATTGTGTGTGTCACAAAGTCCATCAACAACAAGATCATTAGGGGAGTGAGTGAAAGTGTTTGTCCATTTTCACAACACCGACTGCTTTACACCTTACACTTGGCATATTAGCTCAAGTCACTCAACTTAACATATTGCTTAAAGAAACTAAGAGAGAAACAGACTTAGTAAATTACTAACTAATCAGAAATTAGCTAGTCAATTTACACTTCAACAGTTCAGCTCTTCACAAAGAGTCGCGTAACAGAATCTGTCGACAAAGAAAAGAGCCTCAGAAGCAAGTTTGGTAATCATAGATGACACCACGCTGGTGGTACCCGCAGTTTCAAAAACTCCGAACTCAATAAGCAACTCCACATCCTTCGGGGTGTTGGCAAAACGACCCATGATGCTAACATAATCGTTTAAGTAGTTGTCTTCTATGCAATGGCATTGTTCAAAGGCAATGACATTTCCCAGGGTCCGCAGCTTGTCACCAGTTATCATTATTTTAGGAATTATGAGAGTTCCATTTGCAAATTGTACGTTGACTAAGTTTTTGCTTGATCCTACATTAATTTTGACTCCAGCCTGGTGCATCTCTTTGATGCTAGGTATGTTCAAGGTTTTGAGCTCCCCTGCATCTCTTAATTCTGATTCCAATTGTAGATAGAAAATTCTTATAAGATCAACAAAGTGTTGCACATTAATAGAACTTGAAGAAGATGATATCCTGTTCCATTTGTCTCCCTTCCCCTCCAAATTCAATATTCCAGCTGTGAAGAAATTCTTAGAAATATTAATTATTGAAAGCCTCTCATGAGTCATGATCATGAGTACTGTAATAATTCCTAAAAGAGTCGGTTATTATGCATGTGTGATAAAGATCCTCAAGAATGAAGAATGGGAGCTGATTTTCAAGCATCCGCATGTCAGGTACATACCTGAACATCCACTGTTTGTTTAATAAGCGGTCTCCTTCATGTCCAGATTCTTTCAAATAGAACCTCAATAAGAACTCAATAGTGAAGGCAGCATCCACTAGAATGATTTTTACAAATTCATCACTGCTAAACTTATTGTTAGTATTGTTTATGTGATTGGCAATTTCCTAGAGACAAATTAGACTAAGTTTAGATGGTAAATTAGTTGTGATTGTGGCTGTCAAAATTCCAAGATATGATCTGAAGGCTGATTTGTCAATCAACGTTTACTAAGGTAAATTCTTCATTCAATCATGCATTCTGATTGTGGTATTTCAAGCATTATTTCAATCTCACAATCTGATTAACATTTTGATTAAATAGGACTTTTTATTTTTAGAAAGTTTGATTAATTTGATAAATTGCTTTCCGGTTTTAAACATTAAAAAGTCTTCTTTGATTGGAAATCAATTAGTCTGCTTTTGAAAAACTAATATGTTGATTAGGAACTAATTGATCTTGTTTCCAGTTTTGAAAACCATTATAAAAAGCAAGGCTTGGTTTTTATTCAATAACAACTTTCATCGTCTAAGAGTATTTCTTGAGTTTCACATACACAAAAGAAAGTTGCTGTACTTTGTTGTTCATAAGGATAAATCATCAAGAGTAAGATTATCTTGGTGATTTGTCCTTGCATTCATCTGCATTCATTTGCATAAGTTTCAAAGGTCTCATACCTCCGGCGAGCTTGGATTGATCGCGTCAAGAATCAGATTCAACATAAGGAGAGAAGGAGAAATCCCGCGAGAGGTTGAGTTACAAAGAAGTTGGTACGTTGTCTAGAGTGTCTAGGACAAGTTTGTATACTTCTTGTAATCATCGTTCTATAGTGGATTTGCCTTGGACTATCAGGTCCCGTGGATTTTCCCCAGAGGTGGGGTTTTACCACGTAAAATAACTTCTGTGTTTTTATCTGTTTTTACGTTCTGAACCTACAAAAACCACTGGAAAAGGAGATGAAGAACGCACTGTTCCTAAACCTAGAGAGGAATGGACAACTGCAGAAGTCACACACAGTACCAATAACCAAAAGGGGTTAAATGCTTTATTTACTGCTGTTTCTGCTGATCAATTTGAATACATCTCAGGTTGTGATACTTCTAAGGAAGCTTGGGATATTTTGCAGGTAACTCATGAAGGAACCGACACAGTAAAAGGCGCCAAGCTCCAATTATACAACCTACAGTTTGAAACTCTGGTAATGGATGATAATGAAATGTTTTCTGAATTTTATGCTAAATTGTGTGTTATTGTGAATGCTTGTTCAAACTTAGGTGAAAAAATTTCAGAAGACAGAGTCGTGAAAAAGATTTTGAGATCGTTGCCTCAACGTTTTCAACCGAAGGTTACAGCCATTGAGGAGATTAGGAATCTGAACACCATGAAAGTGAGTGAACTCATAGGCTCTCTTCAAACCTATGAGATGAAACATCTGGCCCCTAAAAAGAACAAGAGTGTTGCTTTCAACGTGGTGAACAAAGAGGAAGATGATCATCAAAATGAAGAATTTAATGCGGAAGAGTTTGCTTTTCTCTCACGGCAATTTAAGAAGTTTTTCAAGAGCCAAAACTCAAGAATTCATGACTCAAAAACTCAGTCAGGTACAAATTCAAAAAATAAGTATTATGATCTTGCTGATGGAAACTTTAAATCTCGCAGGTTTACTGAAAGGAGAAATTCTAAAGAGAGAACCAAGTGTTTTGAATGCGAAGGGTATGGACATATAGCTTCTGAATGTGCCAATACACTGAAGAAACAGAACAGCAAAAATAAGGCATTGAATGCAACATGGGGCGATAGTGAGTCAGAATCTGAAAATGAGGAGAATACGGTTGCTCTCATTACCACTGTTAGTCTGGACGAAGCATCAAAGAAAAATGATGATGAAGGGTTGGATATTGAATTTGTGCTTGAAAAATATGATGATTTGCTGGCTGCCTCTTAAAAACTCAGCAAACAGAATGCAGAACTTATCAAAACTGTTGCTGTGTTAAAACTGGAAAAAGGCAGGATTGCTGACGAGCTGCCATCCTATGATACTGCTTCCAGAATGGTAAGTACAGGTATGAACGAAAAAATTCAATTTTTAGAGAAGAAATGCACTGACCAACATATGTTAATTGCCTCTTTGACCACTGATAAACTAAACCTGGAACTTGAACTTAAAAATTCAAAAGAAAGGATTATTGCTTTCACTATTGGTGCAGAAAAAGTCGATAAAATGATTAGCATGGGTCGACGAGATGGTGACAAATGTGGCTTAGGATTTGATTCAAGCAAGAAGACTTCCGCTGTGTCCGTCACAAAATTCGTAAAATCATCAATTCCTAGCGACACTCAAGGTTTTCAAAGAACTCAGAAATTCATACCCACGTGCCATTTTTGTGGTACTCATGGGCATATTCGTCCGAAATGCAAATTGCTCCGAAACAATTCAGTAAGCCCACAATCTTTCAAAGGAGGTCAGGTAAGCATTCAAAACAAGATTTCACATCTTGTAAGAGAGGTAAAAAGGTTGTCTAAACTTTCTCATTCCTTATCCTTACCAAAAACAAAGCTAGTGTGGAGAAAGAAGGAAAATAAAAACTGCTTGTTATCAACTTCAAATACTGAAAGTTTAGATGTCAAATGTTTTGTTGCCTTCACTGCCCTTTCTGATCATAAACCTAAATCTTGGTATTTTGACAGTGGATGCTCAAGACACATGACTGGTGACAGATCCTGTTTCTCTTCAATATCTACAGAAAATGTGAGTGGGATGGTCACTTTTGGAGATGGAAGAAAGGCCAAGATTTTGGGCAAAGGAAAGATTATGGCAACTGGTAACCCAAGCTTGGAAAATGTCTTACTGGTTGACAATCTTCAAGCCAACCTAATCAGTGTAAGCCAATTGTGTGATGAAGTAGGTGAGGTAAGTTTCACTAAAACTCAATGCATTGTCAATAATAAAGAAGGAACGAGTGTGATGGTTGGAAAAAGATCCAATGATAATTGTTATTGTTTTTTTACTAATGAAGTTTCTCAAGTATGTTTTAGGACAAGTACAGATCACTTGGATTTGTGGCATCGTCGATTAGGCCACATGAACTATCAAGATTTGATCAAATTGTCCAAAAACGAATGTGTAAGAGGATTACCTAACCTTTCAGGTAAACATGAGGGAATTTGTGAGGGATGTCAACTTGGTAAGCAAACCAAAAATTCTCATAAACTTACAAATTTGATATCTACGTCTAAATGTTTGGAATTACTGCACATGGATCTTATTGGTCCCATTCAAGTGACTAGTTTAGGAGGAAAGAAATATATACTTGTGTTGGTGGATGACTTCTCACGTTTTACTTGGGTAAATTTTTTATATGAGAAATCTGAAGCTTTTAAATCTTTTTGCATACTGTACAAAAGAATTTTCAATGAAAAACAGATAATAAATGTGTGCATCACTAGACTCCGAACTGATCATGGAACTGAATTTGAGAATCAATCTTTCACTGATTTTTGTAGTGAAAAAGGCATTAAACATGAATTCTCTGCTCCAATTACACCTCAACAAAATGGGGTAGTTGAGAGAAAAAATAGAGTTTTGTTGGACATGGCTCGTGTGTTGTTAAAAAGTGCTAAACTTTCTGATCACTTTTGGGCTGAGGCTGTTAGTACTTCATGCTATACATCTAATCGTGTATTTTTCAGGCCCCACACGAAGAACACTCCATATGAATTATGGAAAGGGAAGAAACCAAATGTCAAGCATTTGAGAACATTTGGCAGCAAATGCTACATCTACAAAGATAGGGAGTATCTTGGCAAATTTGATGCAAGAAGTGATGTTGGAATATTTCTTGGTTACTCCTTAAATAGTCGTGCATACAGAGTGTTTAATAAACGTACTCACACAATAATGGAATCTGACAATGTAGTTGTTAACAATACCTCACTCTTGCAGGAGATTCCAAGTCTTGACAATTCAAGCAATGAGACACCTGAAGTGGCAGATATTGATGATACTATCATTAACGACTCAATTACCTCTCCCACTCCTCTGATACGTAGACCTGGAGCAAAACAAGTCCAGAAAGACCATTCTCCTTCTGACATCATTGGAAATGTTCAAGACAGACTAAAGACACGAAAACAAGTGGCTGAAGAGGTAAGTAATTTATGTTATGTGTCATTACTTGAAACTAAAAACGTGATGAATGCTCTTGCAGATAACGAATGGATTTTGGCTATGCAAGAGGAATTGAATCAATTCAAAAGAAATGATGTGTGGTACCTTGTCCCCCGTCCCAAAGAATCTAATGTAATTGGTACCAAGTGGATATTTCGGAACAAGACAGATGAGAAAGGACAGATTATGCGCAACAAAGCAAGACTTGTTGCTCAAGGTTACACGCAAATTGAAGGGCTAGACTTTGATGAGACTTTTGCTCCAGTTGCACGATTAGAAGCGGTGCGTTTGCTGTTGTCAATTGCATGCCATCTCAGGTTCAAACTACATCAAATGGACGTCAAGAGTGCTTTCTTAAATGGTGTTCTACAGGAGGAAGTTTATGTTGAATAGCCCGCAGGATTCATAGATCCTATCAATCCTGATCACGTTTATCGTCTGAAAAAGGCACTTTATGGACTCAAGCAGGCTCCGAGAGCCTGCTATGATCGCCTATCTGCTCATCTCCTTCAAAAAGGATACACTCGTAGCGGTATTGACAAAATCCTTTTCATTAAAAGAACAAAGTGGGATTTAATGATTGCACAAGTGTACGTAGATGACATCGTGTTCGGCTCAACATCTAGCTCACTCGTTCATGAATTTCAGGAGGTAATGCAAAAAGAATTTGAGATGAGTATGTGTGGTGAACTAACCTTCTTTCTTGGTTTGCAGGTTCAACAATTCAATGAAGGGATATTTATCTCTCAAACCAAATATGCAAAAAACCTTGTTTCAAAATTTGGTATGGAGTCCGCTAAGACCACTCGAAATCCTATGAGTACCAGTGATAAACTCTGCAAAGATTCCAAGGGCAAAAGTGTGGATCAAAAACTATATCGAAGCATGATTGGTAGTCTGCTGTACTTGATGGCCAGCCGACCTGATCTCTCCTATAGTGTTGGTGTTTGTGCTCGTTACCAATCCGACCCCATGGAATCACATTTGTTTGCTGTCAAGCGGATTCTACGCTATGTAAGTGGTACTACAAATTTTGGTGTTTGCTACTCCTTTAACTCAAATGTTAATCTTGCAGGCTATTCGGATGCGGATTGGGCAGGGAACATTGATGATAGGAAAAGCACCACTGGCGGTTGTTTTTATGTAGGCAACAATCTCGTATCGTGGTTCAGCAAGAAGCAAAATTGTGTCTCCCTCTCAACTGCCGAAGCTGAATACATTGCTGCTGGAAGTGGCTGCACTCAGTTGTTGTGGATGAAACATATGCTCACTGATTATGGTCTTCCACAAGATAAAATGGTGATTTTTTGTGATAACTTAAGTGCTATTAACATTTCCAAGAATCCTGTTCAGCACTCTCGCACAAAACACATTGACATTCGTCATCACTTCATTCGTGATTTAGTTGACGATAATGTTCTTTCTCTTGAATTCATCTCCACTGAAAAATAACTCGCAGATATTTTCACTAAACCTCTTGATAATCTTAGGTTTGAAACCCTTAGAAAGTCTCTAGGTGTGTGCTCGTTTGATTAAGTTGTTCATGTTGTTCACATTTTTTTTTATTAACTTTGCTGTGTTCAACGAGATTAGCTAGCTTGTGTAGGGATTTTGTTGGTGTATCACAATCAAGTTTAAATCTCTCACATTTGATGAACTAAGATTGGGCTCTCGTACTGTGTCAACTTGAATTGCATACTCCCAGTGTCATTTGGTTACCCACTGCCATTCTATATGATAAAACTTATTTACTGATCTATATTGCAAATCTCATTACTTACTTTGGCACTTGCACTCTAATTCTTCTCCAAGCATTTTGCACATCCTCTCATCGTATATTCATGAGACTTGTGACCATTTGCACCTTATTGCTAGCATGCTCCTTGATTGTTCCATAAAAATAAAAATAAAAATGTGGTGCTTGATCCGTGCGGAGTAACCGGGCCTCTTGTCTAACCAACGTCGAGGCTCGCGTAAAAAGGCCTTGATCATTTGCTTCCTTGATTTCCTTTGAAGCCTTCATGATTTGGATAAGTATTTTCTTGGGGTGCTTGGTCACCTAGTGTCCTATAGTCAACTGACTTGGGATCACTGATTGAACATCTGCTACTTGGATCATGTAGAAAGCTTAATGAAGGACATCTCAAATTTAAATAAATTATAAAAAAAAAAGAATAAAAAAAAAGGGATCAATGTGATTATGCTGTGCACATTTGGTGTATGATGGTTTATACGGTTGATTGATTATGGGTGATGGTGTTCCTTGTGTTTTGTTGAAGGTTAGTCACTTCTCACGAGTCTGAGATTTGTCATTGGATTCAGTCTGTAATTTTAATTGTGTTCAATGTCACTGTATTGCCTTATGCTATCTAAGAGTGGTCAGTTCCTGTGATCTCATACTTTTGTCCCTACAATGCTTTGCTTCGAATGTTTAGACTTGGCTTTGATTTTGGTTCTTCAAGTTTATTCCCTTCACAGGTTGCTAATCTTTGAGACCAAGTGTTAAATGACAGCTCTATCGAATGAATGGTTATTTTTGCATCTCTGTTTCGTTAGTTCCTTTTATTCCTTTTCTTTGTTTTTTAAAACTGACCTATCTCTGTTTTGGGTTTCTGCACATATTGCCTCAGTTTATGCTGGACCACGTGCTTTGATTTGCAATGCATTGCTTTTATGCATATGACCAGTTTGTGTGGTGATTTTTGCTGTTTAGTTGTGTGATGATTATTGGTGTTTCAAACTGATGCGTTGTCGTGCTTGTGCAGATTTCCAATTCTTAACTTATTTATTCTTTTTGTTTATAATAACATTTCTGTTTTGGACACCCATCTTTGCTCCATTGAGGCGCATCTTCGGGCCCCTCCGTCTGGTTAGGTTTCTCTTCCACCTTTTCCCTCTGCCTTCCAGCATGTCCCTTGGTTCCTTTGGATTTCCTGCCAAAAAGGGGGAGAATTGGTATGGTTATAATAGCTGGAATTTTGTTAGCAAGGGGGAGTTTTTTTGTTTAGCTTTATCGAATTATTTTAGTTAGGCGGAGCAAATCACATGTGGTGTACTGACATGTTTACTTTTGAACTATTGTGATGCCACCATGTTAATTTCAAATATTTTTGTTACTCGTTTGATTTTTGTTGTTCTTCACTGGTTTAGTTGGTTCATGGTGTGCAGATTTACAGTGTTGTTACTGAAGTTAGTGTTGGATGTAAACCACTTTGAATTGTATTTTATTTTCTTTGTAATTTGATGTTTTGTCTAGGAAATGCCAAAGGGGGAGATTGTTAGTATTGTTTATGTGATTGGCAATTTCCTAGAGACAAATTAGACTAAGTTTAGATGGTAAATTAGTTGTGATTGTGGCTGTCAAAATTCCAAGATATGATCTGAAGGCTGATTTGTCAATCAACGTTTACTAAGGTAAATTCTTCATTCAATCATGCATTCTGATTGTGGTATTTCAAGCATTATTTCAATCTCACAATCTGATTAACATTTTGATTAAATAGGACTTTTTATTTTTAGAAAGTTTGATTAATTTGATAAATTGCTTTCCGGTTTTAAACATTAAAAAGTCTTCTTTGATTGGAAATCAATTAGTCTGCTTTTGAAAAACTAATATGTTGATTAGGAACTAATTGATCTTGTTTCCAGTTTTGAAAACCATTATAAAAAGCAAGGCTTGGTTTTTATTCAATAACAACTTTCATCGTCTAAGAGTATTTCTTGAGTTTCACATACACAAAAGAAAGTTGCTGTACTTTGTTGTTCATAAGGATAAATCATCAAGAGTAAGATTATCTTGGTGATTTGTCCTTGCATTCATCTGCATTCATTTGCATAAGTTTCAAAGGTCTCATACCTCCGGCGAGCTTGGATCGATCGCGTCAAGAATCAGATTCAACATAAGGAGAGAAGGAGAAATCCCGCGAGAGGTTGAGTTACAAAGAAGTTGGTACGTTGTCTAGAGTGTCTAGGACAAGTTTGTATACTTCTTGTAATCATCGTTCTATAGTGGATTTGCCTTGGACTATCAGGTCCCGTGGATTTTCCCCAGAGGTGGGGTTTTACCACGTAAAATAACTTCTGTGTTTTTATCTGTTTTTACGTTCTGTACTGTAGAGGATTGATACATCATATCAATCCCTTTGGCGTGTTTTTATATATTACTGTATTGCTCAACTTCTCAAAACGCAGACTTTACTCTTTAAGTGTTTTAAGCCATCCTATAGGTATTTTCAGATCGTTCTGCATAACAACTTCTCAGTCTTGCTTCTTGGTCCCTAATTTTCTTGATATAGTCCTTCAAGCTTACCTTAGTCTGACCTATAAAATCTCGTAGGTACCTCTTTTTCTGCTCTTCCATGGCTTCTAAACCTTCCTTGCCATGATGAAGTGGACCTATAGAGATGACCTGAGGTGTGTGGGCCTTTTCCTCCAGACGTCGTACATCATCAGGAACTCTGTAGATACAACACGAAGAGGACAAGGCAGGCAAGCTATCTAACTCCTCCCTCAATGAAATTTCTAATGGAACGTATGGCATGTTAATTGTGTCATTTGGACCAGCTTGATTGCATTCTTCCATTTTCCTGTTGATGTGCTATGCTGAGCAAACCAAAGTGACAGCACAAAAGGCCACCCTTAAGAAAATCGATAGAGTATAAGATACAAATAACCCCCTCAACTTTGACCAATGTGTCAATTTAGTTCTTGAAATTTAGGACCCGTTTGATAACTATTTCAATTTCAATTTTTAGTTTTCAATCTTTCATTTTTTGTGCAAGATAGTATAGAAGAAAATGAGAGTGAGGCTGAAATTAAGAGAGAGGATAAGAGGGGAGGATGGAAGGGATGAATAACAAAAGTGAAAACAATTTCAAATAGATTTCAGTTTTTAGTTTTTGTTTTCACTTGTATTACTCATTCCTCTCATCTTCCCTCTCAATCTCGTCTTCACTCTCATTCTCACTTCCATTCTCTCTCTTTTTACTCTTTGCTCTAACACAAAAAATAAAAACTAAAAACTAAAATTGAAATAGTTATCAAACAGACCCGTATATTACAAAGAAAATACCAAATATTGAACTCATCATAAGAGAACACAGAAAAACCGCACTGCTTGCAACTCTTACACCACCACTACAAGAACAATTGCTAATTAAAATAAGTCACATGTGGTACTTAACTCTAAAAACTTATTTAGATCATATATCGATATTTATATATCCTACTCCTCGATCAAAACATACCATGAAACATAAGTGACTTAAACCTTCAGGCAAATGGAAGGTATATAGCAATTTATAGAACAATACAGTAATCCAGAAGAAATATTATGAAATGAAAAGAATAAAAGTAAAAAAAGAGAAGGAAAGGAATTCCCACCTGCTATGTATATGTATGAAAGGAAGGACCAAGTTTGTTTTGCCTTTGCTTAATGACTAGAAAAGCTCACTTGCAGATCGCTTTCTCCGGCTGTAGATGTAATATAAATTCTCTCTTAATAATAGCATAATGATCGGTTAATTGATTTAAAATTCAGGTCAACTCATAGATTCCTTACCTTTTCCTTTTCTTCTTCCTCTCGTTGGGCTTGTCTTCTTCTTGAGGATTGTTTAGGCCCAGGAAATGCTTTGACGGATTAGAAAAAGCAATCCTAAGTGAAACTGCTGCAGTTCCCACCTGAGCCGCGTGCTTTTGGGTTTTGGACCTTGGAAGTTGGGACCCAACTTCACAAAAAGAAAACAGATTTGCCAAAAAACAAATTTCAAGGACAAACGTAGAAATTGTTAGAGACTGGAAGTTTTTATCATTTTTTTCTTCAAGTTTGTCCTCCACTCACTAATACAAATTATAGAAAATTTGGATTTGATTAACTAAAGTGGTTTTACTTTCTCTGTCAGTGTTTGATTGTAACATCTTGACCCAAATTTAAAAGATTCGATAATTTAATTAATTTAATAAATTATGAAGTTACAATTTTGCCCCCGGGGTAGGGGTATTTCGGTCATTTTTTAATACAGAAAGAGTTTAGAGAAGTGACTAGTACTATTATGTAGATCGTACCGAGATGAGTCCGTAGACACGTAGTGGGCTTAAATTGGAGTTGTAACGAAGAAGTTACAATCAAGAGAACCTTAGTGGCATAACCGTAATTTTTTCGAAAAGGGTTTAATAAAATCTAACTTTTCTCTCTTTGTCTCTCTCTCTCTCCCTCCCCCGTCGGGAACCACACCTCCCCACCCCCCTGACTTTTTGAAACAGCTGAACGACTCTTCGCACCGCCGCCGCCTCCACAGTCCACCACCGGAGCTGGGACCGGTCCCAAAACGACCGGCCAAACTCCACCGTTCTACCCCACCCCGTCGTCGTCACCAACCGCCAGCAACACTACCGGAAAATTAAGAAAAACGACCGGTTTTCGTGAGAAAACTTCCGGAGCTCGTTCGAACACCTCTGACCACCATTTTCTTCAAACTTGGTATGTTTTCTCATCCTCTCATTGTGATGTAGCTGCTGGTTGGGTAATTTAGGAGAAACTTCTGCGTTTTGAAACGATTTTAAGCGATGGAGGTTTTGGCCGGTTTCGGCCCTCGATTCCGGCCACTTCTGGTGACTTTTTGGGATAGGTCCAAGAACAAAAGTTGCTCCACTCAATGTGCTGATCACGTAAGTATAAGTATTGACCGGCGGTTTGGAGTTTTTTCGATCGCCGAAAATCGCTTTGGGCACTCACGCGCTGCCGGCCCGTGGGGCGGTGCGTGGGCCACTTTTTGGTCGTTCTTAGAGTCCTAAAATAATCCTCATGTCGTCCCGAGCACGACGGTATACTCGGATATGAATTTGGTTATCATTTGATCTTTGATCGAATATCGCATATTAGGCGTTATCTGGGTTCGATATGTTCAGATTGTTGGATTGACTTCATTTCAATGTATGTTGATCTAGGCATCCTTAGGAGCGTGTAGGAATTCACAAATCGTGAATTGGAGCCCGGATGTTTCGATTCAATAACTTAAAGTTTGCATTAAACGATAACCGTCCGATTGTGCGATTGCGAGCGATTCGACTGTTCGATTCAGACCAAACTTGATGGACATGTATAGTAAACTTTGTTAAATTGTAGGAACCTTCGGATCGGAAATCGGAGGTCGTGGGCCATGCGGGCCCGGTTGACCAAGTTTGGGCAGTTTGACCTCTCAGTTGACCGTGAGTCTTTTGAGGTAGTTTCACCCTTCGAGGAGTACTAGAACGACCTTCTTAACGAGTCTTGAATGTTATTTGAGTTGTGTTGACTATGTTGGGATTTTGAGATTGTTTTATAATATGCATTAAGTACGGATTATTCTGACTATGGGATTTATATATATATATATATATATATATATATATATATATATATATATATATATACATTGCTTAAAATTGGAGTTTTGACTATTTCGATATTTGAGAATCATGGTTGTTTTGAATATGGATTTTATGTTTTGGAGAAATTGCAATTCATTCTATGGTGAAGTAATTGGGCAAAAGATTTATATGAGTTTGGGGTACTATATCGATTGGTTATGTGAATATGTGAATGCACTATGCTAAGTACCCTCCTCGGGTTATTGTACTCACACATGGCGTTGGATATTACGGCGTGTGATAAAGTTGTCTGCACGCGTAGGACTTAGTGTTATGGTACCCACACGTGATGTTGGATGATCCGACGTATGGGCATATATATGGTTATGTGGTTAGCTTATCACATGTGGCGTTGGATTATTCGGCGTGTGATAAAGCAGTCTGCATGCATAGAACATGGTTTGGTTACCTTACCACACGTGGCAAAGGATCCGGACATTTTAATTTTTGTTACTTTACTACGCATGGCGTTGGATTCTCCGGCGTGTAGTAAACTAATGTGGACAGGGATAATGATTATAATACTATGACGGGAAAAAGGGTAATGTTTAAAAAGAATTGTGGTCGGCTAATGTGCTTTGTTAAAGGGATAGGGTTATTGGGTCATGAGTCTTGAGTACGAAGTGAGTAAAGAAAAATGGCTCTATTATTCATGGGCTAAGATATGGAGATTTTATTTAAAGGGAAAAGATGATTCTAAAATTAAACTTGTGAGTATTATTGAAAATGATAGTATGTTATCGGAACTGCGATTTGTGAAATAAGAACTACGTGTGGCTTAATCCCTCACAAAATGGGTACGTAGGTAGCTTGGGGTCTTACCTAGGTGCAATCGCTAACTAAAGTTATTTTTGGAACTTTAATTTAGTCATTCGGATCTAGTCTCACTTCTTTTGGTCTTTGGATAAGTTTGGTTTCAACTTTGTCGGTGGTCCTTAAGCTCGACTGAAAACGAGGCTTGAGTGAGTGTTTATTCGTTTTCCCGTTTGACTAAGTAAGTGTTGTTAAAGTGTGGTTGTGGTCAAGACATGTTTGAAACCCGTTTTGGATTGTTGTACGATTTGGGCCGAGTCCTTAATCAACTTGCAATTGTGTTTGGTTGTTAAACATCGCATTATGGAATTTGGGAGGATAATTTATGTTATTTTCGGAGGGCATGCATAAATTAGTTTGAGTTCATTAATTGCTTTGTTTAAGTTCATTTTTTTGACTTAAGAGCATTGCTGGTGGTGCTGCTTCGAATTATTTGAAGGTCGGAGGCCATCAATGTAAACTGCATGAATTTATCTTGTACATGCTGCTGGTTGGTGATATTAAATGTGCTTTTAACATGTTGAGAAATTTGAGAAAAGTCCAATTTTCAGGGTAGATTCTGCCAAAATTTCGGCAGAAGGTTTCTTTTTGTTAGTAAGTGGGCCCGACATCGATTTGATGTCAGAAACTCCACAAGATTCATTCTGGATTCCGAAGAATTCGGGGCAGGTCCTGTCATTGATAACTTAATTTTGTTTTCTACTTGATCTTATATATATTAAGTTTTCTTTTTCCTTCATATTCATCACCTTTCTGTTGCATAAGTATTTCAGTCTTGATGGGTTTCCATCTACCACTCATCTTTGCTCTTCTCAGTGTAAGCTTTTTTTTTAGTACAAGATTAGAGGGGAGGAGGATTTCTCAACTTCCAGGAGTAGTGTTTGTTATGCTACCTCAAATGTGTCCTTTGACAAGCCTATATATGTGGCATTTAATTTACCATAAAAATTTGCTACTCCAAGAGGTAAGACAAATTGCTAAAGCAACTGTTTTTAATTATTATTATTTATCTTTGTCTAGGTGGCATAGTAAACCCTCATTTACCATTGTTACCTACATAGCTTATATTTAGCAAGCAATGATGTTCTGGGGTGAATTCACAAGAATGTTATGTAATTCTCTAGGCTTCTTGGATTGGCTTTGTTGGAAGACAAGCAGATTTTGAGGAAATTACACTAAAACCCTAAATTGTCCATTGTGTAAAGTGTAATTAATTTATACGTCTTCACAATTTTTCATTATAGAATGGTAGTCAAAGACTGCGTCTAGTATTGGATAAGTTTGAGCTGGCAGTGGCTTGGGTGTGTTGAGGAATTGTATGGGTGTCGGCTGAGTTTGAACAAGTTTGGGTGTGCTGAGTGTTTCCATGGGTGTTCTGCTGATCATGGTTATTGGATTTGTGATAGTTTATTAGTTTGGGTTCAATTCCAACAGAACATGTCTCAAGCCTAGATAGTTGATTCTTAAGTTTATCAGGAAAAATATAAAAAATAAAAAATAAAAAATCTTAAGTTTAATAGAAGCCCAAGATTCCTGAAGCACATAATTTCTACAAATATCTACAAAGTGTTATACTTTACAAACTTCCTATGTCTACCAATTTCTACTAAAATTAATTTCTATGCGGTGCTGAGATTCATCATAATTTTAGTAGAAATTGGAAGTTTTCATCATTTTGGCTTTAAGTCTCTCCTCCACTCACTAATAAAGATTACTCATGTGGGTTTACAAAACATTTTTCTCCTGAAGACTACACTTATTCTCAAAAGATTAGATCACTTCACATCTTGTGTATGTGAAGACTAATGTAAAAAGTTGAAACTTTATTGTAAAACCTCGACAAAAATGAGCTCTACTGCAAAACGTTAAATTTGAATTCTTTGATTTAAGTGGCAATTTGACACTCGATAGAAATTTTAACATACATGTGTTAGTGTTTGATCACTTTCTTACTATATTTATTCCATGATTCTCCCTCAAGTTAGGTATTATTATCAAACATTTCTACTAATTTGTGAATTTTTTTATATAAATATTAATCAAGTATGAATTATGGATTTGTTCTTCTTCTTGTTTTGAATACCGACAAAAAAAGGTAGTGAAGGCTTATAACTCTGGTAAAACAAGAGTGACGTGGACAGCAGATGTTACGTCGTACTGAAGATTTTTGAAGATTCTTTATTTGGGTTTCTTTCAAGATGAAAACCATATTATCCACAACGACAACCACATCTGGCAGACAATCTTTGGCAGTTCATCACAATTGGGAGACAATGTAGAAGACAGAAAATGAGTAATGCAGATGTTACCAGCAATCCACGACAAACTGAAGTGTGCAAGCTTTCGTAATCTAACAAGGATGGGGAGGCTGCGCAATACTTATCACCTTAGCCACTAGTATGTGTAGGCCAGGAGGCTTTCCAATTTTAATATATATATGAATAGAAGGACTTGTTGGAGGGTGTAGAAGAGAATATGAATAAATAAAAATAACTTATAATAAAATTTGACTATGGCTTGAATGCAAATAATTAAAAACATATGAATGAGTTTGACTAAAATCATTTTAATTCAAATTAATGCAATTGCATAAATGGAAATTAGAATGTGAAATAATGAAGCATCGTGGAAACAAGGGCAGTGTATAGATTACCTTATTTCCATTTTCAACATTTAAGTAAATGTCTTTGTCAGTTTACTTTTATTTATTTTTATATTACTCCATTTACTTAAGTTTACAATGTAAATAAGGAAGTACCCCCCATTTGGATTCAAATAAAAATACTAGAAAATCAAATTCCAACCAAATCAAATTATGAAGAATCGATTTTAGTGCAAAATACGATTTATGCTAAAAATGATGGCTCATTAAGTCAATATATACTTCATACTAAAATTCCATAAAATAAAGTTTTCTTATTTGACATGTGAGGAATAAAAGCCGCAAAAAATTATCTTGAGAAAATGATTATTCCGAAAACCCATTTTTCATACTTAGTCAATATTTTATGATATGAATGCATGAAGGAACCTAAGGTCAATCTAGGTAAAAAGCCTTAGATGTTCAATCCACTAAAATGTTAAACCCTATTTGGTTTATGTTAAAACTTATTGAAAATTAGTCTACGGAGCTATGAACTAGCATGGTTTATATGATTTAATGTTTACTTTTATTTCTAGAAAAACCACTGCTACAAAAATCGAAATAGACAACGGGAATCCACCATCGTCTAGAAGATTTTCAAACCATCGTGAAATCGACCGCCATCTTTCGATATATAAAACAACAACGGATAATAACCGACGTTGTTAAATCCTTCAACGTCGCAAAATATAACCAACCGACGTCTAAACCCTATATTTATATTGTAAAATGAAACCTTGTATAATATTAGACGACGGTTTTATTAAAAATTAGACGTCTAAAGAATATTATATGTCAAGAACAAAACACAAACCGCCGTAAAACTAATTATCCACGTCCCTAATTGAAGGAATAAGACTTGTATAACCTAGAAACCGTCGTGGTTAACGTATACTACGTTAAATAAATAAAAAAAACCGCCGTCTAAATTATAAATGACGACGCATACACAATAGAGCGGCCTTTTAAAGCAGATTACATGTCAATAATCACACAGGAACGAACGTAGAGATAATTATTCACGTCCCTAATTGAAGAAATACTTAGAAACTGTCGTGGTTAATTTATACTACGTTTAATAAATAAACAAACCACCATGTAACTAAAGAAAGACGACGTAAACACAAAAGAACAGACGTTTCAAGAATATTAAATGTCAATATTCACAAAGGAACCGCCGTACAGATAATTATCCACGTCGCAAATTGGAGGAATAAAGATTTGTATAAATTAGAAACCGTCGTGGTTAACATATACTACGTTAACTAAATAAACAAACCAACGTATATACAAAAGAACAGCCGTTTAAATCATATTACATGTCATTAATCACACAAGAACTGACGAAAAATGTATTAGCCATGACATACAGGTAAACAAACGTCGATTATATGATTATCCACGTCGGACTGGAGAGAAAAATGCCTTGTTAAACATATTCCACGTCCATCTCCTACGATATTCGTCGTGTAAATTGTATAAAGAAGTCTCTTCGACAGTGTTAGACGTCGCTTTTTCTAAAAAGCAAACGTTTGAATATTTTAAAATGACACAATTTTACTTAATACCGTCGTAAAAAATGCTATCCACGACACCTTTTTTTAATGGCTGACGTTAAAAATAATATTGAAGTCATGGACAGGAAAAGAAACGACGAGGATTATAATTTGAACATCGGTTTATATAAAATAAAGGCCGTGGATTATATTGAAATATACGTCGTGCGTTGTTTTGTAGGCCGTCGTTGATGTTTAGTACTACCGATATGATTTATTTTAATAAACCGACGTGTTTTCCTTTTTAGATGGTGGTTTTTATTTCTTTACGGTCTTTTGCATTTTCTTTTCACGACGTTTGTAAAAATACGACGTTGGTTTTATTTTAGACGTCTGTTTTTTCAGTTTTTTAACTGGACCGTCGTATTTCCCACCTTTAAGCCATTATTTTAAATTTTTGATTTGTCGTGCCCAAAACCTGCATAATGAAAATGTGATTAAAATTAAAATGATATATAGAGCTATTAATTAATGTCATGCAATTAACTGCATAACTAATGTGATACATTACAACAATCAATCAATCCATATATCTTCACACTCATCTCTAATATTCTCACTCCCAAACTCACCCACTAGGTCATCAAATGTGTCAACATTTGGTATCCCTCTAGTAAATGGGTCACACTCAATTCTAATATCACCTAGCACATCATCACCAATAACATCATTATATTCTCTATTAGACATTGATAACACTACCGACCAACCACGATGCATTGGGCCGTCAACGTAAAATACTTGTTTGACTTGAGAAGCCATAACAAATTGGTCATTCCTATGTCCAATTTTACTCAGATCTACAAGGGTAAATCCAAGTTTGTCGACTACAAGGCCTAAAGTGTTATCTATCCAATCACACCTCAAGACTGGGATTGTAAACTTTTGGTAGTCAAGGTCCCAAATTTCTCGAATAACCCCATAAAAACCCATATTGGAGACAATAGGGTTTTTATCCTTGGCACTAGCAACTTGCATAGTATGTGCAAGTAAATAAACTTCACTATTTTGGACAGTTCGCACATCATCTTGTGCATTGGTGTTAAATTTAACACCATTAATAAGATAGCTCCTATATGATGGCACTGCCATGCTTGGACCAGCTGCTAGCCACCACAAATTTTCTGATACACCATTATTCTCTTCTCCATTAAGTTCACTTTGAACCTGCAAATTAATATAATATCTTAATTCAATCTAACATATAGAAAGAAAGAAAATTAAAAATTCAATATGTCATTCAATAACATATATACCTTAAAGCGTAGCCATTGAATGAAAGTGCTATTGTGCTTATCTTATAGCCACTTTGTTCTCTTTCTAAATTTTGGATAAGTGGTCTTGATGTGGATCATATGTTTCTTACAATTGACACGAAAAAAATCAAGCATTACAGTCCCTTGTATATTAGATAAACATAAGGAATGATAATATTTAAAATGGCTTTATATGAAAAATTAAACTCATACGTACTCGATATAAGGTAGGACTTCCTCCATATTCTCCAAGACATATAGATGTGCCTGGTTCAACAAGTCCAGATCAACTAAGCTCACTGTGCAACCTGATAATGGCTTTGAAACTCCCATCTTCTGGCTTGAAGGCACTCCAACTGTACTAACATCAGATAAATGCTCGGTACAAAACTCTACAGCTTCTTCAGCTATATACCGCTCAGCAATGCAACCTTCGGGATGAGTACGATTCTGAACATACCCCTTTAGCACTTTCATATATCTTTCAAACGGATACATCCATCTAAAATATACTAGCCCACATAGATGAACTTCTCTAACAAGATGTACTATTAGATGAACTATGATATCAAAGAATGAAGGGGGGAAGTACTTTTCAAGCAAACACAAAGTAACTACTACTTCTTCTTCCAACTTATCTAGCTTGGAAACATCTACTGTCTTTGCACATATAGCATTGACAGAAGCACAATCGAGTTATTGCATACCTTGCAGGCTTCTCCAAAACAGAACGAATTGCCACAGGGAGCAATTGTTGCATCAAGGTATGACAATCATGAGATTTAAGGCCAAGAAGTCTTGAATCTTTTAAAGATACAAGATTTTTTATATTTGAAGAATAACCTTCAGGGACCTTCATACCATAGAAAGAATTGCAAACCGCTCTCTTCTCTGCTCTTGACAAATTCCAAGGCCCTGGAGGAAAGCGAGTACATTTTTCTCCATACTCGGGTTGCAAATCAGTTTTGACCCCCATGTTCAATAAATCTAACCAAGCAGCAATCCCATCTTTATTCTTTCCAGCGATCTCCAGCAATGTACCAATGACACTATCGCAAACATTCTTCTCAAAGTACATAACATCTAGGGCATGCCTCACAAGGAGGTATTTCCAATACTCGAGATGAAAATTTTTTGATTTCTTCTTCCAACAAACTCTGTCACCATCATTCTCACCAACACTTCCCACATTTTTCGAGCCCCATATGTAATTAATATCTTCAACCATATGCAGCACTTCTTCTCTGGTTAATGGTTTGGAAGGCGTGCCATATTCAGGTTTCCCATTAAAAGCTGCACGTTGCCTCCTATATGGATGATTGATTGGTAATCATTTTCTATGCCCAATGTAACAAATTTTGTGGCCATTTTTCAACCTGTGACTTGGTGTATCATCGCCGCATATTGGACAAGCTTTATATCCTTTAACGACACAACCAGATAAGTTCACATAGGTAGGAAAATCATTAATTGTTCACAGTAATACACCTATGAGTGTAAAGTATTCTCCTATGTGTGCATCATACACTCCTCTAATCCCATCCCACATAGATTTTAAATCATCAATCAAAGGCTCTAAGTAGACGTCTATATCATTTCTCAGCTGTTTAGGACCGGAAATCAATAAGGTCAACATCATGAACTTCTGCTTCATGCATAGCCATGGTGGGAGATTATATGTAACTAAGAGCATTGGCCAACAACTGCATCTGCTACTTAAAGAACTGTGGGGATTGAATCCATCAGATGAGAGAGCCAATCTCAAGTTTCTCGGCTCTTTACCAAACTCGGGCCATTTATCATCAACAAGTTTCCAAGATGGGGAATCCGTTGGATGAGACATATGACCGTCATATGATTTTCTTGCAACATGCCAAGTCAAACTCTTAGCTGTCTTATGTGATTGAAACATCCTTTTAAACCTTGGAATTGGAGGAAAATACCACACCACCTTCGCTGGCCAACCCTCTTTCAAGAACCCATCTTTGCTTTCCTTCCACCTTGAGATACCACGAGTAGGACAATTAGTTGAATCTTCATACTCCTTCCTATACGAAATGCAGTCATTGGGACATGCGTGGATTTTCTCATAACTCATCCCTAAAGCAGACAAAGGCTTTTTTGCCTCGTATATAGAGGAAGGTAGTGTATTTCCTTCTGGAAGCAAATCTCCTTAAAGTATCAATAATTCTGTAAAACAAACATTACTCATCTCATGTTTTGCTTTCAAATTATATAACTTCACCAAAGCCGACAACTTCGTGTACTTACTGCAACCAGGGTACAAGGGTTGATCTCCATCCCTAATCACACTGGCAAACTCATAAGGATCAGATCCATTATCGCCTAAATCATTATCATCCATCCCCAAACTAAACCTACTTTGCTCATCTTCTTCCACATTTCTACTAGCATTAGTAGTACTCCATTCCCAAGGTTCTCCATGCCATGTCCAAATCTTATAGCTTTGGTTAATTCCATTAAAGTATAATTGTTCCCTTATAATTCCAACCCCAAACACTCGAATATTCCCACATGTAACACATGGACAACGAATATGAGTTGTATTTCCAAGATTTTCTATAGCAAAATTCAAAAATCCTTCCACTCCTAACTCATAAGCTTTCGATCTTCTATCTGCATGCATCCATGACTTATCCATCTCACACACTATAAAATCATATATATAATAAAGTGAAAAGACCAACAATGAAACACTACTATATTCAAATAGCAGAGAATAAATTGAAAATAAAAAATAAAACAAGAATCAGATGACGGTTTTTACAAAATAATCGGCATGAAATAAAAATTCAGACGACGACATATCTAGTTACCGTCATCTTTAAGCTACCCAAACCTAGAAATTTGCATTGCTTTTTGAAGAACAAAGTTATGGGTTCTGGTAGCTTAAAGATGACGATTAATGGAGGAACAGTCGTCTTTAGGCTACCAAATGCAAACTACTACAATTATTCAAAAAGACAACGCTGAATTCACAACGGTTGGCTCCAAAACCGTTGTAATTGTTTCTTCCACAACAGTTATTACGTAACCGTTGTTAAAGGGGGTTTTTAAGCGTTGTGGTTTAGGGTATGTGGTTTTCTGATTTTATTTCACAAGTTTCCACAACGGTTTTCGTTTCAACCGTTGTAATTGAAGCTGTAAAAAAAAAAAACACGGAGTGAACAGTGACTCAAAATTTTTTCTTAAGACCCGATAGTTGTCATTCTCTCTTACCTCTCTTGTATCTCTTGTCTCTGGCGTCTCCCTCTCTCCACAGTCTTGTTCTTCCCACCTCATCTCCTTGCCGTCGCCACGGCCATAGACAGAGAGACTCTGTCTCTCACATCTCTCTCTCTCCACTCTCTCTCTCTCTCTCTCTCTCTCTCTCTCTCTCTCTCTCTCCCATCTCTTTCTCTCTCCTCCCTCCTTCTAGTTCAGAGAGATTTGGGTTTTAATTTTAGGGTTACTGATTTGGGTTTTAATCTAACCATTTGGGTGTTGGCTTGCGGTCGCTCTCCCTCGATCAACAAAGGTAAAGAAAAAAAATATTTAGGGTTTCAATTTATTTCGACATTGTTGTGATTTGGTTGTTAACCATCTCTCTTTGTTTCCTTTGCAGGTGCTTAGCTTTTCCATCTCTCTTGCCCTCTATGGCTTTTGCACTCAGTCAGAAGCTTTGATAGGTAAGAACTCTGGAGTGCTTTTCTTTCATAAGAACTTTGGCCAGTCCCCTTTCTCAGTCTCAGGCCCCTTTCTTAGTTTACCCTTTCTTTCATAAGAACTCTGTGGTTCGTGAATTTGAAGGTGGGTTCAGATAATCTCAGTTGAGTCTTGCTAATGCTACAGCTATTTCATTTGCGTATTTTAATTTCATTTGAGATCTCTCTGTCTTTTTTTAAAATTTTGGGTACTCTTTCTTGATCCACAGTATTTCATATATTTGTACAATAATACAATTTTGAATGTACAGCAACATATTAGGAGATGAACCTACAATCTCCTTGTATCTAGATCCTACGAATCAGTGGTTAACCAAAATAGGAATGCTAAATTGTAGCTGTTAAAGTTTTATACTAGGAAAGAAATATTTACGTTGACTTCTTATTTCATTTTGGGGTGAATCAGTTGAGTTACAATAGATGACATACCCCAAGGATGAAGAATTGATAAACGTAACCATATATATTCGATAGATGTACTTAGGCCAGCCATTTGGTGCCTGAAATTTAAGGCCAGATGTACGTGCGGAATTCGTTGTTTGCATCTACTTTAGTTTTTTAGGGAATCAGCCATAAATGCCTTTATACATGTACTCAGGCAAGCAATTTGGTGCCTGAAAGGTTTAGGCTAGATCCACTTGCCCTATTCTTGGTACCCATCTATGTTACTTTTATTTTCCCAGTCTTTGTAGACAATGTTGTTTGGTAGGTGTTGAAAATAATCATACGTTTTCTTATTTAAAGTAAATGGATTAAAAGCTTTATTTTATGCATATTGATAGCATCATATTGGGTATGAAGAAAAAAGGTGAAATGATGCGAAGCATTCCTAGTTTAAAGAAAATGCATGAGAAAGTGTTTTGAGCAAGAACTATTGAAAAGTAGTATTTTCTAGGGCGATGTTTGTTATGACCTCCCATGCTGGGTTCATGTCTTACTGGAGCATTAGTTTCCTTTTTAACATGAATTTATTGCTGCAAACTGGGATTACTATTTAGTTTAGCTTTGCTTATGAATGCTAAATTTGCTGATTTGTTTAGTTACTTGGTAGTGTACATTAATTGAGATTGAATTTATCTGTTTTGCAGAATTTTGGTTTTCCAGACTTTGTTGCAATGCATTGATGCCTTTTGTTTGAATCATTATAACTGATTGAGTGATGCATCATTACATTCTTCTTTATGTGCAATATAATGAAAAAGAACAATCGTTGATTTGTGTTTCTCTGTGGTTGGGTTTCATCTACCTACTCATGTTAGGCTCTTTTGTCTCATGTTAGGCTCTTTCTGAGTAATAATAAATTCTTATAAATTGGACTTGATATACATCTCTAACAAATTCTGTTTGTGCCTAATAAATCACGACCATGAATCGACCGAAGGAGCCCCTTTTCTCGGCCCTAGCACTTGCTCGTGAGACTACAACGCGGCGTTTCACCAAAGATATTTGGCCTTCCTGAAAACAAAAGAAAAATTGCTAAGGCATGATCATCTCGGCCTCGATTGTAGGCCGAGACCGAGGCCGAACAAAATCACGGCCAAAGGTATTAAAGTCAAATCATCACGTGATAGCAGGGTCCCATGCTTCATTTAATGAGGTAATGCCTCTATTTATTGTAGCAAACCCACTGACCACAAATAAGCATTTAATGCACGAGGGAAGGTGGGAAGTGACTGAAGTCAGGATTTGGTGGTAGGAATCAGAATGATTAGACGCAGACATTCTCACAAGAATTCTTACAGCTTGAGAGATTGGGTGACTAACTATCAGAGCAATAAATGCGTCCCCACAGCCAAAAGCGCAGAACCCACAATCAGGGCGGCGGCCGAGATTCACCGGGATTTATGGGGCCACACCACCATACTTCACGATCCCAAATGTCGATTGGACTACCCCTTTGCTCTAATCAGACTCCACTATGCAGGATTTCAGCCTCGATTACTCCTCCAAGAACTCCTATAAATACAGGGCTCAAAATATGTTCAAAGGGTTCAAACACCAAACCAAAGCCTCCCACGGAGCAACTTATATTTTCCTGTAATGCACTTTCAATATTTTACTTGCTTTCCTAGGAGTAGTGTTAGTTTGTAAGGAAAATCCGTTCATCAATATATCATACGACCCTTGATTTTCAAGGCGCCGGAGCACCATCCCTGTTATTCGCTCATTCACCCTATATATCATACGACCGTCACTCACTGAGCAACGCGCCGGAGCGCCGCCCAAAACCCACCATCAATACCACCATTAAACGGCCTTGTAGCTCAGGCCGTGAACCTAACGGCCGAGATTAGTTCCTCTCTCGGCCACAATCGTTTGATTAGAAGTCTAAGTCCAAACAGGCGCACCACTTAACCATTTCCATCCAAACCACATCTCGATGCACGGTAGACCGTGCTGGCACGCCTGTGCACAACCGCACCGCATCCAAAAGCACGAAGCCACGTGTCAACGCATATCCCCTCGGCCCGGAACTCCAGGCCGTGAGATTTGCGCGGTAGACACTTTTGTCCCGCCCAGTGGGACTCTTGTCAAAAACTTATGGTGGAAACCAGGGCACAGGCAAAGCTAAAAAACAAAGCAGTCGAAATGACTTCTGAGACTCCTGAGTCCACCTCACCAATCACTATCACCGAGACCGAACACATGGTCGGGATCTCAGCCAGCGTTCCAGTAACGACGGATCGCACGGCCGAGTCCATGCAAGAACAGGCAGTAGTGGAGGTGATGTCTAAGCAGGCCTACAGGATAGAAACATCCTTCATGGCCGCAATGGACAGATTCTCCTCAGAGCTACGAACGCTTTTCTAGGAGAGGATGCCGGCAACCTCGCCTGTGACACCTCCTAGAGCCGGACAGAGGAGCCAAGAGCGCGAGAGAATCGAGCCTTACGGCGAAAGCAGCAGCCTCGGCACCTCTACCCGCACCCAAGCGTCAGGTTACGGTCAGTATTCTCTGCCGCCGACGAATAGCTTGAGGCAGTCCCCGCCCACATGGGCGAATCCCGGACCAACCTATCCGGCAGAGACAGCACGTGGACCGCTCCATGCTTTGGCTGTATTGCTAGGGCAAGGCAACCTCGCGCATCCCGCGATCCATCCACTCGGCCCAATTTACACTACGGCCGTCCAGACCCATCCTGGCCCAAGCAACGCGACCGCTGGTTCATCACAACAGTACGGTCAGAGCGATTTGACCATCTCACCACCATTGCAGGCATCGTTGTTTCTGCCGAGCTCTCACCTCCACTACGGTTCGGCCATTCCAGCGGCGACGCACACACACCTCGGCCAAACCCATGGCGCTCATCTGGCATTAACCAGCTCGGTCATACCAGCCGAGCCCCCTGTCCCAGTGGCCCAACAAACAAGGCCGCAGAACGATGTGCAGCAGGTCCCACAGTCGTGTGCGGCCCAGCAAGAAGCACCACCTTAAGGGCTCCGACTCGAAGACGTCCGACGAATGATCGAGGACGGCCTAGCTCAGAGGCGGCCGGACGCGCCAAGATATATAAGGCCGTACCCGCCTGTCTACCGCGCAAATCTCACGGCCTGGAGTTCCGGGCCGAAGGGATATGCGTTGACACGCGGCTTTCTGCTTTTGGGTGTGGTGCGGTTGTGCGCGGGCGTGCCAACACGGTCTACCGTGCGTCGAGATGTTTGATGTGGATGGAAGTGGTTAAGTGGTGCACCTGTTGAAACTCGTCTTCTAATCAAATGATTGTAGCCGAGAGAGGAACTAATCTTGGCTGTCAGGTCCACGGCCTGAACTACAAGGCCGTTGAGTGGTGGTGTTGGTGGTGGGTTTTGGGCGGTGCTCCGGCGCGCTGCTCAATGAGCGACGGTCGTATGATATATGGGGTGAATGAGCGAATAACAAAGGTGGTGCTCCGGCGCCTTGAAAATCAAGGGTCGTAAGATATATTGATGAATAGATTTTCCTTACAATCTAACACTACTCCTAGGAAAGCAAGTAAAGATATTGAAAGTGCATTACAGGAAAATATAAGTTGCTCCGTGGGAGGCTTTGGTTTGGTGTTTGAACCCTTTGAAAGTAGTCTTGAGCTTTGTATTTATAGGAAGAGTTCCTGGAGGGGTAATCGAGGCTGAAATCCTGCATAGTGGAGTCTGATTAGAGCAAGTGGGTAGTCCAATCGACATTTGGGATCGTGAAGTATGGTGGTGTGACCCCATAAATCCTGGTGAATCTCGGCCGCCGCCCTGATCGCGGGTTCTGCGCTTCTGGCCGTGGGGACGCATTTATTGCTCTGATAGTTAGCCACCTAATCTCTCAAGCTATAAGAATTCTTGTGAGAATGTCTGCGTCTAATCACTCTGTTTCCTGTCGCCATAACCTGACTTCAATCACTTCCCACCTTCCCTCGTGCATTAAATGCCCATTTGTGGCCAGTGGGTTTGCATTAAATGCTTATTTGTGGCCAGTGGGTTTGCTGCAATAAACAGTGGCATTACTTCATTAAATGAAGCGTGGGACCCTGCTATCACGTGATGATTTGACTTTAATGCTTTTGGCCGTGATTTCGTTCGGCCTCGGCCTCGGCCTGTTATCTAGGCCGAGATGGTCATGCCTTAGCAATTTTTTCTTTTGCTTTTAGGAAGGCCAAGCATCTTGGCCAAACGCCGCGTTTTAGTCCTTCGAGCGAGTGCCAAGGCCGAGGAAAAGGGGTTCCTTCGATCAGTTCATGGCCATGATTTATCAGGCACAAACATTGCCCCCACATCCCTGGATTCTTCGGCCTCGGCATGGGTAGGGGCCGAATGGATTTCAAGGGATGGACCCTTTGCATTCCTTCTGAAGTGATTGACAACTGGGGCATTAAATACGCAGGTCAGTCGGCGCACTTAATGCCTCAGGCATGTCGTGTAGGCCATCATTGCCCAGGGTGTCGCTTTGTTTTGTCAAATGAAACGATGATCTCTGGTCTTTCGACATGTCATCGCGCTTTTAATTTGCGCGAGCCATCAATTTGCCCTGCCAATCAAACGGCGGCCCCTAGGTTCCTGACATATCCCCGCGTGCTCTGAGTGCCCTGTCAGGCCGTTTCGTCTTACGAGAATCACACTTCTTCGTTTCGGATTCCAGTGCTAATATAAAAACCCAAACCTTCGCCTTTTCTTCACACTCCCAAAAATCCTTGAGTTTACGCTCCTCAAAAGCTTGCTCTAACCTTCCCAGTTTTCTCAGCCTTAAACATTCTTGAGCCTTCCTTTGATTTCTGGGCTTCATCCCTCTTTGTCTCAACCTGCTCTGATGGTCCTTATTGTAGCCCTTTCCAAAGCCAAGAAGCTACATCTGCTGACCCTCATGATTTGGCAATTTGGCCTGGTCCAGAAGGTTCCTCCTTGCCTGCTGTCTACCAACCGCCTTTCGTCGTGGGAAGTCGACGTGAGCCAAAATCAAGATGCAGCCGAGGTTCCCTTTTATCCCTGGAGGAAGACGACCTCCCTCCCTGTGAGGCCGAGGAGAAACTGCAATGCGATTGATGAAGATGGTAGGACCCGGTATGATGACTCCAATTTGGTCGTGTTTATTCGGCTGAGTGCCCCGGCCGCTTACCATGTCCAGAGTGACGGCCTCCTTGCGCTTACCATGTCCAGAGTGACGGCCCTTGCGCTTACCGTGTCCGGAGTGACGGTCCTTTCCGCGGTTGGTGACGACATGGGTGGCGGGGATACTGCCTCGGGGTGAAACGTCCGTCTGTCCAGCAGGAAGATCATGAAGCCATTGCTCGTAGATTTAGGATGTGATCTTTTATCATGTGTACTTGTAATCGGCCATGACCTGGCTGTTTCTTTGTAAACGTGTCCCCTTTTTAAATTAAGTATGATTTTCCTTTCCTCTTGTCCCGCCGTTTTATTTGCTTTGCCAATTGCAATCCTTAGCACTCTCTCTCGGCCGTTTCCCATAACCACGGGGTATACTTCTTTAAATACTGACCGTTTATTGGCAAGTTATGCCATTCCCCATCCCTATCTTTTAACTGAAAAGCACCTCGGCCGAGGATTCGCTCGATAACAAACGGTCCTTCCCAGTTAGGTGAGAATTTACCGAACCGAGGGTCCTTTGTCCCAATAGGAAGCACGGCTCGCCATACTAAGTCGCCCTCGGCGAAAGTCTTTTGTTTGACCTTTCTGTTATAGGCTCTCGCCGCAATCTGCTTCTGTGCCTGCATTAGGTTATAAGCATCGAGTCTGGATTGCTCCAAATCTTCTGACTCCTGAGCCATGGCCTGCGCATAATCCTTCCCTCCTTGTTCAGGCAATTCGGCCACACGAAGAGACCGAACCTTTAATTCCATTGGAACGATGGCGTCATGACCGTAGGTTAAGGCATAAGGAGATGTATCTGTGGCCGAACGTTTTGAGATTCGGTAAGCCCAGAGAGCTTTGGGGAGTAAGTCGTGCCATGCCCTAGGCCTTTCCTCAATCATTTTCTCAAGAATGCCCTTAATTACCTTATTGCTTGCCTCGGCCTGCCCATTTGACTGGGGGTAGTAAGGTGTTGAGTGGACCAATTTGATCCCCATTTTTTCGGTGTACTCCCGAGTCTCGGCCGATGCGAAGACTGGGCCGTTATCGGCCGTGATAGTCTCAAGTATGCCGAACCTGTGGATGATGTAGTTCTCAAAGAACTTAACCACCTGTGCGCTAGAAATCGACCGATAGGACTCTGCCTCGACCCATTTAGTAAAATAGTCGGTCGCCACCAAAATCCATACATGTTGGTTGGACACGGCCGGATGGATTTTGCTAATGATATCCACGGCCCATCCTCTGAACGGCCACGGTTTAGTAACTGGGTGGAGGGCATCGGCCGGTACTCTCTGTGTGGGGCCGTAGATCTGACACTTGATACATCCCTTCACATATTCTATGCAATCTTTTAAAATGGTCGGCCAGTAATAACCGTGCCTTCGAACCAGCCATCTCATCTTGACACCAGACTGATGGGCACTGCAAATCCCTTCGTGTGATTCGGTCATGATGACCTTAATGTCTTTGGTGCTGGGACATAGGAGCAATAAGCCGTCTGACCCCTTCCGATATAGCTCGTTTTGATAAATTAAATAACATCGAGCCCGGAAACGCGTAGTCCTCTCATGGCTGCCAGAGGGGTTTCGTAAATATTTCACTATGGGGTAGCGCCAATCGGCTTCGGCCGTGCTGACCTCGTCGGTGAGCTCGGTCGATGATACTTGTGCTGCCATTCCTCTTTCGGCCAAAGCTGGCAAGGTACGCCTCTCGATTCTTATCACACGGTCGCGATCGTCGTCCGGAATATTCACGCCAGATGCTATCTGGGCCATTTCGTTGGCCTCATGGTTTTCGGTACGCGGCATGTGGACAAAGGAAATCCTGGAGAAATCATCGGCCGTATTGAGGGCCATCACATAATACATAGTTAAATTCTCGCTTGTGCACTGGTATTCCCCGGTCAGTTGGTTAATAACTAGCTGAGAGTCTCCATAGACCAAAACACGGGTTGCCTTCATCTCTTTCAGGATTTCAAGACCGATAATGAGTGCTTCGTATTCGGCCTGATTGTTGGTGCATTTGAAGTCGAGTTGGATTGCGAACTGCCATCTTTGCCCTTAAGGAGATTCGATCACGACTCCGGCCCCTAACCTGGCCTCGGTACTGGAACCGTCGAAGTACATGGTCCAGTAGTTCTTTTCCACGCGGGCCATGCCGATCTCGACCTCCAACTCCTTTTCTTGCCCCTGGCCCGGGTGATGAGCCAGGAAATCGGCCAATGCCTGACCTTTGACTGACTTCTGAGCCACATATTGGAAGGTGAATTCATATAATGCCATCGTCCATTTCCTAATTCGGCCGCGTATGATCGGCCGAGTGAGCATATACTTGATGAGATCGGTCTTGGAGATGATCTGAACGACCGAAGGAAGCATGTAATGCCGCAACTTGGTGGCCACGAAATAAAGCGCCAAGCACAATTTCTCGATCGGTGAATAGTTTAGTTCGGCCGTGTTGAGGGTGCGGCTTAGATAGTGCACTGCTTGCTCTCATTCTGACTCGTTGTTCTGAGCCAGCAGACAACCGACAGAACCCTCTGAAGCCGAAATATAAAGCCTCAAGGGTTTCCCTCTCTTCGGCGGCATAAGGACCGGTGGCTAAGATAAATATTTCTTGATGTCGTCAAGGGACGCCTGATGTTCTGCTCCCCATATGAATCGTTCCGTGTCTTTCAGTTTGAGTAGAGGAGTCAGCGGCCGGATTTTTCCTGCCAAATTGGATATGAACCGCCTTAAAAAGTTGACCTTGCCGAGGAAGGACTGAAGCTCCTTCTTGGTCTTTGGAGGAGGGGCCGCCATAATGGCCGTAGCTTTGTTTTTATCCACCTCAATTCCTCGTTGGTGAACCAAGAAATCGAGGAAATTTCCAGCAGTGACGCCGAAAGCACTTTTCTTAGGGTTCATCTTTAGGCCGTAGGCCCGCATTCGGTCGAAAGCCTGCCGGAGGTGGGCTATGTGGTCGGCTCTGGATGGGGATTTTACAACCACGTCATCGATGTAAACTTCAACGGTTCGGCCAATGAGGTCATTAAAAATAAGGTTCATAGCTCGCTGGTATGTCGCGCCGGCATTCTAAATCGCCCATTCATAAGTTCCGATCGCGCCTGGACATCTGAACGCCGTCTTGTGGACATCCTCTTCGGCTATGAAAATTTGGTTGTAACCAGCATGGCCGTCCATGAAAGACAGAAGTTCGTGCTTTGCAGCTCAATCTACCAAGAGGTCTGACATAGGCATGGGGTATTCGTCCTTGGGGGTCGCGAGATTCAGATTCCTGTAATCAGTACAAACCCTCAAAGCCCCAGTCCTCTTTAAAACCGATACGATGTTGGCCAACCATTCAACGTACCGGGCCGTCCGGATGAAGCCGTCTTTAAGGAGCCGTTCAATTTCCTCCTTGACTTTAAGTTGAACTTCGGTCGAGAACCGCCTCAGCGGCTATTGGAAAGGCCTAAACCCTTCCTTGATTTTTAATTCGTGCTCAACCAAGCTTCATGGCAATCCAGGCATCTCATGGTAATCCCAAGCAAAACAATCCTTATATTCATGGAGAAGGCCGATAATCTCGGCCGCTAACTCAGGGCCCAAAAGTTGGCTTACAAAAAGAGGCCGTGGTTCGGCCTCCGACCCTACATTTATTTCTAATAAAGGGTCCTGGACTTCGGGGTAACCATCCTCCATCTCGGCGGGCGTCGTTTCCAGGTCGTCAAAAGTTAACACGTCTATCTTGTCTGATTCATGGAGGAATTCGATCAGGTTGATTGGTGAGTTCGGCCGTAAAGATTCCTCCGCCCAATGCTCCAGCAATCTTTCTAACAGGTCGGTCACGGCCGCCGCTCCTTCTTCTTTAATGGCTTTATCTGTCATCTAAAGGCTGGTGAGGTCGATTAATTCTTCGCGTGCCGAATCCTGTCGAACATTCTTGGCGCCTAACTCCAGCACCTTCTGGGCCGTCGTTCTGGTTGGTCGGCCGCTTGCGTTGTGGCCGGTGAGGACGACCCATCCAACGTCGTCGTCGTAAATTCGGGCTTGTACGACGTTGGCCTCGAAAGGCTTCTCGTCGGCCGGGTGTATAGACACCTTCTGGCCATCCCAAAAGAACAATAGTTGGAAGAGGGAAGACGGTATGCACCCAGACTGGTGAATCCAGTCACGGCCGAGAAATATATTGTTGTCAACGCTGGACTCGACCACGTAGAAGGCCGCGACTCTTGTCTGGTCGGCCACGGTAATTTTTAATAGCAACATGCCAATGGTTTTAGACTTGTCGCCGATGAAGCTGCTCATGACGACGTCGCTGGGGATGAGGTCCTCTTTTGACTTGTCCAGCTTCCTCATCAAGGAATAAGGAAGGATGTTGACCGTCGCCCCACAGTCGACGAAAACCTTGGACACGGGCACACCCTCTACATGAGCTGAGATGTATAACGGTTTGAGGTATCGATATTTGTTCGACTCGTCTCTAGGTATGACCTCGTTAAATGCCACAGCCAACAACTCTTCCTTCGTCTTTGGCCTCCGATCAAGCTGTTCCTCGGCTACGTCATCATCCAGGCCGTCGGTCTGCCCTCCTGGGGCTGAAAACTCAATCGGTAGCACCAAGACCATGTTAACACCGACCTCCTCCGGCTCCAGTGGGTTTCCCCTACCAGCTTCTTCTTCGGCCTCACAGCCGTCTTTGGCGAGGACCTTTTCCTCGACCATCCCGAGGATCCCCTCATATTCTTCATCGGAGATTCCTAAAGCGGGATCGTCTTCGGCTTCATGCCCGAAAAAAAGATCACCGAAACCCTCGATCATAGGCCCGGCGGTTCCCGGGATATCGGCCGTGGATGCTTTGATCTCAGGGGGGTCCGAGGCCTCGACCTCCTCCTCGAGGGCCCGTTTAGCCTTCGCCAATGTGTCCCTGGCCATTAAGTAATTGTCTAGGCGGCTTACCCGGGCCTTTTCCTCGGTCGTTAGGCCAAAAATAGTGTCCGCAGGGGTCACAGAAAAATACTGGCGGAGATATTCTAAATCGCCCTTGCTGAAGGGGACTTTAGCCTCTGATTCACCGAGGTCGGGCTGGTAACTTGGCAGACCTCTCGCTCTGGCCTCCCTGTTTGCCTGATATACGGCCTTAGTGGCCAAGTCAGAACTGCTGGTGATGAGGAGCCCCTCTACCTTGTGTTTTTGAGGGCCAATTCGACGATTTCACGGCTCTCAGGGGTCATGCCGTATAGGTCCGTGGCCGAGTGGTCTTTATGGAATTCCATGAGAAAGGACAAACCGTTGGCCGAAAAAGGGGGATCCTTTCCACGGTAGATGTCGATGATACCCTTGTCTGTTCTCTCTAGGGGCGCGGCCTGCGGCTGAACCGAAATGGCCGCCGTTCTACGGGGACTCTCGTCTTGCCTGGGGCGCCACGTCCTTGGAGGCCGGGTGCTGGTCGTTTTTGCTGTTGAGGGAACAACTGGTATGGACGGTGTCCTGTCTGCAGTCGCCACTTTCTTTTAGCGCTTGGAACCTTCGGCCTCGGTCGCCTGTATTCTGGCCTGCTGAACCTGTCTCTGCATCCTCCTCAGCTGTGTTTTTGTCAGCGATTCGGCCCTGCCCCCAGGCCGTGCATGGTACCAGCTGTCATCCCGTATGACCAATGGTTTGAAAGTTTTTACTGGTTGTTTGTGCCTGATAAATCACGACCATGAACTAACCGAAGGAACTCCTTTTCCTCGGCCCTGGCACTCGCTCGAAGGACTAAAACGCGGCGTTAGGCCAAGATGCTTGGCCTTCCTAAAAGCAAAAGAAAAAATTGCTAAGGCATGACCATCTCGCCCTAGATAACAGGCCGTGATGGACAGATTCTCCTCGGAACACGGCTTAGCTAAAGCATTAGGGCGGGGTAGCCCTGCGTTGTCTATGGTTCAGCATCTCGGCCCAACCCATACTTTGGCCGACCAGGCGCAGTACGGCCAGAGCAACGTGACCGAAGCTTTACCACAACAATGCGATCAGAAAGGCTTAACCACCGCACTACCAGTACAAATACACGGTCCGGCCATTCCGACGACAATGCAGACGCACCTAGGTTCCCATTATGATGCCATCCAACAGAACCAGGTGGTTATACCTCGATGGCCGGTGGACCAATCCTGCCTCGGTCAAACCCACGAGGTCCCTCTAAAACTACCCAGCTCGGTCACAGTGGCCGAGCCCGTTGCTCAAACGGCCCGGCAGGAATGGCCGCGAAACGATGCGCAGCAAAGCAGGCCGTTTCAAGGGTTTCAGTTCGAAGGAATCCGGCCTATCTTGAAAGACGGTTTAACACAGGGGGAGCTGGAGGCACCAGGTTACACAAAGTCGTGCCTATCTAGGGAACCCAGAGTTTGGTGCAATTTATTTCCTAAGGCTTTTTGGGCTCACCGCGCCTCAAAAAGCTCGGCCGTGGGCACATCTCCTTATGTCTCGGTAAACGGCCATGATGCTAATAAGCTATTAAAGCTGAGGGTTCGATTTCTTCAAGTTATCGGGCAACGTAGCCAAAAGGGGAAGGATTACTCGTAGATGATGCCCAGGAGTTCAGAAAATTCAAAACAGTCGAAACTCGACGCCTACAACTCGGCACAAGTTCAAAAGAAAATGGCGCCAAGGACCTACAATAAAAAAGTCAAGAAGAAGAAAAGAGGGAGGTAGGTGAGCAAGTTAAACAAACGGTGCAGTCAATATAAAGCGGAAGACATGCATTCGGTCATTCAGAAAAAGAGGGGCTCCACCCTATATTCAGTTTGAGAAATCTATACAAAAAAGTTAGAACGGCCAGTTAAGGCCGAAATAATATATATATATATGCACATATCTGTGTACGGTACAGAAAGATAGGAAAATATATATGTGGCCTCCTCGGTAGCCTCTTCGATAGCCTCCTCAGCAGCCTCCTCAGCAGGCGGCACTTCTGCGGACGCAATCTCAGCATCCAGCATCTCAACCACTTCCTCAGCAGTGGCCGCCTCCTCAACCGCCTCCTTTTCGGTTCCCACCTCCTCGACCACCATCTGGGCAGCGGCCGCTTCCTCTACATGCGACACCTCGGCCGTAGCCTCCTCCTCGACTATTACCACGTCCTGAGGAAAGAACCAGATTACCAAAATGCATAACAGGGGAAGGGGGTGACCTAGAAAATAAAGAAAGGAAAAAGGAGGCCAAGGAGAAATACTTACGGCCACAGGGGGAGCTTCGCTCACAATCACAGGAGGGACTTCCTCCTCACCTCCGCCCTCCGAGAGAGCAAAGAGGGTCCTTTTCCTCGGTCGCTCTGCCGTCGCCGTCTCGACCACGGCGCTTCTGGCCGGCGCAGCCTCAGTGCTTTAAGCCTTTCGTCCCCTCTTGCGACCTGGGGCTGCGTATACAAAGAGAAGAAGTAAAAGAGAGGTGAGGTAACTAAGGACAAAAGGGCTTAGAGAGGCCGGCAAAGGATAATGATAAATAAATAAAATGAGTGAGGCTTACCAGCGGCAGCTGTCGGTCGAGCCGGCGGGGAGGACGGCACGGTCCTGTGAGCCAGCGTCTTTCGAGCCCCCACCACAGGCGCCGCCCTGGGAGCTGGGGCCGTAGTCGAGGATGGGGCCGCGGTGGAAGCCACGGCCGTAGTCGAGGAGGCTCGGATGATACTTTCTTCACTTTGCTGCCCTTGGGGGTAAGAGGGTCCCAATCGGCATTCTTCAGGGCCCCCCTCACAGCCTCTTCAACAGGCCGAGTGAATCTGGCCGAGATGCACTCCTCGTACCAAACCCCTCCATCCTCGTCATAGGCATTACGACGCAGCCAAGGCGTCAGAGTAAGGAAGGTCATCCCCTATTGAAGTTGGAAGGAGATGCCAGCCACGCCGTGCTGGTGGGTGACATCGGCCCTCCAGGACGATAGCCGGTTCATTGACAAGGGGGGAAGTAGGGCCGTCTGAATCAGGCTGAACTGCCGCGCCACGAAGTTTGGCAGATAAACCTCAGCCCCGGCCTTGGATAGGTCGCAATGAAGGTTGCGCGAGACCAGGAAGGAACCCCAGATCTCCTGAAGATCATTCTCCGTCTTGCCATCAGGAATGACGGAGAGGTTGTGAGTTAGGAACAGGGGGAACGGCCGAGCAAGGCAGACTCGGAACTGCGTACCTGTCCTCTCGGTCAAGCCGTAGAAGAACCTATAGCAGAAGGCCGTGGCATTGTGCTTCCTGGGGGCTCGAGTAAAAGCGTTGGCCAGCGGCTCGGTGTCGGCAATATTGACCGCCCCTCTCAGCTCTAGGAAGTAGGCTTGCAGCCAAAACTGGAAAGCCCAGAGCGGACCGCCGTGCTTCGGTTTCATCCCGTCAGTGACGATGTCGCGAAGCGTGCGGTAGATGTGGCCGAGCAAAAATGGGCCGAGCGCTAGCCTTCTGCCCTGCGCAAGATAATCAGCCAAATGGGCGAACTCCAGGGTGACCTTGTTCACCTGGGTGCAGAACACAAACTTGCACAACCAGTACAGCAAGAATGCGGCGTGCTCAACTTCGCCTAGAAGGGCGATGGCATCATCTTCGGCGCTGTCCTCTACGCCGAAGTTGCTGTAGAAGCTGGAGTAGTTGAGTATGTTCTTCGCCTTGCTCCCGGCGACTCTCGTAAGAGTGGGCCACGTGGCTTTAAAGCTCCCTTCCACGCCGAGAGGAGAAAGGCCGAATAGGGCAGCCATGTCTAGAACGGTCGGCGTCATCATGCCGAACCGAAAGTTCATGGTGTTGGTGGCCGACGACCAAAAGCACAAGGCCGCGGCCAAGAGCGACTGATCCATGATGAGCGGCCGGTCGAACAGTTTGATCAAGTGGTAGATGCCTTGATCCTTCCATTGCTGGCCGAAGAAGTGCTCCATCCTCGGCAGCCATTTCTCCCAATCAGGGGTCACAGTTGGCCATTGCTGCTGCGGCCTGACGACGTTCCAATCTTGGAAGTCTCCCCCATCGAAGGCCGAGAGGTCCACCAAATTGTTCTTCAAGTGGGCCACAAGCCTCTCTGGCATTCTGCCATCAATAGAAGGGCCGAGGACGCAAGAATCAGTCGCAGTGCCATCATCATCAGTCCAGGGCGAAATGATGTTAGGCAGGACCGAGCCCTGGATTTCTCGGCAGATGTCTTCGAACTCCTTCTGGAAGGCTTGAGACCGAGCTTCAACGGAGGTGGGGGTGCTGGAGGCCATTAGAACATATTTAAGTTGGGTGTTTAGGAGGAAAATGCAGAGAAAAGGCGGTGAACGTGTACTGGAAGAAGGTCTAGAAAAAGGGTGAGAGTTTGTAGGTTCTGAAAAGGGGGAAACTCAAGAGTAAAAGAGAGTTGCGAGTTCAGGCAAGATTCTCTAGTAAACTTGGAAGTTCGAGAGCTTGGTAGGCTTGAAGGTTTGAGAGAAGGGTTTTGACAAAGCTTGGGCGTCTGAGAATTCTGAAAGCGTAAAGAGAAAGCGAGGAAGTCTGGGTTTTTATATTGGCGCTAGAATTCGAAACGAAAGGGCGTGTCTCTCTCGAGAGACGTAACTTTCTGTCAGCATGCTCAACAGGCGCAATGACATGTCAAAAGCCCAGAGGCCGTCGTTTCCTCTGACAAAATGAAGCGACACCCTGGGCAATGATGGCCTACACGACGTGCCTGAGGCATTAAATGCGCCGGCTGACCTGCGCATTTAATGCCCCAGTTGTCAATCACTTCAGAAGGAATGCAAATGGTCCATCCCTTAGAATCCATTCGGCCCCTACCCATGCCGAGGCCGAAGAATCCAAGGATGTGGGGTCAATGTTTGTGCCTGATAAATCAAGGCCATGAACTGACCGAAGGAACCCCTTTTCCTCTGCCCTGGCACTCGCTCGAAGGACTAAAACGCGGCGTTCAGCCAAGATGCTTGGCCTTCCTAAAATGGCCCATGCTTCATTTAATGAAGTAATGCCTCTGTTTATTGCAGCAAAACCACTGGCCACAAATAAGCATTTAATGCAAACCCACTGGCCACAAATGGGCATTTAATGCACGAGGGAAGGTGGGAAGTGATTGAAGTCAGGTTATGGCGACAGGAAACAGAGTGATTAGACGCAGACATTCTTACAAGAATTCTTACAGCTTGAGAGATTGGGTGGCTAACTATCAGAGCAATAAATGCGTCCCCACGGCCAGAAGCGCAGAACCCGCAATCAGGGCGGCGGCCGAGATTCACCAGGATTTATGGGTTCTCCTCAGAGCTGCGAACGCTTTTTCAGGAAAGGATGCCGGCAACCTCGCCCACGACGCCTCCCAGAGCCGGACAGAGAGGCCAAGAGCGCGAAAGGATCGAGCCTTACGGCGAAAGCAGTAGCCTCGGCATCTCTGGCCGCACCCAAGCGTCAGGCTACGACCAGCATTCTCTGCCGCCGACAAACAGCTGGGGGCAGTCCCAGCCCACATGGGTGAATCCCGGACCAACCTACTCGGCAGGGATAGCACACGGACCGCTCCATGCTTTGGCCGTATCGCTAGGGCAAAGCAGCCTTGCGCATCCTGTGATCCATCCACTCGGCCCAGTGTACACTGCGGCCGTCCAAACCCATCCCGGCCCAAGCAACGCGACCACTGTTTCATCGCAATAGTACGGTCAGAGCAATCTGACCGTCTCAACACCATTCCAGGCGTCGTTGTTTCCGCCGAGCTCTCACCTTCACCACGGTTCGGCCATTCCAGCGGCAACGCACACGCACCTCGGCCAAACCCATGGCGCTCATTTGGCGTCAACCAGCTCGGTCATACCGACCAAATCCCCTGTCCCAGTGGCCCAACAAACGAGGACGCAGAATGATGTGCAACTGGCCCCACGGCCGTATGCGGCCCAGCAAGAGGCGCCACCTCAAGGGCTCCGACTCGAAGACGTCCGGTGAATGATCGAGGACGGCCTAGCCCAGAGGCGGCCAGACGCACCACGATATACAAGGCCGTACCCGCCAGAGATCGACCGAATCCCTCTTCCCCGGAACTATCGGTTGCCAGAATTCATGCTATTCTCCGGGGATGGGCAGACATCCTCCATTGAGCACATAGGCCGTTTCACGGCCCAGTGTGGAGAGGCCGATTCGGACGCCCAAAAGCTCCGTTTATTTGTTCACTCTTTGACCGGCGCGGCGTTCTCGTGGTTCATAAACCTCCCGCCGAATTCAATAAGGGATTGGTCTGATATGGAAAGGACATTCCATGAACATTTATCAGACCAACCGAGAAATAACGGTCACCTCGCGACTACCTACAGCGGTTCAAAACATGTAGGAACTGGTGCGGAACAAACCTGCCAGAGAGGGAATTTATCAAGATGGCCGAAGAAGGGTTGGAGTTCGAGTACCGGAAGAAATTCCAGGGAATCGAATTCCGGGACATGCATGACTTGACTAACAAGGTGGACAGGTATGCATCCTTGTTGAAGGAAGAGATGCAGAAGAAGACGGCTTCAAAAGGGACTTCCTACAGAAATCCCATTGTCAGCTACGCCGAAGCAGACGGCCCCGCGGAGGCTGAGAGCGATGAAGTAGAGATGAGTTCGGCCGAAGTCAGCATAGACAAACCCTTCGTCTGCAAAGGACTTGTTAAAACCGACAATAGCCGCACCAAAATTCCCGACGCCAAGTTCGCAACGCGGGAAACAAAGGCCTATACTTTTGACTTAATAAGGGCGGAGGCTATCTTCGACCTGCTATTGGCCGAGAAAAAGGTCAAATTGTCCTTCGGCCATTAAATTCCGAAGCCCGACGAGCTCAAAGGGAAGACGATTTGCAAATACCACATTTCTTGGTCTCACAACACCAACAACTTCGTTGTCCTGCGAGACGTCATCCAGAAGTTGATAGACGAGAAGAAGCTCCAGTTTCTGGAGAAGGCGGCCATGCAGGTTGACTCCAAGCCATTCCCTCCACCTATCGTCAACATGGTCGAAGCCCAACTCCCAGCCGGGTATAGGGAAATTCGTCGGCCAGCGAAAGGAAAGGAGCCATTGGCCGAATTAGAGCCATTGCTTTGCGAGCGATGCAAGTATGAGATCGGTTAGCCCAGGCCGCAGGAGAACAAGAGGAAGGCCGCCGAGCCCTCCCAACCGACCGTAAAGAAATTCGGCGGCTAGTACGACCGTCGGCCGGCCAGCAGAATTGTTTTTGACAGGCTGGGGGCACAGACCCCCAGTACCGTGGCAGGCCACAGGAACGAGGCCTCCCTTAGGCTAGTGAAGACTTTCAAGCCGTCAGTCATGCGTGACGCCCGTTGGTATCATGCAAGGCCTGGGGGCAGGGCCGAGCCGCTGACAAAAACCCAGCTGATAAGAATGCAGAGACAAGTTCAGCAGGCCAGAATACAGACAACTGAGGCCGAAGGTTCCAAGCGCGAGAAGAAAGTGGCGACTGCAGACTGGCCACCGTCCACACTAATTGTCCCCCAAACAGCAAAAACGGCCAGCATCAGGCCTCCAAGGACGTGGCGTCCTAGGTAGGACGAGAGCGCCCATGGAACGACGGCCATTTCGGTTCAGCCGAAGGCCGTGATTTTGGAGAGAACGGACGAGGGTATCGTCGACGTCTACCGCAGAAGGGACCCCCTTTTTTCGACCAACGGTCTGTCATTTCTTATGGAATTCCATAAAGACCACTCGGCCACAGACCTATACGGCATGACCCCTGAGAGCCGTAAAATCGTGGAGTTGGCCCTCCGATGAAGAATATGAGGGGATCCTCGGGATGGTTGAGGAAAAGGTCCTCACCAAAGACGGCTGTGAGGCCGAAGAGGAAGGTGGTAGGGGAAACCCGCAGGAGCCGAAGGAGGTCGGCATCAACATGGTCTTGGTGCTACCATCTGAGTTTTCAGCCCCAAGAGGACAGACCAACGGCCTAGATGATGATGTGGCCGAGGAACAGCTTGATCAGAGGCCAAAGACAAAGGAAGAATTGTTGGCCGTGGCGTTTAACGAGGTAATACCTAGAGACGAGCCGAACAAATACCGACACCTCAAGCCGTTATACATCTCGGCTCATGTAGAGGGTGTGCCCATGTCCAAGGTTTTCGTTGACTGTGGGGCAATGGTCAACATCCTTCCTCATTCCCTGATGAGGAAGCTGGACAAGTCAAAGGAGGACCTCATCCCCAGCGACGGGGTCATGAGCAGCTTCGTCGACGATAAGTCTAAAACCATCAGAGTGTTGCCATTAAAGATTACCGTGGCCGACCAGACAAGAGTCGCAGCCTTCTACGTGGTCGAGTCCAGCGTCGACTACAATATATTGCTCGGTCGTGATTGGATCCACCATCTAGGTGCATACCGTCTTCACTCTTCTAGCTGTTAATCTTTTGGGACGGCCAGAAGGTGTCTATACACCCGGCCGACGAGAAACCTTTCAAGGCCAACGCCGTGCAAGCTCGGATATACGACGACGACGTTGGATGGGTTGTCCTCACCAGCCACGATGCAAGCGCCCGACCGACCAGGACAACGGCCCAGAAGGTGCTGGAGTTAGGCGCCGAGAATGTTCGACAGGATTCGGCACGCGAAGTATTGATTGACCTCACGAGTCTTTAAATGACAGACAAAGCCACTAAAGAAGAAGGAGCAGCGGCCGTGACCAATCTGTTGGAAAGACTGTTGGAACATTGGGCGGAGGAATCTTTACGGCCAAACTCACCAATCAACCTGATCGAATTCCTCCACGAATCAGACGAGACGAGCGCTTTGACTTTCGACGACCTAGAAACGGCGCCTGCCGAGATGGAAGATGACTACCCTTAGGTCCATGACCCTTTATTAGAAATAAATGTAGGGACGGAGGCTGAACCACGGCCTCTTTTTGTAAGCCAACTTTTGAACCCCGAATTATCGGCCGAGATTATCGGCCTGCTCCACGAATATAAGGATTGTTTTGCGTGGGATTATCATGAGATGCCTGGATTGCCAAGAAATTTGGTTGAGCACGAATTAAAGATCAAGGATGGGTTCAGGCCTTTCCAACAGCCGCCGAGGCGGTTCTCGACTGAAGTACAACTTAAAGTCAAGGAGGAAATTGAACGGCTCCTTAAAGCCGGCTTCATCCGAACGGCCCGGTATGTTGAGTGGTTGGCCAACATCGTACCAGTTTTAAAGAGAACTAGGGCTTTGAGGGTTTGCACTGATTACAGAAATCTGAATCTTGCAACCCCCAAGGACGAATACCCCATGCCTATGTCAAACCTCTTGGTAGACGGAGCCGTAAAGCACGAACTCATGTCTTTCATGGACGGCCATGTTGGTTACAACCAGATTTTCATAGCCGAAGAGGACGTCCACAAGACGGCGTTCAGATGCCCAGGCGCAATCGGAACTTATGAATGGGTGGTCATGCCGTTCGGCCTAAAGAATGCCGGCGCGACATACCAGCGAGCTATGAACCTTATTTTTCATGACCTTATTGGTCGAATCGTTGAAGTTTACATCGACGACGTGGTTGTAAAGTCCCCATCCAGAGCCAACCACGTAGGGCACCTCCGATAGGCTTTCGACCGAATGCGGGCCTACGACCTAAAAATGAACCCAAAGAAATGTGCTTTCGGCGTCACCGCCGGGAACTTCCTCGGTTTCTTGGTTCACCAGCGAGGAATCGAGGTAGATAAGAATAAAGCTACGGCCATTATGGCGGCCCCTCCGCCGTTCATTATTGAACAAATCCTTGGCCGAGGTGCATTTCAATTACGAGACAGGGATGGGGAATGGCACAACTTGCCAATAAACGGCCAGTATTTAAAAAAGTATACCCCGTCATTATGGGAAACGGCCGAGAAGGAGTGCTAAGGATTGCAATTGGCAAGTAAATAAAGTAAACGGCGCAACAAAGGTGAAAAGTAAAAGCGTACTTTCAGACAATGGGAAAGGAGAATCATACTTCATTTAAAAAGGGGTCACGTTTACAAAGAAACAGCCAGGTCATGGCCGATTACAAATACATATGATAAAAGATCACATCCTAAGTCTACGACCCGAGGCAATATCCCCGCCACCCATATCTCACCAACCACGGCAAGGGCCGTCACTCCGGACACAGTAAGCGCAAGGGCCGTCACTCCGGACATGGTAAGCGCAAGGGCCGTCACTCTGGCCATGGTAAGTGGCCGGGGCACTCAGCCGAATAAACACGGCCAAGTTAGAGTCATCATACCGGGTACTCCCATCTTCATCAATCGCATTGCAGTTTCTCCTCGGCTTCACAGGGAGGGGGGTCATCTTCCCCCGGGGATGGGAAGGAACCTCAGCCGCATCTTGGTTTTGGCTCACGTCGACTTTCCAGGACGAAAGGCGATTGGTGGACAGCAGGAGAGGAGGAGCCGTTTGGACCAGGCCAAACTGCCAAGTCATGAAATTCAGCAGATGTGGCTCCATGGCTTTGGAAGGGCTACAACAAGGGCCATTAGAGCAGGTTGAAATGAAGAAGGATGAAGCCCAGGAATCAAAGAAAGGCTCAAGAATGTTTAAGGCAGGGAAAAGGTTCACTAAGTGATGAAAAGGTTTCAGAATTGGAGAAAGAAGGTTGAGAAAACTGGGGAGGACAGAGTGAACTTTTGAGGAGCGAAAACTCAAGGATTTTGAGAGTGTGAAGAAAAAGCGAAGGAGTCTGGGTTTTCATACTGGCGCTAGAATTCAAAACAAAGAGGTGTGGTTCTCATAAGACGAAACGGCCTGACAACGCACTCAGAGCACACGAAGATATGTCAGAAACCTGGGGCCGACGTTTTTGATTGGCAAGGCAAAATAATGGCTCGCGCGAATTGAAAGCACGATGACGTGTCGCAAGCCCAGAGACCGTCGTTTCATTTGACGAGGCGAAGCGATGCCTTGGGTAATGATGGTCTGCACGACGTACTTAGGCATTAAATGCACCGACGGACTTGCGCATTTAATGCCCCAGTTGTCAATCACTTCAGAAGGAATGCTAAGGGTCCATCCCTTGGAATCCATTCGGCCCCTACCCATGCAGAGACCAAAGAATCCAGGGATGTGGGGGCAATGTTTGTGCCTAATAAACCACAACCATGAATCGGCCGAAGGAGCCCCTTTTTTCGGCCCTAACACTTGCTCGTAAGGCTAAAACGCGGCGTTTCACCAAAGATATTTGGCCTTCCTGAAAACAAAAGAAAAATTGCTAAGGCATGATCATCTCGGCCTCGATTGTAGGCCGAGACCGAGGCCGAACAAAATCACGGCCAAAGGTATTAAAGTCAAATCATCACGTGATAGCAGGATCCCATGCTTCATTTAATGAGGTAATGCCTCTATTTATTGCAGCAAACCCACTGGCCACAAATAAGCATTTAATGCACAAGGGAAGGTGGGAAGTGACTGAAGTCAGGATTTGGTGATAGGAATAAGAATGATTAGACACAGACATTCTCACAAGAATTCTTACAGCTTGAGAGATTGGGTGACTAACTATCAGAGCAATAAATGCGTCCCCACGGCCAGAAGCGCAGAACCCACGATCAGGGCTGCGGCCGAGATTCACCGGGATTTATGGGGCCACACCACCATACTTCACGATCCCAAATGTCGATTGGACTACCCACTTGCTCTGGTCAGGCTCCACTATGCAGGATTTCAGCCTCGATTACTCCTCCAAGAACTCCTATAAATACAGGGCTCAAAATACGTTCAAAGAGTTCAAACACCAAACCAAAGCCTCCCACGGAGCAACTTATATTTTCCTGTAATGCACTTTCAATATTTTACTTGCTTTCCTAGGAGTAGTGTTAGTTTGTAAGGAAAATCCGTTCATCAATATATCATACGACCCTTGATTTTCAAGGCGCCGGAGCACCATCCCTGTTATTCGCTCATTCACCCCCTATATCATATGACCGTCGCTCACTGAGCAACGCCCCGGAGCACCGCCCAAAAACCACCATCAACATCACCACTAAACGGCCATGTAGCTCAGGCCGTGAACCTAACGGCCGAGATTAGTTCCTCTCTTGGCCACAATCGTTTGATTAGAAGTCAAGTCCAAACAGGCGCACCACTAACCATTTCCATCCAAACCACATCTCGACTCACGATAGACCGTGCTGGCACGCTCGCGCACAACCGCACCGCATCCAAAAACAGGAAGCCGCGTGTCAATGCATATCCCCTCAGCCCGGAACTCCAGGCCGTGAGATTTGCGCGGTAGACAAATTCTTTTTGCCTTGTTACATTGGTAAATAATAAGCAATCAGAAATCACCTCAGATAAAGAGTTACTGTGGAGAGAACTAGTGATCACCATATTACACATTAACTTGGTTTGACCAAGTCCTCTTTTTGTTTCGAATTGAAGCAATGTAGTTCCCTCCTCCATCACAGTAATAATTTATTAGTTTGCTCCACATCTAGAGAAAAAGAAGAATTTAAACTACTGCAGTTAGTAATGTTTGCAATTCTGATTTTAGTTGAGCTCACTGTATGCAATTTCAATCGTCAAATTCGAAAAAAGGGACTTGTTATATCATATGTAGAACTATAATACGGGTGTAGTGTACGTGGCAGGAAAGCTGCATGGCATATGCCCTATATACTGACCTTTGACGCCATATTAGTAAACACCATCGTGACATGTTGATTTGCCTTCTCTTTTAATCCCTTCTAACTTTTACCATTCTAGAAACAAAAAAGAGTTATAAGGCTTGGTACAATTTGGAATGTAGCAAACTGAGACTATTGTTATTTACGCTTTCTTCAAAATGTGTTTCAGGAACTTGGATTTGGTCCCTCAATCCCGCTTCATGTGGTTCTCCATGACTGGATTAGGCACACAGATGGGAACTTGGATTTGTTGCATGGCTTGTCCAGCTAGATGTTTGTGAAAGCACAGTGAAGATATAGAGCATTATTTTTTTATGCGTTTTAGCCAAACGAGATGTGCTATGTGTTGATAGACGTGGTGCTTGTGCCCAATGATTGATTTTCAAGATTTGGAGATCTGGCAAGATGGCCAATTTACAATCTGCTTTGGCACACAATGAATGAGGCTTCCCATACACTACAAGTGCAAGCTTGGTTACCAGTTTGAATGTTGTGTTGTTGATACTCTGAGTACCAGTTTGAACTGGTAGTCATATCTCTTATCTCTCTTCTATTTAATTCGACTTCAATTGAAAGTTTTATGAAATTATTTTATCTATTTAATCATTAAGTCTTATTTTTGATATCTTACAGTGGAGTAAAACAAATTATTGTACAGATACACAAAATCAAATTGATGAAGTCTGGCATGAGTGGGCAGATTGTGTGATGACCAATTATGTGTAGCTCAGACCTCAAAGTGGACAAGGTTTTTTGGCTCATAATAGTGGACAAGGTTATCAACCATTGTTATGGTTTCTTTTGAACATGATTACGTGGCAATCACTTTGATTGTCATTTTGTGAATGGTAGAATTTTCACACAGAATGTACAAAGTTTTAGATTCTGTGGTTGATAGCTTTGGGATGTGTGTACTAAATTCAAAGCTTTAGATTGCATGTAGACCTCAAATTGTTGTAATTGAATAGGTTCGAATACTTTTCATATTGAAATATGAATACATCATTGTTCTGCCTATATTCGTTAATTTTGGAATGCAACAATATTAATTTTTTTTTAAATCATATTCAGTACTGAAGGAATATCATAAACTACAACGGTTACCCATTCAAACCGTTGTAGAAATCCTCTTATTACAATGGTTAGAACCAACATCCGTTGTATGATAAGAACATTTACAAAGGTTATTCTGAAAACCGTTGTGCAAAGTTATCAATAACCATTGTGGAAAGAATTATATTATAACGGTTATTGAACAAAACCGTTGTTGAAAGGGCCATATTACAACGGTCGCTTTTGTATACATGTTTTATATGTGAGAATTTACAACGGTTTTTAAGAAAAACCGTTGTTGAAAGTGACATATTATAACGGTTTTTGACCGTTGTCATAAATAGGTACAAAAGACGACACTCCTAACCTCAACGGTTTTAGAAGACTTTCAACAACGGCTAAAAACTGTTGTCTATTAACTTTATTGTAGTAGTGTCAGACGACGGGAGTAAATGAACAACCGACGTATAATAAAAATTTAGACGACGGTTTGATCCATCAACCGTCGTCGGGGTTTACAAAAAACCGCAGTCTAAATCTCCCATCCCCATTCTTTTTCCAGGATCCCATGGCCAAACAAACATAAAATAACCCAAACAGAGAGTAATTATTACAATAATTCAAACACCAAAACATAAAAGAACCCTAATATAGCTACCAATTAAGAACCCATAGCTACCAACGAAAACATTTATGGATTTAAGAAGAGATTAGGGTTAAAGGGACTAGGGTTGTACTTACATGGATATTGAGAAAGAGCTGAGAGAATATAGCAACTGCTTGAGAGAGAGCTCGGAGAATATACCCAATGCTTTGAGAGAGAGCGAAAACTTTAAGACAAATTTATGTTGAAGAGAGAGAACGAAATATTTTAGGGTTAAAGGGAAATTCTAAAAATTTTAGATCGCGGTCAAAATTTCAAAGTACCGCATTTTTCAAAGACGATAGTAAATACATAGATATCGCCGTTTAATTGCAACGTATGACAACGATTTAAGTACATAACGGACGTTGTAAACTAAAACTACGTCTTCATATAAAGTAACCGTCGTAGTAAATCATTTTTACGTCGCATTTTAAGAAACCGACGTCTTAAATATTAAATAATAAGATTGGGTTTGTGTTTCCTAGGATTCGAACTTGTGTAATTAACGAAAAACAGAGAGAGAAAACTGGCGTCATTTCAATAAACCCTAAACCCTAAATTTTACAATAATTATAAAAAAAATACACAAGTATGAGAAAAATGAACCGAAAATTGCTACGGACTCCTTACAACAATGCCTTCTATAATAGTAGGCTAAAATCTGGATTTCATAATTTTGAATTTATGGCACCAATGGATCACATAAACCTTAAGGTTATGTTAAGAAAAGTATAAGGACTATCGTGCTTTGTCTCTGAATGTTTTTGACTTTTTGTTATCACTTGTAATTTTGAAAACTAAAATTAAATTTTTCAGGCATTTACGGGCAAGATATTGCCTCAATGAGTGCATAAAATTTGTTGGTTTATTTTTTGGATTTTTTAAAATTATATTATGAATATTAGCAATTAAATACAATAAAAAATATTTGTAAAATTACATTTTTTTAGAGCTTTAAGGGAGGGACAATATTTCAATGAGTGCATGGTAGTTGCCAGTTTCTTTTTTGGAATTAGTTTTGAATTTATTATGAAATTAGAAATTAAATAAAATATAAAAGTCATATTAAAATGAAATGACAACGAAATAACCGACATTGGATCCCTTTTCAACGACGTTAAACAACACAAAACGTTGTTCTAGATCACTTTAGACGTCGACAAGGACACAAAACGACGTTATTATGTTACACGTCATCTTGTTTTGAATCACCGACGTGGGTTATTACGTTACAACGTCATTTCGTTTTTTATCACCGACGTGGATTTTATTTACAACGTGTGTTTGTGCCTAATAAATCACAGCCATGAACTGGCCGAGGGCGCCCCTTTCCTCGGCCCTCGCACTTGCTCGTAAAGCTGAAACGCAGCGTTTTCGCCAAGGCGGTTGGCCTCCCTGAAAATAATGGAGGAAATGCCAAGGCACGATCATCTCGGCCTCGATTGCGAGCCGAGGCCGAGGCAGAGCAAAGTCACGGCCAAGAGTATTAAAGTCAAATCATCACGTGATGACAAGGTCCCATGCTTCATTTAATGAGGTAGTGCCTCTGTTTATTGCAGTAAACCCACTGGCCATGAACAAGCATTTAATGCATGAGGGAAGGTGGGAAGTGACTGAAGTCAGGGTTTGGCGACAGAAAACAGAGTGATTAGACGTGGACATTCTCACAAGAATTCTTGCAACTTGAGAGATTGGGTGACTAGCTTTCAGAGCAATAAATGCGTCCCCACGGCCAATTGCACGGGAACCACGATCAAGGGCGGCGGCCGGGATTCACCAGGATTCAGGGGGTCACACCACCATGCTTCACGATCCCAAATGTCGATTAGACTACCCACTTGCGCTAATCAGGCTCCACCATGCGGATTTTCAGCCTCGATCATTCCTCCAGGAGCTCTTCCTATAAATACAAAGCTCAGGACTACATTTGAAGGGTTCAACACCAAACCCAAGCCTCTCACGGAGCAACTTATATTTTCCTGTCATGCATTTTCATTATCTTTACTTGCTTTCCTAGGAGTAGTGTTAATCTATAAGGAAAATCCATTCATCAATATATCATACGACCCTTGATTTTCAAGGCGCCGGAGCACCATCCTTGTTATTTCGCTCACTCACCCCATATATCATACGACCGCCGCTCATCGAGCAGCGCGCCGGAGCACCGCCCTAAATCCGCCATCAACACCACCACTAAATGGCCTTATAGCTCAGGCCATGAACCTGATAGTCGAGATTAGTTCCTCTCTCGGCTACAATCGTTTGGTCAGAAGACAAGTTCAAACAGGCGCACCGTTCAACCATTCAACCATCTCCATTCACACCAACAACCTCGACGCACGGTAGACCGTGCTGGCACGCCCGCGCACAACCGCACAGCACCCAAGAGCAGGAAGCCGCGTGTCCACGCACATCCCCTCGGCCCGGAACTCCAGGCGGTGAGATTTGCGGAGCAGACACTTTTGGCACGCCCGGTGGGATTTTTGTCAAAAACTTATGGTAGAAACTAGGGCACAGGTAAAGCTCAAAAACAAAGTAGTCGAAATGACTTCTGAGACTCCTGAGTCCACTCCACCAATCATCGAGACCGAACCGTCGGTCGGTATCTCGGCCAGCGTTCCTGTAACGACGGATCACACTGCCGAGTCCATGCAAGAGCAGGCGGTAGTAGAGGAGCTGATGTCCAAGCAGGCCTACAGCATAGAAACATCCTTCATGGCCGCAATGGACAGATTCTCCTCGGAGCTACGAACTCTTTTCCAGGAGAGGATGCCGACGACCTCCCCTGCAACCCCCCCTGGTGCTGGACAAAGGGGCCAAGAGCGTGAGAGAATTGAGCAGTAGCCTCGGCGCCTCTGTCCACACCCAGGCATCAGGCTACGGCCAGCATTCCTTCCCGCCAACGAACAGCTGGGGGCAGTCCCAGCCCACGTGGGTAAGCCCTGGGCCAACCTACTTGGCAGAGACAGTGCGCGGACCACTCCATGCTTTGGCTGTATCATTAGGGCACAGCAGCCCCGCGCATCCTGCAATTCATCCACTCGGCCCAGTTCACACTGCGGCCGTCCACACTCATCCTGGTCCGAGCAACGCGACTGCTGTACCATCACAACAGTACGGTCAGAGTAATCAGACCATCTCACCACCATTGCAGGCGTCGTTCTTCCCGCTGGGCTCTCACATTCACTACGGTTCGGCCGTTCTAGCGGCGACGCACGCGCACCTTGGCCAAACCCATGGCGCTCATATGGCGTCAACCAGCTCGGCCACACCGGCTGAGTCCCTTGTCCCGGTGGCTCAACAAACGAGGCCGCAGAATGATGTGCAGCAATCACTGCAGCCGGGTGCAGCCCAACAGGAGGCACCACCTCAGGGTCTCCGACTTGAAGACGTTCGGCGGATGATTGAAGACGGTCTAGCCCAGAGGCGGCCGGACATGCCAAGATATACTAGGCCGTACTCGCCAGAAATCGACCGGATCCCTTTTCCCCGGAACTACCGATTACCAGAATTCATGCTATTCTCCGGGGATGGGCAGACCTCCTCCATTGAACACATAGGCTGTTTCACGGCCCAGTGTGGAGAGGCCGATTCGAATGCCCAGAAGCTCCGTCTATTTGTTCATTCGTTGACCGGAGCGGCGTTCTCATGGTTCATAAACCTCCCGCCTAACTCAGTAAGGGATTAGTCTGATATGGAAAGAATATTCCACGAACATTTCTATCAGACCAACCGAGAGATAACGGTCGCCGAACTGGCAAGGATGAGCCAGACGTCAGACGAATCACCCCGTGACTACCTGCAGCAGTTCAAGACGTGCAGAAACTGGTGCCGCACGAACCTACCTGAGAGGGAGTTTGTCAAAATGGCCGAAAAGGGTTTGGAATTTGAGTACCGGAAGAAATTCTAGGGGATCGAATTCCGGAATATGCATGACTTGACCAACAAGGTGGACAGATATTCGTCCTTGTTAAAAGAGGAGATGCAGAAGAAGACGGCCTCCAAAGGGACCTACTACAGGAATCCCATCGTCAGCTATGCCGAAGCGGACGGCTCCGCAGAGGCCGAAAGGGCTTGTTAACATAGAAAAACCCTCCGTCTACAAAGGGCTTGTTAAAACTGACAACAGCCGCACAAAAATTCCCGACGCCAAGTTCGCGATGCGGGAAACGAAGAGCTACACTTTTGACTTAACAAGGGCCGAAGCAATCTAAAACCTACTCTTGGCCGAGAAAAAGGTCAAGTTGTCGTTCGGCCATAAAATTCCGAAACCCGATGAGCTCAAAGGGAAGACGTTTTGCAAATACCACAGTTCTTGGTCTCACAACACCAACAACTGCGTTGTTCTGCAAGACGTCATCCAGAAATTGATAGACGAGAAGAAGCTTCAGTTTCCGGAGAAGGCGGCCATGCAAGTTGACTCCAAGCCATTCCCCCCACCTGTCGTCAACATGGTTGACGCCCAACTCCCAGTCGGGTATAGGGAAACTCGGTGGACGGCGAAGGAGAAAGGGCCATTGGCCGATGTGGAGCCACTGCTGTGCGAGCGTTGCAGACATGAGATCGGCCGGTCCAGGCCGCAGGAGAACAAAAGGAAGGCTGCCGAGTCACCCCAACCAACCATGAAGAAATTTAGCAGCCAGTATGACCGTCAGCCTGCCAGCAGGGCGGTTTTCGACCGATTGGGGGCACAGACCCACGGTACCTCGATGGGTCCCAGGAATGAGGCCGCCCCTAGGCCAGTTAAAACTTTCAAACCACCGGTCATACGGGATGACCGTTGGTACCATGCACGGCCTGGGGGAAGGGCCGAGCCACTGACGAAGACCCAGCTGAGGAGAATGCAGAGACAGGTTCAGCAGGCCAGAATGCAAACGACCGAGGCCGAAGGCTCCAAGCGCCAAAAGAAAATGGCAGCTGCAGACGGGCCGCCATCCACTCCAATCACCCCCTCGCCAGAAAAAGCGGCCATTGGCAAGCCTCCAAGGACATGGCGCCCCAGGCAGGACGAGAGTCCCCGTGGAACGGCGGCCATTTCGGTTCAGCCTAAGGCCGCAGCCCCGGAGAGAATAGATGAGGGTATTGTCGACATTTACCGAGAAAGGGACCCCCCTTTTTTCGGCCAATGGTCTGTCCTTTCTCATGGAATTTCATAAAGATCACTCGGCCACGGACCTATACGACATGACCCCTGAGAGCCGAGAAATCGTGGAGTTGGCCCTCAAAAACACAAAGGCAGAGGGGCTCCTCATCACCAGCAGTTTCGACTCGGCCATTAAGGCCGTATACCAGGCAAACAGGGAAGCTAGAGCGAAAGGGCTGCAAAATTACTAGCCAGACCTCGGCGGATCAGAGGCTAAAGTCCCCTTCAGCAAGGGCGATTTGGAATATCTCTGCCAGTACTTCACTGTGACTCCGGCGGACACTATCTTTGGCCTCACAACCGAGGAAAAGGCCCGGGTAAGCCGCCTGGACGATTACTTAACGGCCAGGGACACCTTGGCGAAGGCTAAACGGGCCCTCAAGGAGGAGATCGAGACCTCAGAACCTCCTAAGGCCAAGGCATCTACAGCCGATATCCCGGGGACCGCCGGGCTCATGTTCGAAGGTTTCGGTGATCCTTTCTTCGGGCATGATGCCGAAGACGACCCCACTTTAGGAATCTCCGATGAAGAATATGAGGGGATCCTCGGGATGGTCGAAGAAGAGGTTCTCGCCAAAGACGGCCGCCAGGCCGAAGAAGAAGTTGGAAGGGGAAACCCGCAGGAGCTGAAGGAGATCGGCATTAATATGGTCTTAGTGCAGCCATCTGAGTTTTCAGCCCCAGGAGAACAGACCAACGGCCTGGATGATGACGTGGCCGAAGAGCAGCTTGACCAGAGGCCAAAAACAAAGGAAGAGTTGTTGGCCGTGGCTTTTAATGAGGTAATACCTCGAAGTGAGCCGAACAAATACCGACACCTCAAGCCATTGTACATCTCGGCTCATGTAGAGGGGGTGCCTGTGTCCAAGGCTTTCGTCGACTGTGGAGCAACGGTCAACATCCTTCCTTGTTCCATGATGAGGAAGTTGGACAAGTCAAAAGAGGACCTCATCCCCAGCGACGTCGTTATGAGCAGCTTCGTCGGCGACAAATCTAAAACCATTGGTGTGTTGCCGTTGAAGATTACCGTGGCCGACCAGACAAGAGTCGCGGCCTTCTACGTGGTCGAGTCCAGCGTCGACTACAACATATTGCTCGGTCGCGACTGGATCCACCAGTTTGGGTGCATACCGTCTTCCCTCTTTCAATTATTATTCTTCTGGGACGGCCAAAAGGTGTCTATACACCCGGCCAACGAGAAACCATTCGAGGCCAACGCCGTGCAAGCTCGGATTTATGACGATGACATTGGATGGGTAATCCTCACCGGCCACGATGCAAGCGGTCGACCAACCAGAACGACGGCCCAAAAGGTGCTGGAGTTAGGCGCTGAGAATGTTCGACAGGATTCGGCGCGGGAAGTTTTGACCGACCTCACCAGCCTTTAAATGATAGATAAGGCCACTAGAGAAGAGGGAACAGCGGCCGTGACCAACTTGCAGGAAAGGCTGCTGGAGCACTGGGTAGCAGAATCCTTGCAGCCGAACTCGCCAATTAACCTGATCGAATTCCTCCACGAATCGGACGAGACGGACGTGTTAACTTTTGACGACCTAGAAACGGCGCCTGCCGAGATGGAGGACGGCTACCCAGAAGTCCAAGATCCTTTATTAGAAATAAATGTAGGGTCAGAGGCTGAACCACGGCCTCTTTTTGTAAGCAAACTTTTGGATCCTAAGTTAGCGGCCGAGGTTATCGGCCTGCTCCATGAATATAAGGATTGTTTTGCTTGGGATTATCATGAGATGCCTGGATTGCCGAGGAGTTTGGTCGAGCATGAGTTAAGAATCAAGGAGGGATTCAAGCCGTTCCAGCAGCCGTCGAGGCGTTTTTTCGACCGAGGTACAGCTTAAAGTCAATGACGAAATTGAAGGGCTCCTCAAAGCCGGCTTTATTCGGACGGCACGGTACGTTGAGTGGTTGGCCAACATTGTACCAGTTTTAAAGAGGAATAGGGCTTTGAGGGTCTGCACCGATTACAGAAATCTAAATCTCGCGACCCCCAAGGACGAATACCCCATGCCTATGTCAGACCTCCTGGTAGATGGGGCCGCAAAACACGAACTCTTGTCCTTTATGGACGGCCATGCTGGTTACAACCAAATTTTCGTAGCCGAGACGGATGTCCACAAAACGGCGTTTAGGTGTCCGGGGGCAATCGGGACCTATGAATGGGTAGTCATGCCGTTTGGCCTAAAAAATACCAACGGGCTATGAACCTGATTTTCCACGACCTTATAGGCCGGACCGTTGAAGTCTACATTGACGACGTAGTTGTGAAGTATCCATCCAGGGCCGACCACGTAGGTCATCTCCGACAGGCCTTTGACCGAATGCGGGCACATGGCCTAAAAATGAACCCGAAAAAGTGTGCTTTCGGCGTCACTGCTGGGAATTTCCTCGGCTTCTTGGTTCATCAGCGAGGGATCGAGGTAGATAAGAATAAAGCTACGGCCATTATGGCGGCCCCTCCACCAAGAACCAAAAAGGAGCTCCAGTCCTTCCTTGGTAAGGTCAACTTTTTACGGCGGTTCATATCCAACTTGGCGGGAAAGATCCGGCTGTTGACTCCTCTGCTCAAGATAAAAGACACTGAACGATTCATATGGGGGGCAAAGCATCAGGCGGCCCTCGACGACATCAAGAAATATTTATCTCAACCGCCGGTCCTTATGCCGCCGAAGCGAGGGAAACCTTTGAGACTTTATATTTCGACTTCAGAGGGCTCCATTGGCTGTCTGTTGGCTCAGAACAACGAGTCTGGGTGGGAACAAGCGGTGCACTATCTAAGCCGCACCCTCAACGCAGCCGAACTGAAATATTCGCTGATCGAGAAGTTGTGCCTAGCGCTTTATTTCACGGCTACCAAGTTGCGGCATTACATGCTCCCTTCGGTGGTCCAAATCATCTCCAAGACCGATCTTATCAAATACATGCTCACTCGGCTGATTATACGCGGCCGAATCGGGAAGTGGACGATGGCGTTGTCTGAATTTACTTTCCAGTATGTAGCTCAGAAGTCAGTCAAAGGCCAGGCATTGGCTGATTTCCTGGCTCATCACCCGGCCCAGAGGCAGGAAGAAGAGTTGGAAGTCGAGATTGGCATGGCCCACATGGAAAAGAACTACTGGACCATGTTTTTCGATGGTTCAAGTACCGAGGCCAGGTCAGGAGCAGGAGTCGTGATCGAGTCCCCTCAAGGGCAGAGATGGCAGTTCGCATTTCAACTCGACTTCAAATGCACCAATAATCAGGCCGAATACGAAGCACTCATCATCGGTCTCGAGAGTTTGAAAGGGATGAAGGCTACCCGTGTTTTGGTCTACGGTGATTCTCAGCTAGTGATTAACCAACTAACCGGCGAATACCAATGCACGAGTGAGAATCTAGCCATGTATTATGTAACGGCCCTTAACACGGCCGATGAGTTTTCCAGGATCTCCTTTGTTCATGTACCGCGCGCCGAAAACCATGAGTCCAATGAGATGGCCCAGGTAGCGTCAGGCGTAAACATCCCGGACACCGACCACGATCGCGTGATAAGGATCGAGAAGTGTACTTTGCCGGCTCTGGCCGAACGCGGAATGGCAGCGCAAGCATCTTCGGCTGAGATTACTGATGAAGTCAACACGGCCGAAACTGACTGGCGCTACCCTATAGTGAAATACTTGCGTGACCCTTCCAGCAGCCATGAGAGGACTACGCGTTTCCAGGCTCGGTGTTATTTAATTTATCAAAACGAGCTGTATCGGAAGGGATCGGACGGCCTATTACTTTTATGTCCCAGCGCCGAAGACATCAAGGTTATTATGGCTGAGTCTCATGAGGGGATTTGCGGTGCTCATCAGTCTGGCGTCAAAATGAGATGGCTGGTTCGGAGGCACGGCTATTACTGGCCAACCATTTTAAAAGACTGCATAGAGTATGCGAGGGGGTGCGTTAAGTGTCAAATCTACGGCCCCATACAAAGGGTACCGGCCGAAGCTCTTCACCCGGTTACCAAACCATGGCCGTTCAGAGGATGGGCCGTGGATATCATCGGCAAGATTCATCCGGCCGCGTCCAACCAACATGCATGGATTTTGGTGGTGACCGATTATTTTACTAAGTGGGTCGAGGCAGAGTCTTATCAGTCAATTTCTAGCACGCAGGTGGTTAAGTTCTTCGAGAACCACATCGCCCACAGATTTGGTATACCTGAAACTATCACGGCCGATAACGGCCCAATTTTCGCGTCAGTCGAGACTCGGGAATACACCGAAAGGATGGGAATCAAACTGGTTCACTTGACGCCTTATTATCCCCAGTCTAACGGACAAGCCGAGGCGAGCAACAAGGTAATCAAGGGCATCCTTGAGAAAATGATCGAGGAAAAGCCTAGGGCATGGCACGATTTGATTCCCGAAGCCCTTTGGGCTTACCGAATCACAAAACGATTGGCCACAGGCACGTCCCCTTCGCGTAGCCGAACAACCTGAGCAAAAAGGGGAGAATTATGCACAGGCCATGACTCAGGAGTCAGAAGATTTGGAGCAGTCCAGACTCGATGCCTATAACCTAATGCAGGCACAGAAGCAGATCGCGGCGAGGGCCTACAACGGAAAAGTCAAACTAAAGACTTTCGCCGAGGGCGACTTAGTATGGCGGGCAGTGCTCCCCATTGGGACGAAGGACCCTCGTTTTGGCAAGTTCTCGCCCAATTGGGAAGGGCCGTTCATTATTGAAAGGATCCTCGGCCGAGGTGCATTCCAGTTAAAAGACAGGGATGGAGAGCGGCACAACTTATCGATCAACGGCCAGTATCTGAAGAGATACACCCCGACCGTATGGGAGACGGCCGTGAAAGAATTATAAAGACTTACGAATGACAAGGACGGGGTATGCAATACGACAAAGACGGACCAAAAATTCATACTTCATTTCAGTCATTTAGTTTAAAAAGGGGAGCATGTTTACAAGGAAACGGCCAGGTCATGGCTGAATACAAGCACACATAAGAAAAATCACATCCTAAATCTACGCGCAACTGATTCATGGTCTTCTTGCTGGTCAATCGAACATTCCTCCTCGAAGCCGTACCTCCGCAAACTGTTGCATCGCCAACCTGAAGCCAAGGCTTCATTGAGGCCACGACCGAAGGAGGGAAGGGCCGCTAGTCTGGCCACGGTGAGCGGCCGTCACCCAGGACATGGAAAACGCAAGGGCCGTCGCTCCGGCCACAAGGAAGGGCCGCCATTCCGGACACGGGAATGGACTGCCACTCCGATCGTGGTAAGCAGTCGCCATTCCGGTAGTGGCAGCGACCGTCGTTCAGACCGCGGTAGCGGTCATCACTCCGGCCATGGTAAGCAGTCGCCATTCTGGTTATGGTAGGGGCCATCACCCCGGTCATGGTAAAGGCCATCCTTCTGGCCATAGGTGTGACCTGGGTACTTAGCCGCATAAACTCGGTCACGTTGGGGTCATCATACCGGGTCCCCTCGTCTTCATCAAGCCGCCAAGTCATGAGACTCACCAGATCTGGCTCATTGGTTTGGGGGAGGCTTGCAGTGAGAACCATTAGGGTAGGTTGAAATGAGGAAGACTAAAGCCCAGGGATCAGAGGAAGGCTCCAGAGTGTTTGAAGCAAGGAGTGAGGCCACTAAGTCATGGAAGGGTTTCAAAATTTGGGCAATATGAGTTTTCGAAAAACGCAAGCTCGCAGATTTTGGGAGTGTGAAGAAAATACGAAGGAGTTTGGGTTTTTATACTCATGCTGGGATTCAAAACGAAGAGAGGGCTGATTCTCGTGAAACGAAACAGTTTGACAGTGCACTCAGAGCACGTGAGATTATGGCAGAAACCTGGCGGCCGATGTTCCGATTAGCGAGGTAAATTGATGGCTTGTGCGAATTAAGAGCGTGATGGCGTGTCACTAACCCAGAGGTCGTCGTTTCACTTAACAAAGCGAAGCGACGCCTCGCGTATGCCTGGGCAATGATGGCCTGCACGACGTGCTTGAAGCATTAAATGTGCCGATTGGCCTGCGCATTTAATGCTCCAGTTGTCAATCACTTCAGAAGGAATGCTAGGGGTCCATCCCTTGGAATCCATTCGGCCCTTACCCATGCCAAGGCCGAAGAATCCAGGGATGTGGGGGCAATGTTTGTGCCTAATAAATCACAGCCATGAACTCGCTGAGGGCGCCCCTTTCCTCGGCCCTCGCACTTGCTCGTAAAGCTGAAATGCAGCGTTTTCGCCAAGGCGGTTGGCCTCCCTGAAAATCATAAAGGAAATGCCAAGGCACGATCATCTCGGCCTCGATTGCGAGCCGAGGCCGAGGCAGAGCAAAGTCACGGCCAAGACTATTAAAGTCAAATCATCACGTGATGACAAGGTCCCATGCTTCATTTAATGAGGTAGTGCCTCTGTTTATTGTAGTAAACCCACTGGCCATGAATAAGCATTTAATGCATGAGGGAAGGTGGGAAGTGACTGAAGTCAGGGTTTGGCGACAGAAAACAGAGTGATTAGACGTGGACATTCTCACAAGAATTCTTGCAACTTGAGAGATTGGGTGACTAGCTTTCAGAGCAATAAATGCGTCCCCACGGCCAATTGCGCGGGAACCACGATCAAGGACGGCTGCCGGGATTCACCAGGATTCAGGAGGTCACACCACCATGCTTCACGATCCCAAATATCGATTAGACTACCCACTTGCGCTAATCAGGCTCCACCATGCGGATTTTCAGCCTCGATCATTCCTCCAGGAGCTCTTCCTATAAATACAAAGCTCAGGACTACATTTGAAGGGTTCAACACCAAACCCAAGCCTCCCACGGAGCAACTTATATTTTCCTGTCATGCATTTTCATTATCTTTACTTGCTTTCCTAGGAGTAGTGTTAATCTGTAAGGAAAATCCATTCATCAATATATCATACGACCCTTGATTTTCAAGGCGCCGGAGCACCATCCTTGTTATTTCGCTCACTCACCCCATATATCATACGACCGCCGCTCATCGAGCAGCGCGCTGGAGCACCGCCCTAAATCCGCCATCGACACCACCACTAAACGGCCTTGTAGCTCAGGCCATGAACCTGACAGCCGAGATTAGTTCCTCTCTCGGCTACAATCGTTTGGTTAGAAGACAAGTTCAAACAGGCGCACCATTCAACCATCTCCATTCACACCAACAACCTCGACGCACGGTAGACCGTGCTGGCACGCCTGCGCACAACCGCACAGCACCCAAGAGCAGGAAGCCGCGTGTCCACGCACATCCCCTCGGCCCGGAACTCCAGGCCGTGAGATTTGCGGAGCAGACAACGTGTTTTCTAAAGTAATTACCGCCGTTGTTTACATCGTCAAATTTTGTAAGCTAACCGCCGTTGTATGTCTTTAATGAAGTGGATTTTCTCATCTCATATCTGTACGTAAATCGTCGTGTTTTTCATTTTACATGGCGTTTTTACGAATTGCTGTCAATGTTTTATTCCCCGCTATAGAAAGACAGCGATTGTTTATACCTGTGAGACGTGTAAATGTGAATGAGACATCGGTTTTTGGAAAGTAAATATATTTTTCATGATTTACTCTCGTTGTAATTCATTTTAAGACATAAATACCCTAAACAAAAAAATGGTCAAAAAAAATTTAATTTTCTTTGATGATTGCTCAAATGATGAAATTTTTTTATTTACATTGTTATTAAATTAAAATATACCTAAACATTGTTATAATAAATTACATCAATTATCATTCGGTAATTGTTTGTTTACGAATTCTGCCCACTCCAGCCTAACTTTGTCAATATCTTGTTGTGTATACTCTACTGGTTCTTTTTTCTTTTCAAACTGCAAAAAAAAATAATGAAAAAACCGACATGTTAGAAGGATAAAAACGACGGTTTTTAACGAATAAGTCGTTGTAGTAAAATAAAGAAATTTTATCTTAAATTTTGCCTTTTACCTTCTTCTCAAATGCTAAGGCTGGATCATGAATTATATCTCTCATGAAACGCATCACGTAAAATCCACACTCTACACTTGTTGGTTGTTGAGGAGTGACTTGTAGATTTTTCCATATGGCTCTTGCTTTACGTGAGTGTTTGCCTACATGAGAGTTATACGCTCTGATTGAACTAATTCAAGAAAACAAAAAGGGTTAATGACATAACGAAAAATCTAAATAAATAAATAAAAACTGTCGTGGTAAATCAGTTAAGTCGACAGAGTTTTAAAAAAGTGACGTAGTAGCTTATTTCATACGGCGGTATGAAACTACCGTTGTTATATAACCTTCTAACGTCCGTAACGAGGAAAAACGTCGTATAACCAAAAGTTGTAAGACAAACGACGTGGTATTTCAATTAAGACAATGGTTTAGAGACATTAATGACGTAGTAAATTCTTCAAACGTCGGTATTAAAAAAACAGTCGTATAATTCAAATGCCCATATAAAAAAAAAATTCTTAGATTTGAATAAATCAATTTACGTATTCACTATATTTTTCATGTCATCGTCAATAAAGCGGTTTGGTAGTGAATTCATATAATAGGCAGTCTCCTTAGCTGGTTTCACAATTACCAACACCCAATGACCCCTACACATAAGGATCCATATATGTTAAATAGTACAAAGAAAAATATTACAAGGAAAATACTTTAAATAGTTAAGGGGACTAACCCTGGATTATAAGGGACCAAGAAAAATTGATCATTATCTGCTGTTTTCAGGCGGTCTGACAGTTGTTTTGTTCGGTAAGATAAAGATCTAGATTGGGAGCTGACTTGTCCAGGGTCGACAAGCCCAACAAGGTTTACCATATTTGCCATTTTTAAATAGTCAAATAGGTACCTAAATATATGAAATTCAATTAAATGAGATTTTAATTTAAAAGAAAGATAAATATAAAACAAAATATAGGATTTCTTGAATTACCTCATGTACACTGCAATCACTGTGGCTCCAATCTCAACCATGGAACCAAATTGTAAAATGTCTTCACACAAGAGGAAGGTATCATGATCAATGCCAAATACTTCCTCTGGAATGTGAACTTTCACAATTTCGTTAGCAGGCTGCAACTTGGTCTGGGCAAATTGGCATAGGGCCAACAAAGGAGGTGGCATGTCTAGTTTTGAGAGATCCTGTTACAAGAAATAAATAAAGAAATATAAGTTAGTTTGTATACCAAGTAAAATAAACAACGGTTTCTAGAACATACTGACGGAGGAAAGGTTATAGACGACGGTGAAGACATAACCGTCATTGTGTAAATGTTCTAACGTCGCTACAATATAGAAAGGTTGTCTAATTAAAATGCAGTGAATGCTTTAATGAAATAGATGACGGTTTATAAAAGAATGAGACGACGGCAAAAAAAAGACGTGGTATTTCACTCACAACGACGGTTCTTGGAAGAAACAGACGTATTATGGTTTTCAGACGTCGGTACATATATACCATCATTTGTTTGAAATATTAACGTCGGATATTTAAAAGAGCGATGTCTATTTAAAATTTAAAAAGCAGAAAATGAAAAATATCAGAGATTTTACTATTTCATCTTGCTGTTTTTCAGCAGTATCAACATCAAGCTTTGGATCTTCTTCCCCCAAAACTAGAGGTCTGGCATTAGTGGCTCCAAAGCAGCTTGCCTTGTCAGACATTGGATTTTTGGGGCTTTGTTCTTGAGGCTATACATGAATTGGGGTAATTGGGGTGATTGGTGTTTTCAGTATGTTGGGATCAAAATTAGGAATTAGATGATGGAATTGGGCCAACATAATTTCCCTCTCTACTCTGACTGCTTCCAAAACATTTTCCCTTGACCTAGCCTCCATCCTCAATGTCTCTTCTCTGATTGCATCCATAAGACTTTCCTTCAATTTGTCAGCAAATTTTACTCTCTGCTGTTTCGGCAAATTGAAGAATTGAGTTGGGGAAACGCCAGCTCCAACTCCTCTAACTCTCCCACCATGCTCGGGGGTTCCCAAAGCCAGAGTCAAAATATCATTGCTCCCGGATACAGTCAAAGTGCCCTCGGAGACTTGTTTTTGTAAATCATCCTAAAAGAGACAGAGATGGTAAAACAGATAAATCAATCGACGTAATAATTTAGTGACAACGACGGTTTTAAAAAAAAACTGACATAGTAATGATTTCACACGTCGGTATTACAATACCGTCGTTGTGTAACAATTCCAACATCGGTAAAAAAAATCGTCGTATATTCAAAAGCTATAAATAGATAAGTAGACAAAAAATCAAAAACCTGTACCGTCGTAGTAGTTAAATTACGACGACGTGCTTTTACAAAACCGACGTAATACATAATTTCAAATGGCGGTAGTAACATACCATCGTTGTATATCAATTCTAACGTCTATATGAGATAAAACCGTCGTAAATTTTAATGCAGAGGTTAAAAAATTAACAAAAATATGCATTCTTTTCTAGAATACATGGAGAGAGGGAGAGTGTGTGCATGAGTAAATGAAGGTAGTTCTAAAAGTTTTAAAAAAGACGGCCGTCTCAGGAATATAAGCCGTCGTAGTAATTCAATCTAGACGTCTAATTCATGCAAAAACCGACGTTCTATTGTCTTTTAAATGGTGTTAAATAGAAACCGTCGTGGTGTTCAAGTTATAACAACGGTTTTTAAACATGCGACGTATATACGATTAATTTTGCCTTCTCTGCAACCTTTGGATCAGGGATGTTTCCCGTTTTATCTTCTCTTGCCTTCTTCCATAGCAGAGATCGATCGATTTCTTCATCAGGCATGGTTTCTTCCCATTGGTCCTCCAAACCAATATACCCTTTTCTAGACAACCTATGGTTGTACTCCAATTTTTCCCTTCTCTGTTTCTGCCCAGAATGCACAGCCTCAAAATCTGGGGATAACCTTGAAGCTACAAAGGCATCCCATTGCAATTTCTCTATGAACTTATAAAGATCTGGGGGTTCTTTTAACTTCTCCTTGTCATGTGCGAATGGAAGGATATACTGCCTAGTTACGTTATACGTGAAACCTTCCATTTTTTGGCGGCAGACGACATGACCATCTTCTTGCACCCTTCACCAACAACAAAAGCCATTTGAACAGCTTCCCAAATCTGCTCCTTCAGGTCCTTGGGCAATTGAGTCCATTTCTTGTCCACAAGAGGGATTCTGGTGCGTGCCAAAACACCAATGTGGTCTGCCCCTTTTATTGAACTCAACCACAGGCTTAATCTTATGAATTTTCCTTTTCACAACACGGCTCATTGTGTTGATACCGCGAGTCGATTTTGGCTCCTCAACAAATGTGGCTGAGCTTGGGTCTTTATCAGAGGTTGAAGAAAATCTCATCCCCTTCGCGGGTTTGCTTTGAACTGATTTGGCTTCATCCTTGCTAGGACCTTTTGACACTTGAGCCTCCTTGCTTTGAGATTTCGAAACAATTTTTAAATAACCTGAAAGAGAAACAACAACGGTTAATTAAAACGATCAACATAAAATTAAATAAAAGACGTTGAAAAAAGACAACTGTGATATTGAATTTAGTACGACGGTTTCAAAACAACACCGACGTCGTACAAAAAATACCACGACGTTATATTAAACAATCGACGTCTTATTAACATTTCTCACCAAAAATAGGACGACGGTTTTATGTCGTTCATGTTGTATTAATTGTTAAACCACGTCGGTTATTAAGACGTGGTTATTTAAGTTTTACACAACAGAAGTTTACTTTTAATGACCTGATATTATATGTTATGACAGTGCTTGTTTATAAACATCGTCGTTGTATATACGTTTTCACGTCGTTATTTTATTCATAACCGACGTGCCTTAATTTACGAAAACATCGTGGTTGTTTATATTTATACCTCCCCAATTATTTGACGTCGCTATGTTAAATAGAACCGATGTGGATATTGAAGATATTTTGTATAAATATGATTTTTTCAGGTTTTCTTCAACTTTCAGTTTTCAATTAGGGTTCCAACTTCTTCTTGCCCTTGGCTCTGTCTCATCAACTTCTAAAAAATTGATTGTCTTGGAAGTGGGTTTTCTATATAAACCGTCGTGATTTTTCTTGGAATCAATAAAAATTAATTGTCTTGGAAGTGGGTTTAATTTTGATCTAATTGATTTTTCTTTTCTCTTTACTTCAGAAGATATTAAGAAAGATATTAGCAATGTGTTGGAGCGTAGGCTAACAAAATTAAAAACAATAATAATCTTAAAAAGCAACAAAAATAATACAGCGATTTACAGAGAAGACAGACGTATAAATATGAAAAATACGACGGTAATTTGAACTTCAGGACATTATAAATAAATACGACAGTAGTGTTGTAGGTACCGTCGTAGTACACTCCAAAATAATAAGTCGATAAATTTATCTCTCACGTCATGGTACATAGATTTAACACGTCATTTTTTTGTCATATACCGACGTGGATTCCATTATATTATACAACGTTGACTAAGAACAGTCGGTCGTGTTTAGTTAGGAGTTAACACGGCAGCTTTTTTGTTGAACTATCGTCTTTACTTTCTACGTCGGTGGATTCATACCTGCTGTCGTTGTTTTTTGGTCAGATTTTAACTCTGAAGAAAACCTTTTTAATAAGACGACGCTTTTGTATTTGTGTGCGTCGTTAAAAAAAAAATATTCAACAGGACCTCCATTTTTTAGTTGTTTAAGTCACTTATCCACGACGGTTTTTTGTTACCGTCGTCCTTTTAAACACAAAGACGGTATTTTATTCTATCGTCACCTTTTGCTAGTCGTATTTTTTACTTTTTGTAGTAGTGGACTTTAGAAATTGTAAGTACCAAAAAAAATTATCATTAAATTTTAAGCTAATAACTTTAGCAAGGCCACCCGTTGAAAAATTCCTAGTTCCACCCTTGCGTGGAAAACTTACTAAAAACTTCGGCTTAGCTTTTATTGATCACTCAAAGACTTACATTGGAAACCTTAGTTAATGTAACTGAGGGAATCCTTTGAAACTGAATTAAGAGACCTTATCATATATATATATATAATATTATATATTCTATAAAGTGTTGGACATGTTTTATACTGTTGACAATCCCCTAATACTTTGGTGGTGCCTAGTTATATTCAATTCGTGTGCATTTAATTTGCCACTTACCTTTTTGCCTTAATACCTTTAGGCTTATTTTTACACTAATTTCTCTAACATAACTTTTGCACATTCTTTTTAGTCTCTAATATATATGTTCTAATAAAAGATCTTACTCACTTGAGTTATAAGTCATTTTCTTTTACAATGAAAAATCGACATTTTGACAGAGAGTTGAAAAGCACTCCCCAATTTTAGTGTCAACCACTTGAAAAAAAAAACATAAATTTAATGACTGCAATTACATTTAGCAACAGAAGCCAAAGGAACTGTGATAGCCAACCAGAGTCTCCATTTCTTGCCATCTGAACAATGCCACCATTTTGTTTGGTAAGTATTCAATAACATTTCTTGCTCTACACAAAGTACTATTAAAACGAAATTTGCCTAAATTTTTGTTACCACCAATCCATATGAAAAAATATATAGTAAATCTACACAATAGAGACTATGCAGCCACTACTTTTAAATCAGTATCCTAATTTGAGGTTGCTGTTGCTCTTTGAGTACCATTTATTGAGTCAGTCCTTTCCTATTTTCCATTAAAGAAAAACCTTCTAAGATACAAGCCATTTGTGTTAAGTCAAGCCAGGTTCAATGGCTTCAAGCTTGGGATCTAATATTTGGAATGGGGTCAATTATGTTAGGCACTAATCATGACATATCAATTTGCAATTGTGTACTCTACAAACAAGACAGATATGAGTTTTAGTATCTTCTCCCTTAGAAATGCAAAAATATAGCAGTTCACTTTGGTTCAATATCAATCTCCATTGTATGAGTACCCATTTAATAACACCCTATCATTTATCATTTATGTAATACACTTAAAGCCATTAGTTCCCATTCATATATGACCTTTAGTATTCACAAGCATGTGTATTTTAATTTAAAGGAAAATTAGGTATTAGACATAATTAACTTTATTAATTAGTATTTGAGACATTGGGTATTTTTGTTTGGATTTTAATACCTAAGAAAGAATTGTTATTTTGGATTAGGCCAAAGAGGAGGCCCAGATTCGTTGGGCTGTCAAAATTATAAAAGTAAAATACAATTTTACACTTTTATTTAAAACCAGATCTCAGCCCCTCTCTCCTCTTCCTTATTCACTCCATCGACGACGACGCCCTCTCTTTCTCACCTTCCCTCTTCTCTCCATCGACTCTTTCTCCACTTCCTTCTTCGCTCAATCGACGACGACGACACCAGCTCTCTCTGCTCTTCCTTATTTGCTTCATCGACAACGACACCCTCTCTCTCATCTTCCTTCTTCTCACGCGAAGCTCTGTTTTTCATCTGGTGAGTTATGTGTTTTCTAGATTAGATTCTTATTTCAATTTTGTAGCTATGTTTTGGTTTGAGAAGTTGATTTTGTAGTATTTGATGTAGATTTTGTTCTCATTTTGCCTTTTGTGATAAGATTTGAGTTTCTGTTTTGTTAGTAAATGGGGATGGATGAGCTTAGTGAAGACGACAAGTTCACAATAGCCCGTGCCCGTAAAATTCAACATTTCTTGAGCCAGCCGTTCCATGTTGCAGAGGTTTTCACTGGTGCCCCTGGAAAATACGTGAAGTTGAAAGAAAGCATTACCAGCTTCCAGGTATCCCTTCCTCCTCTCTCTCTCTCTGTCCTGTTTGCATGTTTCCTCATTTCTGATATTGGAGTTTTGTTTATTATTTTCCCAATTACCAGTGGAATTCCTCTCTTGAAGAAACTATTAATTAGAGTTCTTGGAGCAGGTCATCTTCCTTGTATTTTGAATCTCTTATATTTTCCATTTTTCCAAAATGCTTGTAGACATACAGATAAAAGAGCATCTTATTGTGAGTTCTGCAGAAGTCATCATTAGAGTACATAATTGCCTGTCATGTTAGATATGGTTTCCAATGTTATAACATGCAAGGTTTTGTGTCTTTTCAGTATAATCAAATAAACGAGGTTATGGATATGAGATTAGATATTTAGTAGCTGTATTTAAGTTTTGGAGCACCAATATTAGCTATTGGGCATTTGCTTGGCAGCATTCATTGTGGTATTTATGGGATACTACCTATTGTATGATACATGGTTTACATACACTGAAAGTTGAAGTGTTTTCTTTTTGGTAAAATGTTTTCCTCCTCTTAGTCGTGCATTCCTATCTTTGGCTGGACATATTGTTTTGTGCATGTTTAGTTACCTCGATTTGATTGCCTGACCGTTTGTTGAATGATTGACTGCAACAGACCTGCCGATTTTTGCTCTTCAAGATGACAGAGTTGTTGAAGTAGTGGGTGACGCAGTTGGTATGCACAAAGCAATTGAACTGATTGCATCTCATCTTAGGAAGTTTCTAATTGACCCCAGTATAATTCCAATATTTGAAATGCATGTAAGTCTGCCTTTTACTCTCAAAGAAAATTTGTTAAAATTGCAGGTACAAGTTTGTATTCCATGTTGTTTCTTTAGCATAGTGATTTATCTTGGGTGGCAAGAGAAGAGTACAACTACCCAAGAGAAAGAGAACTAAAAATTGGAATTTTGGAAACTGCATTGCAGTTTTCATTTAATTACAGTTGAATTTTTGCTCTTTCCTTGGTCTTCAACCTCACCAATTTGAAGAGTAAAGGCTACCTAGATGAGGAATGGGAGGCCAAGAGAAGAGTAGAACTACCCAAGAGCAAGCACTACAAGAAAATAGGTCTTAGTTGACACTTCATAGTTGACGCTTATTGAAAAACCGTCAATTATTCTACTAATCCTTGACACTTGTTAATAAGCGTCAACTATATACTAGTGTTTTGTGACGTTTTATAAAAAACGTCAATTTAAGCCCTTGATACCTGACACTTACTAATAACCATCAAGGAAACCCCTTTATAGTTGACGCTTATTTTAAAATAATTATATAAAAAAAAAATTTTAAAAAAAAAAGCTTGCGAGACTAGTTCGCGATATTTTGCTCCGTACGTTCTGAAGTGCGTAAACCCTAACTTGACGTTTTTAGAAAACCATCAAGGAAATTGAGGCGGTGGTATATCGAGTCTCTCCATGTGCAACACTTCATCCTAAAGTCTCTCACACTCCTAGATCTAGATCTGATGCGCCCATTGTTTTTCTTCAATCTTTTCAGTTCTTCCTTTCGCCTCTCTCTTGTTCTCCCAGATCTAGATCTGATGCTACGCAGCCACCATCTTTCGTCTTTAACCAAGAATGACACTCTATGACGGCCCTTCAAACATCACCGATAAGAACTCCGTTCGATTCAAAATCAAAGGTTTATTGGGGTGTTTGATGTATATGCTGTTCTTTGAAATGTTTGGGAAGAGCATAATAGAAGAATCTTCCAAGATTACAAGGGTGAGGGGGCTGCTGAAATTTGGAACAGAGCTAGATTCTGGGCAGCTTTGTGGCTTCGGTCTCTTCCGACTTTTGGCTTATTCTTCTTCCGTCTTTATGTTGGATTTGGTTGCAGCAGCGAAATGAGGTCCTCCTTTCGTCGGTGTGTCTTTTCCCCTTCATTTGTATTATTGTTTCTTTTGTGGCAACAGACAACAACTCAGCATAATAAATATGAGATGGAGAATTCTAACAGTCAGTTTCAACATGCTTGTTTGTGCATAATTTAGCTATTATTTATTTCAATCAATTTGTTCTTGTTGATATGGAGATTCCATATCTCTAATGCTTTTTGGAAACTTTAACTCCTTGGTAATTTGGAATTATACATGTACGTTCTCACATGAGGATAATAGCTTACAAGAATACTTTGCGAAAACAGTTCTTACTAACGGGATCCAGATAATACTGGCTCTACTTTTGTGTAGTGTCAAGGCTTTTAATTACTAAGAAAAAGTGGGTCTGTGTGTACCAATTGAGTTTGATAGTATTTGACATTTGGTGGTTGCCTTATAGAAATAGATTGTTTCCTTTTTTTCAGCTAGTTAATTCCAATTTACAGAGCGGGAATGTCATCCTATGTTTAGCTATCTTAGTCCAACTGATCAACAGTTATTCATTATATTACATTGCCTCATCAGCTATATAATTTTGTTCTGTTTCATTGAATCAAAACTTGGTTTGTACTTTTTTAGTTGATTTCAATCAAAGTTGTTGGACCATGAAAAGAAAAATGTGTATTAGCCTGTTGATACTGCTGTCATATCTCACTTTCTATGCTAATATAACGCATTTTGTTTCAGTACTTGTCTTTCTTGGTTTGTAATGGTTGTTATTTAGAATGACTGATCTTTATATTCTCTGCCATGGATGATTACTATTTTGATCAATTAAGGAATGATATTCACACGGATGTCAGAGTAGTTCTTTCCTTAACTATCTTAAATTTTTGTAATATACTTTTCATGTAGATACTTTTGCAGAATTATGTATCATATGCAATATACTTTTTTGTAATATACTTTTTGTCGGCTGGCCATTTGCTTTGATGGTCGTGAGCTTACATATTATTTTTGCCCCTTACAATGCTATTTGTGTAGATAGTTGTAGTACATGACTATTCTATCATGCAAGAACTGTCTGGATGATTTTTGTTTTTTTAATAAATAAGAAAGAACTATCTGGATGTAAATGAGGATTGTACTAGAGTATAAAGAGGTTTCCATGTTTCACTTTTGTTTCTTAAATTTTCTCATTTAATTGATGAATTGAATTTTCATAAGTGACATTAGCTTATCCTATTTACCGTAAGTGTACGAAATCATTAGTCTAGGCATGAATCTCTCTCTTCATTTTCAGTTTGGCAACTTTTTCTTCTGTAATTGCTAGCTGCCATGAAACATCCACTTTCTTCTGTAATTAGGACATTTTGGTACTACTACATCTGTTTGTTTCTGTAATTGGTGGTCTTAATGACTATTTATTTCCACTTACAGATGTAGACGATAATGAAACTCCAAGGGTTTATAGTAGTGGTGAGGCAGATGGTGATGGAAATCAACTTGATCATGTTGACTTCCGTAAGTGCTTAAGCTTGATGGATGTATAATATGTTTAGGTTATGAAAGCATTGGAGGAGAGGCTCATAAAGTGCCAAAAAAACATCAAGCTTCTAAGTGACATTTAGTTCCATGTAATTTGAGATCTACTACATACTATTTACTAGATAGCTTTGTTCGTTTCATTATGTTTTGTTTGTAGTGTAATTTTAACGTGTTTTCAATATTATTTGTTCTTAATGTGTAACATTTAATGTATATTAAATTAGTCTATCTAATTATATTATAGTGGATGTACAATTTTTTTTTTTTTAATATTACCAATTTGTTTCTTGACGGCTAAAATCCGTCAAGAAAAGAGCTAATAAGTGTCAACAAAAAGTTACGTTGACAATTTAAAAGCATCAAAGTTGACTATAAGTTGACGGTTTTAATTGAAACAAGCCGTCAAAAGACCTTTCCTTGACGGATAAAAAGCGTCAAGGATGTGGGTACCCTTTCCTGACAGTGGTATTTCTGACGCTTTTTGAGCCGTCAGCTAATGGCTATAATGACACTTTTTAGCCGTCAACTAAGGGTGTTTTTCTTGTAGTGAAGGGAACTCAAAATTGGACTTTTGGAAACTGGAAACTGCATTGCAGTTTTCATTTAATTACAATTTGATTTTTGTTCTTTCCTTGGCCTTCAACCTCACCAATTTGAAGAGTATAGGTTGCCTAGATGAGGAATTGGGTGGGCAAGAGAAGAGTAGAACTACCCAAGAGCAAGGGAACTCAAAATTTGACTTTTGGAAACTGGAAACTGCATTGAAGTTTTCATTTAATTACAATTTGATTTTTGTTCTTTCCTTGGCCTTCAACCTCACCAATTTGAAGAGTATAGGCTGCCCACTTGAGGAATTGGGTGGGCAAGAGAAGAGTAGAACTACCCAAGAGCAAGGGAACTCAAAATTGGACTTTTGGAAACTGGAAACTGCATTGAAGTTTTCATTTAATTACAATTTGATTTTTGTTCTTTCCTTGGCCTTCAACCTCACCAATTTGAAGAGTATAGGCTGCCCAGATGAGGAATTGGGTGGGCAAGAGAAGAGTAGAACTAACCAAGAGCAAGGGAACTCAAAATTGGACTTTTGGAAACTGGAAACTGCATTGCAGTTTTCATTTAATTACAATAGTTTTTGTAGTTGTTTTTGTTTTTGTTTTAACATAATTGATATATACATTGTATTTTTGTTACAGTTTCTGTTTTTAGTTGCAGTTTTTGTGTGAATAAGTGTTGAAATGATTTTTTTATAAAAATTTTAAAACCGTTGATTGTTTATATAAATATTGTATAACTGAATAAATATTACAAAATCAAGTTTGGTGTAGTGGTTTGTGAGTGAGCCTTCCTCCTTTGAGGGTCAAGGTTCAAGTCCATTCAATGACACAATATCTTTTTTTTTAAAAGGTGAATAAAGGGAAACGGAGTTGATCCCTTGCAGACGGTGGCAGGCCGGCGACGGGCGGCGGGCGGTGGAGGCAGGTGGCCGGCGGCGGGAGTTCGGCGGCGGGATTCCAGTGGTGGTGGCCGGCGGTGGGATTCCAGCGGTGGTGGTTGGCTAGATATGAACTTGTGGCATAGTATGCTTGCCTTCTAAGAGTGGCATTGTGTGTAATTTTGATATTTTTTTAATGATATTTTTGTAAATTAGGTACCACATTTTGGTCTTTGGCCTTATGCTAGTTAGATAAAATTGTATTTCTATCTTCCAAATTAGTAAACTATATTGTGGTTTAAAACTAAAGCTAGCTTAATTTAATAATATGCACTTTTCAAATACGATTTGGGGGCTGATTTTCATATTGTTCTATTGACTATATTTCATTCCTCAATGTTATGTAATTGCCTTGAATGAAAACTGAATACAGCAGCCCAATATTTCATATTATCCAAACAAATTTTAATTATTAAACCCCTCAAGGTTATAAGGTTATGTAAAATTCTTTAATTGAATAGTCTTACGAGTCTTGTTGGTGCATGTAACAACCCAGTCCTAAATTAATAGTTAAATATTAAATTATTTAAGAAGAAGAGAATTTTACCTCGGGAATATTTAAATGATTTAATAGTTGACTTTTTGTTCGGGGAAGATTTTGGCGAAACTGTAACATCCTGATCCGAAAAAGTAATAAATTAATTAAAATAAGAGGAAATAAATTTAAATGCGAAAATAAATTGAAATAAACAATAAAATAAAATTATTTGAATTAATTAAGGTTTTTGAAAATTAAAATATTATTTAATATTAAAAGGGGCAAAAAGGTCATTTTAAGTTCGAGAAGGAATTTGGAAATTTTGATTGTATCATTGCGTAGACACGTAGTGGGCTCAAATCGGAGTTGTAACGATGAAGTTATGATCTATGGAAGCTCAGTGGCATAACCATAAATATTTCAAAGTTCAATTTTTAAAAACCCAGATTTTCTCATCTCTTCGGAGTAGCACGACCAGCCAGCTTGAGACAGATAGCGCCCGTTTCAGGAAAGACCAGTCCCAAATGAACCACCTAAATTCCCTCTTCCAGCCTCAGTCCTTTGCCGCCTCAATCCGCCGTCGATATTGCCAGAAACAGCCACGAAATAGGCTCATTCCGATAGTTTTCTGAAATTTTTCGGGAGCTCGTTCTCTCACTTCCGGCCACCATTTACATCGATCCAGGTATGCTTTCTCAACCTCTTGAGATGCTCTACCTGCTGGTTGTGTTGGATAGGAGAAATTTCTGAGTTTTGGAGGGTAAATAAGCGATTGAAAATCTGCCAGTTTTTAGCCTCCAATTCCGGCCACTTTCGTAGACTTTTTGAGGTAGGTCCAAAAACAAAAGTTGCTCCACTCTATGTGGTGATCATGTAGGTATAAGTCTTGACCGGCGGTTTGGAGATTTTTCGATCACTGGAATCGCTTTGGACACCCACGCGCTGCCAGCACGTGTGGCGGCGCGTGAGCCACTTTTCGACACTGTCCTTAGGTCCTAAAATCATCCTCATGTCATCCCGAGCATGACGATATGCTCGGATATGAATTTGGACATCGTTTGTTCATCGATCGAATATCGCATATGAAGCGTTATTCGGGTTCGATATGTTCGGACCATTGGATCGACTCCAATTTAATATATGTTGATTTAGGTATTCCTAGAATTGTGTAGGATTTCGCAGATCGTAAATCGGAGCCTTAGATTTTCTGATTCAATAACTTAAAGTTTGCGTTTTACGATAACCGTCTGATGGCGCGATCGTGAGCGATCCGACTGTTCGATCTGGATCAAACTTGCAGAACGTGTTTCCTAAACCTTGTGGAACCCATAGGAACTTTCAGATCGTAAAACGGATTTCGTGGGCCCCGCGGGCCCGGTTGACCAAGTTTGGGCAGTTTGACCCCTCAACTGACCGTGAGCCTTCCGAGGTAGTTTAACCCTTCGAGAAGTACTAGAAAAACCCTGTAAACGAGTCTTGATCGGTGGTCGAGTTATTCTGGTTATGTTGAGATTAGGAAATTGTTTTATAATATCTTATGAAAATTCTTGGATATTATATTGATAAATGAAGTTATGGAATAGCGAGCTTAGAATATCGGATTGGTGGGCTGTGAAAGTTAGCCTTGGGCTCGGCTGTGATTATTAGTGAATCAGTGGATATCCCTTGCTAAGAGTACGTAGTTCTTTTGGTATGGAAATTCTTGCTTAATGAGTTTAGATTAGGAAATGATTCGATAAGGGATTTTCTTTAAGGGTTAATACTTTTCATTGATTAACTACCATGCAATCTACCATGGATTTATATGATTATGGAAGGAATATATATATATAGATCGCTAATTGTGAGTGATTCTATTATTTCGATATTTGAGATTATATTATAGTATTTTATGGTATTTGTAAATGTTACTTCCGATAGTTGAAGATTATGCATTATTAGAAGTAATGTAATGTCTAGGGGTAATGGTTATTTAATTAATTAATTAAGTAATTATTATTTATCTATTTATTTATTTAGTTATCTATTACTATTAAGATTATTATTATAGTATCGGAATGGAATGGTTTGTTAATTGGATTTCGACGTAATTAATAAAGTAACTAAATATCTCAATACATGTCTATGTTTAATATATATATATATACATACTCCGTAGTTTGAAAATGATGAATTATGGACACAAGTTCTTAACAGTATGTGGTGTAAATTCAAAGGTAGTTGAGAACTGATTTTTGGGAAATTTTATGATAAGTTCGGAATATGGTTTTCAAACCTTCCACAGGAGTACCCCCTAGTTATCCTAAAACAGTTTGTCATGTATGATAATGCCCCATGAGTTTCGTGTAGTGCGAGGATATGCGTTCTTGGGCCGACTACATGTCCTTTGAGTTCTACAAGGAATGCGGCTCAGGCTAACTAATGGTCCCCTGAGGCCTGCGAGGAATGCGGCTCAGGTCGATTTCCCGAGGCTTGCGAGGAATGCAGCTCGGATTGACTTTGTGTTACCGAGGCCTGTGAGGATGTGCCATATTATGTGACACAAGGAATTGACGGTATATTGTGGGAATTAAATAGAAAATCATGGAATTGATGGAATACTATCGGAAGTGATGGAATACTATTGGAATTGACGGAATACTATCGAGATTGACAGAATATGAATGGGGGTACGCCTAGGTGGAAGACTATTTGGGTATAAAATGTCACTACAACAAAAAAAGGCAAAAGATGACCGGAATTCACCGTCGTGTATCGGGTTTTCAAACCGTCGTAAAATCGACTGACATCTTTTCCAAAGTAAAACCAGGACAGTAAATCACCGTCGTTGTTATTACAAACAACGTCATTAACAAAAAAAAAACGGACGTCTGTATACTGAAAAATGAGCCAAAAAATTATCAAGGATAAGAATAGACGACCTATTTTATACAAAAAACGTTGTGTAAATAAATACAATACGTCTTTAAATAAATAAATTACGACGTTATTAAACAATACTACGTCCCATCTATTTATATAACCGTCGTGAAATGATTTTTCCACTTCATTTTTTCCATTAATATTGACGTGGAAATAGCGGTTAGGGTAATTACTTACAACACATGTATTTCTATAAACGACGTTATATTGAATAAACAACGTCGTCCACAACTAAAAGACAACCGTGTTTCAGAATTTATACGTCATCTTTAAACACAAAACCGTCGTCTAATATTTTTGAAACGGCACAAATTTCCATTCGATCGTCGTATAAATTTATATTAACAACATGATCTGAAAATAAACGACGTGGAAAATATGTTAGGCTCATGACTTACGACATATTTATTTCTATAAACGACGTAGTATTTTATATACAACGTCGTGATCATGTAAAAGACAGCCATGTTTCTAAATTTATACGTCGTCTTTACCAAAATAATAGTCGTCTAATCTATCTGAGACGGTGAAGTTTTTCAGCCAATCGCCGTGGAAAATATATTTAACGACATAAGAATAAAAAAGAGATGCGGATATTCCCATATAACGTTGTTTTTGTAAAAGAACGACGTCCAAATATCATTTTACGTCGACAAATTTACCTCTGGATTTCAAATAACGTCATGAATTGCTTATTTTTCACTTCGTTTATGACATAACAAGCGACGTGGTAAAATTTTAAGACGACGATTTTTGACTTGTTACGGACGAGTTCATGATCTAAGACGTCGTCTTTTGTAACGTTCAGGTTCAATATCTCGCCTTTTAGACGTCGGTATTATGGTACTGGAGTCGTGTTATTTGTAATTACATGTCGGCTCTTTATGCTTCTCCGACGTGATATCGTTAATAACTGTTTCACAATACCGTTGTCTTTCTTTAATTTTACTTCGCTTTTAGACATCGGTAAATACAATGCCGCCGTTGAATGCTCCAAAACGTCGTTTTTTATTGAACATTTTATTAAAACAGACGTATGTTTTTCACAGTTTTATGAGGACCGTCGTTTTATAATATTGTACCAGTATTTTATGTACTGATTGTTTTGTGGCCAAAACCTGCATAATGAAAGTGAAGAAAACACATTACAATTTATTACAAAATTAATGTCATACAGTAGTGCTGTTTAGGGCATAAGTAATTTCATAAATTACAAGAGCATCATTCAATCCATATATCTTCACACCCATCTCGAATATTTTGACTCCCAAACTCACCCATCAGTTCATCAAATGTGTCAACATTTGGCATCCCTCTAGTAAATGGCTCACACTCAATTCTCACATCACCTAAGACATCATCAGCAATAACATCATTATATTCTCTATTAGGCATTGATAACACTACCGACCAACCACGATGCATCGGGTCGTCAACAAAAAATACTTGTTTGACTTGAGAAGCCAAAACAAATTGGTCATTCCTATGTCCAATTTTACTCAAATCTACAAGGGTAAATCCAAGTTCGTCGACTACAAGGCTGGAAGTACTATCTATCCAATCACACCTAAAGACTAGGATTGTAAACTTTTGGTAGTCAAGGTCCAAAATTTCTTGAATGACACCATAAAAATCCATATTTGAGAGAATTGGGTTTTTATCCTTGGCACTAGCAACTTGCATGGTATGTGCAAGTAAATAAACTCCACTATTTTGAACTGTTCGCACATCATCTTGTGCCTTGATGTTAAATTTAACACCTTTAATAAGATAGCTCCTATATAATGGCATGCCATATTCAGGTTTCCCATTAAAAGCTGCACGTTGCCTCCTATATGGATGATTGATTGGTAACCATTTTCTATGCCCAATGTAACAAATTTTGTGGCCATTTTTCAACCTGTGACTAGGTGTATCATCACCGCATATTGGACAAGCTTTATGTCCTTTAACAACACAACCAGATAAGTTTCCATAGGCGGGAAAATCATTAATTGTCCACAGTAATGCAGCTCTGAGTGTAAAGTATTTTTATATGTGTGCATCATACACTCCTCTAATCTCATCCCACAAAGATTTTAAATCATGAATCAAAGGCTCCAAGTAGACGTATATATCATTTCCGGGTTGTTTAGGACCGGAATCAATAAAGTCAACATCATGAACTTTCGTTTCATGCATAGCTATGGTGGGAGATTTTATGTAACTAAGATAACTGGCCAGCAACTATATCTGCTACTTAGAGAACTGTGGGGATTGAATCCATCAGATGAAAGAGCCAATCTCAAGTTTCTCGGCTCATTATCAAACTCGGGCCATGTATCATCAACAAGTTTCCAAGACGGGGAATCCGCCGGATGAGACATCTCACTACTACAAAAAACGAAATAGACGACGGGAATCCACCATCGTGTATCATGGTTTACAACCGACGAGAAATCGACCGCCGTCTTTTCACACATGAAATAACGACGGCAAATAACCGACGTGGTTAATATAGTATACGTCAGTAAAAAAACTAAAACCAACGTAGATTTCATACATAAAAGCATAAAAAGAGACCTTTCGACTATAATAGACGACGATTTCAGTAAAACACAGACATTTAAATAATGTTAAATGTTAAAAACAACTACAAAACGACGTAAATATATTTATCAACGTCTCTAAATCAAACAAAACCGATGTGTAAAACTTAGAAACCGTCGTGGTTAATACATACTACGTTCACTAAATGAAAAAACTGACGTCTAAAACATATAACATGGCATATATTTACTTGAACTGACGTAAAAACAACAATAACCACGACCCTTTAGGTCACCACAGACGTTGAAAATTATTTTGACGGCTTGAACACAAAAAAACGACGTGGTTAATATATTACACGTCATAAAAAAACTAAAACTGACGTTGATTTGATACATAAAAGCATAAAAAGAGACCTTTCGACTATAATAGACGACGGTTTTAGTAAAAAACAGACGTTTAAATAATGTCAAATGTCAAAAACAACTACAAAACCGACGTAAATATGTTTCTCAACGTCTCTAAATCAAACAAAACCGACGTGTAAAACTTAGAAACCGTCGTAGTTAATAAATACTACACTCACTAAATAAAAAAACTGACGTCTAAAACATATAACATGACATATATTTACTTGAACTGACGTAAAAACAATAATAACCACGACCCTTTAGGTCACCACAGATGTTGAAAATTATTTTGACAGCTTGAACACAAAAAAAACGACGTGGTTAATATATTACACGTCATAAAAAATCTAAAACCGACGTCGATTTGATACATAAAAGCATAAAAAGAGACCTTTCGACTATAATAGACGACGGTTTTAGTAAAAAACAGACGTTTAAATAATGTTAAATGTCAAAAACAACTACAAAACCGACGTAAATATGTTTATCAACGTCTCTAAATCAAACAAAACCGACGTGTAAAACTTAGAAACCGTCGTGGTTAATAAATACTACGTTCACTAAACAAAAAAACAGACGTCTAAAACATATAACATGGCATACATTTACTTGCACTGACGTAAAAACAATAATAACCACGACCCTTTAGGTTACCACAGACGTTGAAAATTATTTTGACGGCTTGAACACAAAAAAAACGACGTGGTTAATATATTACACGTCATAAAAAAAAATAAAACCGACGTTGATTTGATACATAAAAGCATAAAAAGAGACCTTTCGACTATAATAGATGACGGTTTTAGTAAAACACAGACGTTTAAATAATTTTAAATGTAAAAAACAACTACAAAACCGACGTAAATAGTTTTATCAACGTCTCTAAATCAAACAAAACCGACGTGTCAAACTTAGAAACCGCCGTGGTTAATAAATACTACGTTCACTAAATAAAAAAACTGACGTCTAAAACATATAACATGGCATATATTTACTTGAACTGACGTAAAAACAACAATATTAACCGTTTTGAAATGAATTAAAATTAATCGACGTGTTTTCTTTTTCAAATGGCGGTTTTTATTTCATTTTTGCGTTGTCATTCCACGTCGGTTGTGAAAACCCGACGTTGGTTATTTTTTAGACGTCTCTTTTTGTGATTTTTGTAACTTGACCGTCGTATTTTCAGCTTTAACCGATTATTTTAAATTTTTGATTTGTCGTGCCCAAAGCTTGCAGAATGAAAATGTGATCGGAATTAAAATGATATACAGAGCTATGAATTAATGTCATACAATTAACTGCATAACTAATGTCATACATTACAACAATCAATCAATCCATATATCTTCACACCCATCTCTAATATTCTCACTCCCAAACTCACCCACTAGGTCATCAAATGTGTCAACATTTGGTATCCCTCTAGAAAATGGCTCACACTCAATTCTAATATCACCTAGCACATCATCACCAATAACATCATTATATTCTCTATTAGGCATTGATAACACTACTGACCAACCACGATGCATTGGGTCGTCAACATAAAATACTTGTTTGACTTGAGAAGCCATAACAAATTGGTCATTCCTATGTCCAATTTTACTCAGATCTACAAGGGTAAATCCAAGTTCGTCGACTACAAGGCCCGAAGTGTTATCTATCCAATCACACCTAAAGACTGGGATTCTAAACTTTTGGTAGTCAAGATCCCAAATTTCTTGAATAACCCCATAAAAACCCATATTGGAGACAATAGGGTTTTTATCCTTGGCACTAGCAACTTGCATAGTATGTGCAAGTAAATAAACTCCACTATTTTGGACAGTTCGCACATCATCTTGTGCCTTGGTGCTAAATTTGACACCATTAATAAGATAGCTCCTATATGATGGCACTACCATGCTTGGACCAGCTGCTAACCACCTCAAATTTTCTGATATGCCATTATAATCGTCCCCATTAAATTCACTTTGAACCTGCAAATTAAACATATATCTTAATTCAATCTAACATATATATAGAAAGAAAGAAAATTAAAATAAGTTCAATATGTCATTCAATAACATATATACCTTAAAACGTAGCCATTGAATGAAAGTGCTATTGTGCTTATCTTGTAGCCACTTTGTTCTCTTTCTAAATTTCGGATAAGTGGTCTTGATGTGGATCATATGTTCCCTACAATTGACACGAAAAAAACACGCATTACGGTCCCTTATATATAAGATAAACATAAGGAGTAATAATATTTAAAATGGCTACATATATATGAAAAATTAAACTCATACATACTCGATATAAGGTAGGACTTCCTCCGTATTCTCCAAGACATATAGATGTGCCTGGTTCAACAAGTCCATATCAACTAAGCTCACTGTGCAACCTGATAATGGCTTTGAAACTCCCATATTCTGGCTTGAAGGCACTCCAACTATACTAACATCAGATAAATGCTCGGTACAAAACTCTACAGCTTCTTCAGCTATATACCGCTCAGCAATGCAACCTTCGGGACGAGTACGATTTTGAACATACCCCTTTAGCACTTTCATATATCTTTCAAATAGATACATCCATCTAAAATATACTGGCCCACATAGACAAACTTCTCTGACAAGATGTACTACTAGATGAACCATGATATCAAAGAATGAAGGGGGAAAGTACTTCTCAAGCAAACACAAAGTAACTACTACATCTTTTTCCAACTTATCTAGCTTGGAAACATCTACCGTCTTTGCACATATAGCATTGAAGAAGAAGCACAATCGAGTTATTGCATACCTTGCAGGCTTCTCCAAAACAGAACGAATTGCCACAGGGAGCAATTGTTGCATCAAGGTATGACAATCATGAGATTTAAGGCCAAGAAGTCTTGAATCTTTTAAAGATACAAGATTTTTTATATTTGAAGAATAACCTTCAGGAACCTTCATACCATAAAAAGAATTGCAAACTGCTCTCTTCTCTGCTCTTGACAAATTCCAAAGCCTTGGAGGCAAGCGAGTACGTCTTTCTCCATACTCGGGTTGCAAATCAATTTTTAACCCCATGTTCAATAAGTCTAACCGAGCAGCAATCCCATCTTTATTTTTTCCAGGGATCTCTAGCAGTGTACCAATGATACTATCACAAACATTCTTCTCAATGTGCATAACATCTAGGGCATGCCTCACAGGGAGGTATTTCCAATACTCGAGATCAAAGAATTTTGATTTCTTCTTCCAACAAACTCTGTCACCATCATTCTCACCAACACTTCCCCCATTTCTCGAGCCCCATATGTAATTAATATCTTCAACCATATGCAGCACTTCTTCTCCTGTTAATGGCTCGGGAGGCATGCCATATTCAGGTTTCCCATTAAAAGCTGCACGTTGCCTCCTATATGGATGATTGATTGGTAACCACTTTCTATGCCCAATGTAACAAATTTTGTGGCCATTTTTCAACCTGTGACTAGGTGTATCATCGCCGCATATTGGACAAGCTTTATATCCTTTAACAACACAACCAGATAAGTTTCCATAAGCGGGAAAATCATTAATTGTCCACAGTAATGCAGCTCTGAGTGTAAAGTATTCTCCTATGTGGGTATCATACACTCCTCTAATCCCATCCCACAGAGATTTCAAATCATCAATCAAAGGCTCTAAGTAGACATCTATATCATTTTCGGGTTGTTTAGGACCGGAAATCAGTAAGGTCAACATCATGAACTTCCACTTCATGCATAGCCATGGTGGGAGATTATATGTAACTAACATAACTGGCCAACAACTATATATGCTGCTTAAAGAACTGTGGGGATTGAATCCATTAGATGAGAGAGCCAATCTCAAGTTTCTTGGCTCATTACCAAAGTCGGGCCATTTTTCATCAACTAGTTTCCAAGACGGGGAATCAGCTGGATGAGACATATAACCGTCAACTGATTTTCTTACAGCATGCCAAGTCAAACTCTTAGCTGTCTTATGTGATTGAAACATCCTTTTAAACCTTGGAATTGGAGGAAAATACCACACCACCTTCGCTGCCACACCCTCTTTCAAGAACCCATCCTTGGTTTCCTTCCACCATGAGATACCACAAGTAGGACAATTAGTTGCATTCTCATACTCCTTCCGATACAAAATGCAGTCATTGGGACATGCATGGATTTTCTCATAACTCATCCCTAAAGCAGACAAAGTCTTTTTTACCTCGTACATAGAGGAAGGTAGTGTATTTCCTTCTGGAAGAAATTCTCCTTGAAGTATCAATAATTCTGTAAAGCAAACATCACTCATCCCATGTTTTGCTTTCAAATTATATAACTTCACCAAAGCCGACAACTTCGTGTACTTACTGCAACCAGGGTACAAGGGTTCATCGCCATCCCCAATCACATTGGCAAACTCATAAGGATCAGATCCAATATTGGCAAAATCATTATCATCCATCCCTAATTCTTCAGAAACATAACTGAACCTACTTTGCTCATCTTCTTCCACATTTCTACTAGCATTGGTAGTCCATTCCCAAGGTTCTCCGTGCCATCTCCAAATCTTATAGCTTTGGTCAATTCCATTAAAGTATAAGTGTTCCCTTATAATTCGAACCCCAAACAATCGAATATTCCCACATTTAACACATGGACAACGAATCTCAGTTGTATTTCCAAGATTTTCTGACGCAAAATTCAAAAATCCTTCCACCCCTAACTCATATGCCTTCGATCTTCTATCCGCATGCATCCATGACTTAACCATCTCACTCTATCAAATTCATATAAATATATATATATTAAAGTGGAAAGACCAGCAATGAAACACTACCTCATTCAAATAGCAGAGAACAAAATGAAAATTAAATATAAAACATGTACAAGACGACGGTTTAAAAAAATAATCGTCGTTTAATATACATTCAGACGATGGCATCTATAGTCACCGTCGTCATTAAGATACCCAAACCCAGAAATTTGAATGGTGTTCTGGTAGCCTAAAGACGACGTTTAATGGAGAAACAGTCGTCTTTAGGCTACCAGTTGCGGCTTAAAACTCAGACGACGGGAGTAAATGAACAACCGACGTATAATAAACATTTGGACGACGGTTTGATCCTTCAACCGTCGTCGTAGTTAAAAAAAAAACAGCTTAAATCTCCCATCCCCATTCCTTTTCCAAGAACCCATGGCCAAACAAATATAAAAGAACCCAAACAGAGAGCAATTATTACAAGATTGCAAACACCAAAACCCTAATATAGCTACCAACGAAAACATTTATGGATTTAAGAAGAGATTAGGGTTGTACTTACATGGATATTGAGAGAGAGCTGCGAGAATATAACAACTGCTTGAGAGAGAGCTTGGAGAATCTACGTACCCAATGCTTTGAGAGAGAGCTTGAAGAATCTACGTACCCAATGAGAGATCTTGGAGAATCTACGTACCCAATGCTTTGAGAGAGATCTTGGAGAATCTACATACCCAATGCTTTGAGAGAGAGCTGAGATAATATAACAAAAGCTTGAGAGAGAGCTGAGAGAATTAGGATTAAAGGGACTAGAGTTGTACTTACATGGATATTGAGAGAGAGCTGGGAGAACGAAAACTTTCAGACAAATTTATGTTGAAGAGAGAGAATGAACTATTTGAGGGTTAAAGGGAAATTCTGAAAATTTTAGGTCGCGGTCAAAAATTTTAAAGTACCGCGTTTTTCAACGACGACGGTCAACACTTACACGGACGTCTAATTATTACTTACAACGGCGGTTTTTATAAAATACCGACGTTGTAAACATAAAGTACGTCGCTATTTAATAACCGACGTCGTAAACCGAATTCAATTAGTCTTTGTTAATGTAGTTGACCAAAAACAGCGGGAGAAAACCGGCGTCGTTTCAAAAAACCCTAAACCCTAAACCCTAAATTTTAAAATAATTTAAAAAAAATACACAAGTATGAGAAAAATGAACCGAAAATTGCTATGGATTCCTTACAACATTGCCTTCTACAATAGTAGGCTAAAATATGGATTTCATAATTTTGAATTTATGGGCACCAATGGATCACATAAACCTTAGGTTTATGTTATGTAAAGTATAAGGAGTACCATGCTTTGTCTCTAAATTTGTTTGAATTTTGTTATCATTCGAACTTTGAAAACTAAAATTACATTTTTCAGGCCTTAACGGGCAAGATATTGTCTCAATCAGCGCATAGAATTTGCCGGTATATTTTTCGGATTTTGTTTTGAATATATTATTAATATTAGTAATTAAATACAATAAAAAAATATTTCCAAAATTATATTTTTTAAAGCTTTAGGATAGAGACAATATTCCAATGCTTGCTAGTTTTCAGTTTAATTTTTGGATTTAGTTTTGAATTTCATATGGAATTAAATAAAATATAAAAGTCAATAAAAATTAAATTAAAAATGACCTATCCGACGTTGTATCCATTTACAACGACGTTAAACATAATAAACTTACGTCGAAACTAATATAAAACGACGTCTTTTTATAACCGATGTTGTTTAAATATACAAAGGCAGATATTTAAGAATATCCGCCTTTGTATAGTATTAAGACGTCGATAAGGTTATACGAACCGACGTAGTATATGAGTACAAATTCATTTATATAGGATGAATTAATTATAAACCGTCGTTGTTATGACTATTACACGTCATTTTAGTGTATATAACCGACGTTGTTTAAATATACAAAGGCTGATATTTAAGAGTATCCGCCTTTGTATATTATTAAGACGTCGATAAGGTTATACGAACCGACGTAGTATATAAGTACAAATTCATTTATACAGGATGAATTAATTATAAACCGTCGTTGTTATGACTATTACACGTCATTTTAGTGTATATAACCGACGTTGTTTAAATATACAAAGGCGGATATTTAAGAGTATCCGCCTTTGTATATTATTAAGACGTCGATAAGGTTATACGAACCGACGTAGTATATAAGTACAAAATTCATTTTTCAAGATGAATTAATTATAAACCGTCGTTGTTATGGCTATTACATGTCGTTTTTAAGAATTGCCGTCGATGTTATATTTCTAGTTACTGGAAGACGACCATTGTGTACACGTATGAGACGTGTAAATTAGAATCAGACGTCGGTTTTTGGGAACTAAACAAGTTTTAAAACAAAATTTAATTTTTTTGATGTTTGTTCGCTTGATTACAACAAAATATTTATGTACATTTTAAATAAACTAAAATAAACCTAAACATTGTTCATAAATATTTATCTACATCAATTATCCTTCGGTAATAATTTGTTCACGAATTCTGCCCATTCATGCCTAACTTCGTCAATATCCTCTTGTTTATACTGAACTTTATCTTTTTTCTTCTCAAACTGCAAAATAAACCAAAAAACCGACGTGTTATAAAGATACAAACGACAGTTTAAAAAAAAAGTATATCTAAAATGTTGCGTTTTACATTCTTCTCGAAATTTAGGTCTGGATCATGAATTATATCTCTCATGAATCGCATCACGTAATAGCCACACTCTACACTTGTTGGTTGTTCAGGAGTGCCGTATAGATTTTTCCAAATGGCCTGCTGTTTACGTGAATTTTTATTTATATGAATGTTAAACATTTTAATTGACCTGTTACAAGAAAACAAAGGGTGTTAATGACAAAACAAAAAATTTAAATACAAATAGTAACCGTCGTGGTAAATCAGTCAAAACGACGGAGTTTTAAAAAAAAAGACGTGATATTTTGTTTAAAACGGCGGTAAAAACTTACTGTCGTTGTGTAACATTATAATGTCGGTAAGAGTAAAACGTCGTATAACACAAAATTGAGCAGTAAAATTAAAACGTTCTTAAATAAAACCCAAAAGACGTGGTAGTTAAATTAAAACGATGTTTTTAAGAAAATACTGACGTGGTAGTGAAATTAACACGTCGGTAATAACTTACCGTCGTTATATTTTAATTATAACGTCGGTATTATTAAAACCCGTTGTTTATTTAAATACTTACGTATATTTTAATTATAGGAAAAATCTTAAATCAGAAGAAATCAACTTACGTATTCACTATATTTTTCATGTCGTCGTCAACCATGCGTTTTGGCAGTGAATTCAGGTAATAGGCAGTCTCCGTTGCTGGTCTCACAATTACCATCACCCAATGACCACTGCACATAATGATTCATATAGGTTAAATAGTACTACAAAGAAAAATATTAGAAGCTCAGGAAAATACTTTAAATGGTACTAACCCTGGATTATAAGGGACCAAGAAAAATTGATTCCCATCTGCTGTATTCAGGCGGTTTGTCAAGTTTTTTATTCGGTCTGATATTGATCCAGCTCCAGAGCTCACTAGCCCAGGGTCCACGAGGCCAACAAGGTTTACCATATTTGCCATTTTTAAATAGTCAAATAGGAACCTAAATATATGAAAGTCAATTAAATGAGATTTTAATTTAAAAGAAAGGAAAATGTAAAACAAAATGGGATTAGGGAGAATTACCTCATGTATACTGATATCACTGTGGTTCCAATCTCCACCATGGAACCAAATTGCAAAATATCTTCAGGTAAGAGGAAGGTATCATGCTCAAAACCAAACACTTCCTTGGGCATGTGAACTGTCACAGCCTTCTTAGTAGGCAACAACTTGGTCTGGACGTGTTGGCATAAGGCTAAGAGAGGAGGTGGCATGTCTAGCTTTGAGAGATCCTGTTACAAGAAATAAATAAAGAAATATAAGTTAGTTTGTGTGTGAACTAAAATAACCGACTCAAACTAAACCCAAAAAACAGACGTGGTATATAATATAAACGACGGTTTCTAGTAAATACTGACGGAGGAAAGGTTATACACGTCGGTAAATACATAACCGTCGTTGTGTTGAATTTATAACGTCGCTATACTATAGAAAGGTCGTCTAATATAAGTACAGTTAATGAAATCATGAAATAGACGACGGTTTATAAAAGAGTTAGACGACGGCAGAAAACACAGTCGTTATTTTTAATGTCTAATAATTTGCAAAACAAGCAAAAGCGTCGTGGTATTTAACTAACAACGACGCGTCCTGTAAGAAACATACGTATATATCGTCGTTATTTAAAATTTTAACGTCGGATATTAAAAGGAGCGACGTCTATTTAAATTTAAAAGGCAGAAATAGAAAATAGCAGAAATTTTACCGTGTCCTCTTGCTGTTTTCCAGCAGTATCAGCTTCAGGCTTTGGATCTTCTAATCCCAAAGCTAGGGGGCTGATACCAGTGGCCCCAGAGCAGCTTGCCTTATCAGACATTGGATTTTTTGGGCTTTGATCTTGAGGGGGTAAAGTAATTGGAGTAATTGGAGAAATTGGGGTTTTGAGCATCAGGCTGGGATCAAAATTAGAAACTAGTTGACGGAAATATGCCAACATAGCCTCCCTCTCTGCTCTGACTGCTTCCATTATAGTTTCCCTTGACTTCGCCTCAATCCTCAAGGTCTCTTCTCTGACTGCCTCCCTCACACTTTCCTTCAATTTGTCACCAAATTTCACTCTCTGCTGTTTCGGCAAATTGAAAAACTGAGTTGGGGTAACGCCAGCACCAGCTCCTCTGACTCTCCCACCATGCTCGGGGGTTCCCAAAGGAAGAGTCAAGACATCATTGGTCCCGGAGACAGTCAGAGTGCCTTCGGAGACTTGCTTTTGCAAATCATCCTAAAAGAGAGAAAGAGAGATTGTTAGAAACTGAGCAGAGTGTAAAACAGATAAATATACCGACGTTGTAAAGTATAAACAACGACGGTTTTCTCAAATTACTGACGTAGTATTAATTTAAAATGTCTGTATTTAACTACCGTCGTTGTTTATAATTTACAACGTCAGTATATACATTATTGAACAAACAGACGTAGATGTCCAATTTCATACGGCTGCAAAAAATTACCGTCGTTGTATAAGCATTCTAACGTCTAGATAACATAAAACCGTTGTTTGTGCCTAATAAATCACGGCCATGAACTGGCCGAAGGCACCCCTTTTCCTCGGCCCTCGCACTTGCTCGTAAAACTGAAACGCAGCGTTTCGCCAAGGTGTTTGGCCACCCTGAAAACAACAAAGAAAATACCAAGGCACGATCATCTCGGCCTCGATTGCAAGCCGAGGCCAAGGCTGAGCAAAGTCACGACCAGAAGTATTAAAGTCAAATCATCACGTGGTGACAAGGTCCCATGCTTCATTTAATGAGGTAGTGCCTCTGTTTATTGCAGTAAACCCACTGGCCATGAATAAACATTTAATGCATGAGGGAAGGTGGGAAGTGACTGAAGTCAGGGTTTGGCGACAGAAAACAGGGTGATTAGACGTGGACATTCTCATAAGAATTCTTCCAACTTGTGAGATTGGGAACCACGATCAAGGCCAGTTGCACGGGAACCACGATCAAGGGCGGCGGCCGGGATTCACCAGGATTCAGGGGGTCACACCACCATGCTTCACGATCCCAAATGTCGATTGGACTACCCACTTGCGCTTATCAGGCTCCACCATGCAGATTTTCAGCCTCGATTATTCCTCCAGGAACTCTTCCTATAAATACAAAGCTTAGGACTACATTCAAAGGGTTCAACACCAAACCCAAGCCTCCCACGGAGCAACTTATATTTTCCTGTAATGCACTTTCATTATCTTTACTTGCTTTCCTAGGAGTAGTGTTAGTTTGTAAGGAAAACCCATTCATCAATATATCATACGACCCTTGATTTTCAAGGCGCCGGAGCACCATCCTTGTTATTCGCTCATTCACCCCACATATCATACGACCGCCGCTTATTGAGCAGCGCGCCGGAGCACCGCCCTAAACCCACCATCAACACCACCACTAAACGGCCTTGTAGCTCAGGCCGTGAACCTGACAGCCGAGATTAGTTCCTCTCTCGGCTACAATCGTTTGATCAGAAGACAAGTTCAAACAGGCGCACCGTTCAACCATTCAACCATTCAACCATCCCCATTCACACCAACAACCTCGACGCACGGTAGACCGTGCTGGCACGCCCGCGCACGAACCGCACCGCGCCCGAAAGCAGGAAGCCGCGTGTCAACGCATATCCCCTCGGCTCGGAACTTAAGGCCGTGAGATTTGCGCGGTAGACAACCGTCGTACATTTTAATGACGAAGTGAAAAAACTCGATTGAAATATGCATTATTTTCCAGAAATTGTGCACCACAAATTTCAGTGAAATAGACAGAGAGAGGGAGAGTGTGTGCGTGAGTAAACTTAAAACAAAAATGCAGTTCATAGAGGAATTTAATCCGTCTTATTAATTCTATCTAGACGTCTACTTTATTCAAAAACCGACGTCCTATTCATTTTTAAACGTCGGTAAATTAAGCCCGTCGTGATGTTCATTTTATAACATCGCTTATTTGAAGATAAACGACGTCTATACCAAAATAAAACACTCTGTTTTTCAAATTTAGAACAGAGTTAGTGAGACTTACGATTAGTTTTTCCTTCTCTGCAACCTTTGGATAAGGGATGTTCCCTGTTTTATCTTCTCTTGCCTTCTTCCATAGAATAGCTCGATCGATTTCTTCAACATCGGGCATGGTTTCTACCAATTGGTCCTCCAAACCAACATACCTTTTTCTAGACAATCTATGGTTGTACTCCAATTTCTCCCTCCTCTCTTTCTGCTCAGCATGCTTAGCCTCAAAATCTGGGGTTAACCTTGAAGCTACGAAGGCATCCCATTGCGATTGCTCTATGAACTTATAAAGAGCAGGGGTTTCTCTTAACCTCTCCCTGTCATGTGCGAATGGAAGGATATACTGCCTAGTTACGTTATACTTGAAATCCTTCCATTTTTTGGCGGCAGACGACAAGACCATGTTCTTGTACCTATCCCCAATAACATAGGACATGTGAACAGCTTCCCAAATCTGCTCCCTCACATCCTTGGGTATTTGAGTCCATTTCTTGTCCACAAGAGGGACTCTGGTGCGTGCCAAAACACCAATGTAAGACTGCATCTCAACAGCAGCCTTGCCATGTGGTTTGCCCTTTTTATTGAACTCAACCACAGGCTTAACCTTCTCAATTTTCCTCTTCACAACACGGCTCATTGTGCTGATACCGCGGCCAGATTTTGGCTCCTCAACAAATGTGGCTGTGCTCGAGTCTTTCTCGAAGGTTGAGGAAAATATCATCCTCTTCGAGGGTTTGCTTTGAGTTGATTTTTCTCCTTCCACTTGAGCCTTTGAAACTGATTTGGCTTCATCCCCTTGTGCCTTTGAACTTGATTTGGCCTTTGACGCTTCAGCTTCCTTGTTTTGAGATTTCGAAACCATTTTTAATTAATCTGCAAGGCAAACAACGTCGGTTATTAAAAATAAACGACGTAATAATATCAAACAACAACGGTAACACTAAAAAAGCGACGTCCTATTAAACAATCTCTTAGACCATGAATGGAAATAAGACGACGGTTTTATATATTTCATGACGTAAATGTGTATACACTACGTTGGTGACTAATAAGAACCGACATGGTTTAAAATTTACAAAACGATTGTTCTTCTACCTAAAGACGACGGTTTTATCTTGTTTCCGACGTATTAATTGTCACACCATGACGGTTTTTAACCACCGTCGTGCAGTTTGCTAGAATTTAACGGCAGTCGTGGTGTGTCCATTCTATCGTCGAAAACAAGACAGAACTATCGTCTTTTGGCGTTGTGAGAGTATCTACTTATGTATTTAATCAAAACCAGTGAAAGATTTCTTTTGGCATTGACAGAATCTTGTTTCCAGACAACTACGGCATTCAAATGAAATGTCAAAAAGGGAAGAGAGTGAGAAAAAACCTTTGGCGTGCAAAGAAAGTTTCCTTCCGACAAAGACGAAGACGAAAATGGTGATTTGGAGATGACGACGAAGATTCAGATGATGATGCTGCTTTTGGGAAATGAGAGGGAAACTACGATACTTTATCGGTGAGAGAAAACAGTAAAATATTAGGTCAGGTGACGAAAAGTTTATATATATTCCCAGAGTTCAATACAACGACGTTGTTATTACAAACCGCCGTATTAGTTAGTTATAACGACGGTAAATAATTAATAACTGACATGGTTATCACAACTGCCGAGCGACTTTTGGAATTCCGATGTGGTTATGACGGCCCTTTTTTTATCTAAACTGACGTTGTACTTCTAAATTCAACGACTATGTATTTTAATAACCGACGTGGTTACTTTGGGGTTCTGAAAACGACGTCGTTCTCTTTTTAATACGTGCCAAATGACTTTTGGATTTCCGATGCAGTTATGACGGCGCTTTGTTTATCTAAACTGACGTTGTACTTAGAAATTCAACGACCGTGTATTTTAATAAACCGACGTGGTTATTTATGGTTCTGAAAACGACGTCGTTCTCTTTTTAATACGCGCCAAATGACTTTTGGATTTCCGATGTAGTTATGACGGCGCTTGTTTATCTAAACTGACGTTGATTATTCAAATATGACGTCGCTATGTATATTAGAACCGACGAGGATATTTACGATTATTTGTTTACAGAATAAATTGTCTTTCTGAAAGCAAATGGGTTTGCAGAATGATTCCTCACAAGGCCAAGCATGGGTTTGCTACATCCTCCTGTGTAGAAAGGGTGGAACCAGCCTTAGAACCTGCATGGGTTTGCTGCCGCACTTGCCCGTTTGAAGGCATACGAGGGCACAACCCACAACAGGTTCTAAGTCTGGTTCCACCCTTGCTACACAAGAGTTTTGAAGAAACAGTTGATTTTGATGAAAATGGGAATCGAGGAGTGAGCTTTTCATACTTTGTTGATTTTGATTTTCTGAAATTAGTAGATATTCATCTGTGGCTGTGCAGGAGCTTGAGAACAAGAGGAAGGAGAGGGCCCAACTTGCATATGAGAGGAAGAAACAGTTGAACAAGCTGAGGGTGAAGGCAGAAAAGAAACCACGATGTATTTGCCAAATTTGTGTACATATATTGTGTAAATATTGATCAATATTTAACACGAAGAGATTTGCCTTTTAAGATGAAAATGTTGTTGAGGATTGAGAATTAAATTTTGTTTTGTGTTAAGAAAGATATTACCAAAATAAAAGAAAAATTAATTAATTTTAAAAAGCTATAAAAATAAGACGGCGGTTTACAGAGAAGACAGACGTATAAATTGAAAAAATACGACGGTAATTTGAACTTAGGACGTGGTAAATAAACACGACAGTAGTGTTGTAGGTACCGTCGTAGTATACTCCAAAATAATAAGTCGATAAATTAATCTCTCGCGTCATGGTATATTATTTAACACGTCGTTCTTTTGTAATATACCGACGTTTATTACATTACATTATACGATGTGGTTCCATAAAATTATACGACGTGGATTCCATTAAAGAATAACCGACGTGGGTTTTTAAATTACACGGCGGTATGTATATAAGCACCGCCATAAGTTTAAAAGATTTATTGTATAAATTTGACTCTTTCTTTCAGTTTCAGTTTTCATTTAGGGTTCCAAGTTCTTCTGGTCTCTCCGGAGGCTCGTCTTCCTCTCTCACATACACACATACATCATCACTCTCTCTCACATCTCAAAGACAACAATTTGGATGTTAATGATGTATGCGTTTTGGTGTATCTCAAAGACACCAAAATACACACATCATTAACTTTCAAAACATTGTCTTTCTCAAAGTTTGCAATAGTCAGTTCAGTTCTGGTTTCTTTTTGGATTTTGTGTATTTAAAATATTATCTTTCTCACTTTGGTGGTTCGATTATGATCAGGATCCAAAGATCTTAAAGGTAAGATATCATACCTCTTGGGATCAAAATTAAAAAATAATTAAATCTTAAAAAGAAATAAAAATTAAGACGGCGGTTTACTGAGAAGGCACCGTCGTAGTATACAGACGTGGATTCCATTATATTATACGACACGGATTAAGAACAGTTGGTCGTGTTTAGTTAGGAGTTCACACGGCAGGTTTTTTGGTGAACTGTCGTCCTTATTTTCTACGTCGGTGGATTCATACTTGCTGTCGTCGTTTTTTGGTCAGATTTTTACTCTGAAGAAACCTTTTTAAAAAAACGACGCTTTTTTATTTGTATGCGTCGTCTTTTAAAAATATTCAACAGTAATTCACTTATCCACGACGGTTTTTTTTTAATACCGTCATCGTTTTAAATACAACGATGGTTTTATGTTCTGCCGTCGTCTTTTTCTGGTCGTCTTTTCCTCTTTTTGTAGTAGTGTCTGACCGTCAATTGATTTTCTAACAGCATGCCAAGTCAAATTCTTAGCTGTCTCATGTGATTGAAACATCCTTTTAAACCTTGGGATTGGACGAAAATACCACACCACCTTCGCTGCCACACCCTCTTTCAAGAACCCATCTTTGGTTTCCTTCCACCTTGAGATACCACAAGTAGGACAATTAGTTGAATCTTCATACTCCTTCCTATACAAGATGCAATCATTGCGGCATGCGTGAATTTTCTCATAACTCAGCCTCAATGCACACAAAGTCCTTTTTGCCTCATACATAGAGGCCGGTATTGTATTTCCTTCTGGAAGCAACTCGCCCTGAAGTATCAATAATTCTGTAAAACATACATCACTCATCCCATGTTTTGCCTTCAAATTATACAACTTCACTAATGCCGATAAATTGTTGTACTTTCTACAACCAGGGTACAATGGTTGATCTCCATCCCCAATCATATTAGCAAACTCATAAGGATCGGATCCAAAATCACCAAAATCATTATCATCCATCTCTATTTCTTTAGACACAAAACTGTACCTACTATAGTCATCATCTTCTTCAACATTTCTACTAGCATTAGTAGTTGGTTCCCAAGGTTCTCCATGAAATGTCCAATTCTTATAGCTTTGGTCAACTTCATTAAAGTATAAGTGATCCCTTATAATTTCAACCCCAAACAATTTCAAATTCACACATTTAACACATGGACAACGGATATGCATTGTAGTTAGAAGATCTTCTACAGAAAATTGCAAAAATGCTTCCACCCCTAACTCATATGCCTTCGATCTTCTATCTGAGTGCATCCATGACTTATCCATCTCCAACACTATATCCTATTATCTATAATAAGGTGAAAAGACAAGCAATGACCATCACTATAGCAGATTATATAAGGTTTTAATAGCAAGTAATATAGTATACAGATGACGGTTTTTAAACAACAACAGACGTATTACACATATATCGACGACAGGTTTTAAAAAAACGTTGTCTAATCACTACAAGAAAAAAAGGCTAAGGTGACCAAATAAAAAGTGAGGCTTGTAAATTCGTCACATATAATGGGTATTTGTGACGAATTTATCAAGTCGTCACTCATAAAACAACGAATACATCTGCAATTTTGGAGGAAGGCCAAATCCCTCACAAATAGTCTGGGGGATTTTGGCGGGATAGACCAACATTTATTTGTGAGGCTTGTGGGGTCACATATAATATTTTAAGGCGTCACAAATTTTTAGTGCGGGAATATCTACCCAAAAAAACGAAAAATAAAAAGGAACGAGCGGAAAAGTTCCCGCTCCAAAATAAAAATTATATTTTAGGGTTTAGTTGTCATCACATATTCGCATATGTGAGGACCTGGCCTCACTTATTCACATAAAATATTAATCAAAATTACAACTGTTCATTCATCTCTCTCTTTTTATTCGCTCTTTACTCGCTCTACTACCAAAACTCACAGCCATCTGCATTTCTCAAATCAATGACTGCCGATCGATACAGTTTCGTCGTCGGCTACTTCTCTGACGATGGTAACTTCTTCGACGACCATTATTGCTCCAGCTACAACTACCACTTCTACGAAAGCACTTTCATTCCTATCAGATTTGTAATTTTAACTGGTAATTTTTTATCTCTTTGCTTCAGTTTGGGTAAGTTGAGTGTTTTGGTGAATTTCTGTATGTTTAAGATTTAGGATTCATAGAATCATCATGTGATTGTTGATTGGTTTATTTGTGAAATTTCATGTTAAAGAAATCTCTTCAGGCAAAATTTGATTTATTGGGTTTTTATGCACTGTTGTTAATTTGCGTTTTTATCTTTGCTTTTAACAAATATGAATTTGAATTGGTGTTTACTTTTCAAAAATCTCGTTCTTAGAGTTCTAATTGGAGTTGTGCTTTAGGAGGAGATTGGGATGTAATAAGAAGTTGTATTGTTACTTTTCCTTTTATTTTTTTATTAACTTTACTACCTTTTGTGTGCTTGCTAAGGCTATAGAAGAATATAAGACATGTAATCAATATGCTTTCTATCGTTGGCTACCTAAAAGATCAATTATGAGCAAAGCGTTTTTGGATATCATAAAAAAAAATGACAACTCATCATGCTAGTTGTTTGAAAGATTTGTTTCTACATAATAAATTTGGAACATGTTTATTATCTAATTACTAGTGCTTGCTTTTTCTTTTGGCAGGTTGTTTTTGTTCTCACTGTTGCTTTTTTGCTGGGAGCAAGTTTATTAGAAATAATTTGCAGAGAGGTGAATTCCCCTGCCATTTCTCATAGTCATTAACTTTTCTTATTTAAGTTTATGTCTATATTTTCATCTATGTAGTGGTTATAAATACAAGTTTTAGATGGATAGGCAGTGGATTGCCAAATGTCGTGATCGAGGAAACGATCCAAATTATAAGAAAGGGATTGAATCCTTCATTGATGTTGCGAGACACCATGTGAATGCTAGTGGTGAGATATTATGTCCATGTAGGCATTGCCATAATTCATTTTGGCACCCTATTGATATGGTTCAGTTCATCCAGCACATTCTCATCCAACACCTACTCATCCAGCACCTACTCATCCAGCTCATGAGACAACTCTTCAAGAGGTTACACCTCAAGACACATGTACCATTTTTAAGGTTTTTATAGTTTTAGATTGGTGAATAAATAGTGATGCAGTAAACTTTTCAGGAGGTCATACATGAAGACACAAGTACGATTTTTCTGTTTTATAATTCTATAGTTTTAGATTGGTGAATAAATGATGATGCGGTAAACATTTGTTTGTTGGTATACTTAAAGTTGCTCTGTTTTTCTTTATATGTTAATGCTATGTTCATGTGGACAGGCCACCTTGCCTCAGGATTGACAGGACCCGACCCAAATTCCACTTTGGAATCCGAGCCGAACCCTGTGCGTGTCCAACACTTGGCAAGTGCCGAGCACAAATGGCCTAATTGCCCTTCTAGTCAAACTTCACTTTAAATTAGGGTTTGACTTCTGCCAAAGATTCAGCAGAGTCTCCCCTAAGAGCAGACCAATCCCAAAATTACACCTGTCAAGCATGCATATAAAATATAGACCAACTGCCAGCATACAAAAATTTACATACTAACAGTTAGACAAGTGTTCTAGGGCAATATCAGAGCTCTATACAGATTAGGTTACAAGTATAAAATAATTATACAAGACCCTACGCTGTCAAGGGAAGTGGCGGAAGATGGACTCGGCCTGGTGGTGGCTTACTGTGCACGCTTACTGCCTGGGGGGGCAAAACATTAAAAGGGTGAGTGGACCAAAAACAAGTTTAGAAAACAGCATATGAACATACTAACCCCACTGTAAAAACTGTAATAAAAACTAAATCATTTCTTATGTGAATACTCGTACTGGAATTACTGCATTCATATCTATATATATATGTAATCAATCACATACTTGATTAAAACATTAAATCCTTGAAGGCATTGAAATCAACTTTTAATCTACCACCTAGGTGTACCCATTTATAATTCCGTCAATTCCTTTAGTTTCCGTCAATTCCTTTAGTTTCCGTCAATTCCTTATAATCCGTCAATTCCATATAATCCGTCAATTCCATACTCGTGCCACCGGAGTGACACGTACTAGCAGACCTCGGGAAACACAAGGTCACCCGAGCCGCAATCTCGCGGGATTCAGGGGACACTTGGTCCATCTGAGCCGCGTTCCTCACACCCACGGTTGGGCATCCCCGAAACTCGTGGGCGGTGTCTAGCATGCTGACCTACCCGAAGGCACTGGATGTCCGTCGACATCAATATAACCGAAGGCAACTAGATGTCCGTAGACATCATTATAACCGAAGGCAATATATTTCTGAGGCAACATTTATTATACCGAAGGCAACCTTGGGTACCTATGGTGGTTTAAAATAAATGTATATATATATAAATAATTCTGAGAAAGATTAAAGTTTATAAAACTACTTATAAAACTATTTCTTAAATCTTGCTACCATTAAATCTGATAGTGCCTCAGTTCTGACTTTCCAAATCCCTTTTTAAATGTTCCACTAGGCAGCACACAAAATAAACAAGAATATTTACATCTATCAAATCATGCTAGGAAAGCCGTATTCAGTAAAACTTATTCAAGATCAAATAATGAAATTAAAATGCATAAAGCGTTTATAAAACAAAAAGGTCCACTCACAGATACTCTGAGCTAGCTGGACCCTTTGAAGGTCCCTCCTGCGGGTCACCTGGTGCCCGGGTGCCTGTATAATCATTATAATATTTTATTAAAAACTCTGCTCAGTAATATAATATTAAATTAAAAACCCTGACCCCCGGCTCCTAAAAGTGCGTGCATCACTTTGAAAGTCAATCCTATACCCACAATAGATTTTCCTCTCAGTGGACATGCTTTAGAAGTATCTCGGGACTCAAAAGCGATAAAGTCCCTAAAAGTCAACTCGGGACCCCGTGGGGTCCACGACCTCAGAATTCCGATCCGATCGTTCCTAGAGGTTCCGATGAGCCTAGGACACATGTCCCGAGAGTTTGGTCTCGATCGAACGGTCGGATTGCTCACGATCGCACAATCGGACTGACGAACGATTTTCCGTAAACCTAGCCCTAGGGTTGGCTTTCCCGGAGCATCCGGGACTTCGATTTATGATCTGTTTAATCCTAAACGATCCTTAAAATACCTAGATATACATACTCCAGTTTGGCTATGATCCAACGGTCTGAACGTATTGAACCCGGAAATCGCACACTATGCGAGATCCGTTCGGGGTTCAAACGTTATCCGAATTGAGATCCGCGAAGTCCTACGCGCTCGTGAGGACACGAGGATTATTCTAGGACCAAGAGTGGCTCCTGCTACCTGTCCCACGCGCCGCCCACGCGCCGGCAGCGCGTGGGTGTGCCTAACAATTTCCGGTGACCGGAAAATCTCCACACCGCCGTACCAAACTCCTATCCTAGGTAATACACCCTATCTGGAACCATTTTTGTTCTTGGACTATGGCCAAAAAGTGGCCGGAAATGACTGAACCCGAGCTCTCAAACTGGCAGAATTTCAATTCAAGAATTAACCCTTCAAACCTCAAAATTCCTTAAAACCTACCCAACCATCAGCTAGAACGTGAAAATCAGTCGAATTTCCATACCTAATTCATCCGATTTGGTGGCCGGATGACGACGAACGGAGCCGACGAAATTCTGCCAAAACTGCCGCGATTTTCTGGTTTTCTCCGGCGATTCGTGGCAGCAGGCGGCGGGGGAAGGGTCGGGCTGAGCTGCTGAGATGTCGCCGGTCCTTTCTGGGCTGGTCAGGCGTCCTACGGTGGTCGGATGGTGGTGGGTTATGGTGAAGGGAGGTGCGGCTGGAGGAAGAAGAAAACAGGGGGGGAGGGTTTGGTGTCGCGAGGAAGAAGAGAGAGTGAGGAGAGAGAAAGGGAGGGTCCGATTTTTAAAAATCTGACTTTTCGGAAATTACTCTTTTGTCCTTTTTCAGTATTTTGCTCGTAATTTCTTCAATATAACTCGGAATTGAGTCCACCACGTGTCTACGGACTCGTTTCGTCGCGCTCTACGCAACGGTACAAGTAGTTTTCCCAAATTCTTTCCTGGTCAAAACGTCAACTTAAATCCTAATAAATTATTCCGAGGGTAATTTAGTCTTTTCCTTCATTAAATTATTAATTAAATATTATTTAAGGATCGGGTTGTTACAAGGATAGTCTATGGAATAAGCGACCTGTGGAGCATTGGCATTGGCTTTGTGATAAAATGTACACTGAACCCACTTTTGTGGTATGTATTCCATAATTGTTTTATGGTTTTATTTTTTATTTTTAAGTAACAGTGTATTTGTTATTGTAATAGTTAATTCATGTATTTTTTATTACAGGAGAAGTTGAAGAAAAATTCTGATAATCGTAAAAAGAACAAAGCCCACAGGGGAGGTGCATGCTCAACAAGCTGTTAAAGTAATATAAAGTTACATAGCTACTTTAAATATTTTCCAACTGATTCTAATCAGTTTTTTTATTTCTGATTTATAGGAGGGGAAGCCTTTATCATTCATTGATAATTGGGAAAGGCTACATAAAGACAAAGAGCATAATTGGATTAGTGAGGATGCCCAAGAAAAGAATGTAAGTCAATAATGATTTATATTAGTATTGCACCCAACTTGATAGAAATTGTGGATCCTCTTACATATTTAGAAAACACTATGTAATACTGCTTTTTAGATGGGTGTTGGTGATTAATTTGCAAGTTTAATTTGTTGGTTTGTTTATAGGAAAAAATGAAACGAATGTGAGATGAACTGAAGGCCAGATGATTTACAAGATATAGTACAGATGCTTGCCACAAATATGCAAAGTGTGCAGGAAGATTATTCAAATTTGAGGGCCAATTTGGTGGCAGCTCTGGAGGCATCCAACAATGGTGAGCTGGATAATGCACAGTTGATGTCAATGTTGTGTGCAGCTTTGATGTTGTCGGCAACAACCTACAAGGAGATTTACATGTTTACATTATGTTATTTTGGATATTAAGCGTGTTTAGAACCCTGGATATACTATTAACTTGGATATGCTATTTTGGATATTATTCATCTATGATATGAAGCTTTTGTATTCTTGATGCAGAGTATTATATTTATTAGGATCATTGTCATGAAATCATTCACACATATTATCAATTGTGATGAGTTTTTTTGGCATAACAAATTATACAATATGACGATTTGTTCTGTCATATTTTAAACAAGGTGACAATTTATAAAGCATCACAAATTGAACGTTTTGACAACCTGTCTGTCATCATATTAGATACCATGTGACCACTTGCTAGTCATCAAAAAATGAATTAGGTGACCTATTGTTAACGTCACAAAAGACACAATATGACAAAACACGAGAAGTCACATATTGTAAACTGTGACAAATTCATACATCGTCATACACTACTACAAAAATGGAAAAAGACGACGGCATAACATAAAACCGTCGTTTTATTTAAATCGACGACGGTATAAAAAAAAACCGTCGTGGATAAGTTCCTTACTGTTCAATATTTTTAAAAGACGATGCATACAAATAAAAAAGCGTCGTTTTTAAAAAAGGATTTCTTCAGAGTTAAAATCTGACCAAAAAACAACGACAGCAGGTATGAATCCACCGACGTAGAAAATAAAGACGACAGTTCACCAAAAAACCTGCCGTGTTAACTCCTAACTAAACACGACCAACTGTTCTTAATCCGCGTCGTATAATATAATGGAATCCACGTCTGTATACTACGACGGTGCATTATCTGTAAACCGCCGACTTATTATTTTGGAGTATACTACGACGCCTACAACACTACTGTCGTTTTTATTTACCACGTCCTAAGTTCAAATTACCATCATATTTTTTCAATTTATACGTCTGCCTTCTCTGTAAACCGCCGTCTTATTTTTATAGCTTTTTAAAATTAATTAATTTTTCTTTTATTTTGGTAATATCTTTCTTAACACAAAACAAAATTTAATTCTCAATCCTCAACAACATTTTCATCTTAAAAGGCAAATCCCTTCGTGTTAAATATTGATCAATATTTACACAATATATGTACACAAATTTGGCAAATACATCGTGGTTTCTTTTCTGCCTTCACCCTCATCTTGTTCAACTGTTTATTCCTCTCATATGTGTCTACCGCGCAAATCTCACGGCCTCAAGTTCCGGGCCAAGGGGATGTGCGTTGACACGCGGCTTCTTGCTTTCGGGTGCGGTGCGGTTTGTGCGTCGAGGTTGTTGGTGTGAATGGAGATAGTTGAATGGTTGAATGGTTGAATGGTGTGCCTGTTTGAACTTGTCTTCTTATCAAACGATTGTAGCCGAGAGAGGAACTAATCTCGGCTGTCAGGTTCACGGCCTGAGCTACAAGGCCGTTTAGTGGTGGTGTCGATGGTGGATTTAGGGCGGTGCTCCGGCGCGCTGCTCAATGAGCGGCGGTCGTATGATATATGGGGTGAATGAGCGAATAACAAGGATGGTGCTCCGGCGCCTTGAAAATCAAGGGTCGTATGATATATTGATGAATGAGTTTTCCTTACAAACTAACACTACTCCTAGGAAAGCAAGTAAAGATAATGAAAGTGCATTACAGGAAAATATAAGTTGCTCCGTGGGAGGCTTGGGTTTGGTGTTGAACCCTTTGAATGTAGTCCTGAGCTTTGTATTTATAGGAAGAGTTCCTGGAGGAATGATCGAGGCTGAAAATCTGCATGGTGGAGGCTGATTAGCGCAAGTGGGTAGTCCAATCGACATTTGGGATCATGAAGCATGGTGGTGTGACCCCCTGAATCCTGGTGAATCCCGGGCGCCGACCTTGATCGTGGTTCCCGCGCAACTGGCCGTGGGGACGCATTTATTGCTCTGATAGTTAGTCACCCAATCTCTCAAGTTGCAAGAATCCTTGTGAGAATGTCCACGTCTAATCACTCTGTTTTCTGTCGCCAAACCCTGACTTCAGTCACTTCCCACCTTCTCTCATGCATTAAATGCTTATTCATGGCCAGTGGGTTTACTGCAATAAACAGAGGCACTACCTCATTAAATGAAGCATGGGACCTTGTCATCACGTGATGATTTGACATTAATACTTCTAGTCGTGACTTTGCTTGGCCTCGGCCTCGGCTTGCAATCGAGGCCGAGATGATCGTGCCTTGGCATTTTCTCTGTTATTTTCAGGGAGCCCAACCACCTTGGCGAAACGTAGCGTTTCAGTTTTACGAGCAAGTGCGAGGGCCGAGGAAAAGGGGTGCCTTCGGCCAGCTCATGGCCGTGATTTATTAGGCACAAACATTGCCCCCACATCCCTGGATTCTTCGGCCTTGGCATGGGTAAGGGCCGAATGGATTCCAAGGGATGGACCCCTAGCATTCCTTCTGAAGTGATTGACAACTTAGGGCATTCAATGCGCAGGCCAATCGGCGCATTTAATGCCTCATGACAGGACCCGACCCAAATTCCACTTTGGAATCCGAGCAGAACCCTGTGCGTGTCCGACACCTGGCAAGTGCTGAGCACAAATGACCAAATTGCCCTTCTAGTCCAAAAATCTCTAAACAGCTGTGGTTTGACTTCTGCCGAAAACTCAGCAAAGTCTCCCTTGAAACGGACCAAACCCAAGATTACACCTGTCAAACATGCATATAAAATATACACCAACTGCCAGCATACAAAAATTTACATACTAACAGTTAGACAAGCGTTCTAGGGCAATATCAGAGCTCTACACATATTAGGTTACAAGTATAAAATAATTATACAAGACCCTACGCTGTCAAGGGGTGTGGCGGAAGATGGACTCGGCCCGGTGGTGGCTCACTATGCATGCTTACTGCTTGGGGGGCGTAAAACACGAAAAGGGTGAGTGGACCAAAAACAAAGCTTTAGAAACATAGTAAAAAGAACATACTAACCCCCACTATAAAATCAGTTATAAAAACTAAATCATTTCTTATATAAATACGCGTACTGGAATCACCGTATTCATATATATATATATATATATATATATATATATAATCAATCACCTACTTGATCAAACATTAGATCATTGAAAACATTGAAATCAACTGTTATCTACCACCTAGGTGTACCCTTTTATTATTCCATCAATTCCTTTAGTTTCCGTCAATTCCATCCTCGTGCCACCGAAGTGACACGTCCTAGCAGACCTCGGGAAACACAAAGTCACCCGAGCCGCAATCCTCGCGGGATTCAGGGGACACTTGGTCCATCTGAGCCGCGTTCCTCACACCCACGGTTTGGGCGTCCCCGAAACTCGTGGGGTGGTGTCTAGCATGCTGACCTACCCGAAGGCAACTGGATGTCCGTCGACATCAATATAACCGAAAGCAACCGTTTTATACCGAAGGCAACATATAACCGAAGACAACCTTTTTATATGCTTGGGTACCTAGGGTGGCTTTTAAGAAAATATAAAGTTCTGAAAAGTAAATAAGAATTTAAATGAATTCTTATCTGCCCTTGAACTCTGCTGCCAATTTATCTGTTAATTATCTTAAAATTATGCTATGCCAAAATCTCTAGGCACTCTCAACTCGGCAGCATATAAAACAAACATATAAAACAACAATAAATCAAGCTATTAAAACTCTGGGCAATGAATAACTTATTCAAATCAAATGATAAGATTAAATTGCATAAATTCATTTATGAAAACAAAAAGATCCACTCACTGGTGCTCTGAGCTAGCTGGACCCTTCGAAGGTCCCTCTTGCGGGTCACCTGGTGCCCGGGTGCCTGTATAATCATCATAATATTTTATTAAAACTCTGCTCAGTGATATAGTATTAAATTAAAAACCCTGACCCGCGGCTCCTAAAAGTGCGTGCATCACTTTAAAGGTCATTCCTATGCCCACATTGGCTTTTCTCTCAGTGGGCACCATTTAAAAGTACCTAGGGACTCAAAAGCGATAAAGTCCCAAAAAGTCAACTCAGGACCCCGTGGGGTCCCCGACCTCTGAATTCTGATCTGAACGTTCCTAGAGGTTCCAACAAGCCTAGGACACATGTCCTGAAAGTTTAGTCTCGATCGGACTGGGCGGCGTGGCGGTGGCTGGGTGGCTTGGGTGGTTTCGGGTGAACAGTGATGAGAGGAGGGTTTGATCGTGAGAAGGAAGAAGAATGGGGAGAGAGAAAGGAGAACCAGATTTTTTAAAAATCTGATTTCTCAAAATTACTGTTTTGCCCTTTTTCGTAATTTGCTCGTAATTTCTTCGTTACTGTTCCGATTCGAGTCCACTACGTGTCTACGGACTCGTTTCATCGTGCTCTACGCAACGATACAAGTAGTTTTCTCAAATTCTTCCCCGGTCAACAAGTCAACTTAAAATCTAATAAAATATTCCGAGGATAGTTTAGTCTTTTTCCTTGTTAAAATATTAGTTAAATATTAATTAAGGATTGGGTTGTTACAATCTACCCCCCTTATGAAAATTTCATCCTCGAAATTACATACCTGTCACTCAAAGAGGTAAGGATACTGGCCCCGTATCTGCTCTTCGGGTTCCCAAGTGGCCTCCTCCACGGTGTGACTCCTCCACAACACCTTTACTAGTGGAATTTCTCTGGACCGAAGGACCTGCATCTTCCAGTCTAGGATTTGAACAGGCTGCTCCACGTAACTCAAATCATCCCTCAACTCTATGGGCTGCTCCTCCAAAACATGGGATGGATCTGAAATATATTTCCGGAGCATAGACACGCGGAACACATCATGTAAACGGGAAAGATCTGATGGCAATGCGAGTCTGTAAGCTACTGGGCCCACACGCTCCACAATCTCGTATGGTCCAATATAGCGAGGGCTTAGTTTTCCTCGTTTCCCAATTCTCACTACGCCTTTCCAAGGCGACAATTTCAGAAATACCCAGTCACCAACCTCAAACTGAAGATCTTTTCTCCGGTTATCTGCATAACTCTTTTGTCGATCCTGGGCTGCCTTGAGCCTTTCTCTGATTAATTCCACCTGTTTCTTGGTTCTTTCCACGTCCTCCGATGCCTCAAACTTGTGCTCTCCTACCTCATCCCAATACAAGGGCGTTCTACACTGTTTTCCATACAATGCATCAAATGGAGACATCCCTATACTCGCTTGAAAGCTGTTATTATAAGCAAACTCCATGAGTGGCAATTTCTCATCCCAGTCACCCCAAAATTGATGTGCACAAGCTCTCAACATATCTTCTAAAGTCTGGATCGTCCTCTCAGACTGACCATCTGTCTGGGGATGAAATGCAGTACTGAACCGCAGCTGGGTTCCAAATGCCTCATGCAACTTCGTCCAAAAACGGGACGTGAACCGAGGATCTCTATCGGAAACAATAGATACTGGTACCCCATGGAGTCTCACTATCTCATCAATAAAAATCTTGGCCAACTTATGCAAAGTATACTTCTATCTCACCGGTAGAAAGTGAGCTGACTTAGTGAGTCGGTCCACAATAACCCATACTCCATCATGCTTATTTATTGTCCGAGGAAGTTGAAACACAAAATCCATGGTAATGTGCTCCCACTTCCACTCAGGAATCGAAAGTGGTTGCAGCAATCCCGACGGTTTCTGTCGCTCTGCCTTAACTTGTTGACACACCAAGCACTTCCTGACATAATCTTCTATCTGTGTCTTCATGAAAGGCCACCAGTAGTGTTCCCTCAGAGTACGATACATCTTAGTACTGCCAGAGTGTATAGCAAAAGCTGAACAATGGGCCTCTTCAAGACTTTCCCTCTTTAAAGCCTCATCATTAGGAACATACAACCTCGTGCCCACCATCAAGGCTCCATCATGCCTCACGGAGTAATCCATCCTGGTGCGATTCTCAACCTCTAATCTCAATGTACAAACTAATGGGTCTTGAGACTGGGCTTCGATTATTCGCTCCACTAGCACTGGTCTCACATGAAGAGTAGCTAATAGTGCTCCCTGATCATCCACACTTAGTCCAACTCTCAATTTCCTCATCTCAATCAATAGTGGCACATACCTCCCTCGGAAATAAGCTACCAATCCCGAGGACTTCCTGCTAAGGGCATTAGCTACCACATTTGCTCTCCCTGGGTGATGCTCAATAGTACAGTCATAATCTTTGATCAGTTCTAGCCATCTACTTTGCCTCATATTCAGTTCCTTCTGGGTGAACAAGTACTTCAAGCTCTTATGATCCGTGAAAATCTGGCACGTTTCCCCGTAGAGATAGTGTCGCCAAATCTTCAGAGCGAACAGTACTGCAGCAAGTTCCAAATCATGAGTAGGGTAGTTCAACTCATGCTTCATAAGTTGTCTAGAAGCATAAGCAATTACTCTACCGTGCTGCATCAGCACACAACCTAATCCTTGGCGGGATGCATCACTGTATACTACGAAGTTCCCCGTGTCGTCCGGAAGTGCTAACACTGGAGCAGTGGTCAACCTGGTCTTGAGTTCGTTAAAACTCTCTTCACACTCGTCTGACCATTCAAACTTGATGCCTTTCCTCGTCAAATGAGTTAGAGGCGCCGCTATGGTAGAGAAACCCTCCACAAAGCGACGATAATACCCAGCTAACCCAAGGTACGCTTCTCGATCCATATTACGCGATCCTGGTCGGTGTCCGGGATGTTTACGCCTGACGCCACCTAGGCCATCTCATTGGCCTCATGGTTTTCGGCACGCGGGACATGAACAAAGGAGATCCTGGAAAACTCATCGGCCGTGTTAAGGGCCGTCACATAATACATGGCTAGATTCTCGCTCGTGCATTGGTATTCCCCGGTTAGTTGGTTAATTACTAGCTGAGAATCACCGTAGACCAAAACACGAGTAGCCTTCATTCCTTTCAAAATCTCGAGACCGATGATGAGTGCTTCGTATTCGGCCTGATTATTGGTGCATTTGAAGTCGAGTTGAAATGCGAACTGCCATCTCTGCCCTTGAGGGGATTCGATCATGACTCCTGCCCCTGACCTGGCCTCGGTACTGGAACCGTCAAAAAACATGGTCCAGTAGTTCTTTTCCATGCGGGCCATGCCAATCTCGACTTCCAATTCTTCTTCCTACCTCTGGGCCGGATGATGAGCCAGGAAATCGGCCAATGCCTGACCCTTGACTGACTTCTGAGCCACATACTGGAAGGTAAATTCGGACAATGCCATCGTCCACTTCCCGATTCGGCCGCGTATAATCGGCCGAGTGAGCATGTATTTGATAAGGTCGGTCTTGGAGATGATCTGGACCACCGAAGGAAGCATGTAGTGCCGCAACTTGGTGGCCGCGAAATAAAGCGCTAGGCACAACTTCTCGATCGGCAAATATTTCAATTCAGCTACGTTGAGGGTGCGGCTTAGATAGTGCACCGCCTGTTCCCGCTCAGACTCGTTGTTCAAAGCCAGCAGACAGCCAATGGAGCCTTCTGAAGCCGAAATATAAAGTCTCAAAGGTTTCCCTCGCTTCGGCGGCATAAGGACCGGCAGTTGAGATAAATATTTCTTGATGTCGTCGAGGGCCGCCTGATGCTCTGCCCCCATATGAATCGTTCTGTGTCTTTTAGCTTGAGCAGAGGAGTCAGCGGCTGGATTTTTCCCGCCGAGTTGGATATGAACCGCCGTAAAAAGTTGACTTACCAAGGAAGGACTGGAGCTCCTTTTTGGTTCTTGGTGGAGGGGCCGTCATAATGGCCGTAGCTTTATTCTTATCTACCTCGATCCCTCGCTGATGAACCAAGAAACCGAGGAAATTCCCAGCAGTGACGCCGAAAGCACACTTTTTCGGGTTCATTTTTAGGCCATGTGCCCGCATTCGGTCAAAAGGCTGTCGTAGGTGACCTACGTGGTCGGCTCTGGATGGGGATTTTACAACCACATCATCAATGTAGACTTCAACGGTCCGGCCTATAAGGTCGTGGAAAATCAGGTTCATAGCCCGCTGGTATGTCGCGCCGGCATTTTTTAGGCCAAACGGCATGACTACCCATTCATAGGTCCCGATTGCCCCCGGACACCTAAACACCGTTTTGTGGACATCCGCCTCGGCTACGAAAATTTGGTTGTAACTGGCATGGCCGTCCATAAAGGACAAGAGCTCGTGTTTTGCGGCCTCGTCTACCGGGAGGTCTGACATAGGCATGGGGTATTCGTCCTTGGGGGTTGCGAGATTTAGATTTCTGTAATCGGTGCAGACCCTCAAAGCCCCAGTCCTCTTTAAAACTGGTACAATGTTGGCCAACCACTCAACGTACCGTGCCGTTCGAATAAAGCCGGCTTTGAGGAGCCGTTCAATTTCCTCCTTGACTTTAAGCTGTACCTCGGTCGAAAAACGTCTCGGCGGCTGCTGGAACGGCTTGAACCCCTCCTTGATTCTCAACTCATGCTCGACCAAACTCCTCAGCAATCCAGGCATCTCATGATAATCCCAAGCAAAACAATCCTTATATTCATGGAGCAGGCCGATAACCTCGGCCTCCGACCCTACATTTATCTCAGACTTCTGGGTAGTCGTCCTCCATCTCGGCGGGCGCCGTTTCTAGGTCGTCAAAAGTTAACACGTCCGTCTCGTCCGATTCGTGGAGGAATTCGATCAGGTTAACTGGCGAGTTCGGCTGTAAGGATTCCGCCACCCAGTGCTCCAGCAGTCTTTCCAGCAAGTTGGTCACTACTGGTGCTCCTTCTTCTCTAGTGGCCTTATCTGTCATTTAAAGGTTGGTGAGGTCGATCAATACTTCCCGCGCCAAATCCTGTCGAACATTCTCAGCGCCTAACTCCAGCACCTTTTGGGCCGTCGTTCTGGTTGGTCGGCCGCTTGCATCGTGGCCGGTGAGGATCACCCATCCAACGTCGTCATCATAAATCCGAGCTTGCACGGCGTTGGCTTCGAACAGTTTCTCGTCGGCCGGGTGTATAGACACCTTTTGGCCGTCCCAGAAGAATAATAATTGGAAGAGGGAAGACAGTATGCACCCAGACTGGTGGATCCAGTCGCTGCCGAGCAATATGTTGTAGTCGACGCTGGACTCGACCACGTAGAAGGCCGCGACTCTTGTCTGGTCGGCCGCAGTAATCTTCAACGGCAACACACCAATGGTTTTAGATTTGTCACCGACGAAGCTGCTCATAACGACGTCGCTGGGGATGAGGTCCTCTTTTGACTTGTCCAGCTTCCTCATCAAGGAATAAGGAAGGATGTTGACCGTCGCTCCATAGTCGATGAAAACCTTGGATACAGGCACCCCTTCTACATGAGCCGAGATGTACAACGGCTTGAGGTGTCGGTATTTGTTCGGCTCATTTCGAGGTATTACCTCATTAAAAGCCACGGCCAACAATTCTTCCTTTGTTTTTGGCCTCTGGTCAAGCTGTTCCTCGGCCACGTCATCATCCAGGCCGTTAATCTGCCCTCCTGGGGCTAAATATTCGGATGGTAGCACTAACACCATGTTAATGCCGACCTCCTCCGGCTCCAGCAGGTTTCCCCTACCAGCCTCCTCTTCGGCCTCTCAGCCGTCTTTGGTGAGGACCTTTTCCTCGACCATCCCGAGGATTCCTTCGTATTCTTCATCGGAGATTCCAAAGGTGGGGTCGTCTTCGGGCTCATGCCCAAAGAGAGGATCGCTGAAACCTTCGATCATGGGCCTTGTGGCCCTTGGGATATCGCCTGCGGATGCGTTGATCTCAAGTGGGGCCGAGGCCTCGTCATCCTCCTCGAGGACCCGCCTAGCCTTCGCTAATGTGTCCCTGGCCGCTAGGTAATCATCTAAACGGCTCACCCGGGCCTTTTCCTCGGCTGTCAAACCAAAAACGGCGTCGGCCGGAGTCACAGTAAAATACTGGCGGAGATATTCCAGGTCGTCCTTGTTGAATGGGGCCTCGGCCTCCAAATCTGCGAGGCCCGGCTGGTATCCCAGCATTCCTCTTGCCCGGGCTTCCCTATTCGCCTGGTACACGGCCTTGATGGCCGGCTGAATCGAAATAGCCATCTTTCCACGGTGACTCTCGTCCTGCCTAGGGCGCCATGTTCTTGGAGGATTGATACTGGCCGCTTTTGCTACCGGGGGAACAATCGGTGTGGACGGTGGCCCGTCTGGAGTCGCCACTCTCTTTTGGCGCTTGGAACCTTCGGCCTCAGCTATCTGTATTCTGGCGCTTGGAACCTTCGGCCTCACTCTCTTTTGTTAGCGGCTCGGCCCTGCCCCCAGGCCGTGCATGATACCAACGGTCGTCACAGATGACTGGCGGTTTGAAAGTCTTCACCAGCCTAGGGGGGTCTCGTTCCTGTGGCCTGCCGTGGTACTGGTTTGTGCCCTTAGCCGGTCAAAAATGGTTCTGTTGGCCGGCCATCGACCGTACCGTCCACCATATTTTTTCTCAGCCGGTTGGGGGGGCTCTGCGGCCTTCCTCTTGTTCTCCTGCGGCCTGGTTTGACCGATCTCGGACTTGCATCGCTCGCAGATCAGCGGCTCTAATTCGGCCGTTGGCTCCTTTCCTTTCGCCGTCCTGCGAGCTTCCTTATTCCTGGCTGGGAGTTGGGCGTCGACCATGTTGACGACAGGTGGAGGGAATGGCTTGGAGTTGACCTGCATGACCGCCTTCTCCGGGAACTGGAGCTGCTTCTCGTCGATCAACTTTTGGATGACGTCTCGCAAGACCACGCAATTGTTGGTGTTGTGAGACCAAGACCTGTGGTATTTGCAAAATGTTTTCCCTTTGAGCTCGTCGGGCTTCGGGATCTTGTGGCCGAAAGACAATTTAACCTTTTTCTCGGCCAATAGCAGGTCGAAAATAGCCTCTGCCCTTGTTAAGTCAAAAGTATATGCCTTCGCTTCCCGCGTTGCGAACTTGGCGTCGGGGATTTTGGTACGGCAATTGTCGGTCTTAACAAGTCCCTTGCAGACGAAAGGCTTGTCTAAGGTGACCTCGGCCGAACTCATCTCTACTTCCTCGCTCTCGGCCCCTGCGGAGCCATCGGCTTCGGCATAGCTGACGACAGGGTTTCTGTAGTAGGTCCCTTTTTAGGCCGACTTCTTCTGCATCTCTTCTTTTAACAAGGACGCATATCTGTCCACCTTGTTAGTTAAGTCATGCATGTCCCGAAATTCGATTCCCTGGAATTTCTTCCGGTATTCGAACTCCAAACCCTCTTCGGCCATCTTGACGAACTCCCTCTCTGGTAGGTTCGTACGGCACCAATTCCTACATGTTTTGAATCGCTGTAGGTAATCGCGAGGTGATTCGTCCGAGGCTTGGCTCATCCTTGCCAATTCGGCGACCGTTATTTCTCGGTTGGTCTGATAGAAATGTTCGTGGAATATTCTTTCCATATCAGACCAATCCCGTACTGAGTTTGGCGGGAGGTTTATGAACCATGAGAACGCCGCGCCGGTTAAGGAGTGAACAAACAAATGGAGCTTTTGGGCGTCCGAATCGGCTTCTCCATCCCCGGAGAACAGCACGAATTCTGGCAATCGATAGTTCTGGGGGAGAGGGATTCAGTCGATTTCTAGCGGGTACGGCCTTGTATATCTCGGCGTATCCTGCCACCTCTGGGCTAGACCGTCTTCAATCATCCGTCGGACGTCTTCGAGTCGGAGACCCTGAGGTGGTGCCTCCTGTTGGGCCGCACCCGGCTGTGGGGCCTGCTGCACATCATTCTGCGGCCTTGTTTGTTGAGCCACCGGGACAAGGGACTCGGCCAATATGACCGAGCTAGTTGACGCCACATGAGCGCCATGGGTTTGGCCAAGGTGCGTGTGCGTCGCCGCTGGAGTGGCCGAACCGTAGTGAATGTGAGAGCCCAGTGGGAACAACGACGCCTGCAATGGTGGTGAGACCTTGTCATCACGTGATGATTTTTCTCACTCTCTTCCCTTTTTTTACATTTCATTTGAATGTCGTAGTTGTCTGGAAACAAGATTCTGTCAAATTGAAGAAATCTTTCACTGGTTTTGATTAAATACATAAATAGATACTCTCACGACGCCAAAAGACGACAGTTCTGTCTTGTTTTCGACGATAGAATGGACACACCACGACGGCCGTAATGCAAACTGCACGATGGTGGCTAAAAACCGTCATGGTGTGACAATTAATACGTCGGAAACAAGATAAAACCGTCGTCTAGTGAGAGAAGAACAATCGTTTTGTAAATTTTAAAAATGAATAGGACGTCGGTTTTTGAATAAAGTAGACGTCTAGATAGAATTAATACGACGGATTAAATTATTCTATGAACTGCATTTTTGTTTTAAGTTTACTCACGCACACACACTCCCTCTCTCTGTCTATTTCACTGAAATTTGTGGTGCACAATTTCTGGAAAAGAATGCATATTTCAATCGAGTTTTTTCACTTCTTCATTAAAACTTACGACGGTTTTATCTTATCTAGACGTTAGAATGCTTATACAACGACGGTAATTTTGTGCAGCCGTATGGAATTGGACATCTACGTCTGTTTGTTTAATAATCCGTCGTCTTACTTTGAATACTACGACGTTCTTTGATTTATGTTTTAATCTGTTTTATTTTGAATATACGACGTATTTTTATATACCGACGTTGTAAATTATAAACAATGACGGTATTTAAGTACAGACGTTTTAAATTAATACCACGTCAGTCATTTAAGAAAAACCGTCGTTGTTTATTATTTACAACGTCGGTATATTTATCTGTTTTACACCCTTCTCAGTTTCTAACAATATCTCTTTCTCTCTTTTAGGATGATTTGCAAAAGCAAGTCTTCGAAGGCACTTTGACTGTCTCCGGGACCAATGATATCTTGACTCTGGCTTTGGGAACCCCCGAGCATGGTGGGAAAGTCAGAGGAGCTGGTGCTGGCGTTACCCCAACTCAGTTCTTCAATTTGCCGAAACAGCAGAGAGTGAAATTTGGTGACAAATTGAAGGAAAGTGTGACGGAGGCAGTCAGAGAAGAGACCTTGAGGATTGAGGCGAAGTCGAGGGAAACTATAATGGAAGCAGTCAGAGCAGAGAGGGAGGCTATGTTGGCATATATCCGTCAACTAGTTCCTAATTTTGATCCCAGCCAGATGCTCAAAACCCCAATTTCTCCAATTCCTCCAATTATTTTACCCCCTCAAGATCAAAGCCCAAAAAATCCAATGTCTGATAAGGCAAGCTGCTCTGGGGCCACTAATATCAGACCCCTAGCTTTGGAATTAGAAGATCCGAAGCTTGAAGCTGATATTGCTGGAAAAGAGAAAGAGGACACGGTAAAATCTCTGCTATTTTCTATTTCTGCTTTTTAAATTTTAAATAGACGTCGCTCCTTTTAATAGCCGACGTTAAAATTTAAAATAACGACGGTATATACGTCTGTTTCTTACAAGACACATCGTGTTTCGTTAAATACCACAACGCTTTTACTTGTTTTGCAAATTATTAGACATTAAAAATAACGACAGTGTTTTCTGCCGTCGTCTAACTCTTTTATAAACCGTCGTCTATTTCATGATTTCATTAACTATATTTATATTAGACGACCTTTCTATAGTATAGCGACGTTATAAATTCAATACAACGACGGTTATCTATTTACCGACGTGTATAACCTTTCCTCCGTCAGTATTTACTAGAAATCGTCGTTTATATTATATATCACGTCTGTTTTTTGAGCTTAGTTAGAGTCGTTTATTTTAGTTCACACACAAACTAACTTATATTTCTTTATTTATTTCTTGTAACAGGATCTCTCAAAGCTAGACATGCCACCTCCTTTGTTAGCCTTATGCCAACACGTCCAGACCAAGTTGTTGCCTGTTAAGGAGGCTGTGGCAATTCACATGCCCAAGGAGGTGTTTGGCGTTGAGCATGATACCTTCCTCTTACCTGAAGATATTTTGCAGTTTGGTTCCATGGTTGAGATTGGAACCACAGTGATATCAGTATACATGAGGTAATTCTCCCTAATCCCATTTTGTTTAACATTTTCCTTTCTTTTAAATTAAAATCTCATTTAATTGACTTTCATATATTTAGGTTCCTATTTGACTATTTAAAAATGGCAAATATGGTAAACCTTGTTGGCCTCGTGGACCCTGAGCTAGTGAGCTTTGGAGCTGGATCAATATCAGACCGAATAAAAAACCTGTCAAACCGCCTGAATACAGCAGATGGGAATCAATTTTTCTTGGTTTCTTATAATCCAGGGTTAGTACCATTTAAAGTATTTTCCTGAGCTTCTAATATTTTTCTTTGTAGTACTATTTAACCTATATGAATCATTATGTGCAGGGGTCATTGGGTGATGGTAATTGTGAGACCAGCAACGGAGACAGCCTATTACATGAATTCACTGCCAAAACGCATGGTTGACGACGACATGAAAAATATAGTGAATACGTAAGTTGATTTCTTCTGATTTATGATTTTTCCTATAAATTATTTAAATAAATGACTATTTTTAATAATACCGACGTTATAATTAAAATATAACGACGGTAAGTTATTACCAACGTGTTAATTTAACTACCACGTCAGTATTTTCTTTAAAACGTCATTTTAATTTAACTACCACGTCGTTTGGGTTTTATTTAAGAACGTTTTAATTTTTTCTGCTCAATTTTTTCTCATACGACGGTTTACTCTTACCGACGTTATAACGTTACACAACGACGGTTAGTTTTTACCGCCGTTTTAAACAAAATATCACGTCTTGGTTTAAAAAACTCCGTCGTTTTGACTGATTTACCACGACGGTTACTATTTGTATTTAAATTTTTTGTTTTGTCATTAACACCCTTTGTTTTCTTGTAACAGGTCAATTAAAATGTTTAACATTCATATAAATAAAAATAGATATTTATAAATAAACCCAATCCTAAATATATATTTATAAAAAAAACCCAAACACTATTTAAACATAGAAACACACCCAAAATCAACCCCACAATCAACAATTGTATATTTTTTGGGTGTGTTTATAAATGGGTTTTGAGTGTGTGTAATGATGGGTTTTGGGTGTGTTTATAAAGTGTTTTGGGAGTTGGGTTTCTTTATAATTTCAGCCCTCATTTTGGGTGTTTTAGTGAAACTCCCAAATAAAAATTCACGTAAACAGCAGGCCATTTGGAAAAATCTACACGGCACTCCTGAACAACCAACAAGTGTAGAGTGTGGCTATTACGTGATGCAATTCATGAGAGATATAATTCATGATCCAGACCTAAATTTCGAGAAGAAGGTAAAACGCAACATTTTAGATATACTTTCTTTATTTTACTACGTCATATTTTTGTTTAAAACCGTCGTTTGTATCTTTATAACACGTCGGTTTTTTGGTTTATTTTGCAGTTTGAGAAGAAAAAAGATAAACTTCAGTATAAACAAGAGGATATTGACGAAGTTAGGCATGAATGGGCAGAATTCGTGAACAAGCAATTACCGAAGGATAATTGATGTAGATAAATATTTATGAACAATGTTTAGGTTTAATTTAGTTTATTTAAAATGTACATAAATATTTTGTTGTAATCAAGCGAACAAAAATCAAAAAAATTAAATTTTGTTTTAAAACTTGTTTAGTTCCCAAACACCAACGTCTGATTCTAATTTACACGTCTCATACGTGTACACAATGGTCGTCTTGCAGTAACTGAAAATATAACATCGACGGCAATTCTTAAAAACGACATGTAATAGCCATAACAACGACGGTTTATAATTAATTCGTCCTGAAAAATGAATTTTGTACTTATATACTACGTCGGTTCGTATAACCTTATCGACGTCTTAATAATATACAAAGGCGGATACTCTTAAATATCCGCCTTTGTATATTTAAACAACGTCGGTTATATACACTAAAATGACGTGTAATAGTAATAACAATGACGGTTTATAATTAATTCATCCTGTATAAATGAATTTGTACTCATATACTACGTCGGTTCGTATAACCTTATCGATGTCTTAATAATATACAAAGGCGGATACTCTTAAATATCCACCTTTGTATATTTAAACAACGTCGGTTATATACACTAAAATGACGTGTAATAGTCATAACAACGACAGTTTATAATTAATTCATCCTGTATAAATGAATTTGTACTCATATACTACGTCGGTTCGTATAACCTTATCGACGTCTTAATACTATACAAAGGCGGATATTCTTAAATATCCGCCTTTGTATATTTAAACAACGTCGGTTATAAAAAGACGTCGTTTTATATTAGTTTCGACGTCAGTTTATTATGTTTAACGTCGTTGTAAAGGGATACAACGTCGGATAGGTCATTTTTAATTTAATTTTTATTGACATTTATATTTTATTTAATTCCATATTAAATTCAAAACTAAATCCAAAAATTAAACTGAAAACTACCAAGCATTGGAATATTGTCTCTATCCTAAAGCTTTAAAAAATATAATTTTGGAAATATTTTTTTATTGTATTTAATTACTAATATTAAAATATACCGGCAAATTCTATGCACTGATTGAGACAATATCTTGCCCGTTAAGGCCTGAAAAATGTAATTTTAGTTTTCAAAGTTTGAATGATAACAAAATTCAAACAAATTTAGAGACAAAGCATGGTACTCCTTATACTTTACATAACATAACCCTAAGGTTTATGTGATCCATTGGTGCCCATAAATTCAAAATTATGAAATCCATATTTTAGCCTACTATTGTAGAAGGCAATGTTGTAAGGAATCCATAGCAATTTTCGGTTCATTTTTCTCGTACTTGTGTTTTTTTTTTTAAATTATTTTAAAATTTTGGGTTTAGGGTTTAGGGTTTAGGGTTTTTTGAAACGACGCCGATTTTCTCTCGCTGTTTTTGGTCAACTACATTAACAAAGACTAATTGAATTCGGTTTACGACGTCGGTTATTAAATAGCGACGTCCTTTATGTTTACAACATCGGTATTTTATAAAAACCGCCGTTGTAAGTAATAATTAGACGTCCGTGTAAGTGTTGACCGTCGTCGTTGAAAAACGCGGTACTTTAAAATTTTTGACCGCGACCTAAAATTTTCAGAATTTCCCTTTAACCCTCAAATAGTTCATTCTCTCTCTTCAACATAAATTTGTCTGAAAGTTTTCGTTCTTCCAGCTCTCTCTCAATATCCATGTAAGTACAACTCTAGTCCCTTTAATCCTAATTCTCTCAGCTCTCTCTCAAGCTTTTGTTATATTCTCTCAGCTCTCTCTCAAAGCATTGGGTACGTAGATTCTCCAAGATCTCTCTCAAAGCATTGGGTACGTAGATTCTCCAAGATCTCTCACTGGGTACGTAGATTCTCCAAGCTCTCTCTCAAGCAGTTGTTATATTCTCGCTGCTCTCTCTCAATATCCATGTAAGTACAACCCTAATCTCTTCTTAAATCCATAAATGTTTTCGTTGGTAGCTATATTAGGGTTTTGGTGTTTGCAATCTTGTAATAATTGCTCTCTGTTTGTGTTCTTTTATGTTTGTTTGGCCATAGGTTCTTGGAAAAGGAATGGGGATGGGAGATTTAAGCTGTTTTTTTTTTAACTACGACGACGGTTGAAGGATCAAACCGTCGTCCAAATGTTTATTATACGTCGGTTGTTCATTTACTCCCGTCGTCTGAGTTTTAAGCCGCAACTGGTAGCCTAAACACGACTGTTTCTCCATTAAACGTCGTCTTTAGGCTACCAGAACACCGTTCAAATTTCTGGGTTTGGGTATCTTAATGACGACGGTGACTATAGATGCCGTCGTCTGAATGTATATTAAACGATGATTATTTTTTTAAACCGTCGTCTTGTACATGTTTTATATTTAATTTTCATTTTGTTCTCTGCTATTTGAATGAGGTAGTGTTTCATTGCTGGTCTTTCCACTTTAATATATATATATATTTATATGAATTTGATAGAGTGTGAGATGGATAAGTCATGGGTGCATGCGGATAGAAGATCGAAGGCATATGAGTTAGGGGTGGAAGGATTTTTGAATTTTGCGTTAGAAAATCTTGGAAATACAACTGAGATTCGTTGTCCATGTGTTAAATGTGGGAATATTCGATTGTTTGGGGTTGGAATTATAAGGGAACACTTACTTTAATGGAATTGACCAAAGCTATAAGATTTGGAGATGGCACGGAGAACCTTGGGAATGGACTACCAATGCTAGAAGAAATGTGGAAGAAGATGAGCAAAGTAGGTTCAGTTATGTTTCTGAAGAATTAGGGATGGATGATAATGATTTTGCCAATATTGGATCTGATCCTTATGAGTTTGCCAATGTGATTGGGGATGGCGATGAACCCTTGTACCCTGGTTGCAGTAAGTACACGAAGTTGTTGGATTTGGTGAAGTTATATAATTTGAAAGCAAAACATGGGATGAGTGATGTTTGCTTTACAGAATTATTGATACTTCAAGGAGAATTTCTTCCAGAAGGAAATACACTACCTTCCTCTATGTACGAGGCAAAAAAGACTTTGTTTGCTTTAGGGATGAATTATGAGAAAATCCACGCATGACTGCATTTTGTATCGGAAGGAGTATGAGAATGCAACTAATTGTCCTACTTGTGGTATCTCAAGGTGGAAGGAAACCAAGGATGGGTTCTTGAAAGAGGGTGTGGCAACGAAGGTGGTGTGGTATTTTCCTCCAATTCCAAGGTTTAAAAGGATGTTTCAATCACATAAGACAGCTAAGAGTTTGACTTGGCATGCTGCAAGAAAATCAGTTGACGGTTATATATCTCATCCAGCGGATTCCCCGTCTTGGAAACTTGTTGATGAAAAATGGCCCGACTTTGGTAATGAGCCAAGAAACTTGAGAGTGGCTCTCTCATCTGATGGATTCAATCCCCACAGTTCTTTAAGTAGCAGATACAGTTGTTGGCCAGTTATGTTAGTTACATATAATCTCCCACCATGGCTATGCATGAAGCGGAAGTTCAGGATGTTGACTATACTGATTTCCGGTCCTAAACAGCCCGGAAATGATATAGACGTCTACTTAGAGCCTTTGATTGATGATTTGAAATCTCTGTGGGATGGGATTAGAGGAGTGTATGATGCCCACATAGGAGAATACTTTACACTCAGAGCTGCATTCACTACTACATTTTAGCCCTTGCGCGACGGTTTTTTGCGCGACGGAGCATAATTCGTCCCACGAGAAGGTTTTGCGCGACGGAACACATAAAGCGTAGCGCAAAATTGTGCGACAAAATTAATCGTCGCGCAAAATACATTTTGCGCGACAGAAATAAAGAGCGTCGCATAAAGTGCTGGGAAAACGCGCGGAAAAATTTATTTGGCGGTAAACTTTGCGCGACAATATTAATCGTCGCGTCAAGGTAGTTTGCGCGACTAGTTAAACCTTTCGTCGCGCAAAAAAAAGGCGCCAAGAATAGAGCACTGTCGATAGCATTTCGCGCCAAAAGATTGCGCGACAGAACTTTCGTCGCACATTGTATGGGCGACGAATTCTTAAGCGACGGATATAATTTCATCGTCGCGCAAAAAAATGATGTCGACAGTACCTTGCGCGACGGGGAAATAACGTTTGCGCGACGGTGACGTTTTTTGCGCGACAGATGTTGAACTAATATTTCGTCGCGCAAAAGGCGTAATCTTGCGCGACGATAATCTACTCCGTCGCGCAAACTCGTCGTCTATACTAAGCTGAACACGTCCATGGCAGAGGCAAACTGCAAAAAAAATTGCAGTTTGCCTCTGCTGTTCCTGCGTCTTTCTCAAGAGATTTCGGGCCACAAAACTCGTTATTTTCATTTCGTTTATGAGTTGAGCTACTTCTGCCTCCGATACGGTCTTTGGGTATGCATTTTTTATCGTTAGTGTAAAAATTTTACTGTAAATTCATTCTAACACCATTTATTTCTTTGTATATAGGAATATTATATGTGATTAGCGATTGGAGGAGAACGATTTAGAAGGTATTTTCGTTGTTTTATAATATAAAATTTATTACATTATATTTATATTGATTTATGAAATTATGTTTATAATATGTTGTTAAATTATGAATGTACGTTAATGTACGAAGTTAATTGAAATTAACTTTGTACATTTTTTTTTTTGTAAAGCTTAGTTCCCGTTCGAGGTTAGTTGGACCGCGCATGGGTGGGTAAACCACGACTAACGGTCCAATTAATTCTTGAATTGTCCCATATTTTGGACAGTTTGGAAATGCATAGTCATGTCACGTAGTTTACAGCTACAGGATTAGGTTTCGATTGTGGAGATTTCGGTGTCGTCTCGGTACGTTCTTCGGGTGGTACGTAGATATTTTATATCTACGGTACACCTCAAGAACTGTACCGAGATGCTGCCGAAATTTATCCACGTCGAAATCTAATCTCATGTAGCTGTAAATTACATGACATGGCTATGCATTTCCGAATGGGATAGGGCCCTTACCGGAGGCATAAGGAAAGATTTTGTACGAATACAACATGATTGTTGTATTGTGATTGTGGTTCCAGGAAAGATGAGCAGGAGGTGGATACAGAACCAGAATAGGTGCGCAGGCGAATACTTGGATGGAATCGAGGATTTTATTGACTTTGCACGGACACACAACCCAGGTGCAACTAGAATCCGGTGTCCTTGCAGGAGGTGTAACAACATGTTGTGGGAGACAATTGAACATGTTCGATTTCATTTAGTAAGAAATGGAATGATTGAGACATACAGCACTTGGAACCATCACGGGGAACAAGTAGACATCGCTTCGTCTTCAGGGGCCACAAGAATGGACAATGTTGAACCTATTGTGGATCCTAATGAACAAGTCAGGGATATTATACATGATGCTTTTCCATTTGCATCGACCAGCAGCACTCAGGAAAGAGAAGATGATGTGCCTACACCAATGGACAGTGCAGAGTTCGAACAGTATGAAAACCTGTTAAGAAATGCCAACCAGGAGTTATACCCGGGGTGCGAGAGCTTTTCCGTTCTGACGGCGATTGTGGAGCTAATGCACGGGAAAATAAAGTATCGTATGTCGAACTTGTGTTTCGATTACTTTTTGGGGGTTTTCAAGAAAATGCTTCCAACAGACAATTGTTTGCCGAAAGATCACAGACAGGCACAGAAGATGTTGAGTGGTCTTGGATTGGGTTATGAAAAGATCCACGCTTGCAAAAATAATTGCATGTTATTCTATAAAGAGTATGAAACGTTGGATACATGCCCTATATGCAATGAATCGAGGTTCAAACAGACATCTCAGAATAGAATGAGTAAGATTCCACAAAAAGTCATGCGTTATCTGCCCCTGAAACCAAGGTTGCAGCGATTGTATATGTCGACGCATACTGCCACAGACATGAGATGGCATAAGGAAAAACGGGTAGACGACGATGTGATGCGGCATCCTGCAGATGGGGAGGCATGGAAAGATTTCGATCGAACGTTCCCCGAGTTTGCTGCTGATCCCCGAAATGTGAGGTTGGGACTTGCGACTGACGGATTCAATCCGTACGGGGTTCTAAACCAACACCACAGCACTTGGCCAATTTTCGTATTTCCATATAATTTGCCCCCTTGGAAATGCATGAGAAAAGAGTACATGATGATGACTATTTTGATAACTGAGGATCCTGGCAGGTCAATCGATGTGTACTTAAGGCCGTTGGTTGATGAGCTCAAAGATTTATGGACAAACGGGGTGCGCACGTACGATAAATCTACTAGGAAGATGTTCACTTTGCGGGCGGCAGTTATGTGGACTGTGAATGATTTTCCCGCATATGCAATGGTTTCGGGGTGGAGCACAAAGGGTTATATGGCATGCCCTGTATGCAAGGAAGATGTAACTTCCGGTTGGCACGCTGGAAAAGTGTGTTACCTTGGGCATCGAAGATGGTTGCCATGGGACCACGAGTGGCGGGAGAAGGATATAGAGTTCGACGGAAACAAAGAGCGTCGCGCAAAACCTAGAGAATGGTCCGGTGATCAGATCTTGGAACAGCTTAACCATTTGGATTTTGCTCCGTTCGGGAAAACAGTTAGTCGGACCAGACCTGCTACACATATGAACTGGACGCACAAGTCTATGTTTTTTGAGCTCCCATATTGGTCGAAACTAAAATTGAGGCACAATCTCGACGTTATGCATGTTGAGAAAAATGTGTTTGACACATTGATGGGAACGATTCTAGATATCAAGGGCAAGACAAAGGACACTCCGAAAGCGCGTCTTGATTTGGAAAGAATGGGCATACGAAAGGGTTTATGGCTGAAAAGGGGCAGTGATAAAGCTATACGGGATCTTGCATTTTTTTCCATGAAACCGAATGACAACAAAGAGTTTCTACAGTTCGTATCGTCTGTAAAGTTTCCTGACGGGTATGCTTCTAATATCGCACGTTGCATGAGGGTTGACGGGGGTAAATTTACTGGACTCAAGAGTCACGACTGCCATGTGTTTATGCAACGCTTACTTCCTGTGGGGATTCGACACCTATTGCCGGAAGATGTAGTCAAGCCAATCATATTGTTGTCCAGATTTTTTTCCCAACTGACGGCAAAAACGTTGCGAAAGACAGACATTGATCAGTTGCGCCAAGACATTGTCCAAGTCTTATGCAAGTTTGAGATGATATTCCCTCCGGCTTTCTTCACGAGTATGATTCACGTGATGGTTCACTTGCCAGAAGAGGCATTGCTTGCTGGTCCAGTCAACTATCGCTGGATGTATCCAATAGAAAGGTATATAATAATCATCATTTGTGTATGCATCATTATCTCATGCTTACTACTTGCTAATTTCGTTTTATTTTGGCAGGCTACTCGGAGAGCTGAAAAAAAGCGTACGCAACAGAGCGAAGCCCGAAGGATCAATTGTAGAGGCTTGGGTTCAATATGAGGCGCTTACTTTCTGTGGAATGTATTTAAAGGATGTGGACACGGCTTTCAATCGACCTCAGCGCAATAATGACGGAGGTCTGAGAAATGAGCAACTTTCTGTTTTTGCCCAAAGCGCACGACCCTTTGGAGATCATGTACGAGGAGAATCGTTTTCCAGAAATGACATGGAGGTAGCTCATTGGTTCGTATTGAACAATTGTGATGAGATATTGGCATACTTAGATGAACATGAAGAGATGATGAAGCGAGAACATCCATCACATTTGTATTCCAAGAAACACCGTGAATTGTTTCCACAATGGTTTTTGGAATATGTAAGTTATAAGTGTTTTCTAATTCATATATATATTATGCTATTACATTTTTCCAAACTAACCTATGAATGTTTTTTTTTTATAATATTAGGTGAATAAGTTGAAATCAGAGAATTCCCCCACTTACAGTGAAGAGTTATATAACTTGGCATTCGGCCCACTCCGAGCAGAATTGTTCTCAGGTTGCCATGTTAACGGCGTCAAGTTTTTAGGTAATGCACGAGATGACAAGTTGTGTACGCAAAACAGCGGTGTCCATGTTCCAGGTGGAGGCGAAAGTACAGACATTGATTTCTATGGCAAACTCACAACTGTCGTGCAATTGCTTTACAAAGACCGATACCAAGTGATCATGTTTAAGTGTCGATGGTTTGATACGAACCCAAATAGGCAGGGAAGTATTAAAATCGATCATGGGTTACTATCTGTGAACATGAGCAGAACTTGGTATGATGACGACCCTTACATTTTGGCAAACATGGCAAAACAAGTTGTGTATCTAAATGACCCTAAAGCGGGGAACGATTGGAAAGTTGTTCAGCAAGTGGATCAGAGGAACGTGTATGCTATACCAGAACTAGACCCATCGGACAACGACGTCGACGTCGTTGACCAACGTTTAGACTCTTCCATGGAAAATGATGCACATACACTTCTCGATACAAATGTTGTTCAAGAACCATTTCAGATTGACGGAGTGTCTTCAAGAGAAATACCGATTCAGTCAATTACAATTGACCTCGGTGATCTTCCGCGATACGATCCAACCATGGGGGACAACAACGACGATGATGTACTTATGGAGGAGGAGGAGGAGGAGGAGGAGGAAGAAGAAGAGGAGGAAGAGGATTGGGAGACGGATAGTCATGATAGTGATGATAACGAAGGTTATTATAGTTCATCTGATGAATAATGTAATTTATTTGTAATTTAATGAAATGTACATGTTTTCTCTTTGTGTCAGTAACTTTTCCTAATTAACGTCATATATTTGCATAGAGTTTTGTAACAAGACGAATGAATAAAGGTACGACAAAATACAAATATAGTATGACAATTATATGACGACACTTATAAATATATGCTTTATCACGTCCCCTAAAACAAGTTATGATCATCTTTGCTTATATAGTAAATACAAATATAGTATCAACAAATATTTACACTAAATATCAATTTAATTTTTAAAAATAAAAACAACATTTTGCGCGACGAATAAATATAACGGCGTCGCCAAAACACCTTTGCGCGACGATTATATCCGTCTCGCACGAATAATGGTCTAAAAAAATTTACAAGTGTCCGGGAATAGTTTCGAAGTGTCTTGCGCGACGAAGTAACACCTGCGACGTTAGTTAAACCTTTGCGCGACGACATTTTTCGTCTCGCAAGGTTAATTTTCCCAAAAAAAACAAGTGTCGGGAAAAATTAAAAACTAATATTTGCGCGACGAACAAATATAATGGCGTCGCCCAAACACCTTTGCGCGACGATTATATCCGTCTCGCAAGAATAATGGTCTAAAAAAATTTACAAGTGTCCGGGAATAGTTTCGAAGTGTCTTGCGCGACGGAGTAACACCTACGTCGTTAGTTAAACCTTTGCGCGACGACATGTTTCGTCTCGCAAGGTTAATTTTCCCAAAAAAACAAGTGTCGGGAAAAATTTTTAAACTGATCTTTGCGCGACGGAAAATGTCTGTCGTGCAAAATTTTTACAGGCGACACATTTACTTCGTCGCGTAAAAAAATTTAATTTTTTTAAAAATACTTGTATACATGACACTTAGGAATTTTAACTCAGTATGCACTAGTATAAATAATTTGAAATGAAGATCAGACTCTGTCATTGGATACATATAGGGTGAAGGAGTGTATCCGTAAAAAATCTTCGAAATCGGGGTAAAATTTACCGTTAAATCGTGATTTTTCCTTTATAACCGTTGAAAACTTTTCTCCCGTTACGCAATCTATATACCTTTTTTTTTTTTGATTTTCGGCGTATACGATCTTTAAGTAGAAACAAACAAGTGTGACGGCTGGATCGATAAAAAAAGTTTTCTATAATGCGTATATGATTCACACAATATAGCCACTAACTATTAAAAGTTTATATATAAACTTGTTAAGTATAACATAAGATTTTGTGATATCCACTAGTGTAAATAATTTCAAATGAAGATCAAATACTGTCATTGGATTCATGTTGGGTGAAGGATTGTATCCGTAAAAAATTATCGAAATAAGAGTAAAATTGACCGTTAAATCGTGATTTTTCCATTATAACCGTCGAAAACTTTTGTCCCGTTACTTGATCTCTATACGTTTATTTTTCCCCATTTTTGGTGTATACGATCTCTAAGTATAAGCAAATACGTTTGACGGTTGGATCGTTGAAACTAGTTTCGTAGAATGTGTATGCTACCAAAAAAATTTGTTTCAAATTTTATACAAGAACTTGCGCGACGAGTAACTGACGTCGCGCAAAACGAGTATATGCGATGAATGAACATTTGTTCGTCGCGCAAAGTGATGATGTCGTTTAGGGTTTTACGTGATCAGGGTTTAGGGTTTAGGGTTTAGGGTTTAGGGTATGATGTTTACGCGACGTAAGAATTTGTTCCCGTCGCGTAAGGTGGTGAAAATTTTGGCGGTTTAATTGCCGCTATTGCAACGACTTTGCGCGACGATGTAAACGTTATTCCGTAGCGCAAAATTAATATTTTCAATTTTGCGCGAAAATTTTAATCGAAAACGCACCGTTTAGACAATTTACTGATTTGAGCGACGAAGTTAGTATGTTTCGTCGCGCAAAGATCTGATAATAATTCGACAATTTCAGACCTTCTGGTTCATTCTCGCCGCCGCTCTCTCTTCTCTCTCTCTCTCCTCCGGCCACCACCTCAACTCTCCACATTAACGACCGGGCGATCACCGCCAACGAACTCAGACCTTTCCGAGGCGCCGCGGCAGCTTGATTGGGTTCGAGAAACCGGCGGGAATTTATCCGATTTTGGGCGAATATCTCCGGCTTCGTTCTCCCTCCTCTGGCCTCCAAATCTGACGAGTGAGGTATGGTTTTCCCCCTATTTTTTGTTATCTAGCTGATGGTTGGGTAGGATTTGTGAAATTTGTTGTGTACGTTGTCTAATTTTGTAACTAAGATTTTGGCCGGATTTCGGGATGAAATTCCGGCCACTTCCGGCCATTTTTTGGCCTATGTCCGAGAACAAAACTGCCTCTATTCGATGTCCTGAACCTAGGGTAGGAAGATTGGCCCTTCATTTTGAGATTTTTCCGGCGATCGTTATCGCTTTTTCACATCCAAGCGCTGCTGCCGCGTGTGGCAGCGCTATGGAACTGTAGCAAAATCACATTGTGTCCCAATGCGATCCCCTAGTTGTCATGAGCGTGTAGGTGTGTTCGGTTTCCAATTTGGATACCGTTTCAGCCTCGAATGGATTTCGCCTATTGTACGATTTAACGGTTTGATTTGTTCGGACCATTGGATGAAACTCAAACTCACGTATGATGTGCCTTGTATGTCTAGGATCGTATAGGATTCAACGGATTGTGGATTGGAGTCCCGGATACTCCGAAATCGCAAACCGTACACCAACATATATGCGTTAATTAAATTTGTAATATTGTTAAAATATGCTTACTTTATATATTGGTAAATTTGATTTATTTGTATGTTTGTTAGCTTAGTATATATAATGACCCTAAATTGGAATAATTTTTATGTTTTATAATTAATGAAGAATGTTTTATATTTTTGTTATATTTTATTTGTTTTATTTGTTATATTTGTTATATTTGTTATTAGACGTTGACTCTATTTTAAATGAAATGAAATAAATGAAATAAATGTTATATTTGTTATTAGATTGTTGTATTCCAGTAACTATTGTTTTTAAACTTTGGTGCTTGTTTTTATTGCAAGATGTCTAACCTAATCAGCAGAAGTCATAAGCCGGTGCAACCTTCACGTAGCTTGCCTCCCCCGACTATGATGTCACCTCCCTCTTGTCGACCACAGCTGCCCGACTTGCCAGTGGGTCCCAGTGCCCCCCATGTGCCGGCGTCATCAGAGTCATCAGTGGCGCAACCTATGAGCGCCAGGCGGCGTCATCGCCTTTCCAGCACCACCGACGCCACTTCGAGCGGACCAGGTAAAGATTTCCTTCAACTACAGATGTTTCGTACCAATATTTTAGTCAAATTTGTTAACTAACATTAATTTCATATTTCTTTGCAGCTAAGAAGAACACCCGGGGACCGTGTCGCCAGTTGGCTACATCGAAGGTCACCCGGGTGAACAACTCTCGTATCAACATCAGATACGACGATCGTCATCGGGCTGCCCCAACGGCAGACCAACATAGCTCATTGGCGCACGATGTTGGTGCAGTCGTTCGGACCTATTGTCCGATGAAATGGAAGTCTTGGAAGGCCATGCCTGATGCGGTGCATAACGAGATGCATGGACACCTGTCGGTATGTATCTTACATTTTAATTGTTTTTCCTTCCAATTTTATATATTTTAAATATTTAATGTATGTAATTATTTTATTGTAGATGAACTACAATTTAGAGAATGTCAACGATGAGTTGTTGGGGTACATCAACAGACTCTTCGCTGATAGGTACAAGCAGTGGAAGAGCGACCTGCACCACCACTTTCAGGCATTTGATGATCCGCAGGCTGCTCTTCAGGAGGGTTGCCCGAAGGAGCTTGAGGGGCGGGAGGATAGTTGGCAGTGGCTCTGTGGTCATTTTCAGGAGGCTGATTATGTGGTATTTTTTATATTAAGTTCAAAATTATTACACATTTCTTACTAATGTTTATTTCATTTTTTAATATTTCATTTCAATTTCAAATAATACGTTTTAATTTTTGTATAACAGAAGATGGCTAAAGCAAATAAGGGCAATAGGGAGAAGAAGACTCTTCTCCATCATTCAGGTTCCAGGCCCTTCTCCTATAGGATGGATGCGCGACGTCGGGTAATAATAAGTCGTTTTTATTTAATTTTTAATATGTCATTAATGTTAATTTCTTTTTTTTTTTTGTACTAACATTTTTATACTCTTGTTCAATTTAGGAGGGGTCCAAATTTCCAGAGATTGACGTCTTCGGCGACGTTTATGTTCGACCTGGGAATGAGTTGGCGGAGTCCCTTCATGTAAGTAGTCTTTAATTTTAATGATTATTTTACGCGTTCAAGTTTCATAGTTATTATATAAATGTTTTTATTTATATTTTATGTTATGTTAAACAGACGACCATGATTGAGAAGAGCCAATTGGTTCTTCAGGAGTCCGCCTCCCAGCTTCCTCCCGATACGCCGCTCGAGTCTGTGGCTCCTCCACAGGATGCGGGGTTTCAGATCTTGACGGACACCTTGGATCAGACTCTGGGGAGGCGGCCAGGGACATACTGTCGAGGGATGGGGAATGCCCGGCGGCGGGAACCTAGATCCCGTTCATCGTCGCAGTCAAATAGTGTTTTGACAGCAAAGGTGGCCCAGCTTGAAACCCAGATGGCCCAGATGGCTCAGATTATACAGTCCATGGCCCAGTCCGGCGTTCCCGTACCATCTTTTGTTCCCCCGTCCACCTCTGCGCATGGCCACCAAACCTTTGCCCCTGTCCCCAATGTCCAGACCTCCGAGCCGCATTTGCCAGACGAGGAAGTAGATTTAGCTTCATTGTTTAATTAGTTTTTTACTTTCTTAATTACATTTTAAATATTTCTCTTGTATATTATATACATTTATATTATGTTTTAAAAAACTATTTTCTCTTCATTACATTTTTCAATTGCAATTTGATTTAATTATAAAAATAAAATAAATCAAAATTCTTTTTTTCACATAAATTAAAAAAAAAATTCAATACTAATATTTGCGCGACGAATAAAGGACCCGTCGCGCAAATCACGTTTTAAAAAATAAAAAACTATAAAAATAAATCCTAAACGAAAATAATTCTCAGTTTGCGCGACGGAAGTATTTGTCCCCTCAAGAAAATGCGACAAACAAATCTTTGTCGCGCAAAGGTTTGAGTCACGATCCCTATTCGTCGCGCAATATTTTTTGCGCGACGAAAATGTGTCGTCGCTTTATGTTCTTGCAACGTCTGTTACTTTGTCGCGCAAACAGTAGTGCGACTGATGATTGTCGTCGCGCATAGTTCCTGCAACGCCTGTATCCTCGTTGCGCAAAATAATGAGCGACGGAATGTTTGTCGTCCCTGAACTATTGGCGCAACGAAGGGTTATGCGCGACGATATTTTATAGTTTTGTCGCGCGAAGGCTTTCGTGACGGTATTTGCGCGACTGATTTTGCGCGACGATATATCTGTCGCTCTATTATTTGCGCGACAGATTTGTTCTTTGCGCGACCACTTTGTATTCGTTGCGCAAACGCTAAAATGTAGTAGTGATTACTGTGGACAATTAATGATTTTCCCGCTTATGGAAACTTATCTGGTTGTGTTGTTAAAGGATATAAAGCTTGTCCAATATGCGGTGATGATACACCTAGTCACAGGTTGAAAAATGGCCACAAAATTTGTTACATTGGGCATAGAAAGTGGTTACCAATCAATCATCCATATAGGAGGCAACGTGCAGCTTTTAATGGAAAACCTGAATATGGCATGCCTCCCGAGCCATTAACAGGAGAAGAAGTGCTGCATATGGTTGAAGATATTAATTACATATGGGGCTCGAAAAATGGGGGAAGTGTTGGTGAGAATGATGGTGACAGAGTTTGTTGGAAGAAGAAATCAAAATTCTTTGATCTCGAGTATTGGAAATACCTCCCTGTGAGGCATGCCTTAGATGTTATGCACATTGAGAAGAATGTTGGCGATAGTATCATTGGTACATTGCTAGAGATCCCTGGAAAAAATGAAGATGGGATTGCTGCTCGGTTAGACTTATTGAACATGGGGGTAAAAATTGATTTGCAACCCGAGTATGGAGAAAGACGTACTCGCTTGCCTCTAGGGCCTTGGAATTTGTCAAGAGCAGAGAAGAGAGCGGTTTGCAATTCTTTTTATGGTATGAAGGTTCCTGAAGGTTATTCTTCAAATATAAAAAAATCTTGTATCTTTAAAAGATTCAAGACTTCTTGGCCTTAAATCTCATGATTGTCATACCTTGATGCAACAATTGCTCCCTGTGGCAATTCGTTCTGTTTTGGAGAAGCCTGCAAGGTATGCAATAACTCGATTGTGCTTCTTCTTCAATGCTATATGTGCAAAGACGGTAGATGTTTCCAAGCTAGATAAGTTGGAAGAAGATGTAGTAGTTACTTTGTGTTTGCTTGAGAAGTACTTTCCCCCTTCATTCTTTGATATCATGGTTCATCTAGTAGTACATCTTGTCAGAGAAGTTCGTCTATGTGGGCCAGTATATTTTAGATGGATGTATCCGTTTGAAAGATATATGAAAGTGCTAAAGGGGTATGTTCAGAATCATACTCGTCCCGAAGGTTGCATTGCTGAGCGGTATATAGCTGAAGAAGCTGTAGAGTTTTGTACCGAGCATTTATCTGATGTTAGTACAGTTGGAGTGCCTTCAAGCCAGAATATGGGAGTTTCAAAGCCATTATCAGGTTGCACAGTGAGCTTAGTTGATATGGACTTGTTGAACCAGGCACATCTATATGTCTTGGAGAATACGGAGGAAGTCCTACCTTATATCGAGTACGTATGAGTTTAATTTTTCATATATATGTAGCCATTTTAAATATTATTACTCCTTATGTTTATCTTATATATAAGGGACCGTAATGCGTGTTTTTTTAGTGTCAATTGTAGGGAACATATGATCCACATCAAGACCACTTATCCGAAATTTAGAAAGAAAACAAAGTGGCTACAAGATAAGCACAATAGCACTTTCATTCAATGGCTACGTTTTAAGGTATATATGTTATTTAATGACATATTGAACTTATTTTAATTTTCTTTCTTTCTATATATATGTTAGATTGAATTAAGATATATGTTTAATTTGCAGGTTCAAAGTGAATTTAATGGGGAAGATTATAATGGCATATCAGAAAATTTAGCATGGTAGTGCCATCATATAGGAGCTATCTTATTAATGGTGTCAAATTTAGCACCAAGGCACAAGATGATATGCGAACTGTCCAAAATAGTGGAGTTTATTTACTTGCACATACTAAGCAAGTTGCTAGTACCAAGGATAAAAACCCTATTGTCTCCAATATGGGTTTTTATGGGGTTATTCAAGAAATTTGGGATCTTGACTACCAAAAGTTTAGAATCCCAGTCTTGAGTTGTGATTGGATAGATAACACTTCGGGCCTTGTAGTCGACGAACTTGGATTTACCCTTGTAGATCTGAGTAAAATTGGACATAGGAATGACCAATTTGTTATGGCTTCTCAAGTCAAACAAGTATTTTATGTTGACGACCCAATGCATCGTGGTTGGTCGGTAGTGTTATCAATGCCTAATAAAGAATATAATGATGTTATTGGTGATGATGTGCTAGGTGATATTAGAATTGAGTGTGAGCCATTTTCTAGAGGGATACCAAATGTTGACACATTTGATGACCTAGTGGGTGAGTTTGGGAGTGAGAATATTAGAGATGGGTGTGAAGATATATGGATTGATTGATTGTTGTAATGTATGACATTAGTTATGCAGTTAATTGTATGACATTAATTCATAGCTCTGTATATCAATTTAATTCCGATCACATTTTCATTCTGCAAGCTTTGGGCACGACAAATCAACAATAAAAAATAATCGGTTAAAGCTGAAAATACGACGGTCAAGTTACAAAAATCGCAAAAAGAGACGTCTAAAAAACAACCAACGTCGGGTTTTCACAACCGACGTGGAATGACAACGCAAAAATGAAATAAAAACAGCCATTTGAAAAAGAAAACACGTCGGTTAATTATAATTCATTTCAAAACGGTTAATATTGTTGTTTTTACGTCAGTTCAAGTAAATATATGCCATGTTATATGGTTTAGACGTCAATTTTTTTATTTAGTGAACGTAGTATTTATTAACCACGGCGGTTTCTAAGTTTGACACGTCGGTTTTGTTTGATTTAGAGACGTTGATAAAACTATTTACGTCGGTTTTGTAGTTGTTTTTTACATTTAAAATTATTTAAACGTCTGTGTTTTACTAAAACCGTCGTCTATTATAGTCGAAAGGTCTCTTTTTATGTTTTTATGTATCAAATCGACGTCGGTTTTAGTTTTTTTTATGACGTGTAATATATTAACCACGTCGTTTTTTTTGTGTTCAAGCCGTCAAAATAATTTTCAACGTCTGTGGTAACCTAAAGGGTCGTGGTTATTATTGTTTTTACGTCAGTTCAAGTAAATATATGCCATGTTATATGTTTTAAACGTCCGTTTTTTTGTTTAGTGAACGTAGTATTTATTAACCACGACGGTTTCTAAGTTTTACGCGTCGGTTTTGTTTGATTTAGAGACGTTGACAAACATATTTACGTCGGTTTTGTAGTTGTTTTTGACATTTATCATTATTTAAACGTCTGTTTTTTACTAAAACCGTCGTCTATTATAGTCGAAAGGTCTCTTTTTATGCTTTTATGTATCAAATCGACGTCGGTTTTAGTTTTTTTATGACATGTAATATATTAACCACTTCGTTTTTTTTGTGTTCAAGCCGTCAAAATAATTTTCAACGTCTGTGGTGACCTAAAGGGTCGTGGTTATTATTGTTTTTACGTCAGTTCAAGTAAATATATGCCATGTTATATGTTTTAGATGTCAGTTTTTTTATTTAGTGAACGTAGTATTTATTAACCACGATGGTTTCTAAGTTTTACACTTCGGTTTTGTTTGATTTAGAGACGTTGATAAACATATTTACGTTGGTTTTGTAGTTGTTTTTGACATTTAACATTATTTAAACGTCTGTTTTTTACTAAAACCGTCGTCTATTATAGTCGAAAGGTCTCTTTTTATGCTTTTATGTATCAAATTGACGTCGGTTTTAGTTTTTTTATGACGTGTAATATATTAACCACGTCGTTTTTTTTGTGTTCAAGCCGTCAAAATAATTTTCAACGTCTGTGGTGACCTAAAGGGTCGTGGTTATTATTGTTTTTACGTCAGTTCAAGTAAATATATGCCATGTTATATGTTTTAGACGTCAGTTTTTTAATTTAGTGAACGTAGTATTTATTAACCACGACGGTTTCTAAGTTTTACACGTCGGTTTTGTTTGATTTAGAGACGTTGATAAACATATTTACGTCGGTTTTGTAGTTGTTTTTGACATTTAACATTATTTAAACATCTGTGTTTTACTAAAACCGTCGTCTATTGTAGTCGAAAGGTCTCTCTTTATGCTTTTATGTATGAAATCTACGTGGGTTTTAGTTTTTTTTACTGACGTGTACTATATTAACCACGTCGGTTATTTGCCGTCGTTATTTCTTTTGTAAAAAGACGGCAGTCGATTTCTCGTCGGTTGTAAACCATGACACACGACGATGGATTCCCGTCGTCTATTTCGTTTTCTGTAGTAGTGATAGTGTACTATATGTGACACTGAGTTATAGTCGTCACATTTGACATCGGATGAGGGGCCTAATGTGATGACCCTTGTGACGCCAGAATATGGTCATTTTAACGTAACCGCGAGGAAATTTTGCCTAATGTGAGGAAAAAATTTCGTCACATTAGCCTTTTTTTCTTGTAGTGAATGCTAGCAAAAAACAGATGCCAGCGAACTTGAACCACGACGGTAGTTAAAAAATGCATCGTGGTATAAATTTACAGACAATGGTTACCGTCGTCGTATGCATAAAAAAGATATCGAAATCCCAGTTTATTTTCAAGAACCCAAAATATATTCAGAACACAACATATACATTAATTTTTATGTTGGGTATTAAGAACACGTATACTAAGCACGAAACCAACATATACTAAGCATGAAAACATTAAATCCATTCCCGATTCATAATAACAGAGAGTGATTAAAAGATCCGACAACATTAAATCCATTCCCGATTCATGAAAACATTAAACATTAAATTCATTAACTCATACCGTCGACAACATTAAAAAATCACAAAACCCTTTACCACAGAACTGAATATCATTCAATAGATCCTTACAAGCATGAGATTAGGGTTTGTACTTATAGGTAGGCAGAGCTCGCAGATTATGGCCAACTTGGATTCGACGGAGTTGTACACTTGGCCAACTTGGATTCGACGGAGAGCCCAACTTTGAATTAGAGTTGAAGTGAGAGAGCGGAGCGAAATGTTTTAGGTCACAGACTATGGCCAACTTGGTTTAGGGTTACAAGTATAAGAGTTAGAGCGAAATCTGAAAATTTTAGGTCGCAGTGAAATTTTTAGAAAGCGCGCTCTTTAAAAAACATCGACGGAAAAAAAAAACAACCGTCGTTAAAATTTCAACCTAAACATGACGCTTATTTAAAAAATGACGTCGTTGTAAATATCCTTACGACGCAAAAACAAACTACCATCGTTAAAATGTCAAAAGAAATATGACGCCTATTAAAATAATTGGGTCGTGGTATCTCCATACGACGTAAAAAAAAACAGCCGTATTAGAAAATTAAATAGACAAATATACTCTAAACCCTAAACCCTAATAAATAAAACATAAATTATATATATATTTTTTAAAAATAATTTTTCAAAAGGGATTAGGGTTTTTTGGCCTAAAATATCTCGTCCATAAAACCCTAAACCCTAATCCCTTTTCTAAATTTATTTAAACTCTAAACCATTAAAGTATAAGTAATGTTGTGACTCATGAAAACATTTTTCTTTTTGGTGGTCATTTTAAATTTGTATAACTCAAACTTAATTTTTTAAAGCTTAAGGGGGAAGAAAATATCTCAATGACTTCATAGGAGTTGACGTTGCATTTTTTGGATTTATTTTAAATTTATTATGAATATTTCGAATTAAATAGAATAAAATATTATGAATAAAACCCAAAAACCACGTCGGCATTAAGAAATTAAAGACGTTGTAAATCATAATAAACGACTTAATTTTAAAACAAACGTCGTTTAAAGGAAAAACCATGGCCATTTTTACACAGAAAATGACGTACAAACAATATTCCACGACCTAAACTCTTAACTTCTCGCCGTCTAATATCAACCAAACGACGTCGTCTATAGAACCAAGAGCGTCGTTTGAAATACCTTTTACGTCTCTTTTTAAAAAACTATGACGTTGTTATGTGTGTACAACGTCATTTTAAAGAAACGACGGTTTAGAAAAGCGTTCTTTGTAAATCATCGACGGAAAACAAAAAACCCGTCGTTAAAAATATAAATAAACATGATGCTTATTACATCTATACCCTAAACCCTAATCCCTAAACCCTAAACCATAAAATATAAACCCTAAATTATATATATATATATATATATATATATATTTAAATAATTTTAGAAAAGGGTTTATGGTTTTACGGCCTAATATATATTAACCATAAACCCTAAACCCCAAAAATAAACCTTTATCCCCCTAAACCCTAAACCCTAAACCATTAAAGTATAAGTGATGTTGTGATCCATGAGTACATTTTTCTTTTTGGTGGTCATTTTAAATTTGTATAACTCAAACTTAATTTTTTAAAGCTTAAGGGGGAAGAAAATATCTTAATGACTTCATAGGATTTGACGTTGCATTTTTTGGATTTATTTTAAATTTATTATGAATATTTCGAATTATATAGAATAAAATATTATTAATAAAACCCAAAAACCACGTCGGCATTAAGAAATTAAAGACGTTGTAAATCATAATAAACGACTTACTTTTAAAACAAACGTCGTTTAAAGGTAAAACCATGGCCATTTTTACACAAAAAACAACGTACAAACCATATTCCACGACCTAAACTCTTAACTTCTCGCCGTCTAATATCAAGCAAACAACGTCGTCTATAGAACCAAGAGTGTCGTTTGAAAAACCTTTTACGTCTCTTTTTAAAAAACTATGACGTTGTTATGTGTGTACAACGTCCTTTTGAAGAAACGACGGTTTAGAAAGTGCCCTTGGGTTTTTCACAACATGAAAACCTCAACAAATTTACAAGGAGGTTGACGGTGCATTTTTTGGATATATTTTAAATTTATTTTGAATATTTTGAATTTAATAGATATAAAGACGACGGTGTTCGATATAATTATGTCGTTGCAAGTTTTATTACACGTCAGTCACGCAATTTCCTTTTTTTTAAAATAATAAAAACCTATTTGAAATTCATAGGGAAAAAAAGAATGTACATTATACATAAAATTTGCACAAAAACTTGTCTAAATCTAACCAATTTTGTACAAAAACTTGTCTAATTCTAACAAAATTTGTACATTTTGTAAAAATGTTTAAGTATTCTAAAAATCCTCTACTCCATATGAACACAAACAAACTCTGCCCATTCTTTCCTAACTTCTTCAATGGCTTCTTGGGGGTATGGCGCTTGATCCTTCCCTTCGCAAACTGCAATCCATAAACAATGATTATTCTAACAGACGACGCTATTTTTCATTTACCGACGTAGTTTATATATTCAACGACGGTATTTTTAATTTACCGTCGTTGATAATACAAAAAACGACATAAAATAAATCTGGAAATTTTCTTCTTACCATCTTCTCAAATTCCAGGGAAGTATCCTTTATGATGTCTCTCATAAAGCGCATGACATAATACCCGCATTCTACACTGCTTGGTTGCTTTGGTGTGTCGGACAGAGTTTTCCAAAGAGGTGCTTTACGGCCTACTCTGCCTATGTGTGTATTATACATTTTTAGAGCACTGTTCACTATGTTTTTCCCGTCCTCATCCACAACTCGATTTCCAGGCAGTGGATCCAGAAAATAGACGGTCTCCTTCTTTGCTCTCACAATGATCAAGACCCAATGACGGCTGCACAAAATAAATATAAAGGTTAAACAGTTTTATATGCAGAGCATCATACAAACAAAATCCTGTTTTGTTTGGAGACTAACCCTGGATTGTAAGGCATCAGGAAAATCTGTTCACCATCTGTTTTTTGAAGTCGATTGGCTACGACATGTGATCTTTCAGTTAATGAACCAGCGTCGGCACTAACTAGAGCAGGGTCGATAAAGCCAACCATGTTCACCATATTTGCAGCTTTCAAATTATCAAATAGGCACCTAAATATATGAAATGAAACCATGAGTGTTTTTTTTTTTCAACATAAAGGAGAGTGTGAAATGAATATTTGATAAGGACAAACCTCATACATACTGCAACCACAGTAGCCCCAATTTCTTCCATGCCAGCAAACTGTGTAATATCTTCATGCAAGACGAAGGTAGTACGATCTATGCCAAACACCTCCTTCTCAATTGTAAAGGTCATAGTCTTCTCCTGAGGCTTTAGTGTCGTTTCCGCATAACTACAAAGGGATTGTAAAGAAGATGGCAACTCCAGCTTTGAATAATCTGGTACTTCAGTTTCAGTTTGAAGAAATAAAGCAACATAAAGTGACGTGGTAAATAAATAAACACGACGGTTTAAATAACAAAACGTCGTCTGAAAATAAGTTACACTACGGGAAAAAAATACCATCGTAATGAATACTTTATTACGTCATATAAAAAAAACCGACGTCTAATTCAAATGCAAAATTCATAGATAATGAATTTACCTTTTCAATTTGCCTTTCTCCAACACTGGATTGCTGTTTTAATAAATAAAGAGATATATATATATATATAAGAAAGCTTGTACAACAATTTAAATATTCAATTAAAAAAAAACTGCCGTGGAAATTTAAAACAAACGACGGTTTAAAGAAAATATCGACGTCAATTGAAAAACAAATGAAAAAGGCAAAGTTATGAGAATTTACCTTTTCATCTTTCTTTTCTTCTATCTTTTCTACATCCCCAGATTTCTGTTATAAGAAATAAAGAAATATATATAAGACATTGTAAAAAAAGTAAAAAATTACAGACGTCTAAAATTAATTAAACGACGGTAAATAATAAACGTCGTGGAAATTCATGTATTACGACGGTAAAAAATCTCGTACAACAATTTAAATATTCAATTAAAACTAAAACTGCCGTAGAATTCCACGTCTGAAAATTGAAAAACAAATGAAAAATGCAAAGTTATGAGAATTTACCTGTTCAACTATCTCAACTATCTTTCCTTCTACTCTCTTTTCTACATCCCCGGATTTCTGTTTTAAGAAATAAAGAAATATATAAATGACATTGTACAAAAAGTAAAAACAAGTAAATAAACCGTCGTGGTAAATCATAATAGAAGACGGTATGTAATAATTACAGACGTCTAAATAACATTAAACGACGGTAAATAATAAACCGTCGTCTAAATCACATAAAAATTTTCAGAAATTCAGATTCTAGAGAGTACCAGCCTTTTTTTAGTAGAAACACAGATAACAGCAATTGCAGAGAAAAAGAGTGAGAGAGAGAGAGAGAGAGATACAGAGAGTGGGATTGTGTAAGTGAAGATAGCTTGTAAAACAAGTAAACTAAATACTACAATAACTCAATTATTTCCACCGTCGTAGTATGAAACACAAACGACGGTTTAATAAAAAATGCGTTGTGGTATAACTTTTAACACAGCGGTAAATATAAACAGAGAAACAGAGATTTCAAAGTTCAGAGACGTTACCATTTCTTCCTGCTTTTCCCCATTCTTGGCAGTATCCTCCTCAAACTGTAGGGCTCTAACATCAAGTGCCCCAGAGCAGCTTGCTTTGTCCGACATTGGATTTTTGGGACTTTGCCCTTGGAATTGACCGGGGTTAGTATTCAGTTTCAGCACGCTTGGATCAAAATTGGGGATGAGTTTGGAAAGCTGACTCAGTAAATTTTCCCTCTCAGCTTCTACCAATTCCTTGGTCCTAGCCTACATCTTTAAACTCTCTTCTCTTGATCTAGCCTCCATTTTCAAAGTCTCTTCTTGAAGGACAAGTCTTACACTTTCCTTCAATTGATCGGCAAACCTTACCTTATGTTGTCTAGGTAAATTGAAGTATTGCTTAGGGGAAATCCCAGCCCCTACCCCTCTAACTCTTCCTGGATGCTCGGGACCCAAAGCCAATGTCAACACATCATTGCTTCCTGACAGAGTAAGAGTGCCTTCAGAGACTTGCTTTTGCAAATCATCCTAACACAAAGACATAATATAAAGTCAGCATAAGAAAACACACGACGGTTATTTATAAAAAATCGACGTAATATAATATTTCACACGACTCAATAACATAACAATCGACGTAATATAATATTTCAGACGACGCTACCTAAATACCGACGTGGTTAATTTATTAACATGACGTCAATAATAAACCACCGACGTCTTATGATATACTTACAAAAAACAGAGTAGTGATTCCAGATTCAGACCTTTAACGACGTGCTTTAAAATATTTCGACGTAGTAATATTTTTCACACGACCCAAAAATATAACAAAAGACGTAATAAAAATTTAAAACAGAGTGAGTAGGCTTACAATTAATTTTGCTTTCTCTGCAGCCTTTGGATCCGGGATGTTACCATGTTTGTCTTCTCTAGCTTTCTTCCATAAGGTAGATCGATCAATATCTACCCCGAGCATGGTTTCCACCAAGTGCTCCTCCAAACCAACATATCCTTTTCGAGACAATCGATGATTGTACTCAAGTTTCTCCCTCCTCTGTGATTGTTCTTCATGCATAGCCTCAAATTTTTCAGATAACCTTGAAGCTACAAAGGCATCCCAGTAAGCTTTCTCTATGAATTTGTATGTTTCAGGGGGTTGCCTTAATTTCTCCTTCTCCTTCTCCTTGATGAATGGAAGGATATGAACCCTCATTAGTGTAGACTTGAAATCCTTCCATTTCTTGGCAGCAGAAGATAACACCATTTTCTTACCCCTTGACCAACCACAAAAGCCATGTCAACGACTTCCCAAATCTGCTCTTTTATATCCTTGGATATTTGAACTCATTTCTTGTCCAGAAGTGGGACTCAGGAGTGTGCCAAAACACCAATGTAGGACTGCATCTCACTATGTTCACGGCCATATGGTTTCCCCTTTTGATTGTACTCAACAACAGGCTTGATTTTCTGAAATTTTCTCTTCACAACACGGGGCATTGTGATTATACCTCGACCTGACTTTGGCTTCTCAGAAAATGTTGCCATGCTGCCTGGTTCTGTCTCAGCAGATGAAACAAACTTCATCTTCTTCGAGGACTTGGCTTGAGAATTTACAACTCTAAGCTCCTTACATTCATTTTTTTAAAGCCAGACTCCTTACTTTCGGATTGAGAAACCACGGTTACAGACAAATCAAACCTGCAAGTGAAAATATTTCAGTGAAATTGAGAAAAAACACGACTGTTATTTATAAAATACGACGTATTGTAATATTTAAAATGATGTAAGAACAAAACAATCGACGTAATAATAAATTTTCACGACGGTAATTAACCACCGACGTGATTAAATATTACAACGACGTCAATAATAAACAACCGACGTCTTATGATATAATCACAAAAAACAGAGTATTAAATATTACAACGACGTTAATAATAAAAATTCACCGTGGTATTGAAAATAAAACGACTTAAATATTAATATACCGTCGTCTATACCACAGAAAAACAAATTAGGAAAAACGTAAAATATTTTCAACAAAAAAATAATTAAAAAGATTTTCAAAACAAAAACCATTGTTCAGAGAAATCAAACCTGTGATGAATATATCCTTAAAAATCAAATACAAAAAAAGAAGATCATTTTAAAAAACAACGAAGAACACTTTCACATGACGCTAGGGTGACTGACGAACCGCCGTGGTCTATAAATCTAACCACGTAAATAACAAGCCACCGTCGTCTTATTTAGTTGAAGTAAAAGAATCAGAGTAGTGTTCAAACTTGGAAACTTTCCGTCTTTGTCTGCAAATTTTATCAAACTGGGAAAGAAAAAATGTAAAAAGATTTAAAAAAATGAAAATGATATGCGCATGCAAAATAGGAACAAAAATCCTTCCAGAAATGCTTACCCTTTGCGTGCAATGAAAAATGAAACAGCGCTTTGAAAGTTTTCTCTCAGAGACGAAGACGAAGAGGAGAGGAAGACGAAAAGTTTTCTCTCAGAGATAAGCTTGAAAGTTTGAAACAGCGCTTTGAGAATGAAAAATGAGAGAAGCTTGAAAGTTTTTCTCGGGTTTGGAAACAGTGCAAGTATGGGTCAGGTAGGCGAAAAGTTTAAAATAATAACAGACCGTTTCATAACACGACGCTATTAATAGGATGCGCCCTAGTATGCAACATTATACGGCGCTATAGGTTAACACCGCCCTATAATATTACTTTACACGATGCCAGGTTTTAATGAACCGCTGTTTTTATATCGAATTACACAACGCATTTTTCTTGAAAAAGATGAATCACGTCATTTTCCAATTTACCCAACGACCTTATACTCAATAATAACGACATGAAAAATACATAACACGTCGTTTTAATTACGCATGCCGACGTGTACCTTTTTAATTACCCAATAAATTAGTTTTCCAAAAAATGACAACGTCGTTTTTTATATAGCGTCGTTGTTAATTTATTTATACGACCTTATTTTAGGTTTAAACGACGTTTATGATTTCATATAAACGTCGATAATTTAATATAACCGACGTGGTATATAAGATTTGTTTATAAATAAGGGTTTTTCTGTCTGTCTTTCGTCTTCATGTTTCAATTAGGGTTTCAACTTCTTCTTGCACTTGGCTCTGTCTTACCTCTCTGGAGGCACATCACCTCTCTGTCTCACCTTGCTTTCATTTTTCAGTTTGGATGTTGATGTTTGTGCACGTTTGTGTATCTGAAAGACACAAACACGCACACATCATCTAAAAAATTGTCTTTCTGACTTGTCATTCTTGTCTGCATCAGCCCTCTTTCTCAGCTCCTCCATGATGGGGTTCTCTGGGTTGATCTCCATGGTCTTCTTGCTCGACATGTACCCAGCCGCTCTGTTATCCCTCAAGGCCTGAGCCTTCATGATTCTTTCCATGTTGGCAGTCCAGCCATACTCGCCTGTCACCAAACAGCAGGGAGAGTCTACCACACGGTCAAACACCACAACCTTCTCCACTCTATCACCTAAAACATCCTTCACAACCTTGCAGAGTCCCTCAAACTTCTCCTTCAACTCTTCCTTCTTCTTTGCCTCGTCTTCACTCTCATCAAGCTTGAGACCTTCCTTGGTGGCTGAGACAAGCTTCTTGCCTTCAAACTCCTTGTGGGCGTGAGAGTAATTGGCACATTATCCACTTCTAAAACATTGCCTTTGTGTGTTGGTTCGATTATGATGAGGAACAGAGTTCATTCTGGTAATGATAGACGAATAATGGTAAAAAATTTGTACGTCGTTAATTTAACAAACCGTCGTGGTTAGTACAATTATGCGGACAGTAGAGTTATGGATACCGTCGTAGTATAGTATAATTAAAAAGTCGATAAATTTATATTTACAGTCGTGGTAACTTAATTTAAATCGGCAAATTTTTTTGTAATTAACCGTCGTAGATTTCTTTGAATTTATGCGTCGCTGACTAAGAAAATTAGGTCGTGTTTATTAATTAGTTAACACGGCGACTTATTTTTATATCGTCGTCTTTACTTTTTACGGCGGTGATTTCATAGATGCAGTCGTTGTTTTTAGGTTCATATTTTAACTCTGAAAAATACCTTTGTAATAAGACGACACTTTTTTAATTTGGTGCGTCGTGGTTTAAAAATATCTATACGTGTATCGGTTTTTTAGGTGTGTAAAGTATGTTTCTACGACGGGTTTCTATTACCGTCGTCTTTTAAAATACAACGACGGTTTTTTGATCTACTTGTCGTTGTTTACTGGTCGTCTTTTGCCCTTTTTGTAGTAATGTGTTTAACTAATATTGATGATATTATCTTGGTATTTTTGTAGTAAAAGTTTAATACCTAATTTATAATTAAGAGACAAAGATTGAGAATTTTCTAAATTTTAAGGATTTTATACAGTTCACCAGTATTTTCTTAAGCAATGAGTTTGTTTTACAAGTAAAAGAGAAATATATATTGGTATATGAGCCTTATATGAGTTTTGAAGGAAAGGTTAAAAGTGCATTTGGCGCTTGTTTGATTTATGTATATATAAATAAAATTAAATACACAAGTATATATGAACCAATATATGAATTAGAGGAAACTCTTTGAGTAGCCTACTTATGTGCAAGTATTGCTTTAGAGTTTGTGAATATTTTTGAGCATGTCACTAACATGGGAACTTAGATTGATTTGCAATCACATTGAAATATAATAAATGATAAAGATATACACGTTCAATATAAAAAGTGAAAGAACTACGTGTGGCTTGATCCCTTGTTAAGGGTACGTAGGCAACCTAGATTTACTAGGTGCAGCTGAGAGACCAAATGATTGAAAAGTTGGTCAGTTAAATTATTTTGAAATCTATTGATGTATTGGGTTTGTTTCAGAAGTTAGGATCCATTTCTGTTGGCAGAAAATTTATTTGATTGTGAGAGGCCTGAGGCCATAAAGATTTGATGTTGGTTGCTTGAATTATATATTGTGCATGTTGAGCGATTGTGGACATTTAAATTGCATGTTTTATACAAGTAAGAATTTTGGGAAATGAGTGAATTACAGGAAAGACTTTGCCAAATTTTCGACAGAAATCAAACTTGAAGAAAGAGAATTTAGGAATAGAAGGGCATTTTGGTCAAGAGTGCCCGGCTCCTGCCAGGTGTCGGACACGCACAGGGCTCGGTTCAGATTCCAAAGTGGAATTTGGGCCAGGTCCTATCAATGCATTAGCTTGTCGTTGTTAGTTAAATTGTACCTTCTCAAGGTAGTTACATCCCAATTGTTCTTGTTTCTTCCCCTTAATTATCTTGTTTCCAAAATGAATTCCATAAAAGGCAAAAATTGCCTAAAAAGAAAACACTTCTTAAATAAATTTCAACTCACTTTTAAAAACAGTATGATAATGACATAACTTACCCTTGAATCAATGTCTTTCACATGTCAAGCCACAAGTCTACGTTTCAGGGATTACTGAGCTGCATCAATCCTGCCAGCATCAATTATGTCCTTAGGCTTTCTCAAAGCACGTTTACAGACTATGCTAGCATATACTAGAGTTTATGCTAGTGTCTAGAAAATGCCAACACAAATTTTCTTACAAACAGACACATGTACGTAGAAATTGTTAGAGATTGGAAGTTTTTATCATTTTCTCTTCCAGTCTCTCCTTCACCACTCACTAATACAGATTACTTGTAACAACCCGGTCCTAAATTAATAGTTAAATATTAAATTATTCAAGAAAAAGACAATTTTATCCCCGGGATTTAATTAAATGATTGAAGAGTTGACTTTTTATTGGGGGAAGATTAAATAATTAAAATAAGAGGAAATAAGTTTAAATGAGGAAAGAAGTGGAAATATATAATCAAATAAAATGATTTGAATTAATTAAGGTTTTTGGAAATTAAAGTATTATTTAATATGAAAGGGGCAAAAAGGTGATTTTAAGTTTGGGAGGGAATTTGGGAATTCCGATTGGACCGTTGCGTAGAGCACGTCGAGACGAGTTCGTAGACACGTAGTGTGCTCGAATTGGAGTTGTAACGAAGAAATGGCGAGCAAGAATAGGCCAGTGGCAAAACCGTAAATATTTCGAAGTTTAGTTTTTTTAAAACCCAGAATTTCCTCACTTAGGGAGCTTGACCAGAAAACTTCAGATCGGGATTTCTCCCAACTTCGACCTCCGTTTCAAGCAAGACCGGTCCCAAACGAATCACCACACTTCCCTCTTCCTTCGCCACCTAGATCCGCCGCCGTAGTCACCGGAATCAGCCATGCAACAGGCGGTTTTGGACAGATTTTGCTTCAACTTTCGTCGGCCATTTCTCCCTCCTACGGCCACCAAACCGGTCGAATAAGGTATGCTTTTCCACCTATTTATTGAGCTCTAGCTGATGGTTGGGTAGGAGTTGATAGATTTCTAGCGTTAATAGGTTGAATCTCAAATTGGATTTTGGGCGGTTTTGGGATCGCAATTTAGGCCTTTTCCAGTCACTTTTTGGGGTAGGTCCAAGAACAAAAGTGGTTCCAAATTCGGTGTTTTATCTAGGGTAGGAGTTTGGGCCGGCGGTTTGGAGAATTCTCGGCCGCCGAAATTTATTATGTACACCCACGCGCTGCCGGCGCGTGTGCGGTGCGTGGGCTAGGTATCAGGGATCACTTTTGTTCCTAAAACGATCCTCGTATCCTCACGAGGGCATAGGAATTTGCGGATTTCAATTTGGATAACGTTTGAACCCCGAACGGATCTCGCCTATTGTGCGATATCCGGGTTCGATACATTTGAACTGTTGGATCGTAGTCAATTCCATATATGTTGATCTAGATATTTCCAGGATCGTATAGGATTTAACGGATCCTAAAATGGAGTCCCGGATACTCCAGAAATGCCAACCATAGGGCGTGGTTTATAGTAACCGTCCGATTGTACGATCGTGATTAATCCGATTGTCCGACCAAGACCAAATTTTCGGGACATGTGTCCTAGGCTTATTGGAACCTTTAGGGACTCCTGGATTTGTGATAGGAGGTCGTGGGCCCCGCAGGCCTGATTGACCAAGTTTAGGCGGTTTGACCCCTCGGTTGATCGTGAGTCTTTTGAGGTAGTTATATCCTTTGAGAAGGGTTAGAAGGACCATGTAAACGAGTCCTGACCAGGAGTGAGTGATCTGAATCAATTTATCAAGAAATTGATATAAGGCCAGGAATTAGATTGTAAACTAAAGGAAAGTATTGATATAAGTTTGGGATACGATTTTTCAAACCCATCACAAGGGTACCCCCTAGTTACTTGAAACAGTGTCGTTCATAAATAATGCCCCACGAGTTTCGGGGACGCATGAACCGTGTGGTCCGAGGAATGCGGCTCGTTTAGAAGTGGTATCTCCGAGACCTGTGAGGATTGCGGCTCAGATTGAAGAGTTATCTCTAAGACCTGCGAGTATTGCGGCTCGGATAGAAGTGGTATCTCCGAGACCTGCGAGCATTGCGGCTTAGATTGAAGAGTTACCTTTGAGACCTGCGAGTATTGCGGCTCGGATAGAAGTGGTATCTCTGAGACCTGCGAGCATTGCGGCTCAAATTGAAGAGTTATCTCTGAGACCTATGAGTATTGTGGCTCGGATCGAAGTGGTATCTCCGAGACCTACGAGGATGGAATTGACGGATTATAAGGAATTGACGGAACATGAATGGGGGTACGCCTAGGTGGAGAGAGTTTCAGTTCTGAGATATACTTAAACTAAAATAAAGGGGGTTCAGTGTATGACATATTTATATTCAGTGTATGAATGATACGAATATTTGGAAGAACTACGTATGGCTTGATCCCTCGTTAAGGGTACATAGGCAGCCTAGAGTTAATAGGTGCAGCCATGAGGTCAAGTAAATAAAAGGTAGTCCGGCTAAGTTTTTATGAAATCTAACTTTGTTCTAGGGATGTTCTAAGAAATTGAATTGAATGTTAGCATAAAGTTTTATTCGATTTATTGAGGCCTGAGGCCAGAATGATTTGATGCCTGATTTCTGGATTTAATTCGATACATGCTGGTAGTTGGGTATATATAAATATATGTGCTTGTTTTACAGGTGGTAATTTTTGGGAAATGTTCAACTTACACGGGAGACTCTGCCGAATTTTCGGTAGAAGTCGCACTTGATTTTCATTAAATTTTAGTTAGAAGGGCAATTTGGTCATTTGTGCCCGGCAACTGCCAGGTGTCGAACACGCACAGGGTTCGACTTGGATTCCAAAGTGGAATTTGGGTCGGGTCCTGTCATTACTCATATGATGAGTTTACAAAACCTAGTTCTCTACTCTCCCAAAGACTATACTTCTTCTCAAAAGACTAGATTGTTAGGTTTAGGATTCTTAGAATTGGCTTTCCTTGCCAAACATACACTTTCATGTAATTTCTCTTAGCTCATCTTTAGAAATTAGGCATTGGGTATTTGTCACAAAGTTGAAGTACATTGAAGGGCTTATGAGGCTATGAAACCAAGGTAATTTGTGCATTCATTTATAATGGACATCATTAGGAAGATCAACATTTGCATCCATACTTTGTTGAGATGACTAGTCATCTAGGGCAAATCAGCATTTGCATCCATATAATTTGTCGAGATGACTAGTCATATAGTCCAATATTTCCAGCACGTGATTTTGCTTATTATAAGTTCAATCATTGGCTGCCAAGTGTCCTTTTGACCTACCAAAATGGTTGGGGCTGGTCTGGACCCATCAACTCTCTTATTTACATTTTTCGAATGGGTTTTTAGAGAGAGAGAGAGAGAGTTCTAGTGAGAGATGGTGCATAAATTAGGTTTTGGTTTTTGGGAGAAGAGTTCATGAGTTCTTGAATTCCTTTTGGGTTTTCATTGAAATTTCATTTCTTAAACTTTTGTTAGTGATACAAAGTTTTCATCTCTCATCTCTTTCATTTTCATCATTTTGGAAAACTTGGTTTTCTCTTTGGTTCGTCTAAGAGTGTTCAGGGATAAGAATAGGTTTTTAAGCTTTCATTTTGAAAGCTACTTCTTTTTGAGAAAATCTGACCATAGCTTTGCATATCAAAGTTTTAATCTCTCATCTCTTTCATTTGCACAATTTTGGAAAACTTGGTTTTCTCTTTGGTTTGTCTAAGAGTGTTCATGGCTTCTGGAAATGAGGTTTTCAAATAGCTTTTGAAATCTGCTTCTATTTTCGAAATCCACTTCACCCATTGAGAATTTTTTAGGGTAAAACTTTTACTTTGCATTCTCTACTTGGTGAGTTTTGGATTTTCATTATGAGATTTTGAAAATTGATTTTTCAAATTTGTTGTGGTCTTTTGAAATTTGCATCTAGGGTTTAGTTTACACACTTCATCATCCTAGCTGGATCAGATTCTCTGTTGATTTCTTCAAGAGGATGATTTCTTGAAGAAATTGACCATTTTATTCTAGAATCTATATTTCATTTATCGATGACCATCCAGTGCTGAGTTGTGGTGCCATGGGGTGAACAAGCTGATGGACTAGCTGTCATTTCCATGAAGGACAAGCTACTAGCTCAATTAAGTTTGGAGAAGAAGGTTGAACAGGGATTAGTGCTCATTTCCTAAATAGACGTAGGATTGTTTGAGCTTGTGATTACTTTTTCTATAAGAATCTTCTTGACTTAGTATATTTCTTGGTCGGAGTGATGACCCCTATTTTTTTCCCAATGGTGGGTTTCTGGGTTACAAACATTTCTGGTGTGATTCTTTATTTATATGCCTAGTCATAGTGTATGTGTTATATTTGAAATGCTGATGAATATTCACACTTATCACTCTAGTTGTTGCTAGCACAGGGGATGCCTAGATTGATGGGTCCTTTTGAGTGCCTAGGTTGTCACGTAGTTATCTTCTGGGCTTGCAAGGATTTAAATATTTAATATCTTATGCATCTATCACTACTATAAAAATGGAAAAAGACGACCAGAAAAAGACGACGGTATAAGATAAAACCGTCGTTGTATTTAAACAGACGACGGTATAAAAAAAACCCGTCGTGGATAAGTTCCTTACTGTTGAATATTTTTAAAAGACGACGCATACAAATAAAAAAGCGTCGTTTTTAAAAAAGGATTTCTTCAGAGATAAAATCTGACCAAAAAACAACGACAGCAGGTATGAATCCACCGACGTAGAAAATAAAGACGACAGTTCACCAAAAAACCTGCCGTGTTAACTCCTAACTAAACACGACCAACTGTTCTTAATCCGCGTCGTATAATATAATGGAATCCACGTCTGTATACTACGACGGTGCATTCTCTGTAAACCGCCGACTTATTATTTTGGAGTATACTACGACGGTGCCTACAACACTACTGTCGTTTTTATTTACCACGTCCTAAGTTCAAATTACCGTCGTATTTGTTTAGTTTATACGTCTGCCTTCTCTGTAAACCGCCGTCTTATTTTTATAACTTTTTAAAATTAATTAAATTTTCTTTTATTTTGGTAATATCTTTCTTAACACAAAACAAAATTTAATTCTCAATCCTCAACAACATTTTCATCTTAAAAGGCAAAATCTCTTCGTGTTAAATATTGATCAATATTTACACAATATATGTACACAAATTTGGCAAATACATCGTGGTTTCTTTTCTGCCTTCACCCTCAGCTTGTTCAACTGTTTCTTCCTCTCATATGCAAGCTGGGCCCTCTCCTTCCTCTTGTTCTCAAGCTCCTGCACAGCCACAGATGAATATCTAATAATTTCAGAAAATCAAAATCAACAAAGTATGAAAAGCTCACTCCTCGATTCCCATTTTCATCAAAATCAACTGTTTCTTCAAAACTCCTGTGTAGCAAGGGTGGAACCAGACTTAGAACCTGTTGTGGGTTGTGCCCTCGTATGCCTTCAAACGGGCAAGTGCGGCTGCAAACCCATGCAGGTTCTAAGGCTGGTTCCACCCTTGCTACACAGGAGGATGTAGCAAACCCATGGGAAGTGAGGAATCATTCTGCAAACCCATTTGCTTTCAGAAAGACAATTTCTTGTGAGGGTTAAAAAACGCGTGAAAAAATGCTATTTAAACAAAATAACCGTAAATATCCACGTCGGTTATAATATAAATACCAACGTCATATTTGAATAATCAACATCATAACTACATCGGAAATCCAAAAGTCATTTGGCGCGTATTAAAAAGATAACTACATCGGAAATTCAAAAGTCATTTGGCGAGTATTAAAAAGAGAACGACGTCGTTTTATTAAAATACCACGTCATTTTATTAAAATACCACGTCATTTTATCAGAACCCAAAGTAACCACGTCAGTTTATTAAAATACACAGTCGTTGAATTTATAAGTACAACGTCAGTTTAGAGAAACAAAGCACCGTCATAACCACGTCGGAAATCCAAAAGTCATTTGGCGCGTATTAAAAAGAGAACGACGGCGTTTTCAGAATCGCAAAGTAACCACGTCTGTTTATTAAAATACACAGTCGTTGAATTTACTTGTACAACGTCAGTTTAGAGAAAAAAAGCGCCGTCATAACCACATCGGAATTCCAAAAGTCTTTCGGCAGTTGTGATAACCACGTCATTTATGAATTATCTACCGTCGTTATAACTAAATAATACGGCGGTTTTTTAATAACAACGTCATTGTATTGAACTCTGGGAAAATATATAAACTTTTCGTCACCTGACCTAATATTTTACGGTTTTCTCTTCCCGATAAAGTGTCGTAGTTTCCCTCTCATTTCCCAAATCACCATTTTCGTCACCTGACCTAGCATCATCGTCTAAATCATCGTCTTCATCTCCAAATCACCATTTTGGTCTTCGTCTTCGTCGGAAGGAAACATTTCTTTGCACGCCGGTGTTATTCAAGGTTTTTTCTCACTCTCTTCCCTTTTTTTACTTTTCATTTGCATGCCGTAGTTGTCTGGAAACAAGATTCTGTCAAATTGAAGAAATCTTTCACTGGTTTTGATTAAATACATAAGTAGATACACTCACGACGCCAAAAGACGACAGTTCTGTCTTGTTTTCGACGATAGAATGGACACACCACGACGGCCGTAATGCAAACTGCACGACGGTGGCTAAAAACCGTAATGGTGTGACAATTAATACGTCGGAAACAAGATAAAACCGTCGTCTAGTGAGAGAAGAACACTCGTTTTGTAATTTTAAACCACGTCGGTTATTGTTAATAACCGACGTAGTTTATGCACATTTACGTCATGAAATATATAAAACCGTCGTCTTATTTTCATTCATGATCAAAGAGACTATTTAATAGGACGTCACTTTTTTAGTGTTACCATCGTTGTTTTGTATTATTACGTCGTTTCTTTTTAATAACCGACGTTGTTTTCCTGGCAGATTAATCAAAAATGGTTTCGGAATCTCAAAACAAGGAAGCTGAAGCGTCAAAGGCCAAAGCAGGTTCAATGGCACAAGGGGATGAACCCAAAACAGGTTCAGTGGAAGTTGAAAAATCAACTCAAAGCAAACCCTCGAAAAAGATGAGATTTTCCTCAACCTCAGAGAAGGACTCGAGCACAGCCACATTTGTTGAGGAGCCAAAATCTGGCCGCGGTATCAGCACAATGAGCCGTGTTGTGAAGAGGAAAATTGAGAAGGTTAAGCCTGTGGTTGAGTTCAATAAAGATGGCAAACCACATGGCAAGGCTGCTGTTGAAATGCAGTCTTTCATTGGTGTTTTGGCACGCACCAGAGTCCCTCTTATGGACAAGAAATGGAAACAATTACCCAAGGACGTGAAGGAGCAGATTTGGGAAGCTGTTCAAATGTCCTATGTTATTGGGGATAGTTACAAGAACTTGGTCTTGCAGTCTGCCGCCATAAAATGGAAGGATTTCAAGTATAACGTAACTAGGCAGTATATCCTTCCTTACGCACATGACAGGGAGAGGTTAAGAGAAACCCCTGCGCTTTATAAGTTCATAGAGAAATCGCAATGGGATGCCTTCGTAGCTTCAAGGTTAACCCCAAATTTTGAGGCTAAGCATGCTGAGCAGAAGGAGAGGAGGGAGAAATTGGAGTACAACCATAGGTTGTCCAGAAAAGGGTATGTTGGTTTGACGGACCAATTGGTAGAAACCATGCCCGAAGGTCAAGAAATCGATCGAGCTGTTCTGTGGAAGAAAGCAAGAGAAGATAAAACAGGAAACATCCCTAATCCAAAGGCTGCAGAGAAGGCAAAACTAATCGTAAGTCTCACTAACTCTGTTCTAAATTTGAAAAACAGAGTGTTTTATTTTGGTATAGACGTCGTTTATCTTTACATAAGCGACGTTATAAAATGAACACCACGACGGGCTTAATTTACGGACGTTTAAAAATGAATAGGACGTCGGTTTTTGAATAAAGTAGACGTCTAGATAGAATTAATACGACGGATTAAATTATTCTATGAACTGCATTTTTGTTTTAAGTTTACTCACGCACACACTCTCCCTCTCTCTGTCTATTTCACTGAAATTTGTGGTGCACAATTTCTGGAAAAGAATGCATATTTCAATCGAGTTTTTTCACTTCTTCATTAAAACTTACGACGGTTTTATCTTATCTAGACGTTAGAATGCTTATACAACGACGGTAATTTTGTGCAGCTGTATGGAATTGGACATCTACGTTTGTTTGTTTAATAATCCGTCGTCTTACTTTGAATACTACGACGGTCTTTGATTTATGTCTTAATCTGTTTTATTTTGAATATACGACGTATTTTTATATACCGACGTTGTAAAGTATAAACAACGACGGTATTTATATACAGACGTTTTAAATTAATACCACGTCAATCATTTAAGAAAAACCGTCATTGTTTATAATTTACAACGTCGGTATATGTATCTGTCATACACCCTGCTTAGGTTCTAACAATCTCTCTTTCTCTCTTTTTAGGATGATTTGCAAAAGCAAGTCTCCGAAGGCACTCTGACTGTCTCCAGGAGCAATGATATCTTGACTCTGGCTTTGGGAACCCCCGAGCATGGTGGGAGAGTCAGAGGAGCTGGTGCTGGCGTTACCCCAACTCAGTTCTTCAATTTGCCGAAACAGCAGAGAGTGAAATTTGGTGACAAATTGAAGGAAAGTGTGAGGGAGACAGTCAGAGAAGAGACCTTGAGGATTGAGGCGAAGTCAAGGGAAACTATAATGGAAGCAGTCAGAGCAGAGAGGGAGGCTATGTTGGCATATATCCGTCAACTAGTTCCTAATTTTGATCCCAGCCAGATGCTCCAAACCCCAATTTCTCCAAGGACTCCAATTCCTCCAATTATTTTACCCCCTCAAGATCAAAGCCCAAAAAATCCAATGTCTGATAAGGCAAGCTGCTCTGGGGCCACTAATATCAGACCCCTAGCTTTGGAATTAGAAGATCCGAAGCCTGAAGCTGATACTGCTGTAAAAGAGAAAGAGGACACGGTAAAATCTCTGCTATTTTCTATTTCTGCTTTTTAAATTTTAAAAAGACGTCGCTCCTTTTAATAGCCGACGTTAAAATTTAAAATAACGACGGTATATACGTCTGTTTCTTACAAGACACGTCGTGTTTCGTTAAATACCACGACGCTTTTATAAACCGTCGTCTATTTCATGATTTCATTAGAACGACGGTTATCTATTTACCGACCTTTCTATAGTATAGCGACGTTATAAATTCAATACAACGACGATTATCTATTTACCGACGTGTATAACCTTTCCACCGTCAGTATTAACTAGAAACCGTCGTTTATATTATATACCACGTCTGTTTTTTGTGTTTAGTTAGAGTCGTTTATTTTAGTTCACACACAAACTAACTTATATTTCTTTATTAATTTCTTTTAACAGGATCTCTCAAAGCTAGACATGCCGCCTCCTCTGTTAGCCTTATGCCAACATTTCCGGACCAAGTTGTTGCCTGGTAACGAGGCTCTAACAATTCACATGCCCAAGGAAGTGTTTGGCTTTGAGCATGATACCTTCCTCTTCACTGAAGATGTTTTGCAGTTTGGTTCCATGGTTGAGATAGGAACCACAGTGATATCAGTATACATGAGGTAATTCTCCCTAATCCCATTTTGTTTTACATTTTCCTTTCTTTTAAATTAAAATCTCATTTAATTGACTTTCATATATTTAGGTTCCTATTTGACTATTTAAAAATGGCAAATATTGTAAACCTTGTTGGCCTCGTGGACCCTGGGCTAGTGAGCTCTGGAGCTGGATCAATATCTGTTAATGTATGAATTTTGATTAATTCTTTTGGCTTCCCTTGACAATTTTGTAATAGGACTTTTATATGTATTTATCAAGCTCAAGGATAGATTAAGTTTAGCATCTCTAAGTGTTCTTAACTCTCATCTATCCTATGGAGTTTCAAGCAATTTGACAAAGGTAAATCATGCATTGCATATCATGCATTAAAACTGTTTTCATAAAAGATGACTAGTAATCTTTGCTCAGTGCGATTTCCAGCTGGTTAACCATCTGTTTTGTCCTATTCTATTTTCTCTCTCTGCTGCCATGTGTCAGTCTGACCTAAGGGATTCTTTTGTCTGTAAAAGCAAGTAAATCCCTCATTTGGAAGCCGTCTCTTTTGTGTGGAAGTTTTGGAAAGATTGGGTTTCCATCTTTCTCTTCTTCTTCCTCAAAGAGTAAACCATATATTTCATCTATGAGTTTTTCTAATTGATTTCTTTTTGAAAAACTGCTTTTGAAATATGAATCTGCATCTAGCTATTTAAATCATTCTCTCATATAGATCTAGATCGGATTCGTGACTGATTTCTTCAAGATGGTTTCTTGAAGAAATTGGTCTTTCTCCCTTGAATCCAAAGTTTGGTTTCGGTTTGAGTTGGAGCTTGCAAGCTAGTGCCATGGGATGAACGAGCTGGAGTAGGAGCTGCCATAGCCATGAAGAACTGAGCTTCAATCTTTGCTAAGTTGGAGAAGAAGATTGCACAAAGGAGGTAAAACTCATCTTCCTAAATAGATCTAGGTTTTGCTTGAGCTTGCTTGTATTCCTTTGTAAGAATCTTTTTCTACTTAGTGGATTGCCTAGTCGGTTGATGACTCCCAGTTTTTCCCAATGGTGGGTTTCTGGGTAAACAAAACCTGTTTTGCATATCTGTAAATTTATCTGGGTTTCTGTTCTTGGTGGTTGACTAGTCATCTATATATGCTGTTTGCTGTTTACTTGATATTGATGACTTCACACACTTTCACCATAGTTGTTGCTAGCACAGGGGATGCCTAGATTGATGGGTCCTTCTGAGTGCCTAGGTTGTCACTAGTAATCTTCTAGGACTGCAGGTACTCTGTGGCATACTCTGTGTGTTCTCTTGATTGTTGAGTTGTTGTGTCTTGTTTGTTTAGTTAAATTTACCCCTCGTCACCTAAGTATCAATTTCAATATCAGACCGAATAAAAAACTGTCAAACCACCTGAATACAGCAGATGGGAATCAATTTTTCTTGGTCCCTTATAATCCAGGGTTAGTACCATTTAAAGTATTTTCCTGAGCTTCTAATATTTTTCTTTCTAATATGAATCATTATGTGCAGGGGTCATTGGGTGATGGTAATTGTGAGACCATTAACGGAGACTGCCTATTACATGAATTCACTGCCAAAATGCATGGTTGACGACGACATGAAAATATAGTGAATACGTAAGTTGATTTCTTCTGATTTAAGATTTTTCCTATAAAGTATTTAAATAAACAACGGTTTTTAATAATACCGACGTTATTATAAAATATAACGACGGTAAGATATTACCGACGTTTTAATTTAACTACTACGTCAGTATTTTCTTAAAAACGTCGTTTTAATTTAACTACCACGTCGTTTGCGTTTTATTTAAGAACGTTTTAATTTTTTCTGCTCAATTTTTTGTCATACGACGTTTTTTACTCTTACCGACGTTATAACGTTACACAACGACGGTTAGGTTTTACCGCCGTTTTAAACAAAATATAACGTCTTGGTTTAAAAAACTCCGTCGTTTTGACTGATTAACCACGACGGTTACTATTTGTATTTAAATTTTTTGTTTTGTCATTAACACCCTTTGTTTTCTTGTAACAGGTCAATTAAAATGTTTAACATTCATATAAATAAAAATTCACGTAAACAGCAGGCCATTTGGAAAAATCTACACGGCACTCCTGAACAACCAACAAGTGTAGAGTGTGGCTATTACGTGATGCGATTCATGAGAGATATAATTCATGATCCAGACCTAAATTTCGAGAAGAAGGTAAAACACAACATTTTAGATATACTTTCTTTATTTTACTACGTCATATTTTTGTTTAAAACCGTCGTTTGTATCCTTATAACACGTCGGTGTTTTGGTTTATTTTGCAGTTTGACAAGAAAAAAGATAAACTTCAGTATAAACAAGAGGATATTGACGAAGTTAGGCATGAATGGGCAGAATTCGTGAACAAGCAATTACCGAAGGATAATTGATGTAGATAAATATTTATGAACAATGTTCAGGTTTAATTTAGTTTATTTAAAATGTACATAAATATTTTGTTGTAATCAAGCGAACAAAAATCAAAAAAATTAAATTTTGTTTTAAAACTTGTTTAGTTCCCAAACACCGACGTCTGATTCTAATTTACACGTCTCATACGTGTACACAATGGTCGTCTTGCAGTAAATGGAAATATAACATCGACGGTAATTCTTAAAAACGACGTGTAATAGTCATAACAACGACGGTTTATAATTAATTCATCCTGTATAAATGAATTTGTACTCATATACTACGTCCGTTAGTATAACCTTATCGACGTCTTAATATTATACAAAGGCGGATATTCTTAAATATCCGCCTTTGTATATTTAAACAACGTCAGTTATATACACCAAAATGACGTGTAATAGACATAACAACGACGGTTTATAATTAATTCATCCTGTATAAATGAATTTGTATTCATATACTACGTCGGTTAGTATAACCTTATCGACGTCGTAATACTATACAAAGGCGGATATTCTTAAATATTCGCCTTTATATATTTAAACAACGTCAGTTATATACACTAAAATGACGTGTAATAGTAATAACAACGACGGTTTATAATTAATTCATCCTGTATAAATGAATTTTTATTCATATACTACGTCTGTTAGTATAACCTTATCGACGTCGTAATACTATACAAAGGCGGATATTCTTAAATATCCGCCTTTATATATTTAAACAACGTCAGTTATATACACTAAAATGACGTGTAATAGTCATAACAACGACGGTTTATAATTAATTCATCCTGTGTATATTCTTAAATATAGTTTCAACGTCGGTTTATTATGTTGAAAGTCGTTGTAAAGGGATACAACGTCGGCTAGGTCATTTTTAATTTAATTTTTATTGACTTTTATATTTTATTTAAATCCATATTAAATTCATAACTAAATCCAAAAATTAAACTGAAAACTACCAAGCATTGGAATATTGCCTCTATCCTAAAGCTTTAAAAAATATAATTTTGGAAATATTTTTTTATTGTATTTAATTACTAATATTAATAATATATTCAAAACAAAATCCGAAAAATATACCGGCAAATTCTATGCACAGATTGAGACAATATCTTGCCCGTTAAGGCCTAAAAAATGTAATTTGAGTTTTCAAAGTTCAAATGATAACAAAATTCAAACAAATTTAGAGACAAAGCATGGTACTCCTTATACTTTACATAACATAACCCTAAGGTTTATGTGATCCATTGGTGCCCATAAATTCAAAATTATGAAATCCATATTTTAGCCTACTATTGTAGAAGGCAATGTTGTAAGGAATCCATAGCAATTTTCGGTTCATTTTTCTTGTACTTGTGTATTTTTTAAAAATTATTTTAAAATTTAGGGTTTAGGGTTTAGGGTTTAGGGTTTTTTGAAACGACGCCGGTTTTCTCCCGCTGTTTTTGGTCAACTACATTAACAAAGACTAATTGAATTCGGTTTACGACGTCGGTTATAAAATAGCGATGTTCTTAGTGTTTACAACGTCGGGATTTTATAAAAACCGCCGTTGTAAGTAATTATTAGATGTCAGTGTAAGTGTTGACCGTCGTGGTTGAAAAATGCGGTACTTAAAAATTTTTGACCGCGACCTAAAATTTTCAGAATTTCCCTTTAACCCTCAAATAGTTCATTCTCTCTCTTCAAAATAAATTTGTCTGAAAGTTTTCGTTCTCCCAGCTCTCTCTCAATATCCATGTAAGTACAACTCTAGTCCCTTTAATCCTAATTCTCTCAGCTCTCTCTCAAAGCATTGGGTACGTAGATTCTCCAAGATCTCTCTCAAAGCATTTGGTACGTAGATTCTCCAAGATCTCTCATTGGGTACGTAGATTCTCCAAGCTCTCTCTCAAAGCATTGGGTACGTAGATTCTCCAAGCTCTCTCTGAAGCAGTTGTTATATTCTCGCAGCTCTCTCTCAATATCCATGTAAGTACAACCCTAATCTCTTCTTAAATCCATAAATGTTTTCGTTGGTAGCTATATTAGGGTTTTGGTGTTTGCAATCTTGTAATAATTGCTCTCTGTTTGGGTTCTTTTATGTTTGTTTGGCCATGGGTTCTTGGAAAAGGAATGGGGATGGGAGATTTAAGCTGTTTTTTTTCTAACTACGACGACGGTTGAAGGATCAAACCGTCGTCCAAATGTTTATTATACGTCGGTTGTTCATTTACTCCCGTCGTCTACGTTTTAAGCCGCAACTGGTAGCCTAAAGACGACTGTTTCTCCAAAAAACGCCGTCTTTAGGCTACCAGAACACCGTTCAAATTTCTGGGTTTGGGTATCTTAATGACGACGGTGACTATAGATGCCGTCGTCGGAATGTATATTAAACGACGATTATGTTTTTAAACCGTCGTCTTTTCCATGTTTTATATTTAATTTTCATTTTGTTCTCTGCTATTTGAATGAGGTAGTGTTTCATTGCTGGTTTTTCCACTTTAATATATATATATTTATATGAATTTGATAGAGTGTGAGATGGATAAGTCATGGATGCATGCGGATAGAAGATCGAAGGCATATGCGTTAGGGGTGGAAGGATTTTTGAATTTTGCGTTAGAAAATCTTGGAAATACAACTGAGATTCGTTGTCCATGTGTTAAATGTGGGAATATTCGATTGTTTGGGGTTGGAATTATAAGGGAACACTTATACTTTAATGGAATTGACCAAAGCTATAAGATTTGGAGATGGCACGGAGAACCTTGGGAATGGACTACCAATGCTAGTAGAAATGTGGAAGAAGATGAGCAAAGTAGGTTCAGTTATGTTTCTGAAGAATTAGGGATGGATGATAATGATTTTGCCAATATTGGATCTGATCCTTCTGAGTTTGCCAATGTGATTGGGGATGGCGATGAACCCTTGTACCCTGGTTGCAGTAAGTACACGAAGTTGTCGGCTTTGGTGAAGTTATATAATTTGAAAGCAAAACATGGGATGAGTGATGTTTGCTTTACAGAATTATTGATACTTCAAGGAGAATTTCTTCCAGAAGGAAATACACTACCTTCCTCTATGTACGAGGCAAAAAAGACTTTGTCTGCTTTAGGGATGAGTTATGAGAAAATCCACGCATGTTCCAATGACTGCATTTTGTATCGGAAGGAGTATGAGAATGCAACTAATTGTCCTACTTGTGGTATCTCAAGGTGGAAGGAAACCAAGGATGGGTTCTTGAAAGAGGGTGTGGCAGCGAAGGTGGTGTGGTATTTTCCTCCAATTCCAAGGTTTAAAAGGATGTTTCAATCACATAAGACAGCTAAGAGTTTGACTTGGCATGCTGCAAGAAAATCAGTTGACGGTTATATGTCTCATCCAGCTGATTCCCCGTCTTGGAAACTTGTTGATGAAAAATGGCCCGACTTTGGTAATGATCCATGAAACTTGAGATTGGCTCTCTCATCTGATGGATTCAATCCCCACAGTTCTTTAAGTAGCAGATACAGTTGTTGGCCAGTTATGTTAGTTACATATAATCTCCCACCATGGCTATGCATGAAGCGGAAGTTCATGATGTTGACTATACTGATTTCCGGTCATAAACAGCCCGGAAATGATATAGACGTCTACTTAGATCCTTTGATTGATGATTTGAAATCTTTGTGGGATGGGATTAGAGGAGTGTATGATGCCCACATAGGAGAATACTTTACACTCAGAGCTGCATTACTGTGGACAATTAATGATTTTCCCGCTTATGGAAACTTATCTGGTTGTGTTGTTAAAGGATATAAAGCTGGTCCAATATGCGGCAATGATACACCTAGTCACAGGTTGAAAAATGGCCACAAAATTTGTTACATTGGGCATAGAAAGTGGTTACCAATCAATCATCCATATAGGAGGCAACGTGCAGCTTTTAATGGGAAACCTGAATATGGCATGCCCCCCGAGCCATTAACAGGAGAAGAAGTGCTGCATATGGTTGAAGATATTAATTACATATGGGGCTCTAAAAATGGGGGAAGTGTTGGTGAGAATGATGGTGACAGAGTTTGTTGGAAGAAGAAATCAAAATTCTTTGATCTCGAGTATTGGAAATACCTCCATGTGAGGCATGCCTTAGATGTTATGCACATTGAGAAGAATGTTTGCGATAGTATCATTGGTACATTGCTAGAGATCCTTGGAAAAAATAAAGATGGGATTGCTGCTCGGTTAGACTTATTGAACATGGGGGTAAAAATTGATTTGCAACCCGAGTATGGAGAAAGACGTACTCGCTTGCCTCCAGGGCCTTGGAATTTGTCAAGAGCAGAGAAGAGAGCGGTTTGCAATTCTTTTTATGGTATGAAGGTTCCTAAAGGTTATTCTTCAAATATAAAAAATCTTGTATCTTTAAAAGATTCAAGACTTCTTGGCCTTAAATCTCATGATTGTCATACCTTGATGCAACAATTGCTCCCTGTGGCAATTCGTTCTGTTTTGGAGAAGCCTGCAAGGTATGCAATAACTCAATTGTGCTTCTTCTTCAATGCTATATGTGCAAAGACGGTAGATGTTTCCAAGCTAGATAAGTTGGAAGAAGATGTAGTAGTTACTTTGTGTTTGCTTGAGAAGTACTTTCCCCCTTCATTCTTTGATATCATGGTTCATCTAGTAGTACATCTTGTCAGAGAAGTTCGTCTATGTGGGCTAGTATATTTTAGATGGATGTATCCGTTTGAAAGATATATGAAAGTGCTAAAGGGGTATGTTCAGAATCGTACTCGTCCCGAAGGTTGCATTGCTGAGCGGTATATAGCTGAAGAAGCTGTAGAGTTTTGTACCGAGCATTTATCTGATGTTAGTACAGTTGGAGTGCCTTCAAGCTAGAATGTGGGAGTTTCAAAGCCATTATCAGGTTGCACAGTGAGCTTAGTTGATATGGACTTGTTGAACCAGGCACATCTATATGTCTTGGAGAATATGGAGGAAGTCCTACCTTATATCGAGTACGTATGAGTTTAATTTTTCATATATATGTAGCCATTTTAAATATTATTACTCATTATATTTATCTTATATATAAGGGACCGTAATGCGTGTTTTTTTCGTGTCAATTGTAGGGAACATATGATCCACATCAAGACCACTTATCCGAAATTTAGAAAGAGAACAAAGTGGCTACAAGATAAGCACAATAGCACTTTCATTCAATGGCTACGTGTTAAGGTATATATGTTATTGAATGACATATTCAACTTATTTTAATTTTCTTTCTTTTTATATATATGTTAGATTGAATTAATATATATGTTTAATTTGTAGGTTCAAAGTGAATTTAATGGGGAAGATTATAATGGCATATCAGAAAATTTGTGGTGGTTAGCAGCTGGTCCAAGCATGGTAGTGCCATCATATAGGGGCTATCTTATTAATGGTGTCAAATTTAGCACCAAGGCACAAGATGATGTGCGAACTGTCCAAAATAGTGGAGTTTATTTACTTGCACATACTATGCAAGTTGCTAGTGCCAAGGATAAAAACCCTATTGTCTCCAGTATGGGTTTTTATGGGGTTATTCAAGAAATTTGGGATCTTGACTACCAAAAGTTTAGAATCCTAGTCTTGAGGTGTGATTGGATAGATAACACTTCGGGCCTTGTAGTCGACGAACTTGGATTTACCCTTGTAGATCTGAGTAAAATTGGACATAGGAATGACCAATTTGTTATGGCTTATCAAGTCAAACAAGTATTTTATGTTGACGACCCAATGCATCGTGGTTGGTCGGTAGTGTTATCAATGCCTAATAGAGAATATAATGATGTTATTGGTGATGATGTGCTAGATGATATTAGAATTGAGTGTGAGCCATTTTCTAGAGGGATACCAAATGTTGACACAGTTGATGACCTAGTGGGTGAGTTTGGGAGTGAGAATATTAGAGATGGGTGTGAAGATATATGGATTGATTGATTGTTGTAATGTATGACATTAGTTATGCAGTTAATTGTATGACATTAATTCATAGCTCTGTATATCATTTTAATTCCGATCACATTTTCATTCTGCAAGCTTTGGGCACAACAAATCAAAAATTAAAAAATAATCGGTTAAAGCTGAAAATACGTCGGTCAAGTTACAAAAATCGCAAAACGAGACGTCTTAAAAACAACCAACGTCGGGTTTTCACTACCGACGTGGAATGACAACGCAAAAATGAAATAAAAACCGCCATTTGAAAAAGAAAACACGTCGGTTAATTATAATTCATTTCAAAACGGTTAATATTGTTGTTTTTACGTCAATTCAAGTAAATATATGCCATGTTATATGTTTTAGACGTCCGTTTTTTTATTTAGTGAACGTAGTATTTATTAACCACGACGGTTTCTAAGTTTGACACGTCGGTTTTGTTTGACTTAGAGACGTTGATAAAACTATTTACGTCGGTTTTATAGTTGTTTTTGACATTTAAAATTATTTAAACATCTGTTTTTTACTAAAACCGTCGCCTATTATAGTCGAAAGGTCCCTTTTTATGCTTTTATTTATCAAATCGACGTCGGTTTTAGTTTTTTTTATGACGTGTAATATATTAACCATGTCGTTTTTTTGTGTTCAAGCCGTCAAAATCATTTTCAACGTCTATGGTGATATAAAGGGCCGTGGTTATTATTGTTTTTACGTCAGTTGAAGTAAATATATGCCATGTTATATGTTTTAGACGTCTGTTTTTTTGTTTAGTGAACGTAGTATTTATTAACCACGGCGGTTTCTAAGTTTGACACGTCGGTTTTGTTTGATTTAGAGACGTTGATAAAACTATTTACGTCGGTTTTATAGTTGTTTTTGACATTTAAAATTATTCAAACGTTTGTGTTTTACTAAAACCGTCGTCTATTATAGTCGAAAGGTCTCTTTTTATGCTTTATGTACCAAATCGACGTCGGTTTTAGTTTTTTTATGACGTGTAATATATTAACCACGTTGTTTGTTTTGTGTTCAAGCCGTCAAAATCATTTTCAACGTCTGTATTGATATAAAGGGTCGTGGTTATTGTTGTTTTTACGTCAGTTCAAGTAAATATATGCCATGTTATATGTTTTAGACGTCAGTTTTTTCATTTAGTGAACGTAGTATTTATTAACCACGACGGTTTCTAAGTTTAACACGTCGGTTTTTGTTTAATTAGAGACGTTGATAATCATATTTACGTCGGTTTTGTAGTTGTTTTTGACATTTAACATTATTTAAACGTCTGTGTTTTACTAAAACCGTCGTCTATTATAGTCGAAAGATCTCTTTTAATGCTTTTATGTATGAAATCTACGTCGGTTTTAGTGTTTTACAGACGTGTACTATATTAACCACGTCGTTTGTTTTGTGTTCAAGCCGTCAAAATAATTTTCTACGTCTGTGGTGACCGAAAAGGTCGTGGTTATTTTTGTTTTTACGTCAGTTCAAGTAAATATATGCCATGTTATATGTTTTAGACGTCAGTTTTTTCATTTAGTGAACGTAGTATTTATTCACCACGACGGTTTCTAAGTTTTACACGTCGGTTTTGTTTGATTTAGAGACGTTGATAAGCATATTTACGTCGGTTTTGTAGTTGTTTTTGACATTTAACATTATTTAAACGTCTGTGTTTTACTAAAACCGTCGTCTATTATAGTCGAAAGGTCTCTTTTTAAGGTTTTATGTATAAAATCTACGTCGGTTTTAATGGTTTACTGACGTGTACTATATTAACCATGTCGGTTATTTGCCGTCGTTATTTCATGTATGAAAAGACGGCGGTCGATTTCTCGTCGGTTGTAAACCATGATACACGACGGTGGATTACCGTCGTCTATTTCGTTTTTTGTAGTAGTGTATGTTATGCTTATATGTTCATATGTCTATGACTAGTTGTTGACTAGTTATATTGTCTCCAGGTTTATTTGATCATTGTTGTCATACATCTGTCCATTAGGGTTTTAATTTTTACCCCCTTCACCTAAATACCAATTTCATAGATCACTTTACCTCCATCTCTATGAAATGTAAAAAGTTGAAACTTCAATGGCAAACCTCGACAAAAGATGAACTTCCATCAGTTACGTTAAATTTGGATTTGATGAACTTAAGTGGTTTTACTTTCTCTGTCAGTGTTTGATGACTTAATTTGTTATTTACTTTTTTTTTGGGTAAACTACTAAATACCCCCCTGAACTATCACGCTTGTTGAAATCCACATTCTAAATTAATTTTTCAGCCAATTTAGCTCTCGTACTAAATTTTATCACCAATTTACCCACCACCATTAGTTTTTAGCAATTTTCATCCAAATTGCTGTTAAAAAAGTCACATGTCAGGCACATGATTCACTATTGAATTAAAAATGGATTTTTTTAACCTCTCTCTTAGGGCTCGTTTGGGAGTGATTGTGGATATATAGGCCAAAAAGAACTTCTATGGAGAAGCACGTGGGATGTACTTCTTTCCAAAAGTGATTATGGCCTATCCACAATCACTCCCCCAAACAAGCCCTTATTCTCTCTCTCTTTCTCTGCTAGTCTCAAACCCAAATGGGTTTTTGGCTTTGAACACAATTCCAATAAGTACTGGAGACCAGCAATTTTTTTTTTCTCTCTACTTCGCCAAAGAGCTCGAATGAGAGAAATCAATCGAAGAGAGAAGAGGTTAAAATCTGACAGATAGAGAAAAACATTGCCGATGAGTATTATTGGAATTTGCACTTTTCTTTTGCTCTGTCATTGTGCGAAAGATTCTTACTCTACAATTGTCATCCACACTGGTGCAGTGGTGCTGCTGCTGATGGTGAGTATTATTGGGATTTGCACTTTTCTTTTGCTCTGTCATTGTGCGAAAGATTCTTACTCTACAATTGTCATCCACACTGGTGCAGTGGTGCTGCTGCTGATGGTGAGTATTATTGGGATTTGCACTTTTCTTTTGCTCTGTCATTGTGCGAAAGATTCTTACTCTACAATAATACTCATCGGCAATGTTTTTTTTCCCCACCTGTGGGGATGGGGGAAAGAGAGAACATTTGATTTGAGTGAACTGAAAAAATACACAGTATACAGTGAAAGTAAAGTGATGATAATTATGAGCGTGTAAACTCTGTGAGTGGAAAGTAAAGATGATATCTAGGCCATGGTCACAAGATCTTGGTGATTTGGGTTTGTAATTCAGAATCCCCTCCCTCTACCCCCCGTCTCTTCTTCTTTATCCCTGTCTTTTGGGAAGTTCTCGGCCTCCCGACTCTACTAAGTTGTGCTTCTCGTTTTGGGGCTCGTGATTGGCTACTTGGTGTTTAATCGTGAGGATGATGACGTGGCCAGCGACGGAATACATGGACTAGATGAGAGAGATTTTTCAGCAGTTGTCTTGGTTTGGTATTGTTGGGGTAGGATGGGTTGAGGCCTAGGAGGAAGAAACAGGGAGAGAGAAGAAGAGACGAGGAGATAGAGAGAGGGTTTGCGAAGGGGAGCTGGGTAATCTGGTTTGCAGGGTTGGCACGTGCCATTCACGTGGTGTTTTTGACGGACATTTGGATGGAATTGTGAAAAAGCTAATGAGAGGGGCGAAATTGGCAAATAAATTTAATACAAGGGCTAAATTGGTTGAAAGATTAATTTAGGGTGTAAATTTCAACAAATGTGATAGTTTAGGGGGGTATTTGGTAGTTTACTCCTTTTTTTTTCCTTGATCTTCCACATTCAAGTAATGGAAATGTGTTCCACATTTTCCATTTAGTTGATTACAGAAAAGGAAAAGCAAACATGAGTTAAGCCCAAGGCACCGAACTTAGACTTCTCACCAACGTGAGGAAGAAAAATATGACAAACTGATATATTTAATACAAGCTCAAACTGTGCACAAATTAATATATGTAATGGAAGCTCAAGATTATTTCTGAAGCACATAATTTCTGCAAAATCTACAAAGTGGTGGGAGGCAGACCAACGAAAAAAGAGTAGCGAAGGCTTATAACTCTGGTAAAACAAGAGTGACTTGGACAGAATAATGTTACGTCGTGCTGAAGATTTTTGTGTTTCTTTAATTGGTTAAGTTTATATACCTTCATTTGAAGATTCTTTATTTGGGTTTCTTTCAAGATGAAAACCATATCCACAACCACAACCACAACTGGCAGACAATCTTTGGCTGTTCATCACAATTGGGCGACAATGAGAAGACAGAAAATGGAGTAATGTATGTTACCAGCAATCCACGACAAACTGACGTCTGCAAGCTTTCCGTAATTTAAGGAGGATGGGGAGGCTGGCTGCGCAATACTTATCACCTTAGCCACCACCTACACCACAAGACCAATATGTTGTAGGCCAGGAGGCTTTCCAATTTTAATATATATATATAGGGATATGATTTCCTCACTCCCCTTTTCTCCATTTATACTTCCTTTTGCTTTTTAATACTTTTTAATCAAATTTTTTTCCTTCTCTTTCCTATTCTACCCTTATTCTACATTAATTTCTTTTTACTTCACTTTTATATTAGTTCTTTTTATTTATACTTAATTTTATACTTAATTTTCCAACTTGCACTACATTTTCAGTATTTATTTTCCTTTAATTGAGTAAGAAATTAAGTTTTTTTTTTCCCATTTAATACTGAAAATGGAGTGTAAGTTAGAAAATTTAGTATAAAGAAAAAGAAATAATATAAAAGTAAAGTAAAAAAGAAATTAATGTAGGGTAAGGGTAGAGTAGGAAAGAGAATGAACAAAATTGATTAAAAAGTATTAAAAAGCAAAAGGGAGTGCAAGTGGAGAACATGAGAGTAGGGAAATCAGCTCCCTACATATATATGGATTGAAAAATTAAAATAAAAATCAATCTATTATCATATATATTATAAAATAAAGAGTACTGCTCCAAGGAAATGAGATCTTTTGTTTTCTGGGAATTTTCTGAACCAAGGAAAATCAAGTAAAATTAATAAAGCATAAATTGGAAAGGGAAAAGATCTAGAGGAGGCATTGTAGGATTGCTGATGCCAATAATTATACATGGACATATTTTTTTTGTTTTCAAGTCTTAGATGACATGTCGACCTAAAATTATTGTTCCTTGCGGGCTCTTCTCCACCCCCACTCAATTGAACACCTATTGTGTATTATTATTTTCAATATTGTCTCAAATTTAACTACTTCGGTACCTTTTTCCCACGTGCAACAATTGTATTTGATTCATAGTCATGTCTGATACATCACATCATCATGCCACTTGCCTCAAATGAATTTAAGTGAGTGAGGCAGTGGGAAGTAATTAAGCTCTATATTGGTGGGTGGAGTGTTACATCATTCGTCTATAAAATGGTGAAGCCAGTTGCCATTGTTACCATAAGAGCCAGCTCCGACTTTTTTTTTTTTTTTGGTAAATACAGCTCCGACTTTCTTTAATTTCTTGCTTCATATCCAGTAGCTACATCTGTTGCCAAGTTAATTTCAGTCCTAATGGGGTTTCATCTCCCACTCATCTTTGCTCTTCTCAGTGTACGCTCTGCAATTTGATTAACTTTTCCATTATCTCTCATTGTACTCTATATAAACGAAAGTTTTGTGTTCCTATAATTCTCTCCAATTTTATTTAGTACTTAAGTGTCGTACACTAATTAATTACACTTTGTGAGATTTGATTTTAATTAGAGTTCGAATTAATGTTGCAGCTAGCAGCGGTGGCACTGGCAAACCATGCTGCTCAACCAGCACCTCAACTTTACTGGAACTCAGTCCTGCCAAACACACAGATGCCAAGTGCTATCAGTGAACTTCTGCATCCTGGTTTGTGTTAATCACTCTAGAATCTTAGATATCTTTTCTACCTGCCATGTTACTAAAATTTGTTCGACCACATATTTATCGGTTAACTACTGTTTTCAAATTTATCATTAACCTGGACAAAAGTCATTGCATGAGAGTGTTTCTCCTAAAGTTGGGCTAATATTTAATTCTAGTGCATTTGTTTATACAGTTAAGCCTGACGTGGAAAATCATCACTGGGCTTCAGGGTCTAGCCCCCTTGCACAAGGATTCATAGCATGTAAGAACATACATGAGTAATTATAGTATGGTACTAGAGTACACACGGCAACATATTCACAAATGTGTTACTCACTCTTCAATCGGCTGATCACGTATTTTCCATTATGACGTATAATTTGCAGACTCCACAAATGAAGAAAAGAGCACAAATGTCATGAATGCTGTTGGGAATGGAAAGCTATTTGACCACAAACATCCCTCCTTTCATTACCAGACTTATGGTTCAACCCCTAACAATCAACTCCATTCTAAAAACGTAGCTGCTTTCTTCTTGGAGAAGGACATGCGCCCTGGCACAACAACGAACTACCAATTCCCTAGAAATTCAAACACGGCGACTTTCCTGCCACGCGAAAGTGCTCAATCGATCCCCTTCTCCTCTAACAAACTACCAGAAATTTTCAACCATTTTTCAGTGAAGCCAACATCTGTGGAAGCCAAAACAATTGAGCAAACAATCGAAGAGTGTGAAGCTCCAGGCATTAAGGGAGAGGAAATATATTGCGCCACATCTTTAGAATCAATGGTTGATTTTAGCACTTCAAAGCTTAGAACAAGAAACGTTCAAGCAATCTCGACGGCAGTATTGGAAAAAGGAGCCTCCATGTCCATCCACAAGTATACAACAATGCCGGGACTGAAGAAGCTGGCAGGTGACAAGGTCGTTGTGTGTCATAAGCAGAACTATCCCTATGCTGTGTTTTACTGCCATGCAATAAAACAAACAGCAGCTTATGTTCTCTCCCTGAAAGGCGATGATGGGGTGAAGGTTAAAGCAGTAGCCATCTGCCATCTAGACACATCAGAATGGAGCCCAAAGCATGTGGCCTTCCCAATCCTCAAAGTTAAGCCCGGAACCATTCCCATCTGCCATTTCCTTCCCACTGATCATATTGTCTGGGTTCCGAACCACAAATCTGCATGATCATCACTTAGCACTGTACGTATAATAAGCTTGGTCGGGTTGCACCCCTGTATAATTATCTCCCTACTTATTTCTGCCACTTCATGTGGTGTAACATATATGATGAGATGAAGTTTTTGGGATTAATGGTCGGGTTGCCTAAAAAACACAGATTACAGAAACTGCTTGAAATACCGATCATGTTTTCTCTTGTAACTATGTATTTTTTATATATGCTTTGGCTTTGTGGTTCTACTTAATTTCGTTCTCCCCAATGTTTGAGTGTTGAATTGTTACGTTGGAATGGGCTGCTAATTCATGTAGTTAGAGAAGCCTTCATTTATATCAAAGTCCTCGAACTATCAAGAATTAATGTATTCAGAAACATACAAAGTGTCAAAAAGTAAAGTGTCAAAAAGTAATGCACACTTGTACTTTGAATAATAAAGAAAAATGTTGAATAATATAGAATAATTTAGAAAGATAAAGAGAAGTAGACAAGTTAAAGTTACTAGAAACATCCTGCTAATTATATAATGTACTATAACTAGCCAAATCTAGAATAAGAAGAAAATTGTGGCTGAAAATGACTTTGGAAAAGTCAATTGCATGAGCAACCGAATTTTCCAAGCAAAGCTGCCAACTAGGGGTGGACATATAAACCGGAAAACCGGAAAACCGAACCAAACCGGACGAAAAAAAAACGGAAAAAACCGAGTTGACTAAAAAGTCAACAAAACCGGACCGGACCGGACCGGACCGGTTCAAACCGGTTCCGATTCCGGTTTTGCATGAGATAGCACCGGACCGGACCGAACCGGACCGGTCCACTATTTAATATATATTTTTAAATATATTATATATAATATACAATATAAAAAAATATTATTTTATTAGGCCAGTTCTATTTTGTTAGAATAGAACTGGCCATATCTGATACAGGCCCACTTTAGTTTTACGCAAATTAGGTTTTCGTTTTCCCTCAGTCTCTCCTCCTCTTCTCCTTATCGCTCTCTGTCTGCTTCTCTTCTCTCAGACGCAACACCACGCCGCTGCTCCTTGCCGCCGACAACGACAATCACGCAGCACACACCTCAAGTAAGTCATGATTTTATCACCTTCATTCCCAAATCTGATGGGATTTGCAGTCTCGTCGTCTCTGTGAAGGAACAGATGAAACAAATTTATTTATGTTTCAGTGATATTTGAATCGATTAAATTGGTTGGGGTTTCGTAATTCAGATTGCTCTCTCTTTTGGGTTTTTCTTTCCTTTTTCGTGGCATGCCCTGATTTTCGTATACATAGTGAAATTGAGGTTTTGATTGATTCGATTGTGTATTATTTGATGGATTTTGTGTTTGAGAGTTGAAAATGATGTGAAACCCTAAAGTGCTATTTGCTTACAAGTTCTCCTGTTTATTGCACCTTTAGTGGACATTCATGTTCTCTGATTCATTGTTATGATAGGCAACTGGGTGGCAACTTTTTTTATGAGAAATAATTTGTGGTATGCATAACAATTGTAATATGTAGGTGATTATGTTAGAATGAAGTCCTCTTAGTCAGAATGAAGGTGATTATGTTGGATGAATATGAGCAAATCTTAGAAAATCAAGTGTGAATCAATTAAGTTTCTATTGCTAAAGCTCAACATTACACCACATAAATGCACATTAGAAAACGACAGATTTTTGTTTTCAACAACAGATAAAGAGATGCTTTGCGTAAAGGCAGCCAATTTTGAGTTTTCAAACTATTGTATTCATTCTAGGTCTAGATATACTTTGAGTAAAAATATCTAATACTTTTAGTTGTTCTTTCTGTCCATCAAAATTAAATCCTTTCATTACCAAATTTCTGGATATATCTTATGCTTTTACTGATATTGACTATAATTAATGGATCTGTTATTTATGATGTTGTGGATCAGGACTTCACAGAGTACACAAACTTGGAAGAATGCATCACTTATTTATGTGACTACATAACAAGCAAAGGTCCTTTTGATGGTTTGCTTGGTTTTTCTCAGGTATGCCTCCATGTTTCTGTAAGACTTTTATGATCTCACCCTTAAGGGTATATTTTTTATTTTTTATTTTGGAAGAAATTAGGTTTTCAAATTGCTTGAAACTCTTGTCAAGAGCTATAAAAATACTTGGACTTTGATAGTTTATTTCACCCTTTGCTGTGAAAGCATGCTTTGTTGTCCTAAAGAGATATCTTTATCTTCCAACCCTGACTAGATAATATTGCTGCTGTATTAGATAATATTGCTGCTGTATGTTGATATTATTGTATGCTGCTGATTTTTGTATTGATAAATAATTAGGTGCTGATTTTTAAATATTAAAAGAAGAATGGACCAATTTGAGCAGGTGCTGATTTTTATATATAGTTTGCATGTTTGCCTAATGTTTTAATGTGTTTATGTTTTTATTTGTAGATCTTACAATTTTACCGGCACCTACCAACTCAAGTCCTTCTACGTTCCGGTGATCATTTAATATGTGAAGCCTTCATTGGTGTTATGTTTTAATTTTTGGCTTATATTTCGAACTTCTAATTTGGTTTGTAATTTAATTATCGATTTTTACATTGGGTTGTATAATTTTTAAGATTGTATGTTTGGATTGGATGGCCATGTTTTGTATGTTTGGATTGGATGGCCACATTTTGTATTTGGAAGTTAAAATGCATATGCTTGGCATGTAGAAATTATTTAAGTTGAGGCCAAATTTTTACAGGAATCTGAAACAGGGCTTTATCTTATATGCTACTGAAGCACAACACAAACAGATTTTTTACCCCAAAAAAAAAAAAAAAAAAAACCGGCCCAAACCGGAAAACCGGACCGGGCCAACCAGTTCGGGTTGGTCCGGTTTTTCCACCATTTTTATTAAAAGCCGAACCGAACCGGACTGGATGAACAGTGCTGGTTTCGGTTCTGGTTTTAGCTCCACACCGGACCGGACCGGACCGTGCCCACCCCTACTGCCAACTCTAGCTACTATATATATATAAGCTAGCAGCCCAATTTTGTATTCAAGTAAGAAAAGCTAAAAAACTACAGCTGTCCAACTCTTGCCATCAGCCAACCCCTTGTACCTTTCCTATTTCAATCAATAAAATAAAACTACTTCGTTACTTTTTCAAAAGTTTTCCTTTCCAAGTTAAGCTATTGTCCTAAACACTACTAACCCTTCTCTAAACCTCTTCTCTCTTAAACTAACAGTGGTATCAGAGCTTGTTTCGATCAACCTTGGGCGTTGGTTCACTCTAGTCCTCCATCATGTCTACCACTAGCCAAAACTCTGACCTATTTTCATTGGAGAAAACTATGACTTCTAGAGTATTAACACTACTACAAAAAGTGAAAAAGACGACCAGAAAAAGACGACGGTAGAAGAAAAAAACCGTTGTTGTATTTAAAAAGACGATGGTAACAAAAAATCGTCGTGGATAAGTGACTTAAACAACTAAAAAACTGAGGTATTGTTGAATATTTTTTTTATAACGACGCATACAAATAAAAAAGCGTCGTCTTATTAAAAAGGTTTTCTTCAGAGTTAAAGTCTGACCAAAAAACAACGACAACAAGTATGAATCCACCGACGTAGAAAATAAAGATGACAGTTCACCAAAAAACCTGCCATATTAACTCCTAACTAAACACGACCAACTGTTCTTATTCTGCGTCGTGTAATATAGTGGAATCCACGTCAGTATATTACAAAAGAATGACGTGTTAAATCAATGTACCATGATGCAAGAGATTAATTTATCGACTTATTATATTGGAGTGTACTACGACGGTACATACAACACTACTGTTATATTTGTTTACCACGTCCTAAGTTCAAATGACCATCGTATTTTTTCTATTTATACATCTGCCTTCTCTGTAAACCACCGTCTTATTTTAAAATTAATTTTATTTATTTATTTTGGTAATATCTTTCTTAATATCCACGTCGGTATATTACAAAACAATGCCGTGTTAAATCAATGTACCATGACCCGAAAGATAAATTTATCGACTTATTATTTGGGAGTGTACTACGACGGTGCCTTCTCTGTAAACCACCGTCTTAATTTTTATTTCTTTTTAAGATTTATTTATTTTTTAATTTTGGTAGCATACGAAAATTAAAATGAGATCCCAAGAGGTATGATATCTTACCATTGAGATCTTTGGATCCTGATCATAATCGAACCACCAAAGTGAGAAAGATAATATTTTAAATACACAAAATCCAAAAATAAACCTGAACTGAACTGACCACGGCAAACTTTGAGAAAGACAATGTTTTGAAAGCTAATGATGTGTGTGTTTTGGTGTCTTTGAGATACACTAAAACGCATACATTATTAACATCCAAATTATTGTCTTTGAGATGTATGTGTGTATGTGAGAGAGAAAGACGAGCCTCCAGAGAGGTCAGAAGAACTTGGAACCCTAAATGAAAACTGAAACTGAAAGAAAGCGTCAAATTTATACAATAAATCTTTACAACCCACGGCGGTACTTATACACATACCGCCGTCTAATTGTACACAACCATGTCGGTTATTCTTTAATGGAATCCACGTCGTATAATATGGAATCCACATCGGTATATTAAAAAAACGACGTGTTAAATCAATGTACCATGACGCGAGAGATTAATTTATTGACTTATTATTTTGGAGTGTACTACGACGGTACCTACAACACTACTGTCGTGTTTATTTACCACGTCCTAAGTTCAAATTACCGTCGTATTTTTTCTATTTATACGTCCGCCTTCTCTGTAAACCGCCGTCTTATTTTTATTGCTTTTTAAAATTAAGTAATTTTTTTATATTTTGGTAATATCTTTCTTAATATCTATCAGAAAGAACTATTGCCAAAATACTTAATATCTTTCTTGTTGCTTTAATTCTCAAGTCAATCCTCAACAACATTTTCGTTTTAAAAGGCAAATATCTACTGATCAATATTTAATAGGAGCAATATTTAAAAGGCAAATCTCTACTGATCAGATGAAAGCTTGCCCAACAAACAGTACTTTTGATTGGTTCAAAATAAACAAACGAGTGTGAAAAGCTCACTTGAGCCCAGTTTCATCAGGAATGACCATCCTCTTTTCTTTAACTCGTGAAAAAAATCATTTTAAAACAAATTATCGTAAATATCCACGTCGGTTCTATTACAAATAGAGACGTCATATGTAAATAATCAACGTCGTTTTTTAACAATTGAAGATGTATAAATATAATTAACCACGTCATCCGGTAAACTAAGGCCAACGACTTTTAAAATCAACAACGTCGGTTATGCATAAGGGGTAACATGTAATTCCACTTCTGCAAAGTAAACTTTTGTCGTGTATTAACAAGAGAACGACGTCGTTTTCTGAAACCCAAAGTAACCACGTCGGTTTCTTAAAATAAATAGTCGTTGAATGTTGAAGGACAACGTCAATTTAGATAAACAAGCGCCGTCATAATCACGTTGGAATTCCAAAAGTCGTTTGGCAGTAGTGATAACCACGTCGGTTCCGACTTATTTACCGTCGTTATACCTAAATACTAGGGCGGTTTTTAATAAAAACGTCGTTGTATTGAACTCTGGGAAAATATATAAACTTTTTTCACCTGACCTAATGTTCTACGGTTCTCTCTCACCGATAAAATATCTCAGTTTCCCTCTCATTTCCCAAAAGCAGCATCATCGTCTGAATCTCGTCATCATCTTCGTCTTTGTCTCCAAATCACCATTTTCTTATGTCGGAAGGAAACTTTCTTTGCACGCCAAAGGTTTTTTCTCAATCTCTTCCCTTTTTTTACATTTCATTTGAAAGCCGTCACTCTTTGAGGAAATCTGTCAAATTGAGGAAATCTTTCACTGTTTTTGATTAAATTCATTAGTCCATCACTCTCACGACGTCAAAAGACGACAGTTCTATCTTGTTTGCGATGATAGAATCGACACACCACGACGGTCGTTAAATCCGATCTAATGCAAACTGCACGACGGTGGTTAATAACAGTCATGGTGTGACAATTAATACGTCGGAAACAAGATAAAACCGTCATCTCGTGGGAGAAAGAACTGTCGTTTTTCCTGTAACACATCTCAGTAAGACGACGATTGTATTTTGTGTTTGACGTTGTAATTTTAAACCACGTTGGTTCTTAGGATGAATAACCGACGTGGTGTATACACATTTACGTCATGAATGAGATAAAACCGTTGTCTTATTTCCATACATGGTCTGAGAGATTGTTTAATAGGACGTCACTGTTTTTGTGTTACCGTCGTGGTGTTGTATTTAAGACGACGATGTTGTTTTACAACCGTCGTCCTAAATTAAATATCACGGCTGTATTTTTTCGGACATCGTTTCTTTATTATTACGTCGTTCTTTTTTAATAACCGACGTTGTTTTCCTTGCAGATTAATTAAAAATGGTTTCGAAATCTCAAAACAATGAAGCTCAAGTGTCAGAGGCTCAAAGGGATGAAGCCAAATTAGTTTCAAAGGCTCAACTAATTGAAGCCAAATCGGTTTCAAAGGCTCAAAGGGATGAAGCCAAATCAATTTCAAAGGTTGAAATGGATGAACGCAAATCAGTTCAAAGCAAATCATCGAAGAGGATGAGATTTTCTTCTACCTCCGATAAAGACCCCAGCACAGCCACATTTGTTGAGGAGCCAAAATCCACCCGTTGTATCAACACAATGAGTCGTGTTGTGAAGAGGAAAATTTAGAAGATTAAGCCTGTGGTTGAGTTCAATAAAAGGGGCAGACCACATGGCAGGCTGCTATTGAGATGCAGTCTTACATTGGTGTTTTGGCACGCACCAGAGTCCCTCTTGTGGACAAGAAATGGACTCAATTGCCCAAGGACGTGAAGGAGCAGATTTGGGAAGCTGTTCAAATGGCCTATGTTATTGGGGATGGGTGCAAGAAGATGGTCCTATCGTCTGCTGCCAAAAAATGGAAGGATTTCAAGTATAACGTAACTAGGTAGTATATCCTTCCATTCGCACATGACAAGGAGAAGTTAAAAGAACCCCCTCAGCTTTATAAGTTCATAGAGAAATCGCAATGGGATGCCTTTGTAGCTTCAAGGTTATCCTCAGATTTTGAGGCTGTGCATTCTGGGCAGAAACAGAGGAAGGATAAATTGGAGTACAACCATAGGTTGTCTAGAAAAGGGTATGTTGGTTTGGAGGACCAATTGGAAGAAACCATGGCCGGTGAAGAAATCGATCAAGCTCTTCTATGGAAGAAGGCAAGAGAAGATAAAACAGGAAACATCCCTAATCCAAAGGTTGCAGAGAAGGCAAAATTAATCATAAGTCTCACTAATTCTGTTCTAAATTTGAAAAACAGAATGTTTTATTTTGGTATAGACATTGCACGTTTAAATAACCGACGTTATAAAATAAACACCACGACGGTTTTTATTTACCGCCGTTTAAAAATGAATATAACGTCGGTTTTTGAATAACTCAGACGTCTAGATCGAATTAATACGACGGCTTAAATTCCGGAGACGGCCGTTTTGTTTTAAGTTTACTCACGCACACACTCTCCCTCTCTCTGTCTATTTCACTGAAATTTGTGGTGCATAATTTCTGGAAAAGAATGCTTATTTCAATCGAGTTTTTTCACTTCTTCATTAAAATTTACAACGGTTTTATCTCATCTAGACGTTAGAATATTTATACAACGACGGTACTTTTATGCAGCCGTATGAAATTAAGTCCTACGTCTGTTTGTTCAATAGTCCATCGTCTTACTTTAAATACTACGACGGTCTTTGATTTATGTTTTAATATGTTTGATTTGGAACATACGACGGGTTTTTTTCTCCCGACGTTGTAAATTATAAACAACGACGGTATTTAAATACCGACGTGTTAAATTAATACTACGTCAGTTATTTAAGAAAACCGTTGTTGTAAATGATATATTACGTCGGTTTATTTATTTGTTTTACACTCCGCTCAGTTTCTAACAATCTCTCTTTCTCTCTTTTAGGATGATTTGCAAAAGCAAGTCTCCGAAGGGACTCTGACTGTCTCCGGGAGCAATGATATCCTGACTCTTGCTTTGGGAACCCCCAAGCATGGTGGGAGAGCTAGAGGAGTTGGTGTTGGCGTTTCCCCAACTCAGTTCTTCAATTTTCCAAGACTACAGAGAGTGAAATTTGGTGACAAATTGAAGGAAAGTCTGATGGAGGCAGTCAGAGAAGAGACCTTGAGGATTGAGGCGAGGTCAAGGGAATGTATAATGGAAGCAGTCAGAGAAGAGAGGGAGGTTTTGTTTGCACAATTCCGTCAACTAGTTCCTAATTTTGATCCCAACATGATCAAAACCCCAATTTCTCCAATTCCTTTACCCCCTCAAGATCAAAGCCCAAAAAATCCAATGTCTGATAAGGCAAGCTACTCTAGGGCCACTAATATCAGACCCCTAGCTTTGGGGGTAGAAGATCCAAGGCCTGATGCTGATACTGTTGGAAAACAGCAAGATGACATGGTAAAATCTCTGATTTTTTTTTTTCTGCCTTTTAAATTTTAAATAGATGTCGCTCTTTTAAATATTCGACGTTAACATTTCAAACGATGGTATATATTTACCGACGTTGGAAAACAATAATACGTCTGTTTCTTCCAAGAACCGTCGTGTTGAGTTAAATACCACGACGCTTTTACTTGTTTTGCAAATTATTGGGCATTAAAAATAACGACTGTCTTTTTTTCCGTCGTATAATTCTTTTATAAACCGTCGTCTATTTCATGATAGCATTAACAACATTTTAATTAGACGACCTTTCTTTAGTGTAGCGACGTTATAAAGTTTACACAACGACGGTTATGTATTTACCAACGTCTATAACATTTTCTCCGTCAGTATGTACTAGAAACCGTCGTTTATATTATATACCACGTCTGTTTTTTGGGTTTAGTTAGAGTTGTTTATTTTAGTTCACACACAAATTAACTTCTATTTCTTTATTTATTTCTTTTAACAGGATCTCTCAAAGCTAGACATGCCACCTCCTCTGTTAGCCTTATGCCAACTTGTCCAGACCAAGTTGTTGCCTACTAACGAGGCTCTGACAATTCACATGCCCATGGAAGTGTTTGGCTTTGAGCATGATACCTTCCTCTTCGCTGAAGATATTTTGCAATTTGGTTCCATGGTCATATTAGTATACATGAGGTAATTCTAGAAATCCCATTTTGTTTTACATTTCCCTTTCTTTTAAATTAAAATCTCATTTAATTGACTTTCATATATTTAGGTACCTATTTGACTATTTAAAAATGGCAAATATGGTAAACCTTATTGGCCTCGTGGACCCTGGGCTAGTAAGCTCTCAATTTGGATCTCTATCAGACCGAACAAAAAACCTGTCAAACCGCCTGAAAACAACATATGGGGATCAATTTTTCTTGGTCCCTTATAATCCAGGGTTAGTACCCTTAACTATTTAAGTATTTTCCTAAGCTTGTAATATTTTTCTTTGTAGTACTATTTAACCTATATGGATCATTATGTGTAGGGGTCATTGGGTGATGGTAATTGTGAGACCAGCAACGGAGACTGCCTATTACATGAATTCACTGCCAAAACGCTCCGTTGACGATGACATGAAAAGTATAGTGAATACGTAAGTTGATTTCTTCTGATCTAAGATTTTTTTTCCTTTAAAGCATTTGAAGTATACGACAGGTTTTTATAATACCGATGTTATAATGTCAATACAACGATGGTAAGTTATTACCGACGTTTTAAATAATTTATTACGTCAGTATTGTCTTTAAAACGTTGTGTTAATTTAACTACCACGTCGTTTGGGTTTTATTTAAGAACGTTTTAATTTTTTATGTTCGATTTTTTGTTATACGATGTTTTCCTCTTACCGACGTTATAATGTTATACAACGAAGGTAGTTTTTTACCACCGTTTGAAACAAAAAACCACATCATTTGTTTTGAAACTCCGTCGTTTTGTTTTCTTGTAACAGGTTAATTAAAATGTTTAACATTCATATAAACAAAAATTCATCACGTAAACAGGCCATTTGGAAAAATCTACACGGCACTCTTGAACAACCAACAAGTGTAGAGTGTGGCTATTACATGATGTGATTCATGATCCAGACCTAGATTTCGAGAAGAAGGTAAAAGGCAAAATTTTAGATATACTTTCTTTATTTTACTATGTCAAATTTTTCTTTAAAACTATCGATTGTATCTTTATAACACTTCGGTTTTTTGGTTTATTTTGCAGTTTGAAAAGAAAAAGATCGAGTTCAGTATACACAAGAAAATATTGACGAAGTTAGGCATGAATGGGCAGAATTCGTTAACAGGCAAATACAGAATGATAATTGATGTACATAAATATTTATTAACAATGTTTAGGTTTATTTTAGTTTATTAAAAATGTACATAAATATTTTTGTTGTAATCAATCGAACAACCATCAAAAAATAAAATTTTCTTTTTAAATTTGTTTAGTTCCCAAAAAATTCATGAAAACATAATATAATTCATAAAAACTTAATTTAATTCCCCAAAACTGACGTCTGATTCTAATTTACACGTCTCATATGTGTATACAATGGTCGTCTTGCTATAACTGGAATATAACATCGACGACAATTCTTAAAAACGACATGTAACAGTCATAAACACGACGGTTTATAATTAATTCATCTTGTACAGATGAATTTTGTACCGATATACTACGTCTGTTAGTACAACCATATCGACATCTTAATAATATACAAAGGCGGTTATTATAAAAAATTTGACGTCGTATAGATAAACAACGTCGGTGATCTAAAATAAGATGACAAGGTAATACAATAACCCACGTCAGTTCTCCAAACAATTGACATCGTTTTCTATTCGTTTCGACGTCTAAAAAATATATGACGTCAGTTTGTGATCTTTAACGTCGTTGTAAAAGGATACAACGTCAGCTAGGTCATTTGGCATTTAATTTTAAATGACTTTTATATTTTATTTAATTCCATATTAAATTCAAAACTAATTCCAAAAATTAAACTGACAACTACCAAGCACTCATTGAAATATTGTCTCCCCCCTAAAGCTTTAAAAAAAATATAATTTTACAAATATTTTTTTATTGTATTTAATTACTAATATTAATAATACATTCAAAACAAAATCCGAAAAATATACCGACAAATTCTATGCACTCATTGAGACAATTTCTTGCTTGTTAAGGCCTGAAAAATGTAATTTTAGTTTTCAAAGTTCAAATGATGTCAAAATTCAAACAAATTTAGAGACAAAGCACGGTACTCCTTATACTTTACATAACATAACCCTAAAGTTTATGTAATCCATTGGTGCCCATAATTTCAAAATGATGAAATTCATATTTTAGCCTACTATTATAGAAGGCATTGTTGTAAGGAGTCCGTAGCAATTTTTTGTTCATTTTTCTCATACTTGTGTATTTTTTTTTAATTATTGTAAAATTTAGGGTTTAGGGTTTAGGGTGTATTGAAACGACACCGGTTTTCTCCCGCTGTTTTTGGTCAACTATGTAAACCCAGACCAATTATATCATATTTACGACGTTGGTTATTAATTGGCGACATATGTTCTGTTTACAACGTCGGTGTTGTGTGGAAACCGCCGTCGTAAGTGCATATTAGATGTCCATATATAAGTATTTACCGTCGTCGTTGAAAAACGCGGTACTTTAAAAATTTTTACCGCGATCTAAAATTTTCAGAATTTCCCTTTAACCCTAAAATAGTTCATTCTCTCTCTTCGACATAAATTTTTCTTAAAGTTTTCGCTCTCTCTCAAAGCATTGGGTATATTCTCTCAGCTCTCTCTCAAGCTTTTGTTATATTCTCTGAGCTCTCTCTGAAGCATTGGTTATCTTATCCATGTAAGTGCAAACCCTAATCTCTTTATTTCATGATATTGCACGGCTTCTTAAATCCATAAGTGTTTTCGTTCGTAGCTATATTTGGGTTATTTTATGTTTTAGTGTTTGCATTCTTGTAACAATTACTCTCTGTTTGGGTTCTTTTATGTTTGTTTGGCCATGGGTTCTTGGAAAAGGAATGGGGATGGGAGATTTAAGCTGGTTTTTTTTTTTTAACCACTACGATGGTTGATGGATCAAACCGTCATCTAAATGTTTATTATACGTCGGTTGTTCATTTACTCCCGTCGTCTGAGTTTTAAGCCGCAACTGGTAGCCTAAAGACGAATGTTTCTCCATTAGACGTCCTCTTTAGGCTACCAGAACCCTGTACAAATTTCTGGGTTTGGGTATCTTAATGACGACGGTAACTATAGATGCCGTCGTTTGAATTTATATTAAACGACGATTATGTTGTAAAACCCGTTGTCTTGTTCATGTTTTATTTTTTATTTTCAATTTGTTCTCTGCTATTTGAATGAGGCAGTGTTTCATTGCTGGTCTTTCCACTTTAATATATATATATATATATATATATGATTTTATAGAGTGTGAGATGGATAAGTCATGGATGCATGCGGATAGAAGATCGAAGGCATATGAGTTAGGGGTGGAAGGATTTTTGAATTTTGCGTTAGAAAATCTTGGAAATACAACTCATATTCGTTGTCCATGTGTTAAATGTGGGAATATTTGATTGTTTGGGGTTGGAATTATAAGGGAACACTTATACTTTAATGGAATTGACCAAAGCTATAAGATTTGGACATGGCACGGAGAACCTTGGGAATGGACTACCAATGCTAGTAGAAATGTGGAAGAAGATGAGCAAAGTAGGTTCAGTTATGTTTCTAAAGAATTAGGGATGGATGATAATGATTTTGCCAATATTGGATCTGATCCTTATGAGTTTGCCAATGTGATTGGGGATGGCCATGAACCCTTGTACCCTGGTTGCAGTAAGTACACGAAGTTGTCGGCTTTGGTGAAGTTATATAATTTGAAAGCAAAACATGGGATGAGTGATGTTTGTTTTACAGAATTATTGATACTTCAAGGAGAATTGCTTACAGAAGGAAATACACTACCTTCCTCTATGTACGAGGCAAAAAAGACTTTGTCTGCTTTAGGGATGAGTTATGAGAAAATCCACGCATGTCCCAATGACTGCATTTTGTATAGGAAGGAGTATGAGGATTCAACTAATTGTCCTACTTGTGGTATCTCAAGGTGGAAGGAAACCAAAGATGGGTTCTTGAAAGAGGTTGTGGCAGCGAAGGTGGTGTGGTATTTTCCTCCAATTCCAAGGTTTAAAAAGATGTTTCAATCACATAAGACAGTTAAGAGTTTGACTTGACATGCTTCAAGAAAATCAGTTGACGGTTATATGTCTCATCCAGCGGATTCCCCGTCTTGGAAACTTGTTGATGATAAATGGCCCGACTTTGGTAATGAGCCAAGAAACTTGAGATTGGCTCTCTCATCTGATGGATTCAATCCCCACAGTTCTTTAAGTAGCAGATACAGTTGTTGGCCAGTTATGTTAGTTACATATAATCTCCCACCATGGCTATGCATGAAGCGGAAGTTCATGTTGTTGACCTTATTGATTTCCGGTCCTAAACAGCCCGGAAATGATATAGACGTCTACTTAGAGCCTTTGATTGATGATTTAAAATCTGTGGGATGGGATTAGAGGAGTGTATGATGCCCACATAGGAGAATACTTTACACTCAGAGGTGTATTACTGTGGACAATTAATGATTTTCCAGCATATGGAAACTTATCTGGTTGTGTCGTTAAAGGATATAAAGCTTGTCCAATATGCGGCGATGATACACCTAGTCACAGGTTGAAAAATGTACACAAAATTTGTTACATTGGTCATAGAAAATGGTTACCAATCAATCATCCATATAGGAGGCAACGTGCAGCTTTAATGGGAAACCTGAATATGGCATGCCTCCCGAGCCATTAACCAGAGAAGAAGTGCTGCATATGGTTGAAGATATTAATTACATATGGGGCTCAAAAATGGGGGAAGTGTTGGTGAGAATGATGGTGACAGAGTTTGTTGGAAGAAGAAATCAAAATTCTTTGATCTCGAGTATTGGAAATACCTCCCTATGAGGCATGCCCTAGATGTTATGCACATTGAGAAGAATGTTTGCAATAGTATCATTGGTACATTGCTAGAGATCCCTGGAAAAAATAAAGATGGGATTGCTGCTCGGTTAGACTTATTGAACATGGGGGTCAAAACTGATTTGCAACCCGAGTATGGAGAAAGACGTACTTGCTTGCCTTCAGGGCCTTGGAATTTGTCAAGAGTAGAGAAGAGAGCGGTTTGCAATTCTTTCTATGGTATGAAGGTCCCTGAAGGTTATTCTTCAAATATAAAAAATCTTGCATCTTTAAAAGATTTAAGACTTCTTGGCCTTAAATCTCATGATTGTCATACCTTGATGCAACAATTGCTCCTTGTGGCAATTCATTCTGTTTTGGAGAAGCCTGCAAGGTATGCTATAACTCGATTGTGCTTCTTCTTCAATGCTATATGTGCAAAGACGGTAGATGTTTCCAAGCTAGATAAGTTGGAAGAAGATGTAGTAGTTACTTTGTGTTTGCTTGAGAAGTACTTTCCCCCTTCATTCTTTGATATCATGGTTCATCTAGTAGTACATCTTGTCAGAGAAGTTCATCTATGTGGGCCAGTATATTTTAGATAGATGTATCCATTTGAAAGATATATGAAAGTGCTAAAGGGGTATGTTCAGAATCGTACTCGTCCCGAAGGTTGCATTGCTGAGCGGTATAGAGCTGAAGAAGCTGTAGAGTTTTGTACCGAGCATTTATCTGATGTTACTATAGTTGGAGTGCCTTCAAGCCAGAAGATGGGAGTTTCAAAGCCATTATCAGGTTGCACAGTGAGCTTAGTTGATCTGGACTTGTTGAACCAGGCACATCTATATGTCTTGGAGAATACGGAGGAAGTCCTACCTTATATCAAGTAAGTTTGAGTTTAATTTTTCATATGTAGCCATTTTAAATATTATTACTCCTTATGTTTATCTTATATACGAGGGACCCTAATGCATGATTTTTTCGTGTCAATTATAGGGAACATATGATCCACATCAAGACCACTTATCCAAAATTTAGAAAGAGAACAAAGTGGCTACAAGATAAGCACAATAACACTTTCATTCAATGGCTACGCTTTAAGGTATATATGTTATTGAATGACATATTGAACTTTTAATTTTCTTTCTTTCTATATGTTAGATTGAATTAAGATATATGTTTAATTTGCAGGTTTAAAGTGAACTTAATGGGGAAGACAATAATGGCGTATCAGAAAATTTGAGGTGGTTAGCAGTTGGTCCAAGCATGGTAGTGCCATCATATAGGAGCTATCTTATTAATGGTGTCAAATTTAACACCAAGGCACAAGATGATGTGCGAACTGTCCAAAATAGTGGAGTTTATTTACTTGCACATACTATGCAAGTTGCTAGTGCCAAGGATAAAAACCCTATTGTCTCCGATATGGGTTTTTATGGGGTTATCAAGAAATTTGGGACCTTGACTACCAAAAATTTAGAATCCCAGTCTTGAGGTGTGATTGGATAGATAACACTTCGGGCCTTGTAGTCGACGAACTTGGATTTACCCTTGTAGATCTGAGTAAAATTGGACATAGGAATGACCAATTTGTTATGGCTTCTCAAGTCAAACAAGTATTTTATGTTGATGACCCAATGCATTGTGGTTGGTCGGTAGTGTTATCAATGCCTAATAAAGAATATAATGATGTTATTGGTGATGATGTGCTAGGTGATATTAGAATTGAGTGTGAGCCATTTACTAGAGGGATACCAAATGTTGACACATTTGATGACCTAGGGGGTGAGTTTGGAGGGAGAATATTAGAGATGGGTGTGAAGACATATGGATTGATCTATTGTTGTAATGTGTGACATTAGTTATGCAGTTAATTGTATGACATTAATTAATAGCTCTGTATATCATTTTAATTCCGATCACATTTCATTCTGTAGGCTTTGGGCACGACAATCAAAAATTAAAAATAATGGGTTAAAGCTGAAAATACGACGGCCAAGTTACAAAAATCGCAAAAAGAGACGTCTAAAAAATAACCAACGTCGGGTTTTCACAACGACGTGGAATGCCAACGCAAAAATGAAATAAAAACTGCCATTTGAAAAAGAAAACACGTCGGTTAATTGAAATTAATTAAACACGGTTAATAAATATAAACAAGAACGACGGTAAGAAATAATCCACGATGTATAATAAAGAGTAACACGACGGAAGAGAGCTCAAACTGACGAATTTAAGGAGACCATCAATTGATTATTACCATCGTTAAAACAATGTTGCACGTCAGTTATAATAAAACAATTGACGTCTCGGAGAATACACACATAAAAAAGGTTATAAAAGAGACTTAACGAAGACTACCCACGTCATGGAATAAACAAATCACCGACGTAGTAAGTTATATAACAATGTCAAAGAATTGGATTCTTGGGACATAGTAAAGTTCTAACCACGACCTTCATTTTACAATAATCGACGTCAAATCCATAATTCAAGGCGTTTCCTTACTTCTTAATGACGGTTAGGCTAAAAACAATGACATCTCAAAGATTACACACGTCTAAGTGGCTCACAAAAGAGACTTTTAAAATGTCAAATACGTCAAAGCCTATAAAAACCGACATTGTCAATGATTAACCACGTCCCAAAATGTGACTCCTAGGCCATAGTAAATGGATTAAACATGACAGATATTTTAATTAACCGACGTGCAATATTAAATCAACGTCGTTTATTTCTCTGTTCAAGCCGTCAAAATCATTTTCAACGTCTGTTGTGACCTAAAGGGTCGTGGTTATTTGTTTGTTACGTCAGTCCAAGTAAATATGTGCCATGTTAAAGTTTTCAAACGTCACTTTGTTTGACAAAAGTGACGTCTAATTTACCATGTTATATGTTTTAGACGTCAGTTTTTTTATTTAGTGAACGTAGTATATATTAACCACGACGGTTTCTACATTTTACACGTCGGTTTTATTTCAATTAGAGATGTTGATAATCATTTTTACATCGGGTTTGTAGTTGTTCTTGACATTTAACATTATTTAAACGTCTGTGTTTTACTAAAACTGTCGTCTAATATAGTCGAAGTTGTCTTTTTAAGCTATTTATTATAAATTAGACGTCGGTTTTAGTGTTTTTTGTGACGTGTAATATATTAACGACGTCGGTTATTTTCCGTCGTATTTTATGTATTAAAAGATGGCGGTCGATTTCACGTCGGTTTTAAAACATACTACACGACGGTGGATTCCCGTCGTCTATTTCAATTTCTGTAGTAGTGTAAAATGAAGACCTATTTTATGTCTCAAGATTTATGGGACATAGTTGATAGTGGCTTCAATATCTAGAAAATCCAACCGTTGAACAGTTGAGGCAAAATAATTAATATGGAGAAAATATTAATGATTCAAGAATTGTAGAAATAATTCTTATAAGTCTTCCTGATAAGTATGATCCTTTAGTTACTACCATTGAACAGAAAAAGATTTAACTGGTCTGTCAGTGACAGAACTAATGGGCTCTCTTGAAGCATATGAAAAAAGACTGAGTAGGCGAAATGAAAATTCAGTAGAAAGCGCCTTTCAGTCAAACTAAATTTAAGCTGTCAGAAAACTAAAGAAGGGGAAAGGTAATTTGGAGAAAGTTCAGGAAGAGAAGATTATAAATCCAATAAGAATTGGGGAAATAAAAAAGAAATAAAAGAAAGAAAAAACTATCCTCTCTGTGAGGTGTGTAAAAATACAAACCACCTAGAAAAATATTGTTGGTTCCGTGGCAAGCCCAAATGTCAAAATTGTAAAAAATTTGGGCACATAGAAAAAGATTGTCGGCCAAGAACTATCAAGCCAATTACTCAGAGAAAAGTGAGAAGAATGAGCATGTGTTTTATGCTCATCAAGCTACACCAGAAGGAACCAACAAGAAATGGTATATTGACAACGGCTGTAATAACCACATGTGACTGGAGATGAAAGCATCTTCTCAAACATAGATAAGTCCGTAAAATCCCAAGTAAACTGGGAAATGAAACACTGGTGGAGACAAAAGGAAAAGGTACAATCTCTATCCAAACTAATAAAGGAACTAAATATATTAAAGATGTTCTACTAGTACCTAGCCTGGAGCATAATCTATTCAGTGTTGGACAAATGATTGAAAATGGATACTCTCTGCACTTTTCTAGAGACTCTTGCACAATATTCGATAAAAGAAATAAAAATCACATAATAACAAAAGTAAGGATGGAAAATAGAAATTTTCCTATCCAATGGGAATTTGTAAAAGCCATAGCCATGAAAGCAGAAGTAGAAGATTCATGGTTATGGCATAGAAGATTTGGCCACTTTAATATTTATGCATTAAAAACTCTTTATCAAAAGAATATGATGAGAGACCTTCCAAATATAAAAGAGATCCATGATGTCTGTGAAGGTTGCCAACTTGGCAAACAACATCGACAAGCATTTCCATCTGGAAAGGCTTGGAGAGCGAAGGCCTTGTTGGAGCTTGTTCACACAGACAAAATAAATAGATGCCCAACAAAAGCTTTGCAAAATAAGACTCCTATTGAGGCTTGGAGTAATATAAATCCATCAGCAAAGCATCTCAAAGTATTTGGATGCATTTGCTATGTGCACATTCCTAAGGAGAAAAGACACAAGCTAGAAGAAAAATATGAAGTTGGTATATTCCTGGGATACAGTTCCCAATCTGAAGGCTATCACGTCTACAATCCCAGAACTAAGAAGTTCATGATAAGCCGAGGTGTTGAATTCAATGAATTGGCATAATAATCGTGCAGAGAGGAAACTGAAGAAACCCCAAATACGACTCCACCATCTACAACTCCTCCATCTATGCAAGTGGCCCTAGAGGCTCGGCACGTCATGGGCCCTGTCGTTCGGTAGGGTGGTGATATGAGCGAGAGTCGCAAGTGGCACTAAAGGCTCGGCACGGGCCCTGCCGTTCGGTAGGGTGGTGATATGAGCGAGAGTCGCAAGGAGCCCTGGAGTCTCGGCACGGGCCCTGCTGTTTGGTAGGCTAATGTAAGGGCCGAAGGTTCGCGAGACCTCTGCAGGATCGTCACGGTGCTTGCCGTTCGACGTGAGGAGTTTGGAGGCGAAAGTCGCTAGTCCTTGTAGGATTGGCAAGGTATTTTCCGTGCATCTGCCGATGATCATGATGGGCATGTAATGATGCATATGTGCCGAAAGGCAATGTGGTAATGAGTTGTACCACGTGGTCACTTTGTCAGTTACTGCACATTGATGCTTGATGCCGAATAGGCATGTTAGTACTAGCTGCCGAAAGGCAAGGTAAATGGTGCCGAACGGCATGTTGTACTCTTGGTGTTTTAAAGAAGGAAACCATGAGGTTGTGTCTTGCAAAATTTAGTTGCCACCACCTGGTTCAGAATTCAACTTGTGGTGGGCCCATGAAAATTGGTTTATGGGTTTGGGAATTTTGGAAATTACCGTTCGGCAATTGACTTCAGAGATCCATGGGGAGTTGCTCTGTACATGGAGCCACATGGAATGCCGTTTGGTAACCTCAGAATATTTCCCAAATGGAAAGCTTGATTTCGACACTCTTGATCTACCGTTTAGCATTCCTGTAGCCACTTGGATTCTGATTACCGTTTGGCAATTTATGTTGGACACGAAGACATGGCAATTTATGCTAGCGATGGGCTGAAATTGTGTCCAGCTCCAGCAAGCGCGTGAATCACCGATCAAATACTTGTTGTTTAGCACTTGCAAGAAGGCATGGGTGTATTGATAAAATTCTCTGCTGGAGGTACCGATTTCGACATGGCGATACCTCCTTTGGGGTGGTTACTGAAGACAGTGTCTATCGGTGTTGCCATTTGATAATATATTTTTGAAAGCCTTTTGGAGGTGGATATTTTTATAACAAATATTACAAATATAGTTTTCCTTTTCCGTAAAGCCAAACACAAAACATTATATTATAAATAATGTTATAATAAATAAACAAGAAAGCTTTTAAGGTATAATGAAATTGAAGAAAACAAAATAATAGGTAAGTAAAAGGAAAATAAATAATAAGTAAGAAGGTGAGTTTGGTACAGTGAAGCACGTCAAAGACGCTGTCCTACAGCCTTTGTAGCCTCCCTACGTGCAGGTACTGACGGTCTACAAGACTCAAGATACAACCCCTTGTACACAAACTCAAGATCCGCTATGAGCACATTCATAGACGGATATGGGTATCCAAGTCACAGAACCATTGCCAAAATGATAATATAAAGTAGAGAATATATATAAAAGTAGAAAATGAGAGAATTAGTTTGTGGTGGTGATTGTGGTATGTGATATTCTGATGGTGTATTGTGGTTATCTCAAATGTGAAGGAAGAGTGGCCTTTTATAGGCATCCAAATATGTAACCTTTACCAACCATAAAAGTTCACCAACCAAAACTTATGGCATTCACCAACCAGAAATGAAACATGAATATAAAATATTTATAACCCCACAATAAATAAAATAAAACAGAAAAATAATTAAATAATAAAACGGTTAAATTTTTAAAATCTTTTAAAATTCCAACAATCCCCCACAAGATTTTCAAAATTTTACCGTGACAAAAAACAGTGAAAAATATATAATATATATGGCAATATATAATTATAGTCTCCATTTGATAGGTGTAATAGGTGTAGGTGCCTTCCAGGCTTGAACCTTCACTTAGTGATGATAGTTTCCATTTGAGGAACCTGAGTGTACACAGTATTGAACTCGGCACCTTTGACCAAACTTCAACATATCCCACACATAGTATTAGTTGAGACTTGGATGCGGGGTAGCGCTATTTATGGTCATGCGCTCATCTTAATTCTCATGAGAGTTACTAGAGAATAGCCCAATTCTCATAGTCGCGGCCTCAACGACGTCTCTCACTTAGGTGAGTTCTCCAAGAGTACATGTGACCTGCACCCTGCGGGAGTTTGCCCGCCTCGAAACTCATTTCAGGGATAAATCCCTTTCTAACGTCACATAAAATAGCACTTTTGCCTTAGGGATGAGTAGAAGAATATCTCAAGGATATCTCCATAGTTTTATCAGTGCTATATGAGTCACGCAATATGGATTGTTTCTACCACATTGAACTTCCTTCATGGGATCTCCAATCACAGAAATTGGGTTACCTCCCTAGGTGACTCCCTTATGGGCTTAAGCACATCCCCCTCGACATTTTGTATTAATAGCCTCCTCCATGAGGCATGCATATCAAGACTAGCCTTCACAAGGCATATATAATGTAGGTCATATCTTTATTCTCCGTTTTAGCGCGCTCTAAACCTGCATGTTATTGGAATATTTCCTACACAATCTTGCACACAAATGATTAGTGAATTTCACCTCAGTATACTCGGAAATTAGATACGGATTGGTATACATTTAAGTATAACAAAAAACATCATACATTAAATCTTATGATCAAGAGTACCTCTCAAGTCCATGAAACTTTGAGTACACCTGCTACCACTTATGAACAACAATATAACAATTAATTCTTTAAATAAATTTAACTATAAACACTGAGTATTTCAGGATACTCTTACTCCCTTTTGTGCACTCAAAGTGGCTGAAATCATGATCATGCAGGTTGAAATTGTATTTTCTTGATTCTCAATAGGAACCTATAAGACAATAAGAATTCTCTACCAAAATTTTATACCACAAATCATCATTAGTTGCACACATTTTCATATCAAAATTTAAGACAATTAGTCTCATAATAACATTTCATAATGAAACAAATTTCACACATGACACAATATGTTCACCAAGGAAATATGAAAATTATTATGTCATTAAATGAATATAGTGAATCTTTCCCATGAGAGTATAAAGAAATTGAAAACACACAAAATTATGGGAAAGAGAGAAGGAAATTGTACATAAATGAACCTAATATTTTTCAGCATAAAAGCAAAATTGCATAATGTTAACAAATAAATTACAGCATTAAAGTTCCCATTTAGGAAAGTTCAACTTCCACAAATTGTCTGCACTGTTTTTAAAATAAAATTAATTAAGAATGCAAAACTTTTATAATAAGTATACAACATAACTTTAGTTTTAAGAGGTAATTAAAACCACTCAAAATCTAAAAATTAAAATAAAAAAAGTATTTATATTAATTTTGTATTTGAAATACCCACAAAAATTACAACAAATACCTACATAGTTAAGGAAAACTCAACCCCCACAAATTTAAGGGATTTGCAAAATATATGAAGATTGTACTAAATTTGTATTTAATTTTAAATTCATAAGATATGCCAATAATACTTTAGAGGATTTAAGGGTTGAAAACCTTACACCAAAACTCAAAATTAATGCCACTTACAGTCATATAATTTATTATTGGGGTTCTTAGATCTAGGTCCAAAACGATTACCTGTCAGTGAGTCTAGTCCTCGTATTTTTGTTTAGATGTAGGTCCTTTGACATTTATTACTTTTTTGTTGTGTTGATTTACCCTTTAAGGTAAATAAGGAAAACACATTGAAAATCTAAATTTAATGCATAATTTCCTTGAAATTGAATTCCAAATTTTGAATTTTGAATTTTTTTTCCTTGATAAGATTTCTAATATATAGATAAATACAATTTAATCATAACAAGTAAAGACTCACATATTATACCAATCGATTAGACAAGCACCCACATTAAATTATGTACCTGACATACAGGTAAATAATGTTAATACATATAGGTATATATGTACCTGCCTTACAGGTAAGTGTTTTTTTCTTGAGTTTTCTTAAGCAGTTTTTTTCTGGAGGTTCATATTTATATACATACGTACATGTCTTCCATGTAATAGTAATTTTTTTTTTTTCCCAAAGAAATTTTGTATGGATTTTTATCTCAGTTGAGTTTAAAGATCCATAGCAAGATATTATATGAGTTCAATTAGTTGGGCTAGAGGGTATAACTACCTAGACTAGATGTAATTGTGGATTTAATTACCTGGACCAGAGGGTAATTTATGGGTTTAATTACTTGCATACTGCATACGAGGTGTATGCATAGGTACCTTACCTATTGTTAGGTATGAAGTTTTTATGAACTCTATTACAAATTTTGATGTCGATATACTTTGGGAAAATTTCAAAATTCAATAATAAATTTGCAATTAAATTCAAATCAAATATGATAATTAATATCCTATAAATCAATAACTTACCAATTTTAGGAATTCATAATTTACGTTATTTATGTTTTAGGTGTATAACTGGAACAAAAATAAAAAATAAAAAAAAAAGTAAATATCAATAAATTGAAATAGGCATGTAATCTTATGTGGCGCAAAAGTCAAAGGACTTGGATCAATAACAATTTCTGCGTGGATTGCACCCAAAATCTCTTCTCATAATTGGACTTATGCCAATTTTCTAAACAAAAAAAAAGAAAAGTAAATATCAATAAATTGAAATAGGCATGTAATCTTATGTGGCGCAAAAGTCAAAGGACTTGGATCAACAACAATTTCTGCCGTGGATTGCACCCAAAATCTCTCCTCATAATTGGACTTATGCCAAATTTTCTATTTATTATTTCATTTCAGTTTTCTCATGAGGATTTCACAATAAATGTGGCAGCTGTCAAGACTTCACAATGAAAAGACAATTAGTTCACTCAATATATTTGTATCAAGATTAACTCAAGTAACTAATATGAAGGATTGCACAATCGAAATATATAGGCGTTGGCAACTTTAAAATGAATCCAAGGCATTAAAACAAAGATGTAATTAAATTGCATAAATGTTTTAGTGATGTTAAATGCAATAAACACCCAACAATATCAGCAACTGTTGCCAGACATAAATCTCTAAACGCCATAAAATTGATAATATGCAATTGCGGCACTAAAGTTTTGAAATTAAAGCTGCAGTAAATAAAATTATCTCGTAATTGAATGTGCAATGCAAAACTTCTAAATAAGTTAATATCAATTAACCAATTTTCGAAACAAAAAAAAAACTAACGTCCAAAACCAATTATAGCATATTGGAATACTTTATATCCGGGAAATTAATCTCAACATAAATAAGTAATGAAATTTTGAAACATATATGCATATGCATAAAATATAATTTCTCCACAAATATAAAGTTTTGATTCTCAACATTGATGTATCAGCCAACTAGCTAAGGGATCCTTAATTTGATTTTTAAAGTCTCTCGAAAGGAGAGGTAGGGTTAGGGTTTTCGTAGGGCTGCTGGATTTGCGGCGTGGCTATACTGAGTCGGTTTCTGGTTTTTTCTCATCCTCTCTGCCATAACGACTCGGACTGTTCTGTGCCTATCTCGAGGGCGACTGCTTACGCGGGGTGGTAGGTTACGGTGAGGTTGCTTGTGAATCACGACTTCGGCTGGTGGGTTTGAACATGGAGGAGCTTGAAAAAACGGTTTGGGGTGAATTTGTGTTTGTCGGAGAAAGAACGTACGGGTCTCATCTTTGGGGAAGAGGATATAGGGGATTTGTGGAAGGGTTCCCAGTTCACGGTGGTGGCTAGGGTTGCGACTCACAAGTCTGTTAATCGTGAGGCCTTTGAGAGTGTGTTCACAAGGCTTTGGCGAGGCAACGACGGGGTCTCCATAAAGGAGATCGGGGAGCGGCGGTTTTTGGTGAGGTTTTGCCAATCAGAATGATAAGCGGAGGGTTTTGGACATGGAACCGTGGACTTTTCGGGATGGCTTGGTTCTATTAGCGGAAGTTCGTACGCGAGGACGTGCTGGTGGACATGGGTGTTTTTTGGGTTCAACTACATGGTATTTCTCCGCTAAACATGACCATGGTGGTGGCCAAGAAAGTGGGAGCCTTGATAGGCCAGGTTATGGAGGTCGACCACGCTAATGGTGTAGATTGTATCGGCAGATTTTTACGGGTTCGTATTAGGTTTGACGTGGGACAGCCATTGATGCGAGGGACCTTTGTGGTGTTCCCAGGAGAGGGCTCTAGGTGGATTGATTTTAAGTATGAATTCCTCCCGGAGTATTGTTTTTGTTTGTGGTTGCCTGGGCCATCCAAGCCGCATATGTTTGGAGCAGCGACAGGATGAGTCTGATGCGTTATTGGCCTTTGCTGGTCTGGAAGCGGAGGAAGATCTTCGGGGTCGAAGACTTAAGGGTTCTACTCGTCGATCACATACTACTAGCTTCAGTTCTGGGACTTTGAGTGGTAGCGATGACCTGTACCATGGGACTCCTGGGCATCGGAAGTACATAGGAGACCGATGGGGCGGCAAAGCTAGTAGTCGTGCGGACCAGCATGGTACGTGGAGAAGGGATAGAGTTCAGGGGGCTGAGCTGGAAGACACAGCTACTTCGCCGAGCAAATCTGGCTCTCGTCTGTCGGCAGTGGCTGACTCGATTCGTCGGCACCGTGAAGGGGAGGAGAGGACCGGCGACTTCGAGATGAGGCATGGGAGGCTGGGATGCTTGGGAACTGGAGGGAGTCCGAGACGAGGAGCAACTCCCTTGATTCTATCTCCCCCCCGGTTTCTTCTAGCACACGGCAGGCGGGTAACCGGGTCTTCCCGGGTGGAGAGGGCTATATGCAGGATATGGGGGACGGGGGTCTGGGATTGGATTTAAATATTGCTGCAGAGGAACAAGAGCAGGCCGTGGTAGGAGGTATTAATGCTGGGGACCTTGTGTTGGAGGATACTGGTGTAGAGAATCATGCAATTTGACACAAAATTCAGATCCTTTTAATTTGGGGCCTTTGATAGCTGGAGCCCAACGTCAGGATGAAGGGAGAGCAAAGAGGAAAAGCCTGTTGAGCATGGGGCAGTTGACTGCTGACCCGTGTAGATTGAGTAAGAGACGTCGATGTGGAGGAGGTAGTGCACCTCTCGGGTCGCAAGAAACATCTGGTGAGGCACGACGATGGTTGCCTTTTGAGGAAGAACTGACTCAGGTAGTGGAGACCCGCCGTAATGGGTCTCCACGGTCGTCATGAGGCTCCTTGTCTGGAACTGTCAGGGTATCGGGGGTCCACTGACAGTTTCCAGTCTCAAGGAGCAAGTCAAGCTCCAGGCTCCCGACATAGTGGTGCTGCTGGAAACTAAAAATAAAGCTTACCGCTATGGGTGGTTGAAGAAACAATTGGGAATGAATTTTAATGCACGTGGTTGATCCTCGGGGATTAAGTGGTGGGTTGTGTATGTTTTGGAAGGATGCCCAACAGGTAGTTTTGGTTAAGTATGCGGGCTTTCTTATAGAAGTTGGTGTTCATGATGCTCTGCATAACTCTACTTGGCGTTTTTACGCGGTGTATGCGAGTACAGATGATAGGGTTCGGAGTACTCAATTGGAGGTTCTGCAAGAGAGAATTAATATGTGTACAGAGGGCTGCCTAGTCATGGGGGATTTTAATGATATTTTAGATGTGGCGGAGAAAGATGGTGGGAGGCCACGCTCCATGCACAGTATGACGAATTTTCGTAGGTTTGTGACAGATAGTCATCTTTGGACTTGGGGTATGAGGGGTATCCCTATACGTGGCGGAACAGAAGAGAGGACGGGGGTATTCAGGAAAGACTAGACAGAGGGCTAGCCACTGCTCAATGGCTTCGTACTTACCCTGAAGCTCGGATGGTTCATCAGGTGGGTAGCAGGGTCGGATCATGTTATGTTATTGCTCCACACGGCGAGCTCCCCCTCAGCGTCGAGCAAGCCGTTTTATTTTTGATCCACGGTGGGGCACAATGGAACGATGCCATGATTTGGTTACGGAGCGGTGGCGCAGAGGGTTACTTGGTCTAAGGCTTTGCAGTATTTGAAAAGCTTAAATGGGTAAGGAAGGGGTTGCTTGATTGGAAACGACAGGAGTGGCGAAACTCAAAACTTTGCATTGATAGTTTAAGAACTGAGCTACTAGCTGAGCTCCAAGCTCAAGAGGTTGATGGCAATAAGGTTCACGGTCTCGAAGTGAACTTGAAACAGGAATTAAAAAGGAGGAGGAATATGGAAGTTAAAGTCTAGGGGGTGCAGTGGCTTCAGGAAGGTGATAAGAATACAAAGTTCTTTCATGTCTAAAGTTTTAGCTAGGAGGACGAAGTAATCGGTTTACAGGGGCTTGAGGATCGGGAAGGTATCTGGCGTGGGGAGGCTTCAGACATTAGGCTGATTGCTGAATCCTATTTTCAGGATTTATTCACTTCTGGTAACTCTGTGGGTGTTGAGGAAATCATGGATTGTGTTCAGGCTACGGTTACTTCTCAGGATAATATTTCTTTGAGCAAGCCTGTTTGGAGGATGAAGTGGTGGCCGCAGTTAAGCAATTAGACCCTATCAAATCCCCTGGACCGGATGGTTTTTACTGGCAGCTTCTATCAGAAATTTTGGACCACCATTGGTGGGGATATTCTTGGGTTGGTTCGAAGCTTCTTCCACTCTGGGAGGATGCTCCGGAAGTTTAACCATACTTATATTGTGTTGATACCGAAAGTGGACAACCTAGGAAAATGACACAATGGCGGCCTATTTCACTATGTAATGTGGTGTACAAGATTATATCTAAGGTGTTAACCAATCGCTTAAAGAAGGTCATCCCGCATGTCGTAAGTCTGAACCAATCAGCTTTCGTTGCAGAGAGACAAATAACGGATAATATTTTGGTGGTACATGAAATCCTGCACTCCCTTAAAACAGCTCGGGGGTCGGATCAACAATACATGGCTATGAAACTTGACATGGCAAAAGCGTACGATAGAGTAGAATGGGCCTTTCTGGATGCCATGATGATGAAGCTGGGGTTTGATTGCAGGTTTCGGGGTTGGATTATGGAATGTGTTTCTACTGTGTCTTATAGTGTCTTGCTCAATGGTGTACCATCTGGACAGATTACCCCCAATCGGGGTCTACGGCAAGGGGATCCTTGTCCCCCTTTCTGTTTCTTATATGCGCTGAAGGGCTTACGTCGCTGATACGGCGACAAGAAGAAAGGAATCTGGTGCATGGTATTCAATTTCGTCCTAGGGGGGTAACAATTTCTCACTTATTTTTTGCTGATGACTCGGTCTTGTTCTGTCGAGCAACGGATCAGGAGGCGCGGTGTTTGTTAGCAGTTTTGGAGGCGTATGCGGCTGGGTCGGGCCAAAGTATCAATTTTGAGAAAAGCTCCCTGTACTTTGATCATCGATGCCCTAGGCGATTGCGCAGGCACATGTCTGAGTTGATGCATATCCAAGGTAATGATGGTTTTGGCAAATACCTAGGCCTTGAGGCAGATTTTGGTGCCTCAAAAGAAACAGATTTTTGAATCTGTACGTAGGAATATTAGTGCACGGCTACATGGCTGGGCTGAGCAATTCTTATCCACTGCCGGAAAGGAGGTGCTGATTAAAGCTGTGGCTATGGCGATGCCCGAATCATGCCATGTCCTGTTTCAACTACCGGTGAGTTTATGTCGTGAGATCGAGGTGAGATTGCGCGTTTTTGGTGGAAGACTGGAACCGATCGTAGACCTATTCATTGGGTGGGCTGGCAACATTTATCTATGCTCAAAAGGATGGCGGGCTGGGGGTTCAGAGAACTAACTTGTTTCAATCTTGCTATGCTCGCGAAAATTGGTTTGGAGAATTTTATGTCAACCCCAATCCCTCCTGGGGCAGGTGTTGCATGATAAATACCATCCCGGGCTGGATTTCCTGGAGGCACGGTGTGGAAGGAAAGTTTCATGGGGTGGAGAGGGATTATGCAAGGCAGACGTATTTTACTGGCTGGACTGCGGTGGCGGGTGGGGAATGGAGCGCGAATCAGGGTCACAGAGGATCCATGGTTACCAAAGCCTCATACCTTTAAGACATGCTCACGACATCCTGATTTACCTAAGGTTGTGGCGGACCTGATTGACCCGGACTTAAGATGTGGAGGTGCGACCTGATCACTCAGTTATTTGACCCGCAGGAAGCTCAGTTGATTACTAGCATGCCGATCAGTCGATGGGTTGCTCTGATAGACTGATGTGGCACTTTCATAAACAAGGATTTTACACAGTCCGGACTGGATATGATCTTGCCTTGTATTTGAAACGAAATGGAGAGTTGGGTGTTAAAGGGGCCGGGGATTGCAGTAGGCAGACTAATCAGGCTATCTGGAAAGGAGTCTGGCGCTTGCGTATTCCTCCAAACTTCGTACGTTTATCTGGAAGGCTTGCCGGAATGCTTTGGCGGTGCGGCATAATCTTCAAAAAAGACGCGTGCACATGGATAATGGCTGTGTCTTCTGTGCTCATGATGATGAAACCCAAGAACATCTATTCTTCCATTGTGAATTTGCTCGTGCGATCTGGTTTGCAAGTCCCTTACAGCTTGACATCAGAAAACTAGGGGATGGAGACTTTTATCTTGTTGGATGACTTTGCTGGACCTTTTCGAAAACCAAGACCGACATGGGAAGTTATGCAAATGGTAGCTTTTGTTCTATGGAGAATTTGGAAGTGTCGCAATGAGTTGTATTTAAGGGGGAGATGGTAAATCCCGGTGTTGCGGTGGAATTGATGTTGAAACAAGTGGTGGATTTCAAAGCGGCGGATGCGGAAAAGCACCCCCAAATGTTAACGCAAGGTGATTCCCTGATTCTAGTACTGCACCTGGTCCAGCCTGGACTAGTCCTCCCCCAGGGCTTGGTCAAACTAAATTGTGATGGGGCGTGGGGAGGTACATACAGGGAGGAGAGGGTGGGGTGGGTGATCCGAGATGGATAGGCTGCTTCATCAGTGCGGGTGGCTGCGGGGATAATGCGTTGTGTATCCGCGTTAATGGTGGAGGCAGAAGCAATACGAGAAGCTTTAACCCGGTGCCTGGAGGCTGGTTTTTGCCAAGGTGGCGGTAGAATCAGATTCACTTAGCTTGATCATAATGCTCAACCAGGAGGTCACTATAGACTGGAGATTGGAAGGTATTTTTTCGATATTCAGTGTTTGCTCAACAATTTTCACCAAGTGGAGTTTATGTATGCCCCGAGAAAGTGCAACCAAAGCTGCCCATTTAGTGGCAGCCTCATGTGTTTCGTAGTGGTGGCAGGCTTAGCTGGGATGTTCTTTGTCCCGAATGGCTGTTTAATTGCCTTGCCCAGATGTAAACTGCTCTATTCGTATTTAATCTATCTTCCTATTTTCGACAAAAAAAAAAACTAGCTAAGGCTTTAAATAGTAGTGGATTGCCTCCCAAATTAAACCAAGGTATATTAAACTAATGCATTTATACTACAAAAAAAACTGTATGTTTTTCTCCTAAATTCAAGCAATGATAGTCAGCAAAATAAAGAATAATTAGGGTCAATAAAACTTGCAATAATGTCACATAAACTCTCTGCCCTTTTTCACAAAAATTAATATCTATGAATGAAAATAAATAATAAATATAACAATTGAATACACAAATAGGCCAAAACTAAAATTGACGCAATATTAGATTTTGAATTCAAAATGAAACTACAACTTCAAGAATTTGAAACCAAGTAAGTAGTATACCGCACAGATTTGCGAAATGCAACAATTGAATATTCAAATCAAAGTTATCTTCATAAAAGGAAAACTTAATTGTCTGTTGACCAATAATGCCTTTATTCCTTCATAATGCATTAAACCACATAAAGATAGTGTATAAAAACCCAACGTTAAAGTAATTAAATGCTAATATCAAATCAATTTAAATTAATTTGCAGTTTTTTTTTGAATTAAAACAAAGAAGGTATTAGCACAAAATTTCATTAAGTTCATAACCATGTTAAGGGCAATAATCACCCAACATTATTAGCAACTTTATTGCCAAAATAAATGTAGGAATTGAAAACAAGTGTGACCATTAGGCCAATCTCGAAAATTAATTTCAACAAGAAAAAGTATTTTTGTGTTTTGAAAAGGTGTAAGTGTATGCAATCAAGAAAAAGCATACTCATGAATTGACATTTCTAGATTAAGTAAAACAATAAACAAACACAATACAAACTCTGATTTGTAAAGAACAATGGGACCATGTAGATAAGATCATGAAATAGATTTCCATTTTCATTTCCACTTCAGGTTATTTATTTATTTATTTAAAATTTGACAAAACTAAACAAGTGCCAAATTATAAGTTTTCTGTATTGTCTTATTCCAAAATTCAAACTAAGTTAATTTCTTCGAATCACATAAATTTATAGCAGTGCTCACACTTGCATAAGATAAAGTATTAATTGGTAGAACTTATCTTGTGGTACATGATGTTGGACCCCTGATACTGATTCATCATAACTCCAAATTGAAAATAACGCAAATCTCTATTCCCATAAATAAGATAAACCTTGAACACAATCGTTAGTGCAATATATATGTATATTTATATAAAATACTCGAAAGACACCACACATAACGTAATTTGATCCATTTTCCAAAAACTAAAGATAATTGATATCCAAAATCAGCAATAATATGATGAAAATATTAATATACCAACGCTATTGAAAAAAGGTCATTAATTAGACATATTAATAAAATAAGTCAATCCAAATGAATGGTCAGTGTAAAGGTTCAATGTAAATTATTAATTAAAGAAAATATATTAATAGGCTCTTAAATTTCATCAAGTAAACTCTCATTTCAAAATACAAGTGTTCTTTGAATAACTTACACAACTGCAAATCACCAATTAAATATATAACTAAAATTTATACAGAGGAATGATGTCAGAATAAAAATTAGAGGAATAATAGCATAATCATAAGAGTCACAATTTCAATGCATTAATTCAAAGTATATAGCATCATATGATATACATCGGCCAAATGCATTTTAATTTTTAATTTTGAAAAAGCCGAAACCCAAACAACAAAATGAACTGTGCAAAATTCAAGTATACAAAATGAACTGTGCAATATATATATATATAGCAGGACAAAGATGCAACAAAACAAATAATTTTTCCTCAAAAATTATACATACCCATAATTATGTTTAACCAACAAACTAATAAAAATATATTTTGATAGAACTTTGAAACTTATGGATAAACAGGTCTTTGAGCAAAAGGTTGAGAACAGATTTGGTTGTTCAAACAATAAATTCAAATCATCACACCAATATTTTCAAACCAGCACGCCTTTTACCAAACACACTTAATAAATATTTGTAAAATTAAATTGTGCAGAGCTTACATATATATTTGTTTGTGCCTAAAAAATCACAGCCATAAACTGGCCAAAGGCGCCCCTTTCCTCGGCCCTTGCATTTGCTCGCAAAACTGAAATGCAGTGTTCCACCAAGATGCTTGGCCTTCCTGAAGACAAAAGAAAAGTTGCCAAGGCATGATCTTCTCGGCCTCGATTATAGGCCGAGGCCGAGGCCGAATAAAATCACGGCCAAAGATATTAAGGGTCAAATCATCACGTGATGACAGGGTCCCATGCTTCATTTAATGAAGCAACGCCTCTGTTTATTGCAGCAAACCCACTGGCCACAAATAAGCATTTAATGCATGAGGGAAGGTGGGAAGTGACTGAAGTCAGGGATTGGCGACAGAAAATAGAGTGATTAGACGCAGGCATTCTCTCACAAGAATTCTTTGCAGCTTGAGAGATTGGGTGACTAACTATCAGAGCAATAAATGCGTCCCCATGGCCAGTTGCGCAGAAACCACGATTAGGGCGGCGGCCGAGATTCACCGGGATTCATGGGTCACACCACCATGCTTCACGATCCCAAATGTCGAATTGGACTACCCACTTGCGCTAATCAGACCCCACTATGTAGGATTTCAGCCTCGATTACTCATCCAGGAACTCTTCCTATAAATACAAGCCTCAAAGCTACATTCAAGGGTTCAAACACCAAACCAAAGCCTCCCACGGAGCAACTTATATTTTCCTGTAATGCACTTTCAATATCTTTACTTGCTTTCCTAGGAGTAGTGTTAGATTGTAAGGAAAATCCATTCATCAATATATCATACGACCCTTGATTTTCAAGGCGCCGGAGCACCATCCATGTTATTCGCTCATTCACCCCATATATCATACGACCGCCGCTCATTGAGCAGCGCGCCGGAGCAACGCCCTAAACCACCATCAACACCACCACTAAACGGCCTGTAGCTCAGGCCGTGAACCTGACAGCCGAGATTAGTTCATCTCTCGGCTACAATCGTTTGATCAGAGGCAAGTTCAAACAGGCGCACCACTTAACCACTTCCATTCACATCAACAATCTCGACGCACGGTAAGACCGTGCTGGCAAGCCCGCGCACAACCACACCGCACCCAAAAGCAGGAAGCCACGTGTCACGCATATCCCCTCGGCCCGGAACTCCAGGCCGTGAAGATTTGCGCGGCAGACATTTTTGGCACGCCCGGTGGGACACTTGTCAAAAATTTATGGTGGAAACCAGGGCACAAGTAAAGCTCAAAAACAAAGCAGTTGAAATGACTAATGAGACTCCTAAGTCCACTTCACCAATCACCGAGACCGAACATCCGGTCGGGATCTCGGCCATCGTTCCAGTAACGACGGATCGCACGGCCGAGTCCATGCAGGAACCGCAGTGGTGGAGGATCTGATGTCCAAGCAGGCCTACAGGATAGAGACATCCTTTATGGCCGCGATGGACAGATTCTCCTTGGAACTACGGACGCTCTTTCAAGAGAGGATGCCGGTAACCTCGCCCGCGACACCTCCCAGAGTTGGACAGAGGAGCCAAGAGCGTGAGAGAATCGAGCCCTACGGCGAAAGCAGCAGCCTCGGCACCTCTGACCGCAGCCAAGCGTCAGGCTACGGCCAGCATTCTTTGTTGCCGACAAGCAGCTGGGGGCAGTCCCAGCCCACATGGGAAAATCCTGGACCAACCCATCCGGTGAAGACAGCATGCGGCCCACTACACGCCTTAGCCAAGAATTAGGGCAGGGTAGCCCTGCGTTGTCTACGGTCCAGAATCTCGGCCCAACCCATACTTTGGCCGACCAGGCGCTGTCCGGCCAGAGCAACGTGATCGAAGCTTTACCACAACAATGCGATCAGAAGGGCTTAACCGCCGCACTACCAGTGCGAATACCGGTCTGGCCAGTTTGATGACAACGCAGACGCACCTAGGTTCCCATTATGATGCCATCCAACAGGACCAGGTGGTTATACCTCGATGGCCGGTGGACCAATCCTACCTCGGTCGAGCCCACGAGGTCCCTCTAAAACTACCCGGCTCGGTCGCAGCGGCCGAGCCCGGCAGGAATGGCCGCGAAACGATGCGCAGCAAAGCAGGCTGTTTCAAGGGTTTCAGTTCGAAGGAATCCGGCCCATCTTGAAAGACGGTTTAACACAGGGGGAGCCGGAGGCACCAGGTTACACGAAGCCGTGCCTATCAAGGGAACCCAGAGTTTGGCGCAATTTATTTCCTAAGGCTTTCTGGGCTCGCCGCGCCTCAAAAAGCTTGACCGTGGGCACATCTCCTTATGTCTCGGTACACGACCATGATGCTAATAAGCTATTAAAGCTGAGGATTCGATTTCTTCAAGTTATCGGGCAACGTAGCCAAAAGGGGAAGGATTACTCGAAGATAATGCCCAGGAGTTCAGAAAAATCAACACAGTCGAGACTCGACGCCTACCACTCGGTGCAAGTTCAAAAGAAAATGGCGCCGAGGACCTACGACAAAAAAGTCAAGAAAAAGAAAAGAGGAAGGTAGGCAGACGGAAAGTATACATTTCGTCTTTCAGAAAAGAAGGCCCTTGCCTTACATTTAGTTAAAAGGGTCATTACTTACAAAAAAAGAGAACGGCCAGTCACGGCCGAAATAACATATACATGTATCTGTCTGTGGTCATAAACAAAGGAGAAAATATGTGTAAATAAAATAATGTATGTTTGTGGTTAATTATTACATCCCAAAATATATCCAAAAACAGTTGCTTGCCGCCCGCCTAGACCCCTTCACTGAACATCCCCCAGATCAGGCAGGTGATCCTTCTCCAAGCAATATCCCCGCCGTCGATGTCCGCCTGCCATCTCGCTCGGATCAGCTTCCGCTCGGCCAGGGCCTTCTTCGTCTCAGTCGCTGCTTTAAGGATTCGCTTGGCCGAAGACTTCAGCTCGTTCCCGGTCGCGACCGCGCCATCTCGGTGTTGGAGTATGAGATCTCGACGGGCTTGGAGCTCGACAATCTGGGCCTCAACCTGCGCAAGCTCTTCATTCTCCCGTTGGACAACGAGGTCATTCTCTTTCAATCGGGCCATTGGAGGTCGGATTGGACAACGAGGTCATTCTCTTCATTCTCCTATTGGACAACGAGGTCATTCTCTTCATTCTCCGTTGTTCTTTTATCTCTACTAGTTCCTGCTCGAGCGAGCTCCCCTTGGTCATCCGCGTAATGGCTTCAGCATACCGGCCGATCATTTCCTCGCCTTCGGCCAGGCGGGCTTGCAATTCATCCAGCTGAGCCGAGTCTTGCAGACCAAGCGCCATAGTCGTATCAGAGTAGGACCTAAACTCCATAATTGCCCCGGCGGCGGTCATTTGATGAGCTCCAAGGAGGAGGAACTCTCGGAGCCGTTCAACGACGGTCTTGGAATCCTCGTCCAAGGGTGCCGAGGCCGAGCTACCTCTGTCTGCCGCGCAAATCTCACGGCCTGGAGTTCCGGGCCGAGGGGATAATGCGTGGACACGCGGTTTCCTGCTTTTGGACGTGGTGCGTTTGTGCGCGGGCGTGCCAGCACGGTCTACCGTGCGTCGAGGTGTTTGAGGTGGGCGAAAGTGTTTAGATGGTGCGCCTGTCTGAACTCGTCCTCTAATCAACGATTGTAGCCGAGAGAGGAACTAGTCTCGGCTATAAGGTTCACGGCCTGAACTACAAGGCCGTTGAGTGGTGGTGTTTGGTGGGTTTTTCGGGCGGTGCTCTGACGCACTACTCAATGAGCTGCGGTCGTATGATATATGGGGTGAGTAAGCGAATAACAAAGGTGGTGCTCCGGCGCCTTGAAAATCAAGGGTCGTGTGATATATGGCCGGATTTTCCCCTCCAGATTTGATATGAATCGTCTTAAAAAGTTGACCTTGCTGAGGAAGGACTGGAGCTCCTTCTTGGTCCTCGGCAGAGGGGCCGCCATAATGGCCGTGGCTTTATTTCTATCTACCTCGTTTCTCCTCGTTGGTGAACCAAGAAACCAAGAAAATTCCCAGCGGTGACGCCGAATGCACACTTCTTCGGGTTCATTTTTAGGCCATGGCTCGCATTCGGTCAAAAGCTTGTCGGAGATGTTCCACGTGGTCGACTTTGGATGGAGACTTTACACCACGTCGTCGATGTAGACTTCAACGGTCCGGCCTATAAGGTCGTGGAAAGCGGACTCTGACTGGTAAGTGCAAGGGCCGTGGAAAGGGGCCCCTTCGGCCAATTCATGGCCGTGATTTATTAGGCACAAACACAACGGCGCAGGGGGCATGGTCGCGGCAACCATTTCCAGTGGCAACGACGACTGGGAGGCTGGAGACAAAAATTCGGTCAGGAGTATAGTGCAGTTCTAAAAAGAGAACAATAAAGCCAAGTATAGGGAAAGTGGACTCTTACCAAGCGGAAGGAGATGCTGCTTGGGCGATGAGGAGCGGACGCAATGGCTCAACAGGCACGTCTACAGCAGCCTCTTCGGCGGCCTCTTCAGTAGCCTCCTCATCGGCCTCTTCAATGGCCTCCTCGCCGCCCTCGTCGGCGGCCTCTTCGGCAGCATCTTTAGCGGCCTCTTCGGCGGCCTCCTCGGCGATCTCTTGGGCAGCCTCTTCGACAGTCTCCTGGGCAGGCGGCACTTCTGCGGATGCAATCTCAGCATCCAGCACCTCAACCACTTCCTCGGCAGTGGCTGCCTCCTCAACCACCGCCTCTGCGGCTCCCACCTCCTCGACCACCATCTGGGCGGCGGCCGCTTCCTCTACATACGGCACCTCGGCCGCAGCCTCCTCCTCGACTATTGCCACGTCCTGAGGAAAGAACCAGATTACCAAAATGCACAAAAGGGGGAAAAGGGGTGACCTAGAAAATAAAGAAAGGGAAAAATGAGGCCAAGGAAGAATACTTACGGTCAGTGTCTTAAATATCGAAATTATCGCCGAAATATCGGCGATAATTTCATTTTTTTCACCTGCCGATAAACTGGGAACATACCAAACAGATTTCGTCCGGATATCGATTTTGTCGGCGAAATTGTCGACGATATATCGAGCTCGATATTATCGAGCAACTTTAATACAAACCGTTTAAATATCTCGATATTTTCGTGCAAATTCAAGCTGAAATGGCGGAGCGAGGCGGCAGGAAATCGAAGGCGTGAGGAGGCGTTGCAAGGCGGAGCGAGGCGGACCAAGGCGTGATAGATCTGGACGCTCTGAACCGGAAGAAATTTTGAGACTCTGCAAATCGGCTGTGGCTCTGCTCTGCGAGGAAGACGACTCATGTTATTTTTTTTTTAGGTTTATTGTAATGAAACGACGTCGTTTCGATTGAAGGGTTTAAAAAAAAAAACTTAAAGTGAAACGACGTCGTTTCACTTGGATTGTTTTTTTAAAAAAACACACGCAAGGTTCTGCCTTTTTTTTTCCTTTCCTTTATTGTAATAACTTAATCCCTTTATTCTTCTTGCCTTTTCTATCTCCAGCCGCTTTACTACTTACTCCTTTTTTTTTTTTTTGTGTCTAAATTAATATATTATTACATGGAATTATATATATATATCGCGATATTTTGACTCAAAAATACATGAAAAATGCTGAAATTCTCCTTGTTGTGCGTGGAGGGATTCGAACCCTTGCCTCTGTGAGAAACAGGCCAGCGCCTTATCCAACTCAGCTGCGTACGTGTTTGTGATTATATTTTCGGCGTGTAAATTTATAACGTTTTTAAAATGTCTGTAAGCTAATATTTATTATATATAAAGTGTAAAATATTGTAGTAATTCATTATATATAAATATTATGGTGTGTTTAAATCTTTTTCATTAATTACTACATATTTTTCTACATTCACAGTGTTTACCAGCTCGCTATATAATCAACTTAAATCAGTTAAATCCATCATGCAATGCATTTCCTTCCAATTTGTTTATGACAAACTAATGATAAATTGACTAAATAAACATCTTGCAAAGTTTCAATAAAATTTCCAAGTTTTTCTTATAATTTCCGTGGTTTTTATTCAATGTTTTATCGATATCGATAATATCCCGATATTTCCATCGAAATTTTCCGTGTTTTTGGCCTACCGATATTTCCGATATCACCGATATTTTAGACCTTGCTTACGGTCATAGGGGGAGCTTCACTCACAATCACAGAGGGACTTCCTCCTCACCTCTGCCCTCCGAGAAAGCAAAAAGGGTCCTCTTTCTCGGCCGCTGCAGGGCTGCAGTCTCGGCCACGGCACTCTGGGCCAGTGCGGCCTCAACCGTTGCGGCCTCAGTTCTTGGCTCCTCTCGGCTCCTCTTGCGACCCGGGGCTGCGTATGCGAAGAGAAGAAGTAAAAATGAGGTAACCAAGGGCAAAAGTGGTTTACAGAGGTCGGTGAAGAATAAATGATAAATAGAGAAAGTAGGCGAGGCTTACCAGCGGCAGCGGTTGGTCGAGCCGGCAGGGAGGACGGCACGGACCTGTGCGCCAGCGTCTTTCGCACCCTTACCACAGGCGTCGCCCTGGGAGCGGGGGCCGCAATTGAGGATGGGGCCGCGATGGAAGCCATGGCCGCTGTTCCAGCCAAGGGAGGGGCCGTCACCCTTGGAACGGCCACGGCCGGGGTACTCGGTCGAGGAGGCCCGGCTGATACCTTCTTCACTTTGCTGCCCTTGGGGGTAAGGGGGTCCCAATCTGCATTCTTCAGATTGCCCGGCTGGTACAATGTTGGACAACCACTCAACGTACCGCGCCGTCCGAATAAAGCCGGCTTTGAGGAGCCGTTCAATTTCCTCCTTGACTTAAGCTGTACCTCGGTCGAAAAACGTCTCGGCGGCTGCTGGAATAGCTTGAATCCCTCCTTGATTCTTAACTCATGCTCGACCAAACTCCTCGGCAATCCAGGCATCTCATGATAATCCCAAGCAAAACAATCCTTATATTCATGGAGCAGGCCGATAACCCTCGGCTGCTAACTTAGGATCCAAAAGTTTGCTTACAAAAAGAGGCCGTGGGTTCGGCCTCTGACCCTACATTTATTTCTAATAAAGGATCTTGGACTTCTGGGTAGCCGTCCTCCATCTCGGCAGGCGCCGTTTCTAGGTCGTCAAAAGTTAACACGTCTGTCTCGTCCGATTCGTGGAGGAATTCGATCAGGTTAATTGGCGAGTTCGGCTGCAAGGATTCCGCTACCCCAGTGCTCCAGCAGCCTTTCCAGCAAGTTGGTCACTGCCACTGCTCCCTCTTCTCTAGTGGCCTTATCCATCATTTAAAGGCTGGTGAGGTTCGATCAATACTGCCCGCGCCGAATCCTGTCGAACATTCTCAGCGGCCTAACTCCAGCACCTTTTGGGCCGTCGTTCTGGTGGTCAGCCGCTTGCATCGTGGCCGGTGATGATTACCCATCCAACATCGTCGTCATAAATCCGAGCTTGCACGCCGGGCCGGTTATGAATATTCTTTCCATATCAGACCAATCCCTTACTGAGTTCGGCGGAGGTTTATGAACCATGAGAACGCCGCGCCGGTTAAGGAGTGAACGAATAAATGGAGCTTCTGGAGTCCGAATCGGCTTCTCCACACTGGGCCGTGAACCAGCCTATGTGGCTCAATGGAGGAGGTCTGCCCATCCCCGGAGAACAGCATGAATTCTGGCAATCGATAGTTCCGGGGGAGAGGGACTCGGTCGATTTCTGGTGGGTAAGGCCCTTGTATATCTCGGCGTATCCGGCTGCCTCTAAGGCTAGACCGGCTTCAATCATCCGCCGGACGTCTTAGAGATCGGAGACCCTGAGGTGGTGCCTTCTGTTGGGCCGCACCCGTCCGCGGTGCCTGCTGCACATCATTCTTGCGACCTCGTTGTTGAGCCACCGGGGACAAGTGGACTCAGCCGGTTGTGACCGAGCTGGTTGACGCCATATGAGCGCCATGGGTTTGGCCAAGGTGCATGTGCGTCGCCGCTGGAACGGCCGAATCGTAATGAATGTGAGAGCCTACGGGAAGAACGACGCCTGCAATGGTGGTGAGACTGTCTGATACTCTGACCGTACTGTTGCTATGGCACAGCAGTCGCGTTGCTTGGACCAGGATGGGTGTGGACGGCCGTAGTGTGAACTGGGCCAGTGGATAATCGCAAGATGCGCGGGGCTGCTGTGCCCTAATGATACAGCCAAAGCAATGGAGTGGTCCGCGCACTGTCCTCTGCCAAGTAGTTGGCCCAGGGCTTGCCCACGTGGGCTAGGACTGCCCCTACCTGTTCGTTGGCGGGAAGGAATGCTGGCAGTAGCTTGATGCCTGGGTGTGGACAGAGGCGCCGAGACTACCTGCTTTTCACTTAAGGCTCAATTCTCTGCTCTCTTGGCCCCTTTATCCAGCTCCAGGGGGTGTTGCAGGGGGAGGTCCGTCGGCATCCTCTCCTGGAAAAGAGTTCGTAGCTCCGAGGAGAATCTGTCCATTGCGGCCATGAAGGATGTTTCTATCCTGTAGGCCTACTTGGACAGCAGCTCCTCTACTACCTACCCGCCTGCTCTTGCATGCACTCGGCAGTGCGATCCGTCTTACAGAACGCTGGCGGAGATACCGACCGACTGTTTGGTCTCGATGATTGGTGAAGTGGACTCAGGAGTCTCAGAAGTCATTTCGACTACTTTGTTTTGAGCTTTGCATGTGCCCTAGTTTCTACCATATTTTTTGACAGAAGTCCCACCAGGCGTGCCAAAACTGTCTGCCTCGCAATCTCACGGCCTGGAGTTCGGGCCGAGGGGATGTGCGTGGACACGCGGCTTCCTGCTCTTGGGTGCTGTGCGGTTGTGCGGCGGGCGTGCCAGCACGGTCTACCGTGCATCGAGGTTGTTGGTGTGAATGGAGATGGTTGAATGGTTGAATGGTTGAATGGTGCGCCTGTTTGAACTTGTCTTCTGACCAAACGATTGTAGCCGAGAGAGGAACTAATCTCGGCTGTCAGGTTCACGGCCTGAGCTACAAGGCCGTTTAGTGGTGGTGTCGATGGTGGGTTTAGGGCGGTGCTCCGGCGCGCTGCTCGATGAGTGGCGGTCGTATGATATATGAGGTGAGTGAGCGAAGTAACAAGGATGGTGCTCCGGCGCCTTGAAAATCAAGGGTCGTATGATATATTGATGAATGAATTTTCCTTACAGATTAACACTACTCCTAGGAAAGCAAGTAAAGATAATGAAAGTGCACGACAGGAAAATATAAGTTCTCCGTGGGAGGCTTGGGTTTGGTGTTGAACCCTTCAAATGTAGTCTTGAGCTTTGTATTTATAGGAAGAGTTCCTGGAGGAATGATCGAGGTTGAAAATCCGCATGGTGGAGCCTAATTAGCGCAAGTGGGTAGTCCAATCGACATTTGGGATTGTGAAGCATGGTGGTGTGACCCCCTGAATCCTGGTGAATCCCGGCCGCCGCCCTTGATCGTGGTTCCCGCGCAATTGGCCGTGGGGACGCATTTATTGCTCTGAAAGCTAGTCACCCAATCTCTCAAGTTGCAAGAATTCTTGTGAGAATGTCCCACGTCTAATCACTCTGTTTTCTGTCGCCAAAACCTGACTTCAGTCACTTCCCACCTTCCCTCATGCATTAAATGCTTATTCATGGCCAGTGGGTTTACTGCAATAAACAGAGGCACTACCTCATTAAATGAAGCATGGGACCTTGTCATCACGTGATGATTTGACGTTAATACTCTTGGCCGTGACTTTGCTTTGCCTCGACCTCGGCTCGCATCGAGGCCGAGATGATCGTGCCTTGGCATTTCCTCTATTATATTCAGGGAGGCCAACCGCTTTGGCGAAAGCGCTTCGTTTCAGTTTACGAGCAAGTGCGAGGGGCCGAGGAAAGGGGTGCCCTCGGCCAGTTCATGGCTGTGATTTATTAGGCACAACCTGACCTACGACAAAAAGTCAAGAAAAAGAAAAGAGGAAGGTAGACAGACGGGCTAACAAAAGGCGCGGCCATCATATAGGAAAGGAAAGTACACATTTCGTCTTTTTAAAAAAAAAAACCAAAAAAAGAGGGGCCTTGCCTCACTTTAGTTATAAGGGGTCATTACTTACAAAAAAAAAGGGAAACGGCCAGTCACGGCCGAAATAACATATACACATCTGTCTGTGGTCATAAACAAGAGAGAAAATATATGTATAACTAAAATAAAATGTATGGGCTTATTTATTACATCCTGAAAGAGAAAAGAAAAACGGCCGCTCATCGCCTGCCTAGACTCCCTCGCTGAACATCCCCCAGATTAGGCAGGTGATCCTTCTCCAAGCAATGTCCCCGCCGTCGATGTCTGCCTGCCACCTCGCTCGGATCAGCTTCCGGTCGCGGCTTTGAGGATTTGTTTGGCCGAGGATTTCAGTTCATTCCCGGTCGCAGACCGTACCATCTCGGCGCTGAAGGATGAGGTCTCGGCGAGCCTGGAGTTCGCAGTCTGGGCCTCAACCATGCGCAAGCTCTTCATTCTCCTCTCGTTGATAACGAGGTCATTCTCTTTCAATCGGGGCCATTGCAGGTCGGACTTTTTCTTTGATCTCCACCAGGTCCTGTCCGAGCGAGCTTCCCTCGGCCATCCTCGTCACGGCTTCAGCATACCGGCCGATCATTGTCCTCGCCTTCGGCCAGACAGGCTTGCAATTCATCCAGCTTGAGCCGAGTCTAGCAGGCCGAGTGCCATGGCCGTGTCCAAACAGGACCTAAAACTCCATGATCGCCCCAGCGGCGGTCATTTGATGAACTCCAAGGAAAGGAACTCTCGGAGCCGCCTAACGACGGTCTTGGAATCCTTGTCCAGAGGAGCCGAGGCCAAGCTACCTCCTTCCCCGTGAGGCTGGCGTATAACTCCTCGAGATCGTCGGAGGAGGTGGTCTCCTGAACATGAGGAAGAGGTTGGGTGAGAATAACCAGCTGGGACGCAAGGACATAACAAAAAGAAAAGGCCAAATACTCATGGCAAGTGAAAGCTCGGTTCTGACCGCCGAGGTAGTCCGCAGGAGACTCGGCACATTCACAACCGTGGCCTCAGTTACCACCGGCTCAGCCATAACCGTCGAGTCCTGAGACAAACGGCGCAGGGGGCATGGTCGCGGCGACCATGGCCAGCGGCAGCGACGACTGGGGAAGCTGGAGACAAAAATTCGGTCAGGAGTATAGTGCAATTCTAAAAAGAGAGCAATAAAGCCAAGTACAGGAAATGCGGACTCTTACCGAGCGGAAGGCAATGCCGCTTGGGCGACGAGGAGCAGACGGCAATGGCTCAACAGGTACGTCCGCAGCGGCCTTTCGGTAGCCTCCTCGGCGGCCTCTTCAATAGCCTCCTCGCCGCCCTCGTCGGCGGTCTCTTCGGCAGCTTCCTCAGCGATCTCTTCCGCGGCCCTCCTCGCAAGCTCTTCGGCCGCCCCTTCAGCAGTCTCCTCGGCAGGCGGCACTTCTTGCGACGCAATTTCAGCATCCGACCTCGACCCCTTCCTCGCGATGGCCGCCTCCTCAAACCGCCGCCTCTGCGGCTCCTACCTCCTCGATCACCATCTGGGGCGGGCGGCCGCTTCCTCTACACGCGGCAACCTCGGCCGCAACCGCCCTCCTCAACTATGGCCACGTCCTGGGGAAAGAACCAGATTACCAGAATGCGTAAAAAGGGAAAAAGGGGGTAACCTGGAAATAAGGAAAGAAAAAAAAGAGGCTAAGGAGGAATACTTACGGTCACAGGGGGAGCGTCACTCACAGTCACAGGAGGGACTTGCTCCTCACCTCTGCCCTCCGAGAGAGAGAAAAGGTTCCTCTTCCCTCGGCCTCTGCAGGTTGCCATCTCGGCCACGGTACTCTGGGCCGGTGTGGCCTCAACCGTTGCGGCCTCAGCACTTGTCGCCTCTCGGATCCTCTTACGACCCGGGGCTGCATATACGAAGAGAAGAAGTAGAACGTAGGTGACTAAAGGCAAGAGTGGTTTTAGAGAGGCCGATGAAGAATAAATGATAAATAGAGAAGAATGGGTGAAACTTACCAGCGGCAATCGCTTGGTCGAGCCGACGGGACGTTACGTTTTGAACTTACCAGCGTTTTTCCCAGACGACGGGAGTAAATGAACAACCGACGTATAATAAATATTTGGACGACGGTTTGATCCGTCAACCATCGTCGTTGTTAAAAAAAACAGCTTAAATCTCCCATCCCCATTCCTTTCCAAGAACCCATGGCCAAACAAACATAAAAGAACCGAAACAGAGAGTAATTATTACAAGAATGCAAACACCAAACATAAAAGAACCCTAATATAGCTACCAATTAAGAATCCATAGCTACCAACGAAAACATTTATGGATTTAAGAAGAGATTAGGGTTAAAGGGGCTAGGGTTGTACTTACATGGATATTGAGAGAGAGCTGCGAGAATATAACAACTGCTTGAGAGAGAGCTTGAGAATCTACGTACCCAATGCTTTGAGAGAGAGCTGAGAGAATATACAAAAGCTTGAGAGAGAGCTGAGAGAATTAGGTGTTAAAGGGACTAGAGTTGTACTTACACTGGATATTGAGAGAGAGCTGGGATACCATAACAAATGCTTGAGAGAGAGCGAAACTTTTAGACCAATTTATGTTGAAGAGAGAGAATGAACTATTCAAGGGTGAAAGGAAATTCTGAAAATTTTAGGTCGTGGTCAAAAATTTTAAAGTACCCAGTACCCCCGCGTTTTTCAACGCGACGGTCAATACTTATATGGACATCTAATTCTTACTTACAACGGTGGTTTCTATACAAGACCGACGTTGTACACCTAACGGACGTCGCTATTTAATAACCGACGTCGTAAACCGAATACAATTTAGTCTTGGTTTATGTAGTTGACCAAAAACAGCAGGAGAAACCGGCCGTCGTTTCAAAAAACCCTAAACCCTAAACCCTAAATTTTACAATAATTTAAAAAAATAACACCAAGTATGAGAAAAATGACCGAAAATTGCTATGGACTCCTTACAACAATGCCTTCTACAATAGTTGGCTAAAATATGGATTTCATAATTTGAATTATGGGAACCAATGGATCGCATAAACTTTAGGGTTATGTTATGTAAAGTATAAGAAGTACCCTTGCTTTGTCTCTAAATTTGTTTGAATTTTGTTATCATTTGAACTTTTGAAAACTAAAATTACATTTTCTTCAGGCCATAACGGGCAAGATATTGTCTCAATCAGTGCATAGAATTTGCCGGTATATTTTTCGGATTTTTCTTTGAATATATTATTAATATTAGTAATTAAATACAATAAAAAAATTTCTAAAATTATATTTTTTAAAGCTTTAGGATAGAGATAATATTTCAATGCTTGGTAGTTTTCAGTTTAATTTTTGGATTTAGTTTTGAATTTAATATGGAATTAAATAAAATAAAAATCCATTAAAAATTAAATGAAAAGACCTATCCGACGTTGTATCCTTTTACAACAACGTTAAACATCACAAACTGACGTCATAAAATTAGTAGACGTCGAAACGAATAGAAAACGACGTCTTTTTTGGATAACCGACGTGGATTATCGTATTACCACGTCATTTTAGTGTATATAACCGACATTGTTTATCTATACAAAGGCGGATGTTTAAGAATATTCGCCTTTGTATATTATTAAGACGTCGATAAGGTTATACTAACCGACGTAGTATATAAGTACAAAATTCATTTATACAAGATGAATTAATTATAAACCATCGTTTTTATGACTATTACATGTCGTTTTTAAGAATTGTCGTCGATGTTATATTTCCAGTTTACAGCAAGACGACCATTGTGTACACGTATGAGACGTGTAAATTAGAATCAGATGTCAGTGTTTGGGAACTAAACAAGTTTTAAAACAAATTTAATTTTTTGATGTTTGTTCGCTTGATTACAACAAAATATTTATGTACATTTTAAATAAACTAAAATAAACCTAAACATTGTTCATAAATATTCATGTACATCAATTATCCTTCGGTAATAAGTTGTTCACAAATTCTGCCCATTCATGCCTAACTTCGTCAATATCCTCTTGTTTATACTGAACTTTATCTTTTTTCTTCTCAAACTGCAAAATAAACCAAAAAAACCGACGTGTTATAAAGATACAAACGACGGTTTTAAAACAAAAATCTGACGTAGTAAAATAAAAAAAGTATATCTAAAATTTTGTGTTTTACCTTCTTCTCGAACTTTAGGTCAGGATCAGGGAATTAATTCTCTCATGAATCGCATCACATAATAGCCACACTCTACACGTGTTGGTTGTTCAAGAGTGCCGTGTAGATTTTTTTTAAATGGCCTACTGTTTACGTGAATTTTTTTTATATGAATGTTAAACATTTTAATTGGACCTGTTATACAAGAAAACAAAGGGTGTTAATGACAAAACAAAAAATTTAAATACAAATAGTAACCGTCATGGTAAATTCAGTCAAAACGACGGAGTTTTTTTTAAAAAAAAGACGTGATATTTTGTTTCAAACGGCGTAAAACTTACTGTCGTTGTGTAACATTAGAACGTCTGTAAGAGTAAAACGTCGTATAACAAAAATTGAGCAAAAAAATTAAAAACGTTATTAAATAAACCCAAACGACGTTGTAGTTAAATTAAGAACGACGTTTTTTAAGAAAATACTTGACGTAATAAATTATTTAACACATCGGTAATAACTTACCGTCGTTATATGTCTCATTATAACATCGGTATTATAAAATCGTCGTATATTAAATACTTTAAGGAAAAAAAAATCTTAGATCAGAAGAAATCAACTTACGTATTCACTATATTTTTCATGTCGTCGTCAACCAATGCGTTTTGGCAGTGAATTCATGTAATAGGCAGTCTCCATTGCTGGTCTCACAATTACCATCACCCAATGATCCCTGCACATAATGATTCATATAGGTATAAATAGTACTACAAAGAAAAATATTACAAGCTTAGGAAAATACTTTAAATGGTACTAACCCTGGATTATAAGGGACCAGACAAATTGATTCCCATCTGCTATTTTCAGGCGGTTTGACAGGTTTTTGATTCTGTCTGATATTGATCCATATTGAGAGCTCACTAGCCCAGGGTCCATGAGGCCACAAGGTTTACCATATTTGCCATTTTTAAATAGTCAAATAGGAACCTAAATATTGAAAGTCAATTAATGAGATTTTAATTTAAAAGAAAGGGAATGTAAAACAAAAATGGGATTTTAATTTACCTCATGTATACTGATATCACTTGTGGTTCCAAATCTCAACCGTGGAACCAAACTGCAAAATATCTTCAGGTAAGAGGAAGGTATCATGCTCAAAGCAACACCTTCCTTGGGCATATGAACTAATCCACAGCCTCCTTAGTAGGCAACAAACTTGGTCTGGACGTGTTGGCATAAGGCTACAGAGGAGGTGGCATGTCTAGCTTTGAGAGATCCTGTTACAAGAAATAAATAAAGAAATATAAGTTAGTTTGTGTGTGAACTAAAATGAACGACTCTAACTAAACCCAAAAAACAGACGTGGTATATAATATAAACGACGGTTTCTAGCAAAGTACTGACGGAGAAAGGTTATACACGTCGGTAAATACATAACCGTCGTTGTGTGGCATTTATAACGTCGCTATACTATAGAAAGGTCGTCTAATTAAAATGCAGTTAAGTGAATCATGAAATAGACGACGGTTTATAAAAGAGTTAGACGACGGCAGAAAACACAGTCGTTATTTTTAATGTCCAATAATTTGCAAACAAGTAAAAGCGTCGTGGTATTTAACTAAACACGACGCGTCTTGTAAGAAAAAGACGTATATACAGTCGTTATTTAAATTTTAACGTCGGATATTAAAAGGAGTGACGTCTATTTAAATTTAAAAGGCAGAAATAGAAAATAGCAAGAGATTTTACCGTGTCCTCTTTCTGTTTTCCAGCAGTATCAGCTTCAGGCTTTGGATCTTCTAATTCCAAAGCTAGGCGGGTCTGATACCAGTGGCCCCAAAGCAGCTTGCCTTATCAGACAGTGGATTTTTTGGGCTTTGATCTTGAGGGGGTAAAGTAATTGGAGTAATTGGAGAAATTGGGGTTTTGAGCATCTGGCTGGGATCAAAATTAGGAACTAGTTACGGAAATATGCCAACATAGCCCTCCTCTCTGCTCTGACTGCTTCCATTATAGTTTCCCTTGACTTTCGCCCTCAATCCTCAAATTCTCTTCTCTAACTGCCTCCCTCACACTTCCTTCAATTTGTCACCAAATTTCACTCTCTGCTGGTTTCGGGAATGAAGAACTCAGTTGGGGAAACGCCAGCACCAACTCCTCAGACTCTCCACCATGCTCGGGGGTTCCCAAAGCAAGAGTCAAGACATCATTGGTCCCGGAGACAGTCAGAGTGCCTTTGGAGACTTGCTTTTGCAAATCATCCTAAAAGAGAGAAAGAGAGATTGTTAGAAACTGAGCAGGGTGTAAATAGATAAATAAACCGCGTTGTAATTATAAACACGACGGGTTTTTCTTAAATTACTGACGTAGTATTAATTTAACACACGTCTGTATTTAAATACGTCGTTTTTATAATTTACAACGTCGTGAGATAAAAAGCCGTCGTATATTTCAAATTAAAAAGATTAAAACAAAAATCAAAGACCGTCGTAGTATTTAAAGTAAGACGACGGACTATTGAACAAACAGACGTAGAACTTAATTCATACGGCTGCACAAAATACCGTCGTTGTATAAACATTCTAATGGTCTAGATAAGATAAAACCGTCGTAAATTTATGAAGAAGTGAAAAAACTCGATTGAAATATGCATTCTGTTCTAGAAATTGTGCACCACCAAAATTTCAGTGAAATAGACAGAGAGAGGGAGAGTGTGTGCGTGAGTAACTTAAAAAAAAATGCAGTATCATAGAGGAATTTAATCCGTCGTATTAATTCTATCTAGACGTCTACTTTTATTCAAAAACCGACGTCCTATCATTTTTAAAACGTCGGTAAATTAAGCCCGTCGTGGGTGTTTATTTTATAACGTCGCTTATTTAAAGATAAGCGACGTCTATACCAAAATAAAACACTCTGTTTTTTCAAATTTAGAACAGATTTAGTGAGACTTATGATTATTTTTGCCTTCTCTGCAACCTTTGGATCAAGGATGTTTCCTGTTTTATCTTCTCTGCCTTCTTCCATAGAACAAGCTCAATCGATTTCTTCACACATCGGGCATGGTTTCTATCAAATGGTCCTCCAAACCAACATACCCTTTTCTAGACAACCTATGGTTGTACTCCCTCCTCTGTTTTTGATCAGCATGCTTAGCCTCAAAATCTGGGGTTAACCTTGAAGCTACAAAGGCATCCCATTGTGATTTGTCTATGAACTTATAAAGTGCATGGGTTTCTCTTGACCTCTCCTGTCATGTGCAAAAGGAAGGATATACTGCCTAGTTACATTATACTTGAAATCCTTCCATTTTTTGGCGGCAGACGATAAGACCATGTTCTTGTACCTATCCCCAATAATATAGGACATTTGAACAGCTTCCCAAATCTGCTCCCTCACGTCCTTGGGTATTTGAGTCCATTTCTTGTCCACAAGAGGGACTCTGGTGCGTGCCAAAACACCAATGTAAGATTGCATCTCAACAGCAGCCTTGCCATGTGGTCTGCCCTTTTTATTGAACTCAACCACAGGCTTAACCTTCTCAATTTTCCTCTTCACAACACTACTCATTGTGCTGATACCGCGGCCGGATTTTGGCTCCTCAACAAATGTGGCTGTGCTCGAGTCTTTCTCAGAGGTTGAGGAAAATCTCATCCTCTTCGAGGGTTTTCTTTGAGTTGATTTTTCTTCTTCCACTTGAGCCTTTGAAACTGATTTGGCTTCATCCCCTTATGCCTTTGAAACTGATTTGGCCTTTGACGATTGAGCTTCCTTGTTTTGAGATTTCGAAACCATTTTTAATTAGTCTGCAAGGAAAACAACGTTGGTTATTAAAAATAAACAACGTAATAATAAAGAAACAACGTCCTAAAAATACAGCCGTGATATCTCATTAGGATGACGGTTGTAAACAACACCGTCGTCGTAAATAGAACAACACGACGTACACTAAAACAGCGACATCCTATTAAAACAGTCTCTTAGACCATGTATGGAAATAAGACGAGGGTTTTATATCTTTTCATGACGTAATGTGTCTACACTACGTCGTTACTCATAAGAACCGATGTGGTTTAAAATTTACAAAGACAAACACAAAACGATTGTTCTTCGCCCACAAGACGACGATTTTATCTTGTTTCCGACGTATTAATTGTCACACCATGACGGTTTTTAACCACCGTCGTGCACTTTGCATTAGGTAGAATTTACGGCCATCGTGGTGTTTCCATTCTATCGTCGAAAACAAGACAGAACTGTCGTCTTTTGGTGTCATGAGAGTATCGACTTATGAATTAATCAAACCAGTGGAAGATTTCCTCAATTTGACAGAATCTTGTTTCCAGACAACGACGGCATTCAAATGAAATATAAAAAAAGGGAAGAGAGTGAGAAAAAACCTTTGGCGTGCAAAGAAAGTTCCTTTCGACGAAGATGAAGACGAAGATGGTGATTTGGAGATGAAGACGAAGATTCAGACGATGATGCTGCTTTTGGGAAATGAGAGGGAAACTACGATATTTTATCGGTGAGAGAAAACGTAGAATATTAGGTCAGGTGACGAAAAGTTTATATATTTTCCCAGAATTCAATACAACGACGTTTTATTACAAACGGCCGTAGTATTTAGTTATAACGACGATAAAAAATTCAGAATTGACGTGGTTATCACGGACTGCCGAACGACTTTTGGAATTCCGAGGTGGTTATGACGACGCTTTTTACTAAACTGACTGTGTAATTCGAATTCAACGACTATGTATTTTAATTAAACCGACGTGGTTACTTGGGTTTCTGAAAACGATGTCGTTCTCTTTTTAATACGCGCCAAATGACTTTGGACTTCCGATGTAGTTATGACGGCGCTTGTTTATCTAAACTAACGTTGATTATTCAAATATGACGTCGCTATGTATATTAGAACCAACGTGGAGTATTTACGATAATTTGTTTAAAATATGATTTTTCACGCGTTTTTTAACTCTCAGTTTCAATTAGGGTTCCAACTTCTTCTTGCCCTTTGCTCTGTCTCATCAAATTCTAAAAAATTGTCTTTCTGAAAGCAAATGGGTTTGCAGAATGATTCCTCACAAGACCCAGCATGGGTTTGCAACCGCACTTGCCCGTTTGAAGGCATACGAGGGTGTTCCTGATGCTCCTTAGATAAGATAAAGAGAATGGTCATTCCTGATGCTCTAAAGTGAGCTTTTCACACTTGATTTTGATTTCTGATATTATTAGATATTCATCTGTGGCTGTGCAGGAGCTTGAGAACAAGAGGAAGGAGAGGGCCCAGCTTGCATATGAGAGGAAGAAACAGTTGAACAAGCTGAGGGTGAAGGCAGAAAAGAAACCACGATGTATTTGCCTAATTTGTGTACATATATTGTGTAAATATTGATCAATATTTAACACGAAGAGATTTGCCTTTTAAGATGAAAATGTTGTTGAGGATTGAGAATTAAATTTTGTTTTGTGTTAAGAAAGATATTACCAAAATAAAAGAAAAATTAATTAATTTTAAAAAGCTGTAAAAATAAGACGGCGGTTTACAGAGAAGGTAGACGTATAAATAGAAAAAATACGACGGTAATTTGAACTTAGGACGTGGTAAATAAATACGACAGTAGCGTTGTAGGTACCGTCGTAGTACACTCCAAAATAATAAGTCGATAAATTAATCTCTCGCGTCATGGTATATTATTTAACACGTTGTTTTTTTGTAATACACCGACGTGGATTACATTACATTATACGACGTGGATTCCATTAAAGAATAACCGATGTGGTTTTTTACAATTAGACGGCGGTATGTGTATAAGGACCGCCGTGAGTTTAAAAGATTTATTGTATAAATTTGACTCTTTCTTTCAGTTTCAGTTTTCATTTAGGGTTCCAAGTTCTTCTGATCTCTCTGGAGGCTCGTCTTCCTCTCTCACATACACACATACATCATCACTCTTTCTCACATCTCAAAGACAATAATTTGGATGTTAATGATGTATGCGTTTTGGTGTATCTCAAAGACACCAAAACGCACACATCATTAACTTTCAAACATTGTCTTTCTCAAAAGTTTGCAGTGGTCAGTTCAGTTCTGGTTTCTTTTTGGATTTGTGTATTTAAAATATTGTTTTCTCACTTTGGTGGTTCGATTATGATCAGGATCCAAATATCTCAAAGGTAAGATATCATACCTCTTGGATCTCATTTTAATTTTCGTAGGCTGCCAAAATTAAAAAATAATTCATCCTTAAAAAGAAATATAAATTAAGCACGGTGGTTTACAGAGAAGTCACCGTCGTAGTATACAGACGTGGATCCATTATAATTATACGACGCGGACTAAGACAGTTGTTCGTGTTTAGTTTAGGAGTTAACACGGCGAGTTTTTTGGTGAACTATCGCCTTTATGTTCTACGTCGGTGGATTCATACCTGCTTTCATTGTTTTTTGGTCAGATTTTAAATCTAAAGAAACCTTTTTAAAAAACGACACTTTTTTATTTGTGTGCGTCGTCTTTTAAAAATATTCAACAGTAAGGCACTTATCACACGACAGTTTTTTTTTACCGTCGTCGTTTTAAATACAACACAATTTTATGTTCTGCCGTCGTCTTTTTCTGGTCATCTTTTTCTCTCTTTTGTAGTAGTATTCCCAAATCTCAAATAAAAGAGTTTTTATGAATTGATTTGATTTGCCAAAAAAATAGTGGGAGTATCGTACAACTACTAATATGATTTAGAATAATAGTTATCCTAGGCCAAGTAGTTTAATGGGATTAGCATGCTTATGATGAGATCTTAAAACCCTCTGTTTTTACCATATCTGACCCTCCACTCACATCAAGACACTTGGAAAGAGTGTGAGGCTAGGGAAGACCCTGTGGCCCACTGGTAGATCAATTAGGTATGGATCGGCGGTCTGCGACCGATTCAGCACCCAGCATAGCCACCAGTCATCAATCGGCAAGCACTCCCGAATGACTCTATCCAAAACATACGTCGGCACGCCTTGCCGATTCTGCGCCTTGGAAGGGTGTTCTTGCGGGACAACCTCGAACCCCCTGCTTAGATATTTGCTGAGACTCGTGTCAACCTCGGAAGGCACTCCCACGAGTCCCACATTGAAACTAAGTACCAAGGGAATACCCAGCGCTCTCTATAAAAAGGACCCCTGCCTTAGACACAAGGTAAGACTTTCGACTTGACTCCTATGCTCTAGCAATTGTCAATAGTTGAGCTCTTAAGAAACTAACTTTAGCATCGGAGGGTCTTCAGCTGGTACCCACACCGGTTGCACTAGACCTCATCGGTTGTTTTCTCTCCTTGGCCCAGATCCAACATCGTATCCCAAGGAAGAACATGTTCATACCAAAGGCTCAATCAATCCCTAGACCGTCCACGTCACCTGTAAGTTGCTCTTATCTCTATCTGTTTAGTTTTAGCACAAACACCCTCAATAACTAAATTAAGTAGAAAAACGATAGACTTTTGAAAGCTTAGTCATGGCCTTCCACAGTGGTGAATTCCGAATAGGCTTGACCCTTGTGAAGGCTTTGCCTCATATATGGAGGGTGATAGCAAGGTGTTCTTGCTTAGGAAGAATTCATTTATACATTGGATGTTGCAAGGATAGGCTCAAATGTGGACCAACATTCTATTATGGTGAGGTTCATGATTGTTTCCTTCAGATAAGCACTTACTGTTAGAAAATACAAGGGAAAGAAGAAACTCTTTTATGCAAAGGGTCTAAAACATACCTAAGTCACTGGCGCAGAAACCATCTCAGGCATTTCCCCCCTCCCCAGGAGGCGAATCCCTCCTTGTTCTTTTTCACCAGTCTCCAAAACTACAAACATATATATAAATGTACATCCTCAGGACCTACCTCCAAATACTAGATGAAATAGGCCCGAAAAGAGAGTTCTAACTTCTTCAGGGGCCGATTCAGGATTGACATCTGAAACTCGGGGAGCAAAGGCTCTGCGCTTCTTCTGAAGTGGCGCTTCCTCTGAAGTGGCACTTCTTCTTCTTCACCATCATCATCATCCTCTACCAGAGGAGCCTTCCCTTTATCTATGGGAGCCGGATTCGAACCAGGAGGACGAGAAGGGATGGGTGAGACTGAAGGCCTTTCCACTCTCTCCTCTTCCAGGAGAAACGCCACCAGAAGATGGAGCAGCACCTCAAGCTGTGAACAAGAGAAAAAGATTCAGCTTTTTTCAAATCAAAAGGAATCAAAATTCTGACAAGAACCTTACCACCATCCTCAGGGCCACTCAGTCCGCCCAAGACAGTTTCTGTCAAACACCAAAAACAATCCAGATTGTTAGAAAATGGTATATCAAGCTTGAACCAAGGATTGATTACTAGAAGTTAGAAACTTACCTATCACCTCCATTCCATGAAGACGTCTTAACTGCCTCATCATCGATACCACTTGTTGTTCCGTCATCAATCGGGCAAAAGGACAGTCCTTGAAGGCCGAAGTGTAAAGGAGCTTGGTGGCTTCAGGGAGCCAAGAGAACAACCTGTTCTCCCATAGAGGAGATGGATCATAGAGAGGCACCCTCACGCTATTTCTCCTATTCCTCTAGGACGTTCTCGCAGCTTTAATATCTTGAGGAGTCATGCTCATATTCCGCCAGGAGCTCCCCTTGTTCACAGAACTATACCTCAGTTCTGGAACAGCTTGAACAAGCCCAAATTGTCTACTAACAAATTGAGGATTGTACACCTCCACTCCATCCTCACACTTCTTATCAGTGTGAACCCCACCAAAGAAAAGGTCACGGCTAGACAAGCAGGGGATGCTCATATCAGCATGAAGTTTGGATTTGAAATCAATCTGCTCTTTCCAATGCCTGGGAGCTTGATGGAGGCCCCTCTCCACAAACCAAGGCATATCATAGGATAGTGAGTGGAGCCAAGTTTCCTTCTCCATTGCTAGCAATCTCTGAAGAAAATGAAGCACTGCTTAATACTAACAGGCCTTTTGGAGTTGATAGCCAGAGTAGTAGCTGGAACATCATCTTCAGATACTCTAGCTCTTGGTTCCCGAGCTCAGGGAAGTACCATTCCAACCATATGTGGACCATCCAGATAGGACCCCAAACAGCAAGATTCCGCAGGTTGATTGTAATTTGGTAAATGCAGTGATAAAGACAGGCTAGCATGAAAAGGCTCATGGCCAAGCCTGTTTCATATGAAGGGCTTCCGCCAGATGCATATACTTCGGCTTCACACTCCATCAGCATGGGGAAAAATAAATTTGTTCAGCCAGAAGAGCAAGAACATCATGTGTTCTTGATCACGATCAGCCATCCCTTGACACGTCATCATAAACACAGAATAGGTCCTCAAACGCACAATCTCGGTCCTATTACCCTTCATCGGAGTCCCGACTATACGATTTTTCATCTCATAGTCCGCCAGAACATCTATACTCATACCCTAAGGTCTGAAGCCGAAAAGGACAGCCATGTCTAAAAGGGTAGGGTTCATGGGCCAGGATTGAAAGTGAAGGTGTTGGAAGTACTATCCCAAAAACATAGGGCAGCTCCCAGCAATGAAGGGTTTCGGTCAATCTGGTTTTTTGACAACAAAATGGCATAATAAACGCCATTTTGGATCCATTTGTCCTTGAACAGGGGCAACATCTCATCTACCCAGCCAGCCCAAGAGAGATAATCCTCAGTAAGAGGCACATCGGGGCTCGAACCCACCTGTTCCAAATTTGTTTCCCTAGACTCCCAATCTATGTCTTCTAGACCATATGGAAATGATACTCAGACTAGCTTGGTGTCCAAGGCCTGTAAACTCTCTAGTTTGGCCTGGTGATAGCGAAGACCTAAAAATGGAGTCTTGAAGGGACCCCTCAAGCTCAAGGGAAAGGCAGAGTAGAATTTTACCGAGCTCTTCAATTATTCTTGCACCAAAGCCGTCTAAAATTCTTTATTGTGCTCTACCACACCTCGCCCAGAAATCCAATCAGGAGCGTCAGTGGGGGCCTTCGTGGTTCTTGTCTTCTTCTGAGCCATTGATAGGAAGAAAATGACAGGAAATGCTTAGGAAAATTTGAAAGCTACAACAGTATCATAAAGCAGAGGAAATTTTCGTGTCAATTTGCTCAAACAGAAGGAAGTTTGAAAAAGAGAAGTTGCGAAGTTTTTACTCAGTAGGCCGAAATACATGCCAGACGTGATAGGACAGTAGCTTCTATCAGTTTGGCGCGTTACTTTCAAAAATATTCTTTTTGTGTGATTTGACATCGCAAGAAAGCCGAAAGGTCTAATTTTAATGGACTTTTCCCAAGCCCATTGAAACTAGGGGGCAATGTTTGTACCATATTTTGTAAATGGACCAAACAATGGTCTATCTCTCAAAAGAATATATTTCGAAGCCCAGGCCCAATTTCTTTGTCTTTTCTCTAAAGACAAAAGAAACCCTCTTGCTTAGTGGGCTGTCAATAAGCAAGGGAAATTAATAGAAGATCACAAATTCAGAAAGCCCAAGCCTTTGGGTCACGCTAAATTTTAAAAAATGGGTAGCCGTTGCACATTGACCCACGTGAAGGTCTGAAGAAGATTGTCACCATTAATGACGACTTGACCTTCTTCTCTCCCAACAAGAAAGCAAGCTGGACAAAAGCCACTAGAACCAGAAGGAGCCGAATTGCCAACCAATTTTTCCGGGTACAAAGGATTCAATCAGGGGAATATTGCAAGGAACCAAGGGTTTTGTCAGAAACATCTCATCATCCCGTCTATGAACCGGTTCTGATCAACAGATCAGTAGCTGACTTTGGATAGCAGCCAAATATCCTCTTTCAATTTTCATCTTTGAAGCTCGCTCCTTGCCTATAAATAAAGAGCCTCCACCACAGAAGAAGGGGACTCAAGATCTCTCTCCAAATTAGACGCAACGTCTCGAAAACCCTTGAAAAAATCAAGATCTTTTCAAACCAGCCTGCTTAATTTCCAGATGACCAGTTGACAACTCATGCGTTCATCTTTTATTGCTCTGCCATCATCATGGTATGATTTTCTTTTAAACAATCAGTTTGAATTCATGTACCCATCCGACTGGATAGAGAAATCTCCAGTCCTTCCTTGCATTCTAATTTATATTTCGAATTAGTTAAATGGATAAATTCAGAACTCTCATCTTCGTTTTGCTGTCAAGTTAAAATTAGATAAAGAAATTTCAGAATTTATTTTGACTATTTTATCAAGCATTTGTTATTTAATCGCTTTTATATATTATAAATTTTTCGATAGTTTAATTTAATTTCCCGCCCTCGCACTTTTTAAATTTGTCATTCGGACCGAAAATAAAGGTCTATGGCCGAATAAGGCTATATTAGTCCAAACATAGAAGGTTGATTCAGGCCCGAATTACCTTGTTGAGCCCGAATTGACTGGAATATTGACCCTGTTTGAGGGTTGATTGAATTTGAACTAGGTTTCCCAACCCAGACAGGGTATCATTAACCACGATCTCAATTTCCTCCTTGTTTGATTAGGTATTGCTCGTATCTGTCAAACTGATACACACGAATGAAAGAATATTGAAGTCCTCCTAGTTGAGGCATAGAAAAGAACTCATCTAGGCCAGTACCCCCCTTGGAGCAAAATGGCTTGAGCAGAAGTCTAGAACAAGCGCAAACACAACAAATCGACACACTACACCACTCACACCAAATCTATTAGGCTGGTCTCATACCCAATAGTGGCACACCTATGCGATTTCCTGAATCAAGATAGAATGAGTAAACCAATAGGGCCTGACCCGAGTTCGCCCATTCCTGTCAACTTGATTCAACTTTCAATTTTGTTCAGAAGTTGAGAGAATCCTCTCCGCGAGCCAAGAAGATCCAATCGGGGCATTGGTGTTGATCCAACGACCTCCTCGCTCCGCAGAGCAAATCCAACCCAAGTCATCAGGAAGGGGCATTTGCGGAAAAAGGACCAGCAGATACATTTTCTATTTTACTCTATTTTTTTTCTTCTTTTAAAGTTATTTCTTGCTCTGAGTGACTGAGTCCAAGGCAAAAATTTGACAAAAAATGGACTGTTATGTAGTGCCGCGTCCAAGGCAAAAATGCGCTCTTCACTTAGACGTGTTTGGGGATAGCGTTTAAAATGAAACGGTTAAGGGAGAAATTATTTCTATCATGGGTTGAAAGCATAGCAGAGGCGGCTAAGAAAGGTGGTAGCGGACAGCAAGAGCTCTATTGGGATAGCTATGAGAAGATAAAGCAAAAATTACATCTCCAAGAGCTTCAGCTGGCTGCTGAAAAGAAAAAGGAAAAGGCGAAGGAGAGGGCAAAGAAAAGAGCAATGACAGCAGTACAAGTTAAAGACAAAAATATGGCAAGGATTGCTCGTGAGAGGAGAAAAGATGGAGAAGTCTATGAAGATACTGAAGAGTTGACAGTTCTTCAAGGGCGCAATTGTAAGCAGAGACTAATGAAGGTAATTGCTCAGTAGCCAAGACAATACTAAATTATAGCTAGAAGCAATTATGTAGTTACCATACATAAATTAGAAATACATAACATATCAATCACAAACTTAGTTAAGTTCATCAGTAGGTCAAAGAGAAGTGAGTTTTGGATGGGGAGGAGGAGTATTCAAATTACATATGAAATCTGTTTAACATTGCACCATAATGCTTTGATATATGTAAAGAAACTGAAGGTGGATAGAAAAAATGGGTAGTTATTGCTTTTCATATTTGAGACAGGCTAAGGTTAAAAATCTTGTATATTGCAAAATTATTTTCCTGATTCATAAACCAGCTTGCAAAATTTCTTCTTCTTGAGGCCAATTTGAAATCCGCACTATCTCACCCTCTGTTCTTGATCTCTTGGCTTTAAACATTTAGGGAACCTTGCTAGATCAGCATATTAATTATTTTCCTTCATGTTTTCTAATCTGTTGCTTTTAATGGCATCACCTTCTCCAATGTCGTTTGTTTGGGTGTGTTATTGAATTCTCTTTCTTCTTAATAGTTTGAAAGAAAAACTTCAACAAATGGATAAGCTGCTGCTCGAGGGGACAGAGTCATGTAGCATATCTCAGCTTTTGAGAAACTGGATCTAGAGCTTATTAAGAGAGAAAAATGCAGAAAGAATTTTCATTCGCAGACTGTTGGAAAAATGGCTCACATTAAGTTGCAAGTGAAGGAGGAGGCGACCGGTCGCAAGGTTTGGGCGACCGGTCGTTTTTACATAGAGTCGAAGAGCTGGAGAAAACGCAACAGGCGACCATTCGTTTTTTGGCAGAGTTTTCAGCGACCGGTCGCCAGTCATGCTGTTTCGTTTTTTCATGCTAATTTCAAGGTGTCTTCACATCGGTCAGTTCCCTACCTAATCTCTCGGGCCTCTAAAGTGTTTTATGGGTTCTAGGAAGTCTAGCAAGGTGCTGGAAAAGCTGGAACACCATTGAATGAAGATTGTTGACTTGTTTCAAGGAGTACCTACCCTATAACTCTAGATAGGGTGGTTGAAGTTGCAGCTATCAATGCCTAGCCTTTGGTCTGCCCAAGTTGTGGTCCATGTTAGGTAACCAAGGGCAGAACGTGGGAGAAAAGAAGGAGTCTCTTCTGAAGTCCAAAGGCTTGTGTATTAAAGGGAAGAGGAAGCAAAACAACAAGGGTGTGGTTAATCTCAAGGAGTGGTCAAGTAGCTGGGAGCTATTGTGTCCAAGAGGTTGAACTTACCAAGGGAGGAAGAGAGAGAGGGCAATCAGTTTAAGAGGGAGTTGAGTTGGGTCTTGAGAGTCTAGACACCAAAGAAGGGAAACACCAAGTGCGAGAGAGTGTTCACAAGTGCATCAAAGTGTTGAGCAAAGGGGTGAGAGAGAAAAGAGAGCTTGGGAGAGAATAGAGTTCTAAGGGGGTTTCTTTGTAAACCAAAGTTGTAACTTATTCTTTCATTAATGAATTTCTCAAGGGGATCACCAAGAGGATGTAGGCAATTGCTGAACCTCTATAAATTTCTTGTGTCACTTTGTGCTTGGTTGGTTTCTCAAGTGTGTGTGTGTGATTCATCTATCATTGTGTGTGTCTCAAAGTCCATCAACAACAAGATCATTAGGGGAGTGCGTGAAAGTGTTTGTCCATTTTACACAACACAGACCAGATCAGAGCTGCCAAAAACAAAAGAATGGAATTAACTATGGAAGCCACATCCTCTGTTCATGCAGCCAACAAGAAACCAGGGGAGTATGCTTAAATTTCCACATCCCTAGCAGCAGTTGAAATAGAGGTAAGAGGCGTACGGAGGGCAACTTTTTTTCTTCTTTAAAGAGGGAAAATTTGCTTGTTTTTATGTAGCTTAATGTTCATTTGTTGATGGTTTGTAGGAAGAGAAAATATCGGACTCTTGGATGCATTTTTCCAACTAGTCACAAGAGTCCGGTCATTTGTTTTCAGGGCTTCATTCCAATGTTATATGGAAGAGGTCCATCTGGCGACAGTGCAGCGTTTTTATGTGAAAAATTTGTTAGGTGAATTTGTCATGACCATAAATTATATCATCTGCTTTCAAGCACAGGAAATATCTGATTTGCCTTGCGAATATCCATGTTGGTTGTGATATTGACTTTAGACAGTCGAGTTAAATTGCAAATGTCTTACAACTTGTTTATTGCAAAGTTGTTATAAGCTGTATAGGATGTATCATGATTTTTTTAACAATAGTAAAAAACCTAACCGATTTGGTTCTTCTCCTTTAGTTTGTAAACAATTTTATTGTTCTGCAGGGGTTGTGTGATGGATGCAAACTCCACAATAGAGCCCCAAGGTTTTGTACGTTAAACATGGAAGAAAGAAAACCATGAGTTGTGAGATTCGTAGTTTATTTTCTCCTAAATAAATTGGACAGCAGCATCATATTATTATCTTTTCTTTTCTTCAAATCTATCAAAAACAGCATACTGAGGAGTTCATAATGATGTTGTAGATTTTTTCCTGCAGCTGAACTGGGTTATGGTGTTGTATTTTCACTTGTCTGCATGAGTTTAGGGTTTCTTTTCCCCCATAACTTTATGAACCGAACAACATATATCCTTTAAATTTTAGTCCAGTTACTTTGAAATGAAGAAGAAAAAAAAAAAGGTAAAGCAAATTGAAAATGCAAAATAAAAAGTACAATATTAATAATATATATCTACCCTCTAAGCCTTCTTTTCATCATGTTGAGGGAGACTGTTATCATCACATAGAGCCTATCTTGTAGATTATCTATGAATCGAAAATATGCATATCTCCATGTCTTCTTAAAAATTAAAGAACCACAAACTCCCCAAAATCCTACTATGAACCCCAACACAGCAAAAATGTAAAACCATGGAAGTTGATGATGCCCATTGCCCTCGTTTTTGTTGTTCTTGTTATCTGCATCCATGTCCTTATTTGGTCTGCACTTATTTGAAAGTGGGGCACCACAAAGTTTTGGATTCTCCTCAAAGGCAGAAGCGTCGAAGCTTTGGAGCTGGGAGCCTGTTGGTATTGGTCCTTCGAGGTTATTGTAGGAGACATTAAATTCTTTCAAGAAATGAAGGTTGGCCAATGACGATGGGATTGTTCCACACAAGTGATTCATGGAGAGGTTCAAAACCTCCAAATTTTTTAGGTTAGATATTTGGTCTGGAATGATGCCGGAGAAGTTGTTGGAGTCAAGATACAACTGTTGGAGAAGCTGCAATTGGCCGATCTCAGTAGGTATATCACCAATAATGTTATTGTTAGACAAGTCTATCTTTGTTGGAAAAAAATCCAATTTCTGCGTTGGAAAAGTTCGAATACTGGTTCCGCTTTTGGTGCCATAGATAGGCAATTCTAATTCATATTGGTCTACTTGAGATGCAATATTAGGTTCATAAAGCAACCTTGGTAGTCTACAAAGTTGCTTTGGAAATTCACCTGAGATTCGGTTCCTATCCAAGCTTATATGAAACAGCCTAGGAAGAGTCCCCAACCAACTTGGAATTGGCCCTGTGATATGATTACCACTCAGAACCAACATCTCTAGATTCTTAAGCTTTGATAACCATAGAGGTATTTGACCATCGAGGTCACAATAACCCAAATTCAATACCCGAAGATTTTGGAATCCGTCAAAATCAACCATGTTATCATCAAATGGCATTCCCTCACCTTCATAGGAATTAGCAAGCGAGAGTGCGTGAAGACTTTTGCAATTCATCAATATCTTCATTGCCCCAGTCAGGTTGGTGAATCGGTTGTAAGAAAGCGAGAGGAAGGACAAGGATTTCAATGAAAGAATCTCAGCTTCTATTTGTCCCTCTAGATGATTTGCAGCCAATCCAATGGCTTTTAGGGACCTACATGAGTAAAGACTTACTGGAATGGTACCAGTGAAGTTATTCAGCCTTAGGTCAAGTTTAGTAAGTTGACTAAGTCTGGAAAAATCAAGCATGGAGATATCTCCTTCCAAGTTGTTGGATCCCAAACGCAATTCTACAAGGTTTGTGCAATTCATCAAAGATGGGGGCAAAACACCTTCTAAATTGTTGTAATCAAAGGTCACAAACTTCAACTTGGAGAGCTTCCCCAAATTGAGAGGAACCTTGCGGCCAAAATGATTAAAGGAGAGGTCAAGGACGGCAAGGTTGGTGAGGTTGACAATTTTATCACTAATGGCCCCATGTAGTGAATTGAAAGGTAATTCAATTTCTTCAAGTTTGGTAGCATTATAGATATCTTCTGGAAATAATCCTGAGAGGTTATTGTGACTAGCACGAAAAACCTGCAGTTTGGAACACTTCCCTAGCCCAGGATCAAGGTTGCCACTGAATACATTGGAAGAAAAATCTAATAGCCTAAGGGAGGGAGAAGAATGGACACAAATGGAGGACGGAACATACCCAGTGAAGGTATTGTTGCTGACATTGAAACTAGTCAAGTTGCTTCCTTGTTGGAAGAATGAAGATGGAATTGCACCAAAGAAGTGATTGCTGGACAAATCCACTATCTGGATATTTCTGGATGGTAGAGAAAGTGGTAGCTTTCCAGAAAGACGATTATAGCTCAAATCAAGGATCTCAAGTCGATTCAAAGACAAGAAGAACTGAGTTTCAAGTGAACCATATAGTGAATTGTGGGAAAGGTTCAAGTGGGTGAGATGCGTGAGATTTGCAAGTGAAGTGGGAGAGATACCTCCTTTGAGCCCTTTGGAAGGCAAGAGCAAACGGGTGACCCAACCATCTTGATCACAAGTGATGCCCTTCCAACGACAGCAATCAATGGAGGATGTCCAATTTAAAGGAGGAGAAGAGAGAGTGGAGGCAAAGGACAGAAGGGAGCTGCGTTCAGTTTTTTTGCAGTCATGAATATTTGAGGATATAATGTAAGGGAATAAGAGGAAGAGAAGGAAGGCATGAGCCATTAGGTTATATGCTTGCACTAGCATGTTGCTTTGTGTATGTGCCGTTGCTCACATGTATATTTTTATATATAAGAGCAAACATGCTTGAAAAGGATGCAAACATCACTTCAAATTGAGAAGTCGGCAAACAACAACCACACAATACTAATTATTGATATTGAAACCCCTCTATATGTCGAAGATATATTTTCCACTAATAAAACCAAAGAGACAACCCCTTTTTTGGGCCACCAGGAGAGGACTTGACCTACTTAATTGGAGGGCTTCACGAAGTATTCAAAGTTGTTGACGTGATATATGGATATGGTGATATTTTTTATGGAAATTTGGAAGATATATGGTGTTATTTTTCTTGCCAGACTGGCCTGAGAGTGAGATGGCTTGAGATATACGGGCTTGTCTGCCACTAACCCTGCTTGTAAATAATCGCTCTTAATTTGTATAGAAAAGTTGATATATATCCAAATTCCTATTGAGGAGTTGTGTTTAATCTTTAAATTTGGTGACTTTGATCCAAGTCCTTTGACTTTTGTGCCACCTAGAATTACATTCCTTTTTGAATATTTTATTATGTAATTTTTTTATTTTTAAAATCATTTTGTGTTCCAATATTGCCCTTTATGACTTGAATCGGGTAATAGTCATTTATGTCATATTGCATATTGCCTATTGCATAGGTATATATATGTTTTTTCATATTTTCAACAATGTGTAATAATATTTTATGTACCTTTTTTTTTTATAGGTAACATACAATTTTATTTTGTCTATTTTTGTATCTAACTTATAGGTAGTCTTCTAATTTATGTTCCTAACTTATAGATAACACGATTTATAACTAAGTATTTTTCGTTGCTAATAATAACACTATTTACTTGTATGTCAGGTACATAATTTAATGTGGGTGCTTGTCTGATCGATTGGTATAATATATGGGTCTTTAATTTTTATTGATTAAATTGTCCAAATATTATCAAGGAAAGAATTCAAAATTTAAATTCAGGAATTCAATTACAAGGAAATAATGCATTAAATTTAGATTTTCAATGTGTTTTCCATATTTACCTCAAATGTTAAAATCGACACAACAAAAAAAGTAATAAATGTCAAAGTGGTAAACTTCTGAGCTCCTCCAAGTACTCAACATTTTCTTTCAAGCGCTTATCGAATCCACCTAAAACATTGGACATGTACTGAATTTATCACTCCCGTATGTGGAGAATTTATGCACTTCTACCAATCAAATGTGGAATGGTGTTAGGTTAACATATCAATGTCACATTAAGGTCAACTAATAAGGCATTGAAATAGCATTGGTTCCTTTTGTCGCGTGGCGGGGTTGGGTATTTGAAACTAAGGACTCGACATAACTTGTCTGCTAGCTCATACAATAATCCAAAGTACATTTTTAACCCAGCGTCTACAATTGGTAAAAGGAAACCCCATACAACCCTCTGAGTGACGAACACATAAGAATCCCAATATCACCTAACTGTACATTAAGACAAGATTCAATATCCCAAGATGTTTAAACTAATACCGTAAAAAATAATTGTTTAAGCTAACTACAGATTTGCTGAAACTATGGGGCTTGTTTCATTAAGAAACCTGGATTTACATCTTTCATTAATGGAAATTTTTTTTATGTAGTGAGTAATAGCTCTGGTTGTATGCTGTTCAAGAATTCTTGTTTAGGCAATTCATACCATCCATACATAATGTTTTGATCTAAGAGAATTCTTCGGAACCTTGCCGTACGTGTAAATTTTAAGAGATAAGAAGTGTGTATTATCCTCCTGTCAAACTAAATTCCTTTCACCTCTCGAGATACCAGGTTAAACACAAAGTTTTACACAGTTTCAATTAGATTTCAGGCATGCTGTAGATAAGCAAGGAGGTTACTCGAGATGGGCTGTAGGTTTTTCATGTCACCGGTCTGGAATGATATTTTGTTTGGCTTATTGCTGAGTACGAACCTGGTTGCCTTTTTATTTGAATATGATTACACTTTCAGGGTCGTATCTGATTGGATTAATCGTATCTTTGCTTTGCTACTTGGTACTACTCATGTCATGTCATGTAGTGCACATATTTGCAGAAAGCAGAAGACTGTTTAATGAAATCACTATGATGCGGCAGCTCTCTTATTTTTCATCGATTATCCTCCTGATCAATTGAACAATCTAAACAAAACCCAAAAAGCAATTATATGTATAATTTTTTCTCTCATTGCTTGTGCTTGTGCTTGTGGTTGGCTTAGTAACTTAAATACATGAACAATGGTGAATACAACCCAATTCGTTTCATCATTAGTTCATTCATCCCATTCAACAATACAAACAAAACCCACAAAGCAATTATACAAAGAAATTATTGTCTCTCTCTGTCTCGGTGCTTCTGCTTTCTTTAGTATCTTGAAGACAAGAACAAGTGATCAGAACCCATTTCAGTTCATCACCAACTCATCCAATTTCATATCCCAAACAAACCCAAATTAAGAGCGATTATTTAGAAGCAAGATTAGTGGCAGACATGGCCATATATCTCAGGCCATGTCACTCTCAAGCAAGGTTAGTGAAAAATATTCATCCGATGTGCATCTTTTTAGTGTTTTTTACTGTGATTTCTCACTGATTATTTTTGGGAAGCTCTCCAAGTTGAAATTTGTGACCCTTGATTTCAACAATTTAGAAGGTTCTTTGCCCCCATCTTTGATGAATTTCACAAACCTTGTAGAACTACACTTGGGATCCAATCCAACAACTTGGAAGGAGATATCTGCAAGCTTGATTTTTCCAGACTTAGTCAATAACTTTACTGGTACGTTTCCAATAAGCATTTACTCATGTAGGTCCCTGAAAGCAATTCAATTGACTTTAAATCATCTAGAGGGGCAAATACAATCTCAGATTCTTTCATTGAAATACTTGTCCTTCCTCTCAATTCAATTGACTTTAAATCATCTAGAGGGGCAAATACAATCTCAGATTCTTTCATTGAAATACTTGTCCTTCCTCTCAATTCAATTGACTTTAAATCATCGAGAGGGTTGAACATTATTGCTCTACCAAGAAACGTTATTACAGTAGTTGCCTTCTTGTGGGGCAAACAACTTGGAAAGAATGACTATCCTCCAATTTTGAATTTTCTTAGAAGAGTCATCAACAAGAAAACAACTGTGAACATGAATAGGACGTCAATGTATAATGTTGGATCAGGGTTGACTGGCACTGTCACTCTCAAGCCATATCTATCTGGCAAGAAAAATAACACCATATATCTTCCAAAATCCATGAAAAATTATCATCATAATGAAATAAAAGGAAACAGTCAAAACATACACCAAAGGGTACGGCTATACTGCGGTATTTTTTATAAAAACAAAACAGTATAGCCGCGGCTATACTGTTTTTTGACGCCTGCACCTAGGCCCTAGGTTTGAGGATATTGAATCACATACTTTAAGCTAAGAACCACATAATTTTTTATTCTTTATGTATATTTATGTGATAGTAAATGTGGGATTAAGTTCAATCCAAACACAGTACATGTTTAATTGCTTTCGAGTCACCATGCATCATCTCAAACTTAGTAATGAGCGTTTAAAATGATTAGTTGGTAAACCAATTATGACTATTTTGTTGAAGTGAGCTTGGAGTTTATATAGTGGCCAAATTGAATCCTTTAGTCAACAATTGTGACTATTTAATCATCTTGACTATGGGAGAGCTGATAACTGCTTAAACTCAAGCTACTTCCTGAAAGCTAATTGAGACCCTTTTAGCAGAAGATTGTGTCTAATTGCTTCAAGCGAAATATTTCTGCATATAAGACTTTGATTGGCAATCTATTGGGATCTGATATAAGGGTTTTTTTTTCCCTTAATATCATTGTGTGGAGATGCCAGAAAATTTAGTCATGAGCTATATAAAATCTTTGATTCAATATTATGATATGGTGCATTGTGTGAATAACAGTATTGGAAAGGATGTTTTTGTATTCACTCAATGATTAATACAATGAGCAGTACAAAGCTTATATACAGAGTTGATGATGCTAACTAGAGTAATATGTGATTGAATACAAAATCAATTAGAGTTAATATACAAAGTCAACATAAAGATAAATTAGGAAGGGAAGCCTTTGATTGATTCTGAGGAGTTGACGATGAGCTGCTGGAAGAGCCTTATTTGGCAGCGGCAAGATTTCTGGAGATGAGGCATTGATTTGCATTGACTGCGGTGTTCCCTTATACATTTACTTATTGGTGTTTTGACTTAAACAAGGAGATGCCTAAACAAGGATCCTGTACAGGAATATGTTTTGACTATTTCCTTTCATTTTTAAGGCAGCTGATATAAATACAGCCAGCCACCCAATGTTTGACGTGTGCTCATTGGTGTTTTCTTTCATTATGATGATAATTTTTCATGGAATTTGGAAGATATATGTGTTGTGAAATTAATGCTTTCACACTCCCACTAAGATCTTGTTGTTGATGGACTTTGTGACAAACACAATGATGGATGAATCACACACACACTTGCAGAAAACAACCCAGCACAAAATAACACAAGAATTTATAGAGGTTCAGGAATTGCCTACATCCTCTTGGTGATTCCCTTGAGAAATTCACTAATGAAAGAATAAGTTACAACCTTGGTTTACAAAGAAACCCCCTTGAACTCTATTCTCTCCCCAAGCTCTCTTTTCTCTCTCACCCCTTGCTCAACACTTTGATGCAGTTGTGAACACTCTCTCACACTTGGTGTTTTCCCTCCTTGGTGTCTAGACTTACAAGACTCCAACTGAGCTCCTAACTTGAGCTGATTGCTCTCTCTCTCTTCCTCCCTTGATGGTTTTCACCTAGACACACTAGTTTCCAGCTACTTGTCCACCCCTTTGATGGGTTTAAACACACCTCGCTGTCTTGGTTCCTTTTCCCTTTAATACACAAACCTTTGGACCTAGGAGAAGGCTCCATCCTTTCCTCCCACGTTCTCCCCTTGATTACCTGACATGGACCACAGGTTGGGCAAACTAAAGGCTAGACATTAATGGCTACATGCTCAGCCACCCTATCTAGAGTCATAGGGTAGGTACTCCTTGAAACAAGGCAACAAACATCATTCAATGGTGTTCCAGCTTTTCCAGCACCTTGCTAGACTTCTTAGAACTCATAAAACTCTTTGGAGGCCCGAGGAGTTAGGTAGGGAACAAGCACATGTGAAGAGAACCTGAAAACGCGTGGAAAAAATCAACTCAGCAAAGCTGGTGACCGGTCGCTGAGCAATCTTCCTGAAACCGACCGGTCGCTGCCTGCGTTTTCTCCAGCTTTCCAATCTGCTTCAAAACGACCGGTCGCTCCTTCCTAGCAACCGGTCGCCTCCTGCTTCACCTGCATACTAAATGTGAGCCATTTTTACAACAATCTCTACCTTGGCGAACCATTTAATCACCCGTGAACCATTGTTGACCTTTAGAACCTCTTCAAACCTCTTAGAAATCGTTCTTATAATTTCCAAGAACTCCACCATAGAAATAACCCTCTTGCCTCAATGCACCTTTGGTGGAAGGTGCTCCACCCAATTCTAAACTTGGGTAACCTGGACCTCTTTTGCAGAAGAGAGATCCCCCATGCCAAATTCCTTGCTCCTTGCCTTCCTGAAACCTTGAATCTTTGACATGCCTTGATATGCAAACTGCATACCTAACCTTTGTTCAATAAATCCCCACTTAGCTAACCTTGCTCTTGGATTTAAGAACATATCCCTTTTCATGAATGCACCTCTCCAACTTTCCCGCTTCATGCTCCATATAGCACTCCGAAACGTGGTTGGAACTTCTTGGTCCATCCATCCAAAACCTAGGGATGGTTTGATGAATTCCTTTTGCCCGGACCTTGCAATTGATGATGGCTCCACCTCAAGTAGAACCCCTTTGTGAGTTTGTTGTTGTTGTCCTCCTTCTTCAGCCCTTGTGTCAAGCTCCACCTCAAATGGAGTCTTTTCCATGACCACCTTGGCAAGAAGCTTCTCTTCAACAACATCCTCCCTATCATCCCTTGTCTTGACTTCACCTTCTGCACCTTTGAATTCAAGCACCTTTGATGATGAACTATTAGTCACACAACCTTGACTAACCTCCCTTGCCCAACTTGTCTTGAGCAAACTGTTGGCTGCGCAAATCTCACGGCCTATTGATCCGGGCGGAGGGGATGTGCGTTAACACGTGGCTTCCTTCTTTTGGATGCGTTAACATGTGCCAGCACGGTCTACCGTGCGTCGAGATGGTGATGTGGATGAAATGGTTAAGTGGTGCGCCTGTTTGAATTCGACTTCTAATCAAACGATTGTGGCCGAGAGAGGAACTGATCTCGGCCGTCAAGTTCACGGCCTAAGCTACAAGGCCGTTTAGTGGTGGTGTTGGTGGTGGGTTTAAGGCGATGCTCCGGCGCGTTGCTCAGTGAGCGACGGTCGTATGATATATGGGGTGAATGAGAGAGTAACAAAGATGGTCTCCGGCACCTTGAAAATCAAGGGTCGTATGATATATTGATGAATGGATTTTCCTTACAATCTAACACTACTCCTAGGAAAGCAAGTAAAGATATTGAAAGTGCATTACAGGAAAATATAATTTGCTCCGTGGGAGGCTTTGGTTTGGTGTTTGAACCCTTTGAATGTAGCTTGAGCCTTGTATTTATAGGAAGAGCTCTTGGAGGAGTAATCGAGGCTGAAAATCTGCATGGTGGAGCCTGATTAGAACAAGTGGGTAGTCTAATCGACATTTGGGATCGTGAAGCATGGTGGTGTGACCCCATAAATCCTGGTAAATCTCGGCCGCCGCCTTGATCGTGGGTTCTGCGCTTCTGGCCGTAGGGACGCATTTATTGCTCTAATAGCTGGTCACCTAATCTCTCAAGCTGTAAGAATTTTGTAAGAATGTCTGCGCTTAACCACTCTTATTCCTGTCGCCAATCCTGATGTTAGTAACTTCCCTTCTTCCCTCGTGCATTAAATACCTCTTTGCAGCCAGTGGTTTTGCTAGTCAGAGACGTTACTTCATTAAATGAAGCGTGGGACCCTGCTGTCACGTGGTGATTTGACTCTAATTCTTTTGGTCGTGATTTTGTTCATCCTTCGGCCTCGGCCTACGATGCCATGGTCGAGGCCGAGATGATTATGCCTTCGCAACTTTTCCTTTGTTTTTAGGAAGGCCAAACATCTGACGAAACGCCAAGTTTTAGTTCACGAGCAAGTGCTAGGGCCGAGAAAGGAAGCCCCTTCAGTCAGTGTACGACCGTGATTTATCAGGTACAAACACAAACATGCATCTGCATTATGTTGAACCGGCTCCTTGACATTAAGGTATGTTGCCTGCTCTTCTTTGGTACAATTCTCTGCACCACTTGCAAATGTATCACCCAAAAGCTTGTATGTGTTGTTTGGTTGACTCTCCCCCCTTATAACCACAACAAAACCTTGTGTGACTATGAGCTTCCCTCCTTCGGCCTTGTAAGAGCACCATTCTCTATCCAAAGAGCCAACAAAGAGTAGATTCATTCTCAGTGCAGGTACAAACCTTACCTCACTAAGACTGCAAACTTCACCATCTTGCAACTTACAGTCCCTATGCCCAAAACATCACATGTAGTTTTGTCTCCCAACATAATCTTGCATGCCTTCTTAGCCTCATATGTATCAAACATTAACTTATTTGCACACACATGATATGAACAACCGGAATCTTGAAGTAGAACTCTTAGGATGGGAACAAGCACATGTGAAGAAAACCTGACAACGCGTGGAAAAAATCAACTCAGCAAAGCTGGCGACCGGTCGCACGTCCCTAGCGACCGGTCACTGAGCAATCTACCTGAAAATGACCGGTCGCACCAACCTGGCGACCAGTCGCTGCCTGCGCTTTCTCCAGCTTTCCAATTTGCTTCAATATGACCGGTCGCTCCTTCCTAGCGACCGGTCGCCTCCTGCTGCACCTGCATACTAAGTGTGAGCCGTTTTTACAACAATATGGTGTTATTTTTCTTGCCAGATTGGTATGGCCTGAGAGTGACAGTGCCAGTCAAGCCTAATCCAACATTATATATTGACATCCTATAGTTCACAGTTGTCTTCTTGTTGATGATTCTTCTAAGAAAATTCAAAATTGGAGGATAGTCATTCTTTCCAAGTTGTTTGCCCCACAAGAAGGCAACTACTATAATAACGTTTCTTGGTAGAGCAATAATGTTCAACCCTCTCAGTGGGCACAACTTAACAACTACTTGCTAAATATATTTGTTCACCCGTTTTGATTTAGTTTCTCTGATGGTAGGGTAAAATTCCCCATTAACCTGAAAACCATTTGTGGTTAACAAGTCAACTTTCTTTGGTGTGCAAGCGTGTCACTGTTAGCAGTAAAACCCTAACAGACTCATGAAAAATAGACAACTTGCGCCCCAAGTTGCTGACTTAAAACAAGTGATTGTGAATTTGGGTGAGGAATATCTCTCAAGTAAGTTCTTTTCTTGCCTCAGACAGGTGAGGACTTCACAATTTATCACAGTAAAAAAACTGGTAGTTCTGACCAAAATAAAAGCTGGAAAGACTGTTTGAAATAAAACTACCTACTGCACAACATTAAAACAAAGGAAAAACTGCCAAGTCTGGAAGAACAGAAACATTGAACTTTGACTTCTGCCTAGTTTGGTGAATCAGGCTAGACTGGATATATCTATACTGGAATTGAGATCAACGATGAATTGAGATCAAGGTCTTAAATATCGGAGGTATCGGAAATATCGGAAGTCAAAAAACACGGAAATATCGCAGGAAATATCGGTATCGGAAAAAATTGAATAAAAACCACGGAAATTGTAAGAAAAACTTGGAAATTTTTATTGAAACTTTGCAGGATGTTTATTTAGTCAATTATCTATTAGTTTATCACAAAAAATGGGAAGGAAATGCATTGCATGATAGATTTAACTGATTTAAGTTGATTATGTAGCGAGCTGACAAACACCGTAAGTGTATAAAATATGTAGTAATTAATGAAAGAAGATTAAACACACCATAATCATTTATATATAATGAATTACTACAATATCTTACACTTTATACATTGCATGGTAAGATACATGAGTGACTTAGTACCACATAGAGTTCCTATGAGGTTCAAAATTTTCACTATCTTCATCATCTCTATGTGTAGAGTAAGTATATTTTGAAGAGTAGTTATCAAATGATAAATTCCCAAAATAATTTTGCATGTAATTGTTAACATGCCACCCATATGGATCCGAGATTGGTTGACGTTGTCCATAAGCAAAATCATTTGAAGATTGAGTCTCGGATTCTTTCCATGAGTCGCTTGATTCCATCTCAACAGGAATGGGATATGAAGGGTGGGGAAATGGTTGGTTATGAGTATAACCATAGTTACTACTCATCTCATGTGAAAATTTGTTTCTTGCAAAAAGAATTCAAAACAAAACCATGTATATATATAAATATTTTAGTATTTTCACAAAAACATAAGTGATATGGTGGTTAAGGTGTTGAAGGAGTAAAATGGTTTTCACAAATACCATGTATATAAATATTTTTGGGTTTCGTATCGGGATATTATCGATAATATCTCGATATATTGCCCAAATCATTCATAAAAATATTGAAAATATCTTCCCGATAATATCGGGATAATATCGATATATTGACGATAACACTATGGTTAGTTGTTAAAATATCGGACCCCCAAAAATCAGATATTATCGGGATAATATCGGGGATATTATCGATATTTAATACCTTGATTGAGATCAACGGTCAAAAATATCTTCCAAAATATCTGCTTTGATTGGAATTGAGATCAACGGTGATGATCAAATTCTTTGGGCTTTTGGAGATCTTTGAAATTGGGCCCATTTTTCTTGATTAGCAACTGGTTAGTCTGGATTAAATCACCTTTTTTAATCGTAATTAATCTTCAATTTGTGATTTTTGCTAATTGGTCTACAAGGGTTTGGGCCTCTAAAACTATCTGGGCTGATCTCTGTCTTTTAAATCAAAGCCCCAAAAACTCCTTCTTCTGATATGAGCCAATTTTAATTGGGTTGGCATGTGAAATTTAGGCCCAAACAATTCCCCCTAAGTCTGAATCATTTTCAAAACGGTTTCGAACTTAATGATTGGCCAATTAATGACGCGTGCCATTTCCTTCCGTTGCTCTAGCCCACGTCTGCCTACTCTTTAGACTTCGTGGGGAAATGAGTGATTTAATGGCTACTTTAAAATGGGCAACCCTTCTCCTTCCCCGATCTTCTTCCTGAGCCTTTATAAGAGTTTCCAAACTTCATAACTGTTCATTTGAAAACCTAAACTCCCTTCAGCTTTCAATAATCCTCAGAACCCTTTCTCTTTTCGATCACCCTTCAATTTTTATCTCACCGATCTCTGAAATTGAGAATGTCTTCTCCAAAGACTCATGCCAAAGGCTCTTCCTCCTCGCAGCCTCCTCCCTACATCACTGGAGACGGTGTCGATCAACACGTGATCGAGATTCGTAGCAAGCTTTATATGTATACTCAAAAAAATCTAGATGAGAACATCCTCCACCTGTTTGAGAACACTCTCGTTGTGGGTCCCCATTGGTTTGGCCACGTCCCTGAAGAGATAGCCCAGCTGTTCAAGGAAGACACTAAGGCTCCCCTGTGCTACCAGAGTTCTTCTCCTCTGGCTTCTCATACCTGGGTCAACAAGAACTTGAGCCGCTCGTATCCCTCAAGTGAAGTGAGGAAAAACACGGTGAAATGGTTAGACTGGATTGACAGGCTTCTTCCGAAGTCTGGAGCTCATTAGAAGAGGGCTAGAATTTTTTATGCCATCCTTCTGTCCAAGTAGTTTGTGAATAGGGATGAGAATCTGCTAGCTGCTTCTCTCTGCTTCTGGAATTCTGCCAGTAATACATTCGACTTCCGTGTGGGTCCCATGACTCCAACCCTGCTGTATATGGCTCAGATCTTCGGGTTCAGACCTCATGGAAGGCCTACTGATGCAGTTGGTGATTATCACAGAGGGAAGAATTGTGAGAGGCTGGCGAAGAAGTTCACCATCTCTCCTACCACGATCAACCAAAACTGCTCATATTCCAATTATCTGAAGAAGTTCAGTACTGAGAGAGATAAGGACCAACAACACATGTTGTTCCTTTTGTACTAGCTGAACAGGTTCTTTTTCCCCAATCGTTCTTCAGCAGTTCTGCTTGAATACAAGCATTTGGCAGAAGCTCTACATAATCACACTGATGTGGGGCTTGATCCTACGGTCTTGGCTCACTTGTACAAGAATCTCTACAGTGCTACTCTGGACAATCCATTGAATATCTCTGCTCCGGGCTCGTTCTGGATGATCCAGATTTGGCTGCAAGTCTACTTCTCAGAACTGAGGTTTCCAGACATTGTTCTGCCTAAAGACCAAGTCATGGCGCTTCCTTTGATGTCAGCAGAAGTGCCCAAGCGATCCATTAAGGAATATTTGACGTTCTTTAGGAACTGTACCAGGAGGGCTGCTGCCTAGTGGTAGGTGGTGCTCAAGAGAACCTATCCCTAGTTCCAGCCTGGATACAGACTGTTTGAGAAGGAGCCCGAAGATGAAGTGGCCAGAACTGATTTCATGAAGAAGGTTCCTAAGTGTGATGCTACCTCGAGACCTGCCCTTTGGTGGGGGTAAGCCTCCCAATTATCATTTGGGTGGAGAAGTCTACCATCACTACTACAAAAATTGAAATAGACGACGGGAAAACACCGTCGTCTTTTTCTTTTTCAAACCGTCGTTAAATCGACCGCCATCTTTTTGAATGTCAAACTACGACGGTAATTAACCGTCGTCCATTACATGTAAAAATGACGGTTTTTAAAAGAACCATCGTCTATTAGATGTAAAGACGACGGTTTGTGTTACAAACCATCGTTGTTTTCATATAAACCATCGTCTAATAAGTTCCCAAGCTATTACATTTTAGTTCTTTTTGGTTTCCTATGATGCTATACAATGATTTTAATTAGAAAACCAACCATAATGCTTTATTAATGAATATACACACTCAAAAATTGTTTCTTTCATAAAACTTGAAGATTCAATAGTTATTACATAATTAACTAATCTTTATTCTACCAAAAAACATACTTCCTACCAATTAAATATAAATATTCAATTGATACATGGTAATTAAGTAGTACAATCTTTTCCTAACAAGACCTACATACTCGTAATCCAAGCCTTCCTCTCATCCAAACATATAAATGATGCACAATTGAAGTCTCCTCCATTATCCCTGTAAATAAATCAAAATGACAGAAAGAAAAAAAAAAACTAAGATTATAAACAAATGAAATTAGGTGAAAGAGAAATTTTACAATTGGACTATATTTCCATAGAAAACCTATAAAAATTAGCATAAAAAAGACCATAGAGAACCTGCAAAAGGGAAAAAATATAAATAAAATGATGGTGAAAAGAGAAGGTAACAAATTTTCAAAAAACAAATATACGACTCACATAAAAAAGACCATAGAAAACTTGCAAGAGAAAAAGTTATAAATCTACAAATAAAAAAAGAAGAGTTAGAGCATCATCTCACAAAAGAAGCACAACAATATACTTGAACAAACTATTACCTTCACGTGTTCATCGGGAGAAGAAGAGCAATACATATGGCTAAAAGTTGTCAAGACCAGCAAGTTTTACTCTCAAGTGAAAGACCATCATTGACGTTCAAAAAAACTGAAGAATAATTCAAACGCATAAGGACCCGTGGGAAAAAAAAACACAAGGTATAAGCAATCAGTAAATCAGCAAAGAGGTGATGGGACATCTACTCTTGGAACCCAGCACAAGTTATTAAGATAGAGGAAAAAAAAACCAATCCCCGCGAGACAAAAAGAAGAAAAGGCAATACTTCATAGAAGTTATATGATGTAGCACAGCCCGTAGGTATTAGATTAAGCACTTAAACAATAGAACATAGAAGAATATACGAGACCGAGGAGAAGAACTATAGATCGAAAAGACGAGATAAAGGGCAGAAACAGTAGAACAAAGAAGAATATCGGAGATCGAGGAGAAGAAATATAGATCGAAGGGACGAAATCGGAGAGTTCTAGGAAAAGGTTTACTCAACATTCAAATCTGAATTTTAAAGAACTACATGGGGTTATTTATAGAAAACTAAAACCTAGATATAATAGGATAAAAATCCCTTGCTTAACAGAAATCCTAACCCAAATAAAATAGGAAACTTAAAACTAGAAATCTGGAAATCTGGAAAAGTAGAAATCCTACTAGAATTGGGAAAACTAGAGAATCTAGGAAACTAATAAATTTAGGTCCTATGCGTCCTGCATCATTCTCTCCCGGCGAAAAGAACTCGACTCCGACGAGTAAACAACCACAAAAGGTAAATTAATGACGACAATGCCGACTGCAAGTATGAATAATAGGGGACGAGGGTTAGCAATCATCGATGTCCGGATCATAGACAGCTTCGAGAGGCTCCACAATCTCACAAAGCTCACTAGGGGAAGTGTGGATAGTTAAAGTTTGCTGCGGACAACGAGAGGCAATATGTCCTTTGGCATGGCAATGGAAGCATTCAATGCGAGCATTAGTGGAAACAGCCGGTCCTTTGTGAGGTGGTGGTGCAGGTGGGTTAGATGGTCCTGAAAACCTCGTTTGCATATCCGTAGTGGGAAGAGTTTGGTTGGCGGTTGCAAGGTGACTAGAATATCCTGAATGTTGTGGCGACAAATATGTCTCAGCTCCCAAGGCTTGGCAATAGGCGTCCTCCAACACATCCGGACGTGACCTACTTACCTCATGTTTGAGATCATCCCTGAGGCCATGAATAAAATGAGAAACTATAACTGCAAGCTCTTCCTGCACGGCAGAACGCAATTTGTGCTCCACAAAGCGGGAATAATAGTCTTGGACTGTTGAAGTACCCTGGGAAAGAGTCCATAATTGATCTAACAATTGGTGACGATAAAAAGATGGAAGGTATTGTTCTCGGAGTTTCAATTTCATCTCATCCCATAAAATCACAGGGATGTGTCCGAGTTGTTGAAGATGGTGCTCGGTAGCCTTCCAGTATTGCTTTGCAGCACCTACCAGTTTGAGTTTGGCAAACCGAATCCGTTGTGCATCGGACATATCATACCATTCAAAATAATCTTCCGTAGACGATATCCAATCAACAAAGAGAGTAGGATCCCCGCGACCATCGAAGTCGGGAGCAGTAGGCTTAGCATGACGGGCGATCTCAAAACCCAAGTTTCTGTGGACGACGTTCTGTTCTCTGGGTCGGGGTGGCGGGGGAGGGATAGTGGCGTCCACCAGAGGAGAACCCATTGTATGTTGGGTATAATGTGGTTTAGACGCAGATCCTGCGGAAAAAATTGGTTCAGACCGAACCATAGATGTCCCCCCAAAAGAGGATGGAAGGCCCAGGTGGCCTTGGAACTTGGAATCCCTAGACGGATTGGGAAGGAGACCAGCCTGTAGAGACGGTGTAGACGAACTTGAGAGAATAGCGGATGTGGAGGATGGTTCAGGAGTCGTGGTTGAGATGTGGTTGACAAGCAGCATCACGGAAGCTTGTAACTTAGCAATATCTGTGGACATGGACGAAAATTCAGTCTTTTGATCAGCCATCAATTTGGCGAACTGATTGTCCAAATTGGTGACATCAGCAGAAATTTTCGCCTTAAATTCCTGAAATTGGTCAGCCAAATTGGCAACGGTGATGTTGGGAGCCATGATGACCAGGAGAGGCAACGAAGCAGAGTAATAGCGGTGGAGCAAGAGGCTCTGAATACCAATTGATGTAGCACAGCCCGTAGGTATTAGATTAAGCACTTAAACAATAGAACATAGAAGAATATACGAGACCGAGGAGAAGAACTATAGATCGAAAAGACGAGATAAAGGGCAGAAACAATAGAACAAAGAAGAATATCGAAGATCGAGGAGAAGAAATATAGATCGAAGGGACGAAATCGGAGAGTTCTAGGAAAAGGTTTACTCAACATTCAAATCTGAATTTTAAAGAACTACATGGGGTTATTTATAGAAAACTAAAACCTAGATATAATAGGATAAAAATCCCTTGCTTAACAGAAATCCTAACCCAAATAAAATAGGAAACTTAAAACTAGAAATCTGGAAATCTGGAAAAGTAGAAATCCTACTAGAATTGGGAAAACTAGAGAATCTAGGAAACTAATAAATTTAGGTCCTATGCGTCCTGCATCATTATACCTGTAATTTCATGATGTCCCACCCAAAGAGTAATTCAAGCCTGCAATTGGAGATGTGCCAAACATTAAACAGAACTTCATTCAAGGCCATAAACACTAAAGAGAAGGAAAACAAAAGAAAAAGAAAAAAAAACCTATTCCAAGCTTGGTATCTTTTCCATCCAAATAAACTTCAATATGAAAGTCACAACGAAGTGCATAAGTGCTTACTGAACTTCAATACAAAAGTCACAAAAAAACTTCAAACATCAAGCAATTTAAGAGAACTTGTGTGTGCACAAGTGCATTTAATGTAACCATAAGGATAATGAGAAAGTAACCTTAACTTCTGTGCTTTTATTTTCATCCCTTCTGTGATATAGAATGGTTCTGGAGATCCAATGCTAATGTCCACTGTTGCCTATGAGTAGTTGACCAGTTAAGAGTAAATCCTCTATGAAATCCCACTAGAAATTATTTTTTGTTATCTGTCTCATGCTTTAAAAATCGAACAACACCAATTCGACATGTTCGTTGTAGCAATGGAAATCTGAATGCAATGTAATAAAGATGCACAACCAAGTACGATAACAATCATACCAACGGAATCTCATCAATGTCAACGTCATTCTCATGATCAACGATATCCAATCTATAGCAGCCTCTAAACTAGCATTGCCTGGTAAAAAGGAAAAACAAATGAACTACCTACAAACTTGAATCTAGAACATGCATATGTATAAAAACCAAACCAAAACAAACATGAATTCAACTAAACCAAGCCTCAAATGCGCACAAAATTCTTAGATCCTCCCAAGAAGAATACTTATTAAACTACCATTATAACAAGGTTGAAGAATTTAATTTAACCCTACCATAAACACTTCAAATTACCAATTCTACACACTTTTAAACCACAAGTAATTCAAGCTTTTATTCAAATTTTGAATTAGTGTCAGCCAGCCTCAACAAAAGTCACATTGCTACAACTTCAGACATAAAAACAAAACAAAATAAAAATCTCAATCAACACTAGCAGAAAGGGGGAAAGCAAAAGATCAATAGATTTTGTGTAAAACCTAAGCAAATCTGTGCTCTATGAAACAAAAATGGCAGGAAACAGAAAACAATTATATAAAAAAAGCAAACTAAATCAAAATAAATCAAAAACAGAAGCACATATACACTCACAACCGGACGTCGCCAGACTTGGACCCAACGATGGCTAACAGAATCGTTATCACACCACGACCATCCAACCTGTAACCACCACCAATAAGCGTCGCCTGTAGATCTCTGAACTCACCCAAGCAAAAGTCAGATAAAGACCAAAACGAAACCTCAAATTTAACAGAGAATAGGTCGACAAAGAGAGGAAGAGAAGGCGAAGTTTGGAAGATAAGAGACCAGTGGACTCAAGAGAGGGCCCATGAAGGAGATCTCGAGATTGTGGAGGTGTCCTCGTGAAGATGGCGACCTTGGTGACCTAGACGCAAGGGATATGACGATCTCAGTGAACTCAACGCCAAGATCTATGACATGGATGGCGAGCTTGGTGACTAAGACGGCATGATGGAGATGGTGTTGCAAGGACGAGAAAGGAAATTAAGTAAGATAGGGTTTCTGAAAAGGTCATGCGAGAGGCTGTTTGAGAGAGAGAGCTGCCTGTGAAAATTTAAAACTTTAAGTGAAAATTTTTTCTAGCGCATTTTAAAATAGGACAGTTTTTAAGAGGAACGGTCTTAATTTTTGCTAGCGCCTTTTAAAGCACGACGGTTTTAGATGGAACCGTCATGGTTTTTTGTGGTTTTTAAAAACATGATGTTTTTTAGTTTTTACCGTCGTTAAAGAGGTGTCATGGTTTTCCATTTTTGTAGTAGTGCATCCCAACTTCTGTGCTAGGCAGCTTGGCTGCCCCCAGCTCATTTCACTGAAGTCCTATAGAAGCTATAACTGGGGGACTTCCTGGAGATATGCAGATGACTTAGATGTGCATAAAGACTGTAGATGTGCAATGAACAAGATCAACAACAGCATGGATGCTCTCTATCCATCCTAGGAGCCGAATTCCTGCAGTTCTGGAGAATTTGATGCCTGGTGGAAGGCTAAATTTGCTGGCTTGATTGATGCGAGCTCTGCGGTGAAGGTGCTTTTTGCCAATTGGGAAGCTGGAACTATCCACGTAGAACCAGACGCCAAGAAGTTCTCTGTACAGATGCTTAAGGTATAAATGCCCAAGTGATTCCTTTTGCCTTGTGTTTCTATGTTCTGAGAGTTGACCTTATTCTGTTCTGCTTGTATTTGCTTCAGATCCCTCCATGACAGGCAACCTTGGTGGGCAAGCTGTCCAGACTAGGCAAGTGATAGGTGAGTTTTGGACCTTGTCTCCGTGTTTATTCCTGGCTAGATTCAGCTTTCTAACTTCTATTTCTTGTGCAGTTACCTCGGTTATCGTTGCTGGAGACCTGGAGGTGTTCTTTGGAGATGAGGAAGCTAAACACGAGACTCTGGTAGAGGAGAAAACTTCTAAGGCAACACCTTCTGTTAGAAAGAGCAAGAGAAAAGAAACCACCCAGGCTCAGGATAGTGTTGTCTAGCCTGAAACTCCAGGTTAATCCGTTGAAAATAAACTCTTCGTCATCCTTTTCTGGTATGTTCTGAACTAAATTTTGACTCTGCCACCTGTGCATTTGCAGTTGAGAGTCTTTCCCCTCCTCCTACTAAATTGAAAAGGCTCAGAAGAAGGGCTGCAGTTGAGCCCAGAGCAGTAGAAGAGCCTGTAGCTGCTCCCACCACAACTACAGAGACTAATGAGGAGTTGCGGGAGGCTTTTGATGCTGTGGAGAAGGACGAAGAAGTCTCCAAAGAAGACAAGGAAAAAACCAAGGGAGTGGAAGAAGAAGTGAGATTCCCTTCAGCCAATGGAACAAAACTGGTTGATTTAATGTTGTATTTCTTCTAACATGATTTCTGTTCCAATGTAGAAGGAGATTCCTGCTGAAGTGATAGCAGAAAGTATTGAGCTAGCCAAGAAACAACAAGAGGCCCAAAAGGGGGAGCTCACAGGCTTAGAACTGGCCTTGTTTGATGATGTGGAGGCAAAAAATTATACTGCTGCTCCACCAGCTAAGGTAGTTCCTCCTTTCTTCCCTTAATTCTGTTTGGTTTTGTGTAATCATTTAACCAATGCCTCTGGTTTTTAGGCTGAGAAGGACAGAGTTGGAGAATTTCCATGCCTCAGAATTTCTTTCCCTTATTTAGTCTAGCACAGAACTAACTGAGATTGTTTTCTGCAGATGCCTCTGCATTCTATTCCAGGCTCATCAACCACGGCCTCATTTGCTGATCTAGAATTGGCAGAGTTTGAAGCTATGGACTTGGAGGCTCAACTGCAGAAGCTCTAGAAACTTGGAGCCACTCCAAGCAAAGCCAAGTCCAAAGAGGTAAATGAGGCAGTGGATAGAATAAAAATCTGGCAGGCAACTGAGCTTGATCTGGATGAGAACAAAGAAGTTGTTGACCAGCTGATGAAAGATCTGGACCTGCTGCATAAGGAGAATATGGATCCTCGTCCTATCCTTGAGATTGTTGTGAAGACCTCAAGCCCTCCATCAGTGCCTCTAAACTCTGCAAGACTACGCATGAAGCCAATCTAGTGGATTATCATAAGCAGAAGTCAGAACTAGATGCACTAGTTGCAAATTACAAGGAAACCAAGTTTACTGCTGATAAGCTGGAGAAGCATATTGAAGACCTCCAGAAGCAACTAGCTGCACTACGGGAGAAACAGAAAAATCTTGGAGTTGGATTAGGTGCAAAGACGAAATATACCTTCCTTGTGCAGAGTATGGTCTCAGCTTCAAGGCCTGCTTTGGAGATTGCAAAGGCCTCCATTAACCAAGGAGTGCTTCTCCAGAAAGAGATTTCTATCAAGAAGGCTAGACTGCAAGAGACTCTCAAGAAACTAGGCCTTTAGATTTTGCTTATTTTGTAATAAGAACTCAGCCATTTATTAATGACATTTATGAAATGAAAAAAGGTTCTATTTATTTATTTCTGCCAATCTTGCATTTTTCACATTTTCGCCTCATTCAATCATCAAAGCTGGGCAGAATAGACAAAAAGGGACCAACATATTTACATTAACTCAAAAGTTAAGTAGCAGTTCTATCCACTTCTTCCTTGATCCCAGGGTCTGTTTGCACTGCCTATGAATCCCACATAGTTGGATAGAACTTTTTTAACCATTTTCCATTGATTGGCGTAGCATGAGTTTCTCCATCTTGATTTTGTAATCTGTATGCCCCTAATCCCATGATTTGTTTAATTACAAAAGGGTCTTCCCAGGTGGGTGACCATTTTCCATAACCAGCCACGTTGGCTCCAAGGGGCAAAACTACTCTCCAGACAATCTCTCCTTCTTCAAAGCTCTTGTTTTTAACTCTTTTATTGTAAGCTCTTGCCACAACTTCTTTTCCTGCTAAGAGTTTGTTGAGGGTATCAATTCTGCTTGTATCCAACCCTTCCAATTCTAGCATCATTGCTTATGAGTAGTCTTCTCCAACCAGATTATGTTGCTGGGCAATTCTGATGGAATGGACTATGATTTCCATGGGCAGAATTGCGTCATGTCCATAGGTTAGAGCGTATGGGATCATGCCAGTTGCCTCTCTCTTTGAAGTTCTGTAGGCCCATAAGGTTTTTGACATTTCTCATGCCATTGCCTTGGATTCTACTCAAGCATTTTCCTGATGATATTAATGATCACCTTGTTGCTTGATTCTGCCTGTCCATTTGCCTGAGCATAGTAAGAAGTGGACTGGAGTAACTTGATCTTGAGCCTGCTTGCCATATCTTGCATTTCTCCTGATATGAACGAAGTCCCTCTATCAGTTGTGATCGATTCTGGTTTGCCAAACCTATGCACAAACTTAAAATGTATAAATCTTTTGGCCCTTTCAGGGCTAGGACCCCATTCTTCCAAGGAGATGACATTTAGAATTTGGATTTTTGAGAATACTATAGTATTGGTATTTTCACCCCTATGATGATGAACTATATTAACAGACTTGGTTTCACGAGTTTCATAGAATAGACGAGGCTTATTTAAGGGAGGAAGGTTATCTCTTAAATATTTTTCAGCTAAAAAATTCGGGTGTTTGTCTAGATCACTCATTTCAATGATTGCTACAGACATATTCATATACTCACATAATGGATTCTCAACAATCTGCTTCTCCTTACCCTTATTATATGGAGAAGAGGTCATCAATGGCTTTGGATTAGACGGGGATGACTTAGCAAGAGCTGAAGGGCTCTTACTAGGAGTCATTTGTCCAGAACTCCTGGTTCGCACCCTGCAAAAATTACCGAGTTAAAAATTCCGAGAGTGCGTTAGTTTCACCTTTAATAAATTCAATGTCAAAATCAAAAGCAGAAAGTATTCCTTGCCATCTTGCAAAAATCTGTTTTGATGCTAAATTTTTTTACATCTTTGAACAAAATGTCTTTTGCAGCCTTGCAATCCACTCTTATCAAGAATCTTTTATTTAAAATATCACTTTCGAATTTAGAAACAGCATGGACAATGGCTAGCATTTCCTTCTTAACAGTGGAATAATTCTTTTGGGCTGGTTTCCAAATTCCAAAGGTAAACCTAATCAATTGTTCTAAGTTATCAACTTTTTGTTTTAGGATTCCCCCATCCCCAATTTCTGAAGCATCGGTTTCTACGATTTTAAAGGCTTCTGGGTTGGCTAAAGCTAAGCAAGGAAGTTCTTTGACTTTGACTTTCAGTCTCCTAACAGCTTTAGTGTGTTCATCAGACCAGGGAACTGGGTTCTTTTTTAACCTTTGGTATAACAATTTTGAGTCTTGGGCTAAACCCTTATAAAAATTGTTGCGTAGATTCAGCTGCACCAAAATGGATTCAGCTGCATCCTCAACTTGTGATACTCGCAAGTGCACGAGCCGTTGATAGTTTAGCATATGTAAGTGCGAGGTCGATTCCATAGGGATTGGTGATTGAATGATCCAACTCAGTTTTCCTACAAAGAAGCAAAATGGTTCTGTACAACATTTGAGAACATAGACAATTTTTGGAGAGAAAGAGAGAGGTGTTTGAGAACTTGAGAATTTGGAAGAGAGTGGAAGGTGTTTGGGAAGCTTGAGGATTTTGGAAGAGAATGTGTTTGAGGACATGGGGAATTTGGAAGAGAAAGTGTTTGAGGACTTTGAGAATTTTGGAAGAGAAGAGAGATGTGTTTGTGAAGTGTTTGAGATTTAATAAAAAGAAAATTTAGTAGAATGATCTTATTACAACAATTGAGAACTACAAAGGGAAACTAAGAGAATTTGAGGGAGAGAAGGGAAGGGAGCTCTAGAGAAGTGCTTGAGAGCTCCCCCCCTTGGGGTGTGTTTACAAGCTTAGAGAACTTCCCTATTTATAGGCCTAGGGGAAGTGAAAATCTGAATTATACAATAGAGTTCACTAACCACACTCACTTCACCAACTTACAACACTTAATTCACCTAACACACTATTGCATTTGAAAACAATTCCTCTTGTCTTTAGGCTTAGTGTTGCAGCTCCCACTTCATCATCTTTTGGCTGCTGCAAAATTCCACTCAAAAATAGGTATTGAATATGCTTCACCAAACTTTCCCACAATCAACAACATTTCATCATGCATATGTCATGCATGACAATGCATTGCAGCCAGCTTGTGGGCTCGTTTTGGGCTTGTGGCTCCAATCTGAAAAATCTGGAAAAATATGGATCTTGAAGCTCTTTGTCTTATCTTTCCAAGCATATGCAGCCCAACTCAAGGAAAAATCGGGAAGGCCTTCAAATGTGATTTTTGGACCAGTAACGCAGATGCTGCCGAATTTGACCTTAAGGTACCAAAACATGTATAACTTTCTCTAGAAAACTCGGAATCATGAACCGTAAAATTCTACAGAAACTAGACTTCCGTATCTTTCCAATGACGTATGGCTTATTATCTGGTTCTTCTTGAGTAATTACAGTCTAATCCGTGAAGTTGACTGATCTGCAGACACCATTTTGAGCTAACTTGTCTCCAAAATGCAATTAGTGAGTCTCAAGCTTATTACACTGAAACAAACACAAAACTTATTAAAAGCACAAGTTTAACTCAAAAACATAACCAAATCATAAGTTAGAAGGGTACAAAATGATATGTAAATATGCACCGATCAAAAATCCTTTATGTAATTGAGACTTCTTAAGAACCTTTGTAACTGTTGTTTATCCCTAATTTCATCAGGGAATTTATCAGCAAATGATGTTGCTCGATCAATCGGAACTATCAGTCCCTTATTAATATTATGTCCTAGAAAGCGAACTTTTGAAGAAAATAATTTCATTTTCTTTGCCGACACCACTAATCTTGCATGCTTCACAAATGTCAAGAAAATATTTAGATGTTTAAAGTGTTGCTCTAAAGAATTAGAATAAACCAAAACATCATCAATATAAACAATGGTGAAAGCAGTGTAGGGATTGAATATATCATTCATAATATTTTGAAATTCATAAGGGGTATTTTTCAATCCAAAAGGTAGAACATTCCATTCATAATGTCCGAAGGGGACATTGAAAGCTGTTTTGTATCTATCCTTTTCGCCAATTTGGATTTGCCAATATACCAATTTCATATCAAATTTAGAAAAGATGACCGCCTTATTTAACCTATCCAAGAGATCCTTTTTATTAGGAATTGGGTATCTAACCCATTTTAAGGCTTTATTAAGAGGTTTACAATTTATCACCAATCTAGGTACTTTTCTTTCTAATTCTGCTGCATTTTCTACGTAAAAGGCAAAGCAGCTCTATGGAGATGATCTTTTCTTGATTAACTTCTTATGTAATAAATCTTGAATTTCAGATTTACAAATTTCCATTAGCCTAGCATTCATTTGAATTGGCCTGGCTTTGGTTGAGATTTTCCTTTCATCAAAATCAGACTCATATCAAGATGCTTCTGCTTTAACTTTACTTTCACCTTACTTTTGTAAAAGATTGCTTTTTCTTTTGGTCGTTTGCATGAAAGTTCAACCAGAATCATCAAAGTGAAGATGCCTGTAATAACTGGATCCTAAATTAATATTTAATTATTAATTTACTCAAGTAAAAGACAATTTTACCTCGGGAATATTTTAATGGGTTTAAAGTTGACTTTTTGTTCACGAAAGAATTTGGGAATTTTAATAGTAACGTTGCGTAGAGCACGTTGAGATGAATCCGTAAACACGTAGTGGGCTTAAATCGAAGTTGTAACGAAGAAGTTACGATCAAAAGAATCCTAGTGGCATAACCATAAATATTTCAAAGTTCAGATTTTTAAAAGTCAGAATTTTCTCTCTCTCTCTCTCTCTCTCTCTCTCTCCGTGTGACCCCCTCGATCCCCGTGAAACAGCATCGGATGTTTTTCAACCGCCACCGCAGCCACACACCACCGTTTGAGGTGGCACCGGTCCCATTAGAACTGCCTCTCCTCCCTCTTCCAGCCCCAACCCATCCCAACCACGATCCGCCTCCACAGTCGTCGGAAAAAGCAAGATTTTGGCAGGTTTTACGTAAAATTTTCAGGAGTTCGTTTGGATGCCTCCGGCCACCATTTTCTTTGAATTTGGTATGCTTTTGTATCCTTTCAATGTGTTCTAGCTGCTGGTTATGGTATTTAGGAGAAATTTATGTGTTTTGGTGGTTAAATAAGCGATAATAGTTTGGCCAGTTTTCAGCCTCCGATTCCGGCCACTTCAATCAACTTTTTGGGGTAGGTCCAAGAACAAAAGTTGCTCCACTCTATGTGGTGATCATGTAGGTATAAGTCTTGACTAGTGGTTTGAAGATTTTTCGATCGCCGGAATCGCTTTGGACACCCACGCGCTGCCGAAGCGTGTGGCAGCGTATGGGCCACTTTTTGGCCGGTCCTTGAGTCCTAAAATGATCCTTATGTCATCCCGAGCACGACGGTATGCTCGGATTTCAATTTGGTTACCGTTTGACTGTCAATCGAATATCGCATATTAGGCGTTATCTAGGTTCGATATGTTCGGACCATTGGATCGACTTGATTTTCAAATATGTAGATCTAGGCACCTCTAGGATCGTGTCGGAATCGGAGTCCCGGTTACTCCGATTAAGTAATTTCAAGTTTAGTTTAATGATAATTGTCCAATTGTATGATTGTGAGTGATCCAACCGTTCGATTCGGACCAAAATGGCAGGTAATGTTTATTAAACCTTGTTGAACCCATAGAAACCTTCGAATCGAAAATCGGAGGTCATGGGCCCCGCGGGCCCGGTTGACCCAATTTAGAAAGTTTGACCACTCGATTGACCAAGAGTCACCCGAGGTAGTTTCATCCTTCGAGAAGTGTAAGAACAATCTTATAATTGAGGCTTGACTGTTTTGGGAATTATTTTGATTATGGTTGGATTTTGAGATTTGTATTATATTATTTTTGGTATTCCTGATGTTATTTTTGGATATTCGAAGTTTGTGCATTATTAGAGTGATGGAATCTCTTGGAAGTATTTATTTATTTACTTATTTAGTTGTTTATTTATATATATCTACTCATCTATTTATTATTATTACTATGATTATTATTAAGGTATCGGATTGAGTGTTAGTGGATGATTTATTGCTTATGAGTTTTAATGTAATTGCTTTTATTTTCTAAGGATATTATATTATGCGTAATTGTGTAAAGCTAGGAACGGCTTATTAATTGTTTTGGAGTGGACGAGAAATTAATTAAATATCTTATTATATGTTTATAATTAATATATATACTCAGTGGTTCGAAAGTGATGAATCATGGATACTAGTTCTTAACAGAATGTCGTATGTATATATTTTTAAATGTAGTTGAGAACTAGTTTGTGGAAGTTGATATAAGAGTTGGAAAATGAATTTGTGGAATAAGGGATAGTTTTTGATAATCTCGTAATACGGTTTTAAATCCATCACAGGAGTACCCCCCCAATCGCCTTTGAAAAGGTTTTATCATTTACCACAATGCCCCACGAGTATTGGGGACGCCTGAACTGTGTGGTGCGAGAATGTGAGTTCTCGGGCTAACTACATGTCCCTCGAGTTCTGCGAGGATTGCGGCTCGGGTTGACTTTGTGTCTCCTAGGCCTGCGAGGAATGCAGCTCAGGTGGACTTTATGTTACCGAGGTCTACGAGGATGTATCACATTACGTGACACAAGGAATAGACGATATAATGTGAGAAATAAATAGAAAATCATGGAAATAATGGTACATTGTTGGAATTGACGAAAAAATTGGTGAAATTGATGGATCAAAAAATGGGTGTACGCCTAGGTGGAGAGTATTTGGGTTTCAAGATGTTTAACTAATATTGATGCTTTTATCTTCATATTTTGGAGTAAAAGTTTAATACCTATTTTATGATTATGAGACAAGGATTGAGAGTTTTCTAAGTTTTAAGGATTTTATATAGTTCACACTTATTTTCTTAAGCGATGATTTTGTTTTTACATGTAAAAGAAGGAAACATATTTTATCTAAACTGTTGATATTGACATTAAGATTTCACGTGGTCAATGCTATTTTAATAATTTTCTCGTTTTCCTACTTACCTGTAATAAATAAATTATATATATATATATATATATATATATATATATATATATATATATATTTGTATATGAGCCTTATATGAGTTTCAAAGGAAAGGTTAAAAGTGCCTTTGGAGCTTGTTTGTCTTATATATATACAAAATACGCAAGTAATATATAAACTGATTTAAGAATTAGAGGAAATTCTTTGAGTAGCCTACTTATGTACAAGTATGAACTGTTTTGAGAATTGGGGACGTTGGAAAGTATTGCTTTAGAGTTTGTGAATATTATTGAGCATATCACTAACATGAGCACTTGGATTGATTTGCAATCACATTGAAATAGAACTACACGTGGCTTTATCCCTCGATAAGGGTACGTAGGCAACCTAGGTTAATCTAGGTGCAGCCGCAAAATAAATTGCTGAACTATGTTTTTTATTGGGTTTAGTTGAAATCCATTGTAATTGAGCAGAATATGGACTACCGTTTATTCTCATTTATTACAAGGTGATGGCCAGTGTTTCGTTTATGTTGTGAATCACTGTGGAATTGAGTATGGATAAAACTCTTGTATGATGAACGCTTGGAATTATGGAATTGTGTTTTATACATGTGAAAATTTTGGGAAACGAGCAAATTACAAGAGAGACTCTGCCAAATTTTCAGCAGAAGTCAAATCTTAAAAGAATCTTGAGTCTTAGTTAGAAGGGTAATTTGGTCAAGTGTGCTCGGCACCTGCCAGGTGTCGAACATGCACAGGGTTCGGTGCAGATTCCAAAGTGGAATTTGGGTCGGGTCCTGTTAATGCGGCTCTACTATAGGCTGCCATGTGACTTCTTGTCCCTGATTGACACGTCAACAACCTCGAGGCTTTAAATTGAGGACTTCTCCTCAATTGTGGATCATCGAAAAATATCGCCTCAGAAGCAAAATAAACTTTGTATTTTGAGTGTTTAAGTGTTTTGATTGTTTTGAGTGTTTCCAAGTGCTGCTTCTGCGAAGCTTCTATTAAGCACTACTGCTTTTTTGCTTCTATGTAAGTTTGCTAAATATTAATGATATTAAGTTTGAGATATATATATATATATATCTCTCTCTCTCTGCCACAACCCCAACGAATTAGGTATATTGGAGATGGCCTTGGTGGCCTGATAATTGGGGGAGGCCTTGGAGCGAATGCCCAGGAGGAGAATGATGGAGAAGGTAGAGGTGAGAATGAGAGCGACATAGAGAAGGGAGATTAGGATGAGCTTTTTTGTTGCTGGGGTTGGACGAAGATGTGTTTTTGGGGGTGTACAATTGGGTGGGCAAGCTAAAGCATGAGAAATTGATCCCGTAAAACCCAGCCAAATTAAATTGTTAATTTGAGTGAAATTTGGAATAAAGAAGAAAAGAAAAGATTCTGGGTCTTTAATAAAGAAGAAAGCATGAAACCCAACAGATCTAAATGGATTTGGATGATTTTGCTAGTCTGATACGCCAAAAGTAATGGACGAAGAGTTAAGTAAGTGGCTCCGACAGTAATTGAAAGGAAAACGGGTGCCTATGGTGAGAAGGACCAAATTGCCATCGAATTATGCTACATGTGTGACTCATGTGCAATTATTAACTACAATTTGGATGAAATTACCTCAATTCTAGTGGTAAGTGCGAAACTGGCCATATAAAACATTGGGAAATAGCCTTCTATGCCACCCATTTTATAATCTTAACTAAAAATACCACCCCTTCCCAATTTTTGTACAACTATTACCTATAAATATAAAATTATTGTCCACTTATTGCTGATTTTTCACAAGTTCAGAAATTTTGTTCTCTCTTAGGTCACTCAGCTTTCTCTCTCTCTCTGGCACAGCTCTCTTTCTCTTTGGTTTCTGTTTAACGCAGCTCTCTGTGTCTCTCTTGGCTCTCTCTCTCTCTAGCGCAACTCTCTGTCTCTCTCTCTCTTTGCTCTCTTTCTCATAGCGTAGCTCTTTCTCTCTCTAGCTTCGTTATGTCTCTTTCTCCCCCTATTCGGTCTCTTGGTTTCTGTTTGGAATCGCAAACCCCTCCCTTTAGGTATGTCTTCTGAATAGCTACTTGCAAACTTGAAGCTTTAGTGGATTGCCGACCTCGAAAAGGTAGTGTTGATGGTTATTTTCTTAAAATCAATGGGATTATGTGAAATGGGTTATATTTTGATTGTTTGGGTTTGTGTTAAATTCGTTTTGGCTTTAATTGCTTTGGGTTAGGTTTTGTTGAATATTCATGCTCAGTCATCTGGGTTTGTACCAATTACACTTAGATTGGTCTGGATATGTGAATCTTGAAACTTGGGATTTTCCATTTGATGTAGTAGATCTGTATAGTGTGATTGCTGATGTGTTACTGGTGTACTGCTGTTGTGTTCCTCTTATTTTACTGTCGTATTGCTGTTATGTTGATGTTATATTGCCATTATATTACTTTTATATTGTAGTTATATTGCCATTGTATTGTATGGTTCTTGTGGTTATTTTGTGTTAATGAAATGTTGTTTTGTCATGGTCAGAAATGGAGACAATTGTTATTCTCGTGTGCTACAATGGAAAATGGGTCACCTCGAAGAAGATGTGCAAATACGAAGGGGGTGAGTTAAAAGGCTTAATAGTTCCACGGACCATCAAATTTGCTGAACTGTTGGACCGTGTGCATCAGATTGGTAATACAAACAGCAGGGAAGACAAGGTTAGCTTAAAATTCTCAGTTTTGGTGGCCTCGCATGAGTGGAAGCACATAAAGATTGAGGACGATGATGATGTCAATTTTTTTATGAAGTACAATTCTGAGGTAACACCTTCAAAACTAGCTCCCTTACTCGTGAGTATAGAAGATAAAGGACTGACAAATGATGTAGTTGATAGTATGCATATCACGACAGATAGTAGTCAGATGGGTTGTTCTTCAGTTGCCATTGTTGAAAGCAATGAAGTAACTTGGAATAATACAAATGGCACTGATGTGGGAGGTGAAGTAGGGACAGATTTTATGGATATGATTGATTTTAGCGAGGTGGATCAGATGCATGGTGGTGATAATGGTACTGAAAGAAATGAAGTGTCAATGTACTCTGCTCCTCGTATTTTGGGCTGCTTGAACACATCTGCCCAACTGCCAATAATGCGTTTAGGAGGAGAATCTGAACCCATTCGTGAACATTATTGGAATCAAATAGGTGAACATAACCGGTACAATGAAGCCGGTGTAAATGATGGAGAAGCATATTTGGATAGGGGGTTTTCGCGAAGTGATTGGAATCCTAAAATTACAGTTGGGCAAATTTTATCTACTAAGAAAGCATTGTTGACGGAGTTACAGTTGACGGCATTAAGAGGCCACTTTGAATTTAAGGTGCAATTGTCTTGCACTAAGAGGTTGCTTGTGGTTTGTTGTCAACGTCCATGCCCATGGCGAGTCTGAGCATCGAGATTTGGAGAATACAGCTTCATGATTGTGAGGTGTACAACTGTCCATGAATGTGATTTGAGGTTTGTAAGTGACAACCATCGTCAAGCAACTGCAGCACTTGTAGCCACTTCATTTAAAAGGAAGTTTAAGGATTCTCAGACAATATACACACCAAGTGACATTATGAGAGATGTGAAACACAACTTTGGTTTCAGCATCCATTATTCGAAAGCTTGGAAAGCAAGGGAATTAGCTCTATTGTCCATTAGAGGATCAGCGGAGGAGGCATATTATATCCTTCCAGCTTATTGCTATGAATTGGAGCGTATGAATCCCGGCACAAAAACACACATCCAAACTGATGAGAACAATCACTTTGTGTATTTATTTATGGCGGTTGGCGCATGTATTAGAGGGTTTCGTTCTTCCATGCACCCAGTGATAGCCGTGGATGCCACTCATTTAAAATCCAAGTACAAGGGTGTTATGTTTGTAGCAAATGCATTTGATGGTAATCGAAATATATATCCTCTTGCTTTTGGGATCGGGGATTTGGAGATGGATGCATCATGGCATTGGTTTTTCACTAAACTTCATGAAGCCATTGGTGAGTGTCCCAATCTTGTTATTATTTCTGATCGCAATGTTAGCATAGAGAATGTGTGGAACAAAGTTTTTCCAACTGCGCAACATGGCATATGCTTTTATCATATGAAGGGGAACATGAAACGCACTTGCAAGTTGAAAAAGCATGATCACATACTTATGCACTTTGAGAAGGCTGCGAAATCTTATTCCATTGCTGAATTTGATTGTCATTTTCGCAAGATCAAGCGCAAGGAACATGTTGCTCAATATCTTGAAGAGGCAGGGTTACATAAGTGGTCTAGAGCTCACATGGATGGACGCCGCTACAATGTAATGACAACAAATATTGCGGAGTCAATCAACTCAGTCCTTTGGTTTGCAAGGATGATGCCAGTGGTTCATTTGATAGGGGAAATTATTAATCTCCTTGTGAAATGGTTCACCGAACGTCGTGAGTTGGCTTTGAATTGCACAACAACATTGTGCCCCAATTTTGGAGAGAAGAAGTTGAGGAACATGTTGGAGGATGCTACAAGGATGAATGTGGTTAAAGTAAATAATGCACAGTATAATGTTTTGGACGGTTATATGGACGGGCTCGTAGATTTGACGAACAACAGTTGTAGTTGTAGAAAGTTTCAGCTTGAGCAGCTACCTTGCAAGCATGTAGTTGCAGTTTGCCGCTTCTTGAAAGTAAATGTATACTCAAAGGCTTCTCGGTATTACACTCGGAAAACTTGGATGGATGCTTATTCGGATAGCATCTACCCGGTACAGCCTCACGGAATGTGAGATATTTATGAAGATGTTCGAAGTCAAGTTGTGCTGCCTCCCATGGGAAGGGTCTTGCCAGGCAGACGAAAGAAGATAAGAATTCCTTCGCACGGAGAGGGCACCATTAGAAGAAAGTGCTCAAGGTGTGGTTCCGCAGGCCACAATAAAAGCACCTGTAAACAAAATTCCATTGCGCAATGTATCTTAGACAATATGATTTGTGTTGCTTTGGTAGGTCATGTAAACTTTACTTTTATTTGTGGTGGGTTTCATCTTATGTTGAATGGGAATTCTTTTAAATTTGCATAATTTGGGTTGCATTGCTACAGCATGCTGTATTGCTTCCAGATCGCTATTATATTGTACTTTTATTGTACTGGTATTGCTTCCAGATTGCTATTATAATTTGAGTGCGAAATTAAAGGGCATGGAATGTAATTCCAAATGGATCCAAAACATTAAAGTTCTTAGAATTCCTTTATTACACAGTTATCGTGATACTTCGACTAAACCCTCTTTTCTGATTACAAATTCGGCCGATGCATAGGCCAGATGTGGGGCAAATACAAGGTGAAATGTCCTATGTGTTTGACTACATATAGTTGTTGAAGGAGCATTACAAATGTTAACCCCAATAGATTGCTCATGTCTTGCCAAGAACACTCTTGAATTTATGCAATGTGCCCAAGCCAGTCCCAAAGCTGGACTCACCCATCTGCCTGATGTGTCCAGGGAGTCCAAGTTTCCCAACCTCACCCCATTCACTACATCATGTGGCCCAATAAAATCCACCACTTGGTTGGTGACAACCACCGCCAACCCAAACTTATTTGCTAAACCCTTCAATGTCCCAGATATGTTGAAGAACATTTCAGACCGCCGTTTCAAATCTGCCGGTGTTGTCTGATACTGTGATCGGAACAATGCAGCAATGGAATCAATGACAATGAGTTTTACAGGTATGTGGGTGTGATCAATGGCAATAAATGCTTCTATGTCTCCAAGGACATGGATGTGTTCTTGAGCATCATGAACACCACGAACATATATGTCTTCCAATGGCTCCAACCTTATTAAGTTGGGGTATGATGCATGATAAAGGTTGCCTAGTTGTTACAATCGACGAAATGAGAAGCTAAATTCTGTGAATATGTAGACGGAGGAGCCCCCTAGTCCGCCATGTGAGGGTGGGAGCTAAGCTCGTATCGTAAGTTGGAGACAAAGCTGCGTCTTCCCGGAACCACTCTCCCCTACCAATTCTGTTATGGAGTTGCAGGGTATCCCACCCCCCAAGCAGTGATCTAGTATTAGGCATCCAATGGATAATTTAGGGGTTGAAAGAGGAAGGAGCATGAGGTTTTGGGGTGTCATGTTTCTGTAATTTAGGGGGGGATGTGATGGTGCTACAAGGCATGCATTATATATATAGAGTTCATTTTGAAGGTCTGTAATGTAGGCCATATGTCTTTTAAGGGATGTATACTTCATCCTTTTTCCAGGTTGTAATTACTTTTTTTTTTTCTTGAATTTTTGAGGACCAAATAATTTGAAAAACATTATGATGCAGTACGTACTGTAATAGGATCATATTGTAACTCTATCATCTCTCTATTGTACTCTTATTAACATAATATTGCCATTATACGCATGTTTATTGTATAGTTATTGCTGCTATATCGCCACTCAACTGGACACCGATAAACTGTATACGCACAAATACAAAAAGAGGCATGATCATTCCATAAAATCCTTTTTCCAAACTTACATAATACAACAACAGGCCACCCCATGTTACATAATACAAAAAGAGGCCACCTCATAGTTCCATTTCCCTGCTGTTGACAAATTCGAAGTTTGCATACACTTCAAGTGCGGCAACCACGACCCATGAAATTCATGACCCCGGCCACAGTGATGTTGGCCTAGTTTCCTGCTGAATCCACTATTTTTGCAAACTTACGAAATAGTTCAAATCCTCTTTCCACTTGTTGTTGCTTCAATTTGGCCATTTCTTCTGATTCCTTGAATTCTATAATTGCAGTGGTAGGGGCCATTTCAATTTTTCCTTTGATTGCCTTTATATGTAGGAGATGCATGCGGGCATGATAACGAGAGCGAATTGTGCGCTTTTTTATGACATCCCATCTAGCTTGGCCCTCCACAATTTTTGATACTATGTCTGCGTGGAGATTTTTCCACAACATGGTATTGCCTCGACATTGCTGCATGCCATGGACCAAGTCTGCAGTGAGTGAATTGGGTGACTTGGCTTCTGTTTCAGTCTCCCCTCCTTCAGTAATTGAAAGCGTTGGGTTTGGTGTGAGGTTATGGTCCATGGTCTTCGATATTTATTGTAGGCTGGTGTATGACTTAATTGGAAAAAAGGGGGACTAAATGCGATGTGAGTGAAATCAATGGGGAAGGTAATGGCTGCAAGCAGGAGTTAATGTGATGGAAGCTTTCATTTCAAACAACTGGGTTGATTAATATAGGCAGGTTTTAATGACCTGGAGTAACAGAGATTGTTAGTGGCGGGAGGGATTAGGGGGAGTAATTGGCGGGAGTCTTAGGTAGGATAGTATTGGGCGGGAGTTATTACCCAGTTGACTGTATGCCTTTTTGTAATATATTTCTATTTTGGATGTTCCGAACGTGGTCATTTTCCCATTATGTAATTCAAATAAGGGATTTGCCTATTTGCCTAATTGATCAACTCATTCAAATTGACCAATATGGTTATTGTCTTATTTCTCATTTCACCAATCTCAATTCGTTTCCATTTTTCCATTATTCATATTTTCCTATTTTCCATGTGTCATCCAATTATCCAATTATCCAATTTTTCATTATTTCTGCCTATTTTTTCCTATTTCCTATTTCCTGTTTTCCTATTTTGCAATTTCCCAAGTTTAATTTTGTTCTATTTCCAGTTTTCCAATTTTTCAATGTTCCTATTTTCCCATTATGTAATTAAAAAAAGTTGCCTACTTTGCCTAATTGAGAAAGTAATTAAAATTGTCCAATATGGTAATTGTCTTATTTCCCATTTCCACAATTTTAATTCGTTTCCAATTTTCCAATTTTCCTATTTTCCATGTGTCCCTATTTCCTATTTCCATTTATCCAATTTTCAGTTTTTGTCCAATTATCCAATTGTTCTATTAACCAATTTTCTTTTTTCCAATTGCCCTATTTTCTAAGTTTCCTTTTTTTCCTATTTCCAATTTTCCAATTTTCCAATTTGCTAACTTTCCTTTTGTTCTATTTCCAATTTTGCTATTTTCCAAGTTGCCTTATTTGCTATTTTTTAATTATCCAGTTATCCAATAGTCCAATTTTCCAATTTGCAAATTTGCCTATTTTCCAAGTGTCCTTTTTTCCTATTTCCTATTTCCAATTTTCGAACCAATTTTCCAATTTCCTATTTTCCTATTTTCCAAGTGTCCTTTTTTCCTTTTTCCAATTTTCCAAGTGTCCTTTTATCCTATTTCCTACTTTCCTCTTTCCAATTTTCCTTTTTTTCCTATTTCCAATTTTCCAATTTTCAAAGTTTCCAATTTTTCGTATTTCCGATTTTCCAATTTTCCAATTTTCCAAGTTTCCTTATTTCCCAATTTCCAAGTTTGCACTTTTGCTATTTTCCTATTTCCCAATTTCCCATTAAGGTTTTCTTTTTTTCGTTTGTAAGCCAATTTTATTGTTGTTAATGTAATGCTCTACTGCTGTAAATTACAGCCAAGGAGTTAATGGTGTAGTTTGCAATCCCATCAATTGAATGCACCAACTAAATACCCAATATACTTCATATCAGTTCCTACATAGAACTGAACCTTCCTATATATAACTGCAACATAGGCAGCTTAATTAACGGGAAAGGTAAACATTCATATCAGTCTTACTCAAAGGCAAACATTCATATCAGTACTTCATATCAGTCTTACTCAAAGGCAAACTCAAAGGCAAACATTCATATCAGTACTTCATATCAGTCTTACTCAAAGGCAAACATTCTCCACTAAAGCTAACCATATTGTCGTTTACAACTGGAGACTTAATGTACGTTTATTTGTTTTGTTGCAGTCCGCAGTTGTGAATTGTAGTACTTCAATACTTGAAGATGTCGGATGTACGCCCTCCAAACGAGCATGTCAGTTACCCGGGGGGCCTGCCGTGGCATGTGCCATTCCCATCTCCACCGCTGACTCCAGGCTGAGAGCAATGATCCGCTTGACAAAATCTCTGCCGTCAAGCACGACCTCCAATATTTGTCTAAGGCAACAAATTGGTGGGAGAGTAAATGTGATATTCATGGCCAAGTTATGGGAAACTTGGCCAACAAGTTGAACAAAGCATTTGCTGGAGAAGTGAAGCAAACTCTAAAAGCAAAAAGTCGGAGCAAAAAGTTAGAGTCCTTGAAGTTGAAATTGGAAGAGCGAAAGAAATATGCCGTCGAAAAATTCACAAAATCTGAAGAATATAACCATGAAATGGTTGAAGGTTTCAACAACGGCTTCGAAATGTTCCGAGATTATGCTTCGGTCATCTCACCAAACTACAATTGGAGTGAAATTGATGTAGCTGGTGTGTGGGAGGTGCTGAATATGGGTGCTGAGGGAATGGCTCATCATAGTCTCGTGCATGCAGCGAGGAGAAAGGACAAAGACATGGATCTTTTGATGGACCTATAGTAAGGGTGAGTGCTGCTTCAGTTCATCTGACCCGAGTACATGGATATGTGAAATGTATTCTTTAATGGATGTGTGTGTATTGTATGTAGATGAACTTAATATTGCTGTTATATTGTATGTATATTGCTTAATATTGCCTTTGTATTGTATAGATAGTGCATGAATATTGCCACCCTATTGGATGTATATTGTAAAACTATTGCTATTGATAGGACCCGACCCAAATTCCACTTTGGAATCCGAGCCAGACCCTGTGCTTGTCCAACACCTGGCAAGTGCCAGACACAATTGACCTTATTGCCCTTCTACTCAAAAGTGCTGTTAAAACCGGAGTTTGACTTCTGCCGAAATTTCAGCAGAGTATCCCTGTAATTAGACCAAACCCAAAGTTACACTTGTCAGAAAAGCATAGAAATATGTACACCAACTGCCAGTATGCAAATAAATACATTCCAACAGTTAAATATACTTCAAGGGCAATATCAGAGCTCTATACAGAAGACTACAAGTATAAAATAATTAAACAAGACTCTACGTCGTCAAGGGGTGTGGCAGAAGCTGGACTCGGCCCGATGGTGGCTCACTATGCACGCTTACTGCCTGGGGGGCGCAAAACATGAAAAGGGTGAGTGGACCAAAAACAAAGCTTTAGAAACATAGTATAAAAACATACTAACCCCCACTGTAAAATCAGTTATAAAACTAAACCATTTCTTATCATACTTGTACTGAAATCAAAGCATACATATTTATATCTATCAATTCAATCACACACTTAATCAAACATTAAATTCTTAAAAGCATTCAAATCACTTTAGTCTACCACCTAGGTGTACCCCTTTATCATTCCGTCAATTCCATTTAGTTTCCGTCAATTCCATTAGTTCCGTCAATTCCATTCTCGTGCCACCGGAGTGACACGTCTCGCAGGTCTCGGTGACGCAAGGTCACCCGAACCGCAGTCTCGCAGGGTTCAGGAGACACTTGGTCCACCTGATCCGCAATCTCGCACCTCACGGTTCGGGCGTCCCCGGAACTCGTGGGGCAATGTCTAGCATGCTGACAAATCTGAAGGCAACTGGATGTCTGTCGACATCAATGTAACCGAAGGCAACCTTAATTATTCTTGGGTACCTATGGTGGTTTCTAAGGAAATATAGTTTCAGAAATAATTTAACGAGAAATAAAATAAATTCTTATTTATCCGTTAATTATCTAAAATTCTAGTATGCCAAAATCTCTAGGCACTCTCAACTCGGCAGCATATAAAATATAATAATAATCATATAAAAGCGATAAATCAAGCTATTAAAACTATGATAAATGAATAAACTCATTCAAGATCAAATAATGATATTAAATTGCATAAATTTATTTATGAAAACAAAAATGTCCACTCACAGATACTCTGAGCTAGCTGGACCCTTTGAAGGTCCCTCCTGCAGGTCACCTGGTGCCTGGGTGCCTAACTCGTTCGATTTGGTGGCCGAAGGAGGGAGAACGAAGCTTGGGAAGTTATGCCAAAAACCAGCGATTTCGAAGCTTTTTCCGGCGAGTTCCAGGCGGCGGACAGCGGGGAGAAGGGCGGCTGAGGTGGCGGCGTGACGCCGGTTCGTTCTTGGCTGGCCTGGACTGCGTGGCGGTGGCTGGGTGGCTTGGGTGGTTTCGGGTGAACAATAACGGGGAGGAGGGTTTGATCGTGAGAAGGAAGAAGAGTGGGGCGAGAGAAAGGAGAACCAGATTTTTAAAAATCTGATTTCTCAAAATTACTGTTTTGCCCTTTTTCGTAATCTGCTCGTAATTTCTTCGTTACTATTCCGATTCGAGTCCACTACGTGTCTACAGACTCGTTTCGTCGTGCTCTATGCAACGGTACAAGTAGTTTTCCCAAATTCTTCCCCGGTCAACAAGTCAACTTAAAACCTAATAAAATATTCCGAGGATAGTTTAGTCTTTTTTCTTGTTAAAATATTAGTTAAATAATAATTAAGGATTGGGTTGTTTCAATCTACCCCCCTTATGAAAATTTTGTCCTCGAAATTACATACCTATCACTCGAAGAGGTAAGGATACTGAGCCCGCATCTGCTCTTCGGGTTCCCAAGTGGCCTCCTCCTAAAGTGTGACTTCTCCATAACACCTTTACTAGTGGAATCTCTCTAGACCGAAGGACTTGCATCTTCCAGTCCAGGATTTGCACAGGCTGTTCTACATAACTCAAATCATCCTCCAACTCTATGGGCTGATCTTCCAATACATGGGATGGGTCTGAAATATATTTCCGGAGCATAGATACGTGGAACACGTCGTGTAAACTGGAAAGATCTGCTGGCAATGCAAGTCTGTAAGCTACTAGGCCTACACGCTCCACAATCTCATAAGGCCCAATATAGCGAGGGCTTAGTTTTTCCCGTTTCCCAATTCTCACTACACCTTTCCAAGGCGACAATTTCAGAAATACCCAATCACCAACCTCAAACTGAAGATCTTTTCTCCGGTTATCTGCATAACTCTTTTGTCGATCCTGGGCTACCTTTAGCCTTTCTCCGATTAATTCCACATGTTTCTTGGTTCTTTCCACATCCTCCGACGCCTTGAACTTGTGCTCTCCTACCTCATCCCCATACAAGGGCGTTCTACACTGTTTTCCATACAATGCATCAAATGGAGACATCCCTATGCTCGCTTGAAAGCTGTTATTATACGCAAACTCCATGAGTGGCAATTTCTCATTCCAGTCACCCCGAAACTGCAATGCACAAGCTCTCAACATATCCTCTAAAGTTTGAATCGTCCTCTCAGACTGACCATCTGTCTGGGGATGAAATGCATTACTGAACCACAGCTGGGTCCCAAATGCCTCGTAATTTGCCCTTTTCGTAATTTGCTTGTAATTTCTTCGTTACTGTTCCGATTCGAGTCCACTATGTGTCTACGGACTCGTTTCGTCGTGCTCTACGCAACGATACAAGTAGTTTTCCCAAATTCTTCCCCGGTCAACAAGTCAACTTAAAACCTAATAAAATATTTTGAGGATAGTTTAGTCTTTTTCCTTGTTAAAATATTAGTTAAATAATAATTAAGGATTGGGTTGTTACAGCTATCGTATCATCCATATATTGCTCTAATATTGCCTCTATAGTGCATGTATATTGGTCTGATATTGCTATTATATCGTATGTCAATGGCATTTGGTCTAATAACAGTCTCCACTTCGTTCAAAGTAATCCTGATTTCAAATATCACGGACACGACAATTGTTATCCATCCTTATATTTCCCAAGTTTCCTTTTGTTCTATTTACAGTTTTCCAATTTTTCAATGTTCCTATTTTCCCATTATGTAATTAAAAAAAGTTGTCTGCTTTGGCTAATTGAGAAAGTAATTAATATTGTCCAATATGGTAATTGTCTTATTTCCCATTTCCACAATTTCAATTCGTTTCCAATTTTCCTATTTTCCATGTGTCCCTATTTCCTATTTCCATTTATCCAATTTTCAGTTTTTGTCCAATTATCCAATTGTTCTATTAACCAATTTTTTTTTTTTCCAATTGCCCTATTTTCTAAGTTTCCTTTTTTTCCTATTTCCAATTTTCCAATTTGCTAACTTTCCTTTTGTTCTATTTCCAATTTTGCTATTTTCCAAGTTGCCTTATTTGCTATTTTTCAATTATCCAGTTATCCAATAGTCCAATTTTCCAATTATCCAATTTTCAATTTTCCAATTTGCAAATTTGCCTATTTTCCAAGTGTCCTTTTTTCCTATTTCCTATTTCCAATTTTCCAATTTTCCTTTTTTCCAATTTTCATGTTTTCAGAGTTTCCTTTTTTTCCTTTTTCCTATTTTCCAAGTTTCCTTTTGTTCAATTTCCAATTTTCCAAGTTGCTTTATTTTCCAATTACCCAATTTTCCAATTTCCTATTTTCCTATTTTCCAAGTGTCCTTTTTTCCTTTTTCCAATTTTTCAAGTGTCCTTTTATCCTATTTCCTACTTTCCTCTTTCCAATTTTCCTTTTATCCTATTTCCAATTTTCCAATTTTCCAATTTTCTAAGTTTCCATTTTTTCGTATTTCCGATTTTCCAATTTTCCATTTTTCCAATTTATATTGCTTAATATTGCCTTTGTATTGCATAGATAGTATATGCATATTGCCACCCTATTGGATGTATATTGTCATACTATTGCTATCGTATTATCCTTATATTGCTCTAATATTGCGTCTATAGTGTATGTATATTGGCCTGATATTGCTATTATATCGTATGTCAATGGCATTTGGTCTAATAAGAGTCTCCACTTCATTCAAAGTAATCCTGAATTCAAATATCATGGACACGACAATTGTTATCCATCCTTATATTACAATGAATTGATGTTGACCTTTCAAATGATAGTTGGAGTTGCACATCGATTCATATTCAAAAGAAATTAATTCTCTTCCTCAATGAATTGTCGTTCAAAAGAAGGCAGCTATCAAATATTGGGTACAAAAATGCAATATCCACGGTAAATTAATTGGGCACAAACCACATATTACAAAACCGGGATGATTTTTGGCACGTTGGGCCAAATACAACAGAAAATAAAATCCATTCAAGCTTGAACAATGGAACGCACAATAACCCTTTTACATGTCCTTCCAAGACCAGTGTGAAGTATCCTCGGATGGTACCGTAGAACTCTAGGTCCATGCGGAATTTGATAGAAGAAAACTTATTCGGAATCTTTCATATTTGTAACCACTTTGCTTGTTCTCGGAGGAAGAAACAAAAACAATAATAATAATAAACGGTGTGATTTCAATTATTTCGAAAGATTGATGTCAATACTATTTGTTTGACATTATAAGGGCATCTCTCACACAATTAAGCCCACAAAATAAACTAAACATGCTATAAGCTCCACAGTAATATTTACTTCATCTCCATAATCAGAATATTGGGGGAAAAAAAGCACGGAGAAATACATGAAATGAAAAACAACTCGACAGTGACTGTGAGATTGTGTACATAAAACTTGGAACAACCTAACCAATTAAAGCTAAGGCATCTCATACGTATGCCTACACAAAATAATAGTGTATGGTCATCTTCTTTAGAATATTGCAATCAACACTTGGTTGAGACCGACCTGCAAAAACAACTGGGTTAAGTACAGAGATAGAGTTTATGAATGGCAGTTCCAGAATTAAGACCTATGTTAATTTGTAACTGCCACCGAGTCAGTTCATAGTGCCAAATGCAACTATCTGGCACACAGATATGACAAGCCAAAAGAAAAAAATCCAAGTAAAAAAGAAAAAAGAGGCATGACATAAATGGGAACCTCAGCAAAAAGCATCAGATAACCATAGAAGCATATTGGCTCCATTACAATGTTCAAGAATGATGTAAACACTAGATAAAAGAGTTCTTATTCAAACCTCAGCAGGTTTCTCGGTTTCATTCCTGGACCTTCAACATCGTCTTGCACAATAGCATCAGTTGAGTTCGTCAAAGTTCCAGACAAAGACTCCGCAATTTCTTTTAGACCCTGCTATAAAGTGGCATGACTTAAATTCATTTTTTGGATACACGCAAGAGTCTAAACTAGTCTAAAAATAAAGCTGTTTTACCTACTTTTCTGAAATGGAACCTAGCTTGTAATCCTACAAAAGGGAAAAGTAAGATAGGTTGCTACAAATTGAAAGCAAAATTTGTCTAAGAGAGAGTGATGTAAAGGAAAATTAGTACATAAGGGGAAAGTAAAAAACTGAGAGAGCGCATGTAATGTAAAACTGTAGGATTTCCCAAATATACCAAATTTGGCCTACACCAATACATGTTCAAGTAGAACTCACCAAACCAGTAAGCGCACTTTGCAACTCAGTCACGGTCACGTAAAGTTCCTCAATACTTCCTTTCGTATCACCAACCTGTTTCACAAGTTGTAACCAAATTTAGAGATGATGCAGAAAATATATTTCGTATGCTACAAGACTCCATTTACATTAAATTGGAATGCTTGATTTTAAAATATTAAATTGCATACATTTAAGGCATGGCACATCACATATGGATAGTGGATACCTAACCAGCTGTGACATTCATCCTATTAGTTCCATATTGATACTGTCAGAAGTTTTTGCTTAAGCCTCATCAATTTATGAATGAAGAACTAAAAGCTCATAATATGCAGATAATGACATACATTCTCCAGAATTGACTTTGAGATCTCTTTCTGCTCCAGCAATTGATCGTCCAAATTCTGGACTCTCTGTGTCAGGTGGTTGTTTGTGTTCTGTCCAGCATAAGAATGTTTAATACAGTCTGTTTGTACCCAATTTTGGTCAATGGACCAAAAGTGGTCACCTTCCCAGAAAAGGAGCGCAGCATAGGCCCAAGCCCAATAATGGGCTACAGGTCATATTTTTTAGAAAGGGGCTTTTCCTGACTGAAAATAAAACCAAGACAAGAAAAAGAAAGGGCCAAAGCCCAAGGACAAAGGGCCCAAAACGATTGGACCATTGACAACTGAAAAAATCGGAAACTGTTCCAAACCTACGCTAGATTAGAGAAGGAACATCAACATTAAATGACGATTTGACTTTTCCCTCTTCCAGTGGAAAGCCAGCCGTCCAAGGAAGCCACCAAGCCAGAGGCCAACTTGCACATCAAATCGCCAAGTACGGGATCGCTTCAAACCAGGAGGCCAATACGAAAACTGGCGGTTCTCGTCAGAAAGATCAACCTCCCCCTCTACAGACCAGTTCAGAGCGTCAAATCAACAAACTGACTTCGGGTAGCAGGCAAATATCCTTACCCAGTCATCATCGTTCGAGAGCTCCTCTGCCTCTATAAATAGAAGACTTCCAGCACAGAAGAAGGGGACTCTCTCTCCAAAACCAGACGCAACGTCTTGTAAAACGCTTAAAAAAGCACTCAAAGCATCCCAGTTAGCCCAGCCAGATTTCAGACAACCAGACGGTCTCTGTGTTCATCTTTTATTTCTCTGCCATTCCCATGGTACGATTAACCTCCCAAAATGTTCAATTTAAATTTGTATGATATAGTAGGCCATGAACCTTAGATCGCAGTGAAAGTGATAATGTATTTCTCGGGTTAGAATCAATGAGTATGAATTTCTACTGTCTTTCCCACTAACTTAAGAATTAAGTAAATGAAAACGATGGAATTCATGTTTATGGAACCCTGTTGCGCTCATGTTTACTTCTGTTTCTGTAGATGCAATATTTAAATCACTTCATTTTCATTTCATTCAAGTTAACAGTACGAAAGGTTCTTTAGCCCGAATCGGGCCACTTAGGCTTGAGGGATATAAACTAATCGGGCCCGAAAGCCATACAGTTGGGCCCGAAGCTCTGTTTAAAGTTATATATACATATTTGAATTTAGGTCTACAAGCCCATGCAGGGTGTTGGCTGACCAAGAATTTTGTTTCTTCGCCTTGCTTGGTTAGGTGTTGCTCGCACTAGCCACAGCTGACGTATATGCGAGAGAAAGAATTGTGAAGTCCTCTTAACCGGGGCATAGAAAAGAACTGACCCAGGCCAGTACCCCACCTGGTGCACAATGGCTTGAGCAGAAGATCAGGAAAAAGGCGCGAACTCCACATCACACTAACCACACTTGCTCATACCAGGTCTGTTGGACTGGTCGTATCTCCAACAGTGGCACGCCTATCAAGCAGAACTCATGAATCAGAGGAGGTTTAAAGGTTAAGCCCAAGACAAGGCGGGACCGGACTTCTCATCAACCTGATTCAACTTTCAATCCCGTTGAGTATTGAAGTAACATCTGCGCAGGCCAAAAAGATACAATCGGGGCATTGGTGTAGGTCCAACGATTCCTGTGTTCTTCCGAGCAGGCCCAACGCGACGTTAGGCGAAAAAGATCACTCAACAGGAAAAGAGACCAACACAGTCATTTCATTTGTTTATACAAATTCTATAAGTAATATTGATGAGTGCTGTAAACAATTTGATGTTGGGAACAACCATGGTCCCATAAACTGAAACTGAAACAAAACAGGAATTTTTTTTTTTGGCATAGACAGCTGAAAAGAAACTTACAGCAATAGCCTCTGTCACGCTTTGTCACATACATAAGATCTGAGAATTTTAGACCTAACCATTTGTGAAGAGCAAATATTAGATTTGCTTAAAGAAGACAACAACTCACAGAACCAATGGATGAAATAATATAAACATAAATATATCATCTGGATACCTTCCACCACATGTAACCATAAACCAATGCCCCCAAGGTAGCTGCTGGCATTATTAGTGATGTCAAACCTATTACAAAAATCAATGAAAAAAGATAACCAATTATAAAAAATTTCTATTGCATTATGAAAAACATACGTGTAAGGAATAGAAGTTTTAGAACTTAACCAAAAAGTAAGGGCAGGACCATGCATTAATTTAGTGGTTATAAGGAAGAGGAAAAAGCACAAAGCATACAAAGAATTCATTTGAACACATAAGAGAAAGTAAGATACCAATTTGGCTGTCATTCCCCTTCAGCTGCCAGAAGGCACACCTAAAAGAAAGTAACACAGGAAAATTGATATCCATTACAAAAAACAAAAATTAAACACGATAAAGCATCCTTCGACACTAAATGTATAGCAGTTTTTCCAATACCTGTGATGCGATCGCATCAAAGTCACCTTCTGATTGTTCTCTGGTTCCATTCAACAAAGACTGCAAACAAAACACAAATAAACACAAATCCATCAATTTTTTCAGCAACAAGACACAAGCTCCTAAATAAATAAACTATCTAACTGATCAAAACCCTAGTTTACCAAATGCATTAAAAAATTACAAAGTCATACAAAAAGAACACCAAATAAAAATTTGCTACGAGTTCCACTAGCAAAGCAGAGTAAAAATTATGAAAATAGTACCTGAAGTTCACCGATGAAGTCAGATAATTTACCAATCTTAAGCACGATGGTGCTAGTATACCCTGTACAGAGAGAACAATCACTCAGATCAAATACAGCTAAATACAGAAGGAAACTAATCCAGTATGCAAGACGAAAGACGAGTGATTGGTACCTGCTCCAGCTAAGATCAGCAAACACAGTATGAGGTTCCAAATTCCAATAACAACATAATGCTAAGCAGAAAAGTAGAATTGTTGCCGACATTATTTAAAACGAACTAAGTGAAAACTAAATTGAGAAATCTTAAGAAAGCTGTATGCTTCAGTAAGTCCACTAACAGATTCCCAGTGCAAGAAATGAAATTTACTTATATCACATAAATTGCAAACAAAACCACAGAGACAAAATGTGAACAATGGCTACAAAAGCATCCATAAAGAGCAACAATATTTATATATGGAGGTGTACAAAATAGGTAACCTTCAAAATCGAAACAGTGTGTGTGCCATGTAAGGCAATTAGCCACTACTTCTAGACTGTACAATATTACACCTCACAATATACAGCAGGGCCAAAGACCCGGGTTGCTACACATAATAACTAAACCTACTAGCTCTAGCAAAAAGGCAGGAATTTCCAGCAAAGCATCCACGTCTGCATCTTCATATAAATGAGCTCCTGACATAATTAATGAGCACAGTGAATTCCCAAGTCCTAAGTCCAGACTCAACTCAATTCACAGACATGAAGACATATACCTCATACATATCCCTCCCCCCTTAAACCCTCTATTGTAAGCTTCAGTCTGTAATACTTGCTCTTTAAAGGGTCAATTGTATCCAACGAAATCCCATCACTGAGATGCTCCATGAATTTTACGGTCATGATTCCGCAAGACACACTGTCAGGCCAATAAGTTGGGAAATTAGAACTGCATTTATGTAAAATATTTTCTAAACTCCACTAAATTCACAAACCTTACCCATCTCGTTGTTGTGGCACATCTCCAATGCTGCAAACTGAGAATGCCGTAAAGCTTGACATCTGCAGCCCCCTTTGCTGGGTGGAAGGTCACTGATGTTTGGAGCAGCTGCCTTCTTCGCTCCACGTGTCCTGGAAGTCGCTTTGATCGGCTCTAGAAATTGTTGCAGACATTGAAATGAAGGCATATTACATAATGACAACCGAAAGCAAATGAAGCAGTGAATGTAACATGGTAACATGTTTACCTGCAAGCAACAATCTGCCATTGTCCAGTGAGTTCCAAATACCAACGGATGAGCGAGTTGCCTTTTCCGGATGAGAAAGGTTGCCATGTCCAGGTGCTGAAAGTTGACGTATATCATATCAGCACAATTTCATACAACTGTACACTTAATAAAGGTGAGAAAACAATGGAATTATCGTAATAAAGTAGAGATTTGTGTATTCTTACCCTTGAGCTAATCCATTCCGTATCATCGATCAATTTGTAGAAAAAATCAGCGCCCACTGAACATGATTCCAGCTGCACCTCCGCACTACAATAGGCAAAAAGGTAAACGATGAATTTTGTACTCATCTCATAATTCTGACTTTGTTCATGACAAATATACACATGTATATATATTTTTTTTTAATAGAAACATTGTATTGATAATCAAGAGGAAAAATCCTCGAACAAACAACAAAACCTATAAAAAGAGTTTGAACTACTAAGATTGAGAGTAAATCTGTACTTAAAAAACACAAAAACACAAGACAGTAAACTTAAGTAAAATCATCTTAAGACTGCCATCATGTCTCTCATGATGATAGAGTAGTGGTAATCCTTAAACTGCCCCGAAACCGAACCCCAAAGAGATGCCCAGAATTTAATTCTATCCCATAATTCCTCAACCCTTACTCCTATATGACCCTGAAAAATTCTTCGATTGCACTCCATCCATATATTCCAGAAAATAGCGTGAACTAGACAATCTCGAAGGATTCCAACTCTCTTCCCCTTCCCCAAAACCCTCAAATGGATACTAAGGAGCTCAAAACACCCTTTAGGAATCACCCACTCCGCTCCGAGAGCACCCAACATCCTCCACCATAATTTTAGGGAATACGAACAATGAATAAACAAGTGATCAATATTTTCTGCATTCTCTTTGCAAAGAACACACCAAGAAGGGGATAAGCACATAGCAAACTCTGCATTCTCTCATTACAGCACATACTAGCATAACATGAAGATTGGATTTTGAAGGTAAAGAATCCTAACCTGATATCATTTTTCCAGCCAATGCAAAACTCTATTACCGCCTTCACATCTTCAATGGGCAGGGGTTTTGATGGATCAAAACATGCCGGGGTTGCAGTCGCATCCGACACACTCATCGTCCTTTTCTTCCTCAAAGGATCAATAAATGGAGTTAACAAAGTCTGGGCCGGGCGCTTCTTTCTACAGCCTTTACCTTCCACTTCTTTTTTTTCAACACTCGCACTACCTTCTTCATCACTAGCCATACTAACTTTGGGTATACTTGGAGGATTGATCGGACCTCCCGATGGCATACTGTCAGTTATTTTCTAATCTTGTAACAGAAACAAGAGTATTTTGCAGATTTCGTCACACTCAGCCACATCTTCCGGGGTAGGCAGCTTCTCAAATTTGCATGCTCAGCAGCTTCATGCACTTGTAAGTGAGGAACGGAAGCAACCATTTCTGCCTCTTCGACTACCAAGGCTGCGGATGGTTCGGCTCCATCACCGAGGCCTTTTGTTTCCATTGCTGCTGGTTCTATATGCGGACTAACATAGTCATGTAATGGTCCTTCATTCATATGAGGACTACCGAGGTCCTCATGTCCTTCCCCACCCTCATTCAACCCACTATTTCTTTTTTTTTCAGCTGCTCTATCTCCATCTTGAAATAGTGTTCCATGGAAGCTAGGGTGTTGCCAAAATCCTCCACAGACTTTTTATTTTTTGCAAACTCTCTTTCACGTTTCAATGACTCCGTCCGTACAATTTCTTCCAACTCATGCACTCTCTTGTGAAGCGCTCGATTCGAACCGGCTACTTTGGCCAATTCATCCTTTGTCCTTTGAAAGTCACGCTTCAAAGTGCGTAACTCAGTGGACGCGAGTTTACCCTGCATTAAGTTATAATGCAAATGTTACAATATTTCCAAAATATTTCCCAAATACAGCAGTTATTTTCCTATGGTATTATGACGTATATATTGGAAAAAAGGTAATGCTTGCCTTAGAAGATGACGGAAGGCTAGCAGTTTCGTCAATGTCCTCATCTTTTTCTTCTACAGAGGCAGAAGTGCTGGTTTTTGGTTCATCATCATCGCCAAACAACTCAACAAGTTCTTCAGTGTCGTCAACACCGTCACCCCAAGTCCAATAGGGCTGCTGCTTGTCAATTACAGATGGCCGGAGAGGTTGCACATCAACCTGCAATTTACATAGACAAAATACATATTTGTAAACCTATTATTTGAATGACAAGCATAACATTAGTATTATAAACAGAACTAACCTCTGCATTTTCAAATACTTGGCTCATTACTTCGTGAAAACGAGCCGAACTATTGATCCTCCATTGTAGTATACGAGGGACGTGGCCATTCTGTTCGTGCACAACGATATGCAGTGCAGCCAATGCTGGGAACACCTCAAAAGCCCATATCTATTTTCAACAATAAAAAATGAATCACTGTAAACAAAGTAAATGGAACTTATACATAAAAGGATATTTGCTCACCTGAAGTGCAAAGCCAAAACCTTTTATGTGGTACTCCCTTGGTCTACCACTTGCCATTGTCTTTGATTGCTTTGCTGATTTTTTTGTTTTTAAGGCTTTATGGGGCACTTTGACTCGCTGGTACTCTGCGCGCAGTGCCCTCAACAATGAGGAATTTGTCTTCGCATATGACACAACACCCCACGGATACTTCAGGAACTCTTCAACATCTTCGGCCAATTTCAAATAGCGCATGTCAATGTTGACATGTTTTTCGCTGCCTAACAGCACAAAAACAGCGAAATATAAAAGCCCAAACTTGAAGACATCCTCCTCATCACCGCAGTCGATGAAGGCTTGTTCGAGTTCGGAAAGGGTCACAGTTTTATTGTTGCAGAAATACTTCTTCTTCAATGAGCAGTTGTCATTAGTTGCAGTCGGAATGAAGGGAAGGTTTCCAAACTGCAGCCCTGTGATGACGCAAAACTGCTGTGCTGTGAACTGTATGACCTTGTTGCCAACGATGAATTTGATCCCGTTGACTTGAGAAACTGTCCTCGAGTCAGCCTTTCTCAACAACAAGCCATGGATAATTTGTGTTGTCCACTTCAGGTCCTCAATTAGTAACAGATGGCCAAAACAACTGTCTTTGAACCTTTGTAACTGTTGCCCACTCAATTTGTCCTTAATTGTTTTTGTATGGGAAAGGGTCAACGCCTTTCCCTGGATTTTTTCATCCGCAGCAATCATCAACTTTGCTTTCGAGACCATATTTCCCTACACACCACCATTATACAAATAATTTCAAGCCTTTCAAATATACACAAGTACAAGCAATAAACACAGAATACAGATGCATATCATGGCAATATGCACGAGATATATCAGTGATAAACCTACAATACAGCCCCAATAGAACTTTATATGCATTTCATGTATGTTCACCAATGTCCCATGACAGAAAAAATACAAATTCATTGTACCTTCAACCCTTATATTTTCTCTCCACAAGTCTTGCTCTTATATTTTCCCATTTCCTTCTCTTATATTTTCCAATTTCCTTATGTTATATTTTCTGTCCACAAGCCGTGCTCTTATATTTTCCCACGTCCTTCTCTTATATTTTATCTTCAAAAGGCTTCCTACAAAATGCCGCCAATCCCATTTCATACACCTACAAGTGCAAAAAATGGGAAAAACTTTTGACTACAAAGTAACTACGGAGTGAAGTGAAGTGAAGCCTATCGTCGGATTTGACAGAAGGGGGTAATAATGACACATTGTGCAGAAAAACATCATTTTATTTGAAAGAAACAATGTAATTCGTAAGCAGTGAACAGTGTGGATATCAAAGATAATTTAATCCCAATTGCCATTATTTAAACCTCAAACTAAATATGTTGTGTATTCCAGGTTGATTCAGACATTGTTACATGTCAATAAATCAAGAAGCTGCATTACGTAACCACAAAAAGCATGCTGAGAAATGAGAGGCATCACAAAAAACATAAATCTAACCTCAGGGAGTCTGACAACAAAATATTTTATGTAGTCCCGTTCGCTATTCTTTACAAAATTGTCCAAAAGATAAAGTTATGGTGACTTCTGCTCACTAGAAACCTGCAAATTAGTTTCTACAATTAGATACGAAACACTAGTTACATCCAATATTGTTTGAACAAATAAGTGACTGATAAACCAAAGGCCTAACACGAAAATGCTTCCCGAATGAGAAGGGAAAGGGGAAGGAGAAGCTATTTCAGTACAGGCTCTTCAAATCCATTTAAAAGATAGCACAAGCAACACATCTGCAGGTACTGTAACTTCTAAACTAGCCCATTGTGCAGCAAAAACTAATATACATCCCCGCATATGGTTCTTTGCCCTTTGTTTACACATTGAATATTCATCCCCAAATTGAAATTCTAAATAATCACAACAGAATATGAAAAACAAAGATAACTTATCCATATCCAATATGCAAGCCCTAAACTTATCAATGACGTGTTTGTTTCACTGCCGTACAATGTATAGTCCAAATTACTTTCAATGACGTACATTTAAAACAAGTCATAAATAACATAATTCAATGACACATATTTTAGACACCTCCTTAAAGGTGTGTCATTGAACTACATTTGTTGTAGTGGAACATGAATAAAACCATAATAAACCATTACAACCATAAAAAACTAGCAATACAAAAGCACTAAAATGAATATACAATGTCAGTACATCAGCAATACCCCGGCAACAAAAGAGCAATACAACATCAATACCAACTGCAAAACAACAGCAGTGCAACCATCATTCCACAAACAACAAACCCATTCATTGTTTCAAACAATGAATCATCCGAATTAGAGCATTTCAGACCTAAACTAATTTCAGTGAAACCCCTAAACCAATTTCTGACAAACCCCTAAACCCTATACCCATTTCAGAGAACTCACTAAACCAATTTCAGAGAAAGCCCTAAACCCTAAACCAATTTCAAACAAACCCGTAAACGATTTTCATACAAACCCATAAACCCTAAGCCGTAAGAAAATATCGATGAACAGTACCTGTTTCATGTAATCGATGGCATTGATCTTCGATGAACGGATTCCGCTGGGAGAGGAAGAGAGAAGAGAGAGTGAGAGCTGAGCGACGACAGACTGAGAGCGTCAGAGCTCAACGACGAGTGACGAGAGAGTGAGAGCTGAGTGACCAGAGAGTGAAGAGACTGTGAGAGACGGAGCCAAAGAGAGAGCTGATTCGCGGGAGGTGATTTTCAGAAAAGTGTTAGGTGAGCAATAACTGGACACTAAATATATATTTATAGGTATTAGTTGTAAAAAAATTGGGGAGGGTGGTATTTTTAGTTAAAATTATAAAATGGGTGGCATAGAAGGCTATTTCCCAAATTAATTTGGGTGCTAAGTTGACTGATTGTCAGTTCCGTAAGCTCATTTTGTGTGTGTGTGTGAGTGAGAGAGAGAGAGAGAGAGAGAGAGAGAGAGAGAAGAGACATAGAGTGGGTTGGAGTTTGGGAAGTCTTTTTCTTTTAAGAATATTATTATTTTTAAATAATTTAAGGGACACCCTTGTATAGTCCACTCCATATTGTATTTCACTAATTCAAACCGTCCATTTTGTAGATATTCATTCAAAGATCATCTCTACAAAATTCGCTTGAATCCAATATCACCACTCAATTGAATTATTGAATTTTTAGTACTTTCTTGAAGCACTGTGTTTATTGATTTTGTAGGACACAATTGGATGGAGAAATGGTTTCCGATTTGTCCAATTTTTTGCAGGATGATCTATGAATATAGACTTTAAAAATAGATATTTGGATTGTTGAAAAAAATTCATAAGAGACCCTAAAGAGTGTCCCTCGAATAAAGGGATCCCTCAATAGAATGGGGGATTCGAACTCAGTATCTCTACTATAGAGTAATTGCTCGTAACCATTTGAGCTACAAGCTCTTTGCATTGAAACTTGTTCATTTAAAAAAATTGAAAAAGGCATCATGCACAATTACTTAATAAAATTTATAGAAAACCACAATTTTGGCTTATATGATAATTTTATGTAACATCCCGACCCAATTTAAGGGTTTATTTAATTATTTAATTGAGAAATTACATTTTTGCCTTTGGGTGTAGGGGCACTTTAGTCACTTTTTGTTCGGAAAAGATTTTGGGGGATTGAGTGGCACCGTTGTGTAGAGCTCGACGATATGAGTTTGTAGACATGCAACACGCCTAATTCCGAATTGTAACGATGGAGGAAAGGTCTAAAAACGAAGAGCACGTTAAGGGAATTTTTAAATTTGTTACTATGCGCTACAGTAACTGAGATTTCCAGTTTTTTTTTTTCTACTTCTTCTTTCTTTCTCCTCTCCCACGCCAGATTTTCTTCTTCCTCTGTCCATTTGCAACAGTCACTATAGCGTACAGTGACTGTTCGACTTCCCGACCACCAATCTACGCCGTGGTGCTCCGGTTGGCCGCGCCACCTTCACCAAAAATGTTCATCTCGTCCTCCTCTACCTAGTCCAGGGATTAATCGACATCAACCATCAAGGATTTCTCCGATTTTAACAAAAATATCTCCGGTGGCTTTGTTTTTATCCGACAGTTTTTGGGTGTTTTCCAGCAATTCCAACAGCCAAATCCGTCGAGTGAGGTATGGAAATTCATCCCCTCATCATGCTCTACCTGTTTACGTAGTTAGTTTGTGTTAATTTTGGAGTTTTGGAGATTGATTTAAATACCCATATTAGGCCAACAGTTTTGGCCCTTTTACATCCATTTCTGGCCTGGGTCCAAGACCAAAAGTGACTCCCCTAGTTGTGGTGGTTCTGTAGGTATAAGTATTGGCCAGCGATTTGAAGTTTTTCGATCGCCGGAAATTACTTAAGACACCTACGCACTGTCAATGCGTGGGAACCATAGCGGCGACTCTTAAGGTTCCAAAATAATCTCATGTCGTCCCGAGCACGACGGTATGCTCAGATTTGGATTTGGTTACTGTTTGACTATCGAATGGATAATACGCCTATTAGGCAATATCTGGGTTCGATAGGTTTGGACCGTCCGATCGGTCTCATTTTCAAATATTTCATTCCTTGTCCTTCTAGGAATGTGTAGGAACTTGTGGATTGAAAATCAAAGTCCCGGATACTCCAAATCAATGATTCTTGGGTTAGATGAATCGGTTGCCGTCCGATCGTGCGATCGAGAGCGATCCGACTGCTCGATCAAGACCAAACCTTCAAGACTTGGTTAGTAGACTTGTTGGACCTATAGGAACGTTCGGATTGGAAATCTGAGGTCATGGGCCTCGCAGGCCTAATTGACCAATTTTCGCAATCGAGGTCAAACCGACCGTCGGATCGTGATGAAACTTCTATTGTGAGTTTAACTTATCGTTGTGGACCAATAAGATTTATCAGATAACAATTTGAGGTCATGTCGGCTCGGTTGTTGCCATATAGTAAGTTGTATTGGTGAATGGACTTTTGTTTTAAAATTGGCTTTTGTGCTTTTGATTTTATTTTAATATTTACGGATGATATATTTGTCAATTTTATTTCCAAGATGTTTTTACATACTATTTTTCAGTTATGACTTGGGATGATTTTAAATGTGTATGTATGTTTAAAGTTGATGGTTAGTTTGATAAGTGTGAACTATTTCATGAATGAATAAAAGGAAGGTTTATTAACGGTGTAGGACGTGGGATTACAATAATGGGTTATTAAGAATTGGTTCGTTTATTATTTTATTCTCAAGTTTGGCGTTTGATTATTTGTTGAAGTCCTATGAAAGTGATGAATTATGTATATTCGTTTCTTTGTTCTTTGAATTATGATTACCGGATTTCTAAACGGTCTACTATGCATATTCAGACTTTAGTTTGAGAACGTTTTGAAGGATTATACATGGTTGAATCAAGTTAATGAGTTTTTGGATTGGTTTCAGTTTTTATAGTGTGACATGGGGATGCCAGAGAGTATATAGTCAATATTATTATCGATATTACTATTTTGGTTATTACTATTATTATTACTATTTTTGTCGTTATCATTATTATGTATCAAGGTTGCATTTCGAGTGCGAAGTAGGGCCGTATATATTATATATTATACTATATATATATATATATATATATATATATATATATATATATATATATATATATATATATACCTTCCCCAGTTCAATATGGATGATAACCACATGTGCGTTGAGGTATTTTCCGACGTGTGAGATGTTTATTACCTAGGCACCCTTGGCAGGGTGTGCCGTAGGCCTTGACCGGCATTCTACACACGTATGACTTATTTTAGCCTCACGTGTATTAAGGATTCTACAGTGCGTGTCTGGGGAGCAAGTCCCCTAGTTGGACTGCTCATTCCCTATCCACATGAGTATTGAGGATTCTGCCATGTGTTCTAGCAAAACAATCCCCGTGTTGGATTGTTTCCCCCCAATACATGATGTGCATTATCATATGAACCTCCCTTGATATTGATACTTGATATATTAGACACACGATAACTCTTCGATGGTGTGTCGGGATACCGGGCACCTTTGACCTGGTGTACCGAATGCCTTGATCGGCAGTCTGCACTCGTAGGAGGGATATTCAGCCACACGTGTATTGAGGATTCTACCATGTGTGTCTAGGGAGCAATAGTCCCCCAATTGGACTGTTCATTCCCTAGCCACATGAATATTGAGGATTCTGCCATGTGGTCTAGTTAAAACAATCCCCATGTTGGATTGTTTTCCCCTAGTACATGATGATGGGTACAAAATTAGGAGAAGGAAAGAGTGAGTTTTATGTGATATAAATTGGATTATTTAGATACTGGATATTATTATTATATTAAATGTCTTACCTGTTCATCTAAAGTTATTATATTTAGGAAGTGAATAATGTTTATTGATTTATTGGAAACCTGGTTGGGGGTTAAATTTTTATTATATAAATTTATGACCGTGTGTTTGGGGATTTGGGATAGTGGTTGAGTTCCAACCTGTTGCGTCGATTCAGCTGCGCCAAAATGGATTCAACTGCATCCTCAACTTGTGATACTCGCAAGTGCACGAGCCGTTCGGTAGTATAGCATATGTAAGTGCGAGGTCGATTCTACAGAGATTGGTGATTGAATAATCCAATTCAGTTTTCCAATACAAAACAGAAAAAATAAGAAAGAAAATAAATAAAATAAGAAAGAAAGAAAAGAAAGAAAAGAAAACAACTCAAGCAAATAAGTTCCCAACTTCAATTAGATTAACGGATTGATTCTAGCTAAAGTATAATTAAGCCATGGTGTTTGGTCCTAACCTTGTGTTCCTAATTCCCTAATTTGATCATTTGTTGTCTAACCAAAAATTAAGCATTAGGAACCCATTAAGCATAGAAGAACAATTTAAACAACCAAGCATGTATCTAATCCCTGTTGTCGAATGTCCATACATACTCTTTCTATTCATAGTTCAATTCGAATTAAAGCATGGTGTCTATTCTTAATTCAAACCAAGATAGCTAACATGCAAGCCTAAATGGTGATCAATTATTCAAATTAACATATTAACTTATAAGCATAATGAATAAGAACAAAATCCATAATTGAAACTTGGAAACTAATTAAACTTGAATACTTAAGAAAGATTGTACATTATAAATAAAATTAAAGTAGAACTTGAAAACTTGAAGGAAAATTTAGTAAAATTATTTTGTTACAACAATTGACAACTTGAAAGGAAACTAAGAGAATTTGAGGGAGAGAAGGGAGGGGAGCTCTAGAGAAGTGTTTGAGAGCTCCCCCCTTGGGGTGTTTTATGAAGCTTGAAGACTTCTCTATTTATAGGGCTAAGAGGGAGGAACATCATGATGAATTCCAACACCACCATTCCTCTTTTAATACAACCCATAACTCCCACTTCATCTTGTCTATATTAGTGTGGTTGGAATCAATTTCATCCCATACTTCTTTTGTTGCACCTCAAGCTTTCTTCATATGGGTTTGCTGGTTTCTTCTTTTAGCATAGAGGTCTGGCTCTTTATTTGCTGCCAACCCATGTGCTGCTAGTCTTTGTTGCTGGCTAATAAAGTTCTTTTGCTGCTGCACATGTGTTGCTGGAAAAACGAATTCTTCTGAACCAGGCTTGGTGTAGGAAGGCCCGAGGTTTCAATATGTATCCAATGGAGCTCAAATTTGGATATGTCATAATAGATACCCATTGGAACAACTTGTATGAAGAATGTATTCCCATCTGAGCAATACAAGTGTATGTTTTGGGCTTTGCAAGTGGACTGCCGAAAATAGACTGGAATTGACTTCATTGTAGTCAGCTTGTGGGCTTGTTTTGGGCTTGATCTTCCCTCCTAAAAAATCTGGAAAAATCTGAATCTTGAAGCTCTTTGAATTATATTTCCAAGCATATGCAGCCCAGCTCAAGGAAAAATTGGAAAGCCCTTCAAATGTGATATTTGGCCCAGTAACGCAGATGCTGCCGAATTTGACCTTAAGTTGCCAAAACTTGTATAACTTTCTCTAAAAGACTCGGAATCATGAACCGTAAAATTCTCTAGAAACTAGACTTCCGCATCTTTCCAATGATGTATGGCTTGTTATCTGGTTCTTCTTGAGCAAGTACAATCCAATTCATGAAGTTGACTGATCTGCAAACACCGATGAGCCAACTTGTCTCCAAAATGCATTTAATGAGTCTCAAGCTTATTACACTGAAACAAACACAAAACTTATTAAAAGCACAAGTTTAACTCAAAAACATAACCAAATCATAAGTTAGAAGGATACAAAATGACATGTAATTATGCACCGATTACAGCCGCACAGGCTTTGAGGATTCCATCGTGCGTGTCTGGGGATTAAGTTTTTGTCACACGGGCATCAAGGATTCTGTCATGCGTGTCTGGGAAATGGTTTTGAGTTATGAATCACGAGAAGAAAGGAATTTATAAAATATTTAGTTTGATGTCTTGTGGAAATTGAAGTTGAGAATGAATCTAAATTTCATTGTTGGTTTTACTTGGAAAATATTTGTATGTTTTTGAAATGTTTTTATTTTTTATTTCGAAGAACTATGTGTGGCTTGATCCCTCCGTAAGGGTACGTAGGCAACCTAGGTTAACTTAGGTGCAGCCGCGAAATAGTTACTATTTTTGTTGAGATTGGTTTTGAATTTGTCGGTGGGCCTAAAGCCCGATTGAAACTTAGGTGAGATTAAATGCTTGTTTATATTCCAGTTTTACTGAATGGTTGTGGTTAAATTGTGTTTGTGGCTTTGACGGGTCTGAAATCCATTTTGGATTGATGTTTGATTTTGGCCTAAGTCTTAGAACTGCTTGCGTTTGTGCTTGGTTGGTAGTCTTTGTATACTGAAAGGTGGGAAGTTATTTTATTATTTTTCTCCAGGTTAAAAGTGGGAATCGTTCCAATTACAGAGGAGACTCTGCAGAATTTTCCTTTTAGATTGGGGTTACATGGCTTTTTAGTAGAGTAGGTCCAACATCGGGTAGATGTCGGACGGGAAGCAAGGTTTGTCATGGATGTCGAGGGGGAATCCGGGGCGGTTCCTATCATTTTAGGCCTAAACAAACACTTGTAAAATTTTATTTATGATCAATCATGTCACAAGATTAAATGAATTAGCCATATTATTTGTAAGAACATTTTTCTTTATAACATTATATGTTGCCCATATGGTACGGTCCATGTAAGAGGCTTAATAAAAATATTTGGAAACGATCCTATTGGTCAAAAAAGAAAAGTAGTTTCCTATTTTATTACTGAGATTGGTGGTAATTGATTATAGGCTTCACTAGGAAACGGGTCCTCTCTTTGCATATAATAGTGCACATACCCATCTTATGTGCAAAATGATGAGCATACGTACTAGGATTTCTATTCTAACATGCAAAAGGCGCTAGAGAGAGAAAAATCACTTCCTTTATACTGACAGCTCGCCTATAGACCGCTCAAGACAAATATCTTGATATGCTAGACATCTAATTATAAAGGTATGCATGTAAGTTAACTCCAATTGAAATTTTAGCATGATGTTATTGTGAAAATCATGAAGTTCAAGATCTTGGATCATGAATTGGGTTTTATGTTTTTACCCAGTATTAAGTCTACATGTGGTATTAAAGCATGGTTAAAAACTTTCTATAAGATTTTATACTATCCTAAACGTACTCATTGTGTTCTTCTAATCATCTTGGAGTTGCCTAGGTATCAATATAGAACTTTGATTCAGTAACTTATTGTACAAGTAGGTTCTGAGACCGATAAATCAAGATTACCTAATGCACCTAATGCATATGGACTAGGATTCGATTTCCTAATGCATCAAGGTTACCTCTAGATGTTTATTATGGGCAAAACACCTTAAGGGATGCCTATAAATAAAGAGCTCATTCTAAGACCGATATACACACACTCAAAAGCATTCACCCCATCTAGAATTTAGAGACTAAGGACAGAGTTGGCCCATAGCATGTGCAGGCTGTGTGACCGCACAGGGCCCCCAAAATTTAGGGGCCTCCAAATGTTTTTAAAAGCCCAGCATAGTCCAAACACAAAGTCCTCTTTACTCTTTGGCAATTCAAAAGGCGTGTTGTGTGCATCTCTGCTCTCCAGTCTCCACCACACCTCTCTCTCTCTCTCTCTCTCTCTCTCTCTCTCTCTCTCTCTCTCTCTCATATTAGAATTTAGAAATTATATGTTGCATTTGGAATTAGCCATCATATGATTGCAAGAAGAAACCTAAAAAATCAGGTGAATCTCTATCCCTAATTTGTCAATGCTTTTCATATATTGTTTTTGTAATTATTTTAGCACTTTTGTTTTGTGAAAATCATGTGAAACCGTCAAAATCAGATGAAAGCTGCAAATATCAGGTTCTATTGTCCTCTTTTTTTGTTATGATGTGTGTTATGTTGCTATATTAGAAAAATGTTTAAAAGAAAACACTCATCCGGATATAGAAAGCGCCAACAAAAGAGAAGAGTTGCAAAATTAACTCAATCTCAGAGAGGTGCTCTTGATAAATTCATTATTAAAGAACCACAAGGTTTAGTTGAAAATCTTGAAAATGTAGGTCATGATGGGAAAGATTTGTTTGAAGAGTTAAAAATCATACGAGAGATTCTACCAAAAGAGACAAAAACAGCCACTTAAATCTTGAGTTCTTTAACAAGACTAAACTGCTTTCCAAATGCAATACTGCTTATAGAATATTATTAACTTTGCCTGTTACAGTGGATCTACTGAGAGAAGTTTTTCAAAATTGAAGTTATTGAAATCTTACTTGCAGTCAACCATGTCACAAGAAAGATTAAATGGTTTAACTTTGATATATGTTGAAAGTGATTTCTTGGAAGAACTTGATTGTACTCGTTCTATTAATGATTTTGCAGCTCAAAATGCAAGGAGGACAATTTTAGATGATTATGTAGCTGGTTTGGTTGCTAGTTGATGATTGTACTTGCTTGGGTTCTTGAGTGTTGCTGGTTTTATAGTATTTTGCTGGGTGTAGTTTTTTTGTATGCAAAAGAAGATTGAATAGATGTGAGTATGTGAAAATAGACGAAGGATGATCTTGATTCTATTTGTGGGTTCTAATGTAATTGATGCCACATAATGATTTCGGATTAATTTATGATTTATGAATCTTAAAATTTTAAAAATTGTTATTTTACTTATACATATAGGGCCTCATCAACTTTCTTCGCACAAGGCCTCCATATCTAATGGACCAGCTCTGACTAAAGATTAGCATCAAGGAGAAGAAGCTCTCTCTCTCTCTCTCTCTCTCTCTCTCTGCAATTCATTCAATGGCGGATCAAGGTTAGTACTTGGTTTGTATAGCTTACTTAAGTTTATATGCGGTACATGAGCTTAAATTATATATTATTTACCTAACCAAACTGTATGATCGTGTTTTGCATAATCAAGACTAAATCATAAAGTTATCAAGCTTTTATAGTTATGAAAATTGTATGATCATCATTTGCAGACTACTTATGATGACTAAATAAGCCAAAGCAAGTTAGTAAGGATAGGTTTATGGATTCAATGTATATGATCAAAGTGGCATTATAGATGGAGCCATTGATAGAAATATGTCGTGAAGCCAACTTCTTTGACCAATTAATTTCGTGTTGAGCCCAAAATTCAGGCAACATTATAATATGGTGGGAGGAGTCTGTTGACGCCAAAAAGTGGTTCTTTGACTTTGAGGGTCAACTTAGTAATTTTATGCCTTCGGTAATTTCAAGGGCTTCGGTAGGGAGCGTGATCTGCAAAATAAGAGAACGCTCGGTAAGACCTAAGGCACCGGTGTGGTACCGGCCGTAGGCTCTCCGATGCTTAAGTAAGTTCGGGACTAAGAAAGATTAACTGACAGATCAATAGGCTAGTATGCCGTACGTTCTGCTTACCTCTATTCTGGGGTAGTTGGCCTCTTTTATAGGCCTTGGGAGGTGTGCTTTTGATGTAGAATTTCGATGTGGGACAGTGGACGTTGCTTGTGAGCGCGCCACGTGTCCTGAGAGTGGGCGTTGCCCTAATGGAGGGATCGGTAGTCTTATTGCCGAAGGCAGTGTTGACTAGCCACTGGGTGCCGAAGGCGACTTTGACCAGGTTCGATCCTGTCCATGTGTTTCTCTCTGATTCGCCGTTCATTATGGTGTAAACAGGAGTCCCCCAAGTCTTCAGGTGAGATTTCTCGGCTGGGGACTTGTTCGTTCTTCATGGCGGCTAGGGTTGCCTTACCGTTCGGTAGGCTGTAAAGGGGGGCGCGTTGGGTCCTTCCCCCAGTGCCGATCTAGCAAGAGACCTGCCGAGGAGCCCGTGTCGCCACTGGGAGGATTACCGTCCGGTAACCCATCGCGGGGTGCCAATTGCCTTGGTTACCGTTTGGCAGCCCCTGGTGTGTTCAGTGGATTCCGAGGGGGAATTGCCGATCGTTCATTGACTCGGGCGAATTTGAACTTTTCTTTTGCATCCTTCGCGTGGGAAAGGGGCGGTGATGGGACAGAATGACGCTTCGTCTTCTGTACCCAGCGTGCTATCAGGGGTTCCACTCCGCGCGCGGACACGTGGCATGTCAAATCACGCGGAGCGGCGCCATTAATGCGCCGTTTGGTTTCTCGAGGCGTACCGTTGCACATTTCGCCATATAAATAGGAGGGGGTCTCTGAGGCGAAACTCACTTTGCATTTGTGAGTGAGGCGAAAGCTCTGTCAAGGCGATTTCCGGCGATAGCAAACGGTAACACGAGCGATTCCGGTGATAGCAACGGAAGGCGAGCGATTTCCGGTGATAGCAAACGGAAGGCGAGGCGCTTTCGTCCTTATACCCCAGTTCTCATAAGGTACCGTCCTGTAACCTTTCACTTCATTTTCCTCCTTGCTTTATGCGTACGTCCTTCCCTGGTTGGAACTAGACTAGAACTTTACGCAAGTGGGATGTGGTTCGGTAGTCTAGTTGCCATAGGTAGAGGCGTAGGCATCGGTAGGATAGCCTCTCGGCATAGCCCTTAGCTTTCTTTCCTTGCTTTTGTAGATGTCTGATAGTGAGTCTGGGTTCGAGAGTGAGCCCAATGCATTCGAGGGAGAGTCCCCAGACAGAGGAAGGGACTCCGAGAGTGAAGAGTCGGCCTTGGTACCGAGAGCGACAGAGGCTCCGACGTTGAAGTCGTTGGCGAGAGGGTTAGGCCCGGCACCTACCCATGGGATCGGTAAGGGCATTATGACCAGCCAGCCGATGCCGTTGTCCGTGTGTACAGCGACGGTAGGCGATTTGGCCTGGGTACGAGCTCTGGGCCTTGGAGGAGGACGTCCGGGCTCAGAACAGCGAGGGGGGTGACGATCAGAAGCTTCCACATCTGGCAGTGAGCGTGCCACGGCAGGTTCTTCTTCCTTGCCGAAGGTCACGATAGTCCATCATGGAACCCTAGGGTACCAATAGGGGTCCCGAAGGAAGTTTGTTTGCGGTGGACTACCTGGAGCCTAACAAAATTACTTATCGGGAGCTGGCCAGGATCCGGGGGGAGTGCCAGATCCCACCTTCGGTGGGATGCGGATTCCAGGCCCCTACCGAATCTTTGAGCAAGCCAAAGGACGGTGAAGTCATTTTTTTTACCGACGTCCTTCTGCAGGGGTCAGGTTGCCGTTGCAGCCTGCCGTTCAGAGGATTCTGGCCCAGATCGGGTATGCTCCAGGCCAATTTAACCCCAACTTCTGGGTGGCCCTGATGGGGGTGGTTCCTCGCCTTCGGCATTGCTGGAGAGGGGGAGCCGTCGTATGAACAGTTCTCCTACCTGTATAGCGTCACGAAGTCGAAGGGTGCCGATCGTGGTGGTTGGTTCAGGCCAACTGCCTTAGAGCGTTCGAGAGGGGTCATTTTGTGAGCGCTTGTGCCGACTTCTCAGAAGTCGTGGAGGAATCGGCGAGTTATTTTGTCGGGAGACTGGGAGTCCCCCCCTGGGTTCCCGTTCGATTTAGAATCCCAACACTTTTTAAATCCACCGGTAGGCCTTTACCGTTACCGATCGGTGGGCAAGTTTTTGTCTCTTTTTGTTGCCTTACCGTTTTTACTCGTCTTCTACAGGTAAACTGAAGCAGCCAGTGCCCACTCAGGCCGAGATTCGCAGATTGATAGGGTGAGGCAGAGGATCCCCTGCTGATCAGGGTGTATCCACAGTCCTGTTCACCCAGAATTTGGTCAAAGCCAGGCTTGTCGATCCTGCGAGAGTAAGCACACTTGGTCAGTCTTTAATTTCGTTTTCGTTTCGGTCTCGCTTGTTGCTGACAGAAATATTTTTCTCTGTGTAGTGACCGAGGAGAGGGCTCTTGCGAAGCAAGAGGATGAACGAGTCCTCAAAAAGGCGGCTCGCGATGGGCCTGCAAGGGAAGAAGAAAACTCGGCAGCTAGGCCTGCCGCTGGCCAGTCAAGCCTCGGCAGCTGATCTGACCACCAGACCCTCGCCGATCGGCAGAGGATTTGGCTGCCGAAAATCCAGTCGGGCGTGCACCTGCAGTCCAGACTACGGCCAGAGGTGGGGAGAGTGCCGAAGTCATGGCTTCCAAGGCTTCAGGGAAAACGTCCTATGGTCACGGACCTGGATGCCGAGGCGCCGCCAAAACGCAGTCGGCAAGCTGAAATGCCGAAGGCCACCTTGGCCTTCGAGGAGGAAGGCGGTCGGCGAGCCGGTGACACCTCGCTTGTCCGTCGAAGACGGTCCAATTTGCGAACCACATGATCCTTGGTTCGCAGATGGAACTTTCCGAGATTGATGAGCTGCCGAGAAAACAGCTTCGGGACGAGGCGGGACGTGCTTTCCGTCGCAAGCTGCCGTAAGTCTTCACCTCCTTCTGCCTTTAATTCCGTTTCTTTTATTACTTCGTTGCTAACCGATTCTTGTGCAGGCGTCCATGGACATGTGGCTCTGCATGAAACGGTCCATCAACGCTACCGAGCGCTTGAGAAGGCAGTACGAGGACAGCAAAGTCGAAGGTTGCCGAAGCGGCGAAGGTTATTCAAGATCGTGACAACCTCATTCTTGATATGCAGGCTGCCGAACGGCAGGTCAAGGCTCAGGAGGCCAAGATTGCAGAGCTCGTGTCAGCGCTTGGGGCTGCCGAAACAATGGCGAGGGATGCCGAGGCTGCAAAGGAGGCAGTGCAGGTGGCGCTGGAGGAGTCCGAGCGTGCCAAGGCTTCCGAGATTGAGGCTGCCGTTCGGGAGGCGGTGAGGTCTTACCGGTCGTCCACTGAGTTCTCCACACTCCTGGACAGAGAGGTGGGCGCGGAGATGGCAGACCTCGTCTACCGTTTCAAGCGTTATAATCCGGCCGGAAGCTTAACCTCAACTTCATCGCCGATCCTCCTCCCCTTCCGAAGGCATAACCGAAGAGATGATCGAGGACTACGAGGGGGAGAGGAGCCTTCAGAAGCCGTTCCTTCTGCTGCCGAGGGAGGCCCGGCCGCTGCTGAAGAAAACCATTGCTGCCGGTGACGTCCAGGAAGGTCCTGCCGCTTGAGCGTGGACTTGTAATAATAGTAGTTTTTTGTATTACCATGGCCGTTGGCCGTATTTCCGAACACCTTAATGCCGAGGGCATTTTTAATTCAAGTAGTTTTTTTTGCTTTTATCACTTGTGTTCTTAATTTTATCCTTGTTTGTTACTGCCGTAGGCTAATAACTGTCTAGGATGTTTATTGACTCTATGCCGTTGGCCATTTAGGAGTCGTTTGCTTTGGATTAGCAAAGTGTCTCTACTTTCGGTAGATAAGTCCAGAGTGTTAGTTACTGCCGTTGGCTCGTACCTGTCTTTCAGAACCAACGTGCCATAGGAATCGGTAGGGGGAAGGCCCCAATAGCCTTTTGTCTATAGAGATGCCGTGGGCAAGTCTACGGTCCGTGCTGGCTTCAAGGCTTTTTTGAATCGGTAGTAAACTTGGCAAGTGTAGCTTTTAGTTGCCGTAGGCAACTGTTGCCGTGGCTCGTTATAATGAGTCCTACCGAAACATTTTTTTGAAAAAGCTGATGATAGGCAATGATGTTCCGAATGTGTGCAATTCTGAATAACCTCATTTTATATATATAAGTGTCGTGGGCAGAGAATACAAATTCCTCCCTGCCGTTGGCTAGGGGGCTTTACTTAAAATAACTCTTGAGGTGTTCCACGTTCCATGGGTTACCGAGGGTCTTCCCGTCCGTGCCTCGGAGTCTGTAGGTTCCCGATCTGAGGATGCCGATGACTTCATAGGGTCCTTCCCAGGAAGGTCCGAGGGTTCCTTCCGTTGGGTTTTTGGTTGCAAGCGAGACTTCGCGCATAACCCAATCTTCGATTCTGAAGGAGCGGGGCCTGACCCTAGAGTCATAATATCGAGAGACGCGCTGCTTGTACGCCTCATTCCGAAGGTTGGCTACCGTTCGGCGTTCCTCGATCAGGTCCAGGCTTAACGCGACCGCGGCTTCGTTTGCCTTCGGCTCGAAGCTTTCCGTTCGGTAGGAGGACTCGCCGATCTCGACTGGGACGACGGCTTCCGAACCGAATGCAAGGCTGAAGGGAGTTTCCCCCGTGGAGGTTCGGTAAGATGTTCTTATGGCCCACAAAGCTTCGGGAAGCTTCTCCGGCCAGGCGCCCTTGGCACTGTTGAGTTGCCGTTTCAAGAGTTTCTGATGATTTTATTTACGGCTTCCACCTGGCCGTTTGACTGAGGGTGTGCCAGAGAGGCGAAGAACAGGTTGATCTTGAGGCGGGTGCAGAACTGCCTGCCGTTATCGGTGATGATGGCGTAGGGGATACCGAAGCGGCAACAGATGTTGGTCCAGACGAACTCCTCGACCCTTGCTGCCGTTATGGTGGCTAGGGCCTCGGCCTCAACCCACTTTGTGAAATAATCCACGGCAACAATTGCATACTTGACCTGTCCTTTGCCCTGCGGCATTGGGCCGATTAGATCAAGTCCCCATTGGGCAAACGGCCAAGGACTTACGATCGGTGTAAGAGGTTCGGCAGGAAGGTGTGGAATATTGCCGAACTGCTGGCACTTGTCGCACTTCTTCACCTTTGCTATTGCATCCCGATGCATTGACGGCCAGTAGTAGCCCTGCCGAAGGCTTTGTGGGCCAGGGATCTGGAACCGAAGTGGTCGCCGCAGACTCCGCTGTGGATCTCCCGGAGGACATATTCACCTTGTTCTTCGGTGATGCATTTCATGTACGGCGTGGTGTAGCCACGTTTGTACAGAATATCATTGATGATAATGTACCTTGCCGATCGGTAACGTAGCCTTCTTGCTTGGGTCTTATCTTCTGGCAGGGGTACCGTTCGAAAGGTAGGCGTAGATTGATGACATCCAGGTGTCTTCGTACCGAACGGTACATATGTCAACGGAGGTGGTGCTTGGCTGGGTCAAAATCTCGACAGGGACCTGTCGGCCAATTTTGTCGTTGATTGCCGAAGCTAGGCAGGCTAGCGCATCGGCATGGCTGTTCTCCGATCTGGGAACCTGCCGAATCTCGTAGGCCTCGAATTTGTTTAGCAGTTGGTGTGCCGCCGTGAGGTATGCCGTCATTGATGCGTCTTTTGCTGCGAAATCGGCAGTCACCTGGTTCACTATGAGCTGCGAGTCGCTTGTAGATGCTGACCTGCTTAGCACCCATGCTCTTAGCCAGCCGAAGGCCTGCTAAGAGGGATTCATATTCGGCTTCGTTGTTGGACGTTCGGAAGCCGAATCTGATGGCATATTCCATCTTTGTTCCATCGGGAGCAGTGAGTACGAGACCAGCTCCGCATCCTTGCTGGTTTGCCGAGCCGTCCACATGTAGGGTCCAGATGGTTTGGACTGGTCTAACCGGCTACCGTTCGGTAGGCCTTCCAGTGGAAGGTTTTTCCCAGGTTCTAAAGGCTCCGACGGTGTTAGTTCAGCAATGAAGTCTGCCACGGCCTGCCCTTTTTCGGCAGGTCTGGGTTTGAACTGAACGTCGAATTCTCCTAACTCGATTGCCCATTTCACCAGCCTACCGGACGTTTCTGGTTTTGAAAAACCTGCCGTAGAGGCTGATTGGTGAGAACAATGATGGTGTAGGCCTGAAAATAGGGTCTCAAACGTCGGGCAGAAACGACAAGAGCCAAAGCCAGCTGTTCGAGTGGGGGGTACCGAGACTCTGCCCCTGGAGGGCCTTGCTAACATAAAAATCGGTAGCTCCGCCTTCTCTGGGACCCTTACCAGTACTGAACTAACGGCAGTAAGGGATACCGATAGATACAGGGAAAGAATTTCTCCAGGTAGGGGTTTAGATAATAGCGGCGCCCTGGCCATGTAGTCCTTCAAGTCTTGAAATGCCTTGTCGCATTCGGCAGTCCACTCGATATGGTGTTTGCCCCCTTTCAAGGCTTTGAAGAACGGTGCGCACTTGTCCGTGGCTTTGGAGATGAAGCGAGTGAGGGCTGCCACCCGTCCGGTAAGGCTCTGGATGTCCTTTTGTGTCTTCGGCACCTCCATGTTGATTATAGCTTTGATTTTATCGGGGTTTGCTTCGATGCCCCTCTGACTGATCATGAAACCGAGGAATCTCCCAGAAGATACGCCGAAGGCGCACTTCGTTGGGTTGAGTCTCATTCGGTATTCCTTCAAGATGCCGAACATGAGCGATAGGTTTTTCAGATGCTCGCCTGCCGTTCGGCTCTTTACTAGCATGTCATCCACATAGACCTCCATGGTGTTGCCGATCTGTTCAGCGAAGATTCGGTTGACCAATCTTTGGTAAGTCGCCCCGGCATTCTTCAGGCCGAACGGCCATGACGTTTGTAACAGTATAGGCCTTTGTCCGTTATGAACGCCGTGTGTTCACTATCGGCAGGGTGCATGAAGATCTGGTTGTATCCAGAGTATGCATCCATGAAGCTGAGCAGGTCGTGACCGGCAGTGGCGGTCTACCAGCTGGTCGATGCGTGGCAACGGAAGCTGTCCTTCGGACAGGCCTTATTGAGGTCGGTATAGTCCTGGCACATTCGCCATCCGCCCTTCGCCTTCCGAACCATGGCCGAGTTGGCCAGCCATTCCGGGTATATGGCCTCCCGAATGAAGCCTATGGTCATGAGCTTATCCACTTCGTTCTTCATAGCCTCATACCGTTCGGTATCATAGGATCGGCGTTTTTGCCTAACGGGTTTGAAAGCTGGCGAGATGCTGAGCTTATGGTTGATGACATCGGGAGATATGCCCGGCATGTCGTTGTAAGACCAGGCGAAGACTTCCGAGTTCTGCCGAAGGAACTGAATGAATTCGGCACGGAGATTGGCATTTAGCATGGTGCCGATTCTTACGCACCGTTCTGGTTGACCTTCGTCAAGCGCCACAGTTTCAAGATCTTCGGCAGGTTGTGCCACCGGAGTGGGCGTTTCCTCCCTTGGATCATCTACTGGTTCATTACCGTTCGGCAGGTCGACGACAGTCAGGGTCTCCTTTTGCTTCTGTGGGGCTGCCGATTTCAGCGCCGTAGCGTAGCAGTTCCGAGCGCTCACCTGGTCGCCCCTGATTGCCCCAGTACCGAAGCAGGTCGGGAATTTCATGAGCAGCATGTGGGGGTGACAAGTGGGCCTTGATCGCCGTGAGTGCCGTTCGGCCAACTATGACGTTGTAAGCCGTTGGACAGTCCACCACGAGGAACTGGTCGTAGACCATGGTCCTCCGTGGGGCCATGCCGAAGGCAATTGGCAAGCTGACACTGCCGACTGGCTGGACCAAGTCTCCTGAAAAGCTAAGAAGAGGCGAGAGTTGCCGGTTGACCTGGCTGTCATCTACCCCGAGTTCTCTGAATGCATCGGCAAAAATGACGTTTACCGAACTGCCAGTGTCGATCAGAACTCTTCCGACATCGAATTCGGCAATCTCGGCCCGGATGATCATAGGGTCGTCGTGTGGGTAGATGATTCCTTCTTCTTCTTCCTCAGAGAAAGTGATAGGCTCCCACCTGACCTTCGGCATCTTTGCGTGCCGGCTACTCTCGATGCCGAGGACCTGAGGGTACTGCGCCGCTCTGACATACTGCTTCATCGAACGGTTTGATGCCCCGGCGAGAGTCGGACCACCGCTGATGGTGCTGATCATGTTGATCTGCCGATTGGCATTCGGTGCCGGCGCTTGCTGCGGCCTGGCTATGTACTGATCCAACTTGCCTTCCCGAATGAGCCGCTCGACTATTTTTCGCAGACTTATACAGTCTTCGGTATTGTGGCTGTTCTGCTGATGGTATCGGCAGAATTTCCCTGTTTCCCTGCCGTCCTGTCGACTGGGCTTCCGGAAGACGGGCTTCGGAATTATCTCGTTTTCGTTCATCAGTACTGCCTCGTAAGAGGTGTTGAGCAGGGTGAACACTTCCGTTCCTTGGTTATGAGCCGGCAGAGGCGCTCGGTAGTTGTCCCTACCGTACTTGTTTTTATTCTTCTTGGAATGCCCCCTTTGGGAACTTCCGGTGTCTTTGCGCTTGTGGCTGTCATTGTATTCGGCGGCTTGCGCCGTTGGTGCGAACGGCGATGCCTGCGCCGTGGAGGGCCGCTGTATGTATTCTTCCTGCCGAGCCGTGGGCTCGGCCCTCGAGTTGAAGTACTCGGCTTTGGCATGAATTGCCGCTTGCTTCATGAGTTCATCGTACGTACGCCAATTGCTGCTGTGCACCAGATACCGAAAGTGTGATGACCGTAGGCCACTCTTGAAGGCGCCGTAGGCTGCCCTGTCATCGGTATCCGGACACCTCGAGTATTCATGGCTGAAACGTGCGGCATACTCGCGCAGTGGTTCGTCATCTCTCTGCCGAATGTTGTACAGGTCATCGGCAGAATACAGTCTGTCTGTCTGAATCATAAAATGGTTCAGGAAGATCTGCTTCAGTTCGTCGAAAGAGTCCACCGTTCCTGGTTCCAGTCGATAGAACCAATTCAGAGCCGCCTCCGTGAGTGAAGAGGGGAACAGTAGGCACAGTCCTTCGTCACTTAGCCCTCGGCACCCTACGGCCGATTGGAAAGAATGGAGATGCGTCAAAGGATCCTCTACTCCGGTTGTAAGGGGTTATGCGTAGGGCTGCACATCCCTGTCCTACCGTGAGTGCCTTATGCGTTCGGTGAAGGGTCCTGGCCGAAGCCTTCCCCAGTCTGGCTCCTGTGAACGTGTCCTATCGTCCTCCATCTTCTGTACCCTCTGAAGGAGGAGGCGAATGACGAGGTCTTTGTCTGGTATTTCCTCGGCAACCTGACGCACCGATCGCTGTTGGGACCTGGCAGGGTTCACTTCAGAGAACTTCGTCGGGGTTGCCGAACGGTAAGAGGATGACCGGTCGATGGACGGAAAGTACTCCTTGTCGGACTCAGCAGTGGATTCCAGAACCGGTATCCTTCGTATAGGAGATTTCCTCCCTAGCCCCCTCAGGTGGGGATCGTTTAGGTGCGCATTGATTCTGACCGGCGATTCCTGCCGTTCGGCCTGTCGCTCGTCTTCCCGATCCAACAGCCTGTGTCGACAATCGGAATAGACCCTGCTCGGCCCGTGGGGCCTGTTCTTCGGTGCAGGGACTATCAACTGTTTGGACGGCGCAGGCGTTGCCTTTGCCGCCTTCTTGCCCTTCCTCTGCCGACGGGGAGTCTGTAAGCTCTCGGACGATTCTCCGGTCTGAAGGTTTTGCGTTTGCTGCTGGTTCAGCAGTTGTTGCGTTTCATCCACTCTGGTCGAGAGGAAGTTGTTGTGTTCTTGTAGCCTAGCCATGTCCTGCCGAAGGGACACGACTTGGGCTAGAAGTTCTGCGTTTTCAGCGGGTTGGATCACAGTTGGGTTTATTGCCGGGGTATATGGTTGTGGAGCTGGGCTCACCCCGCTTGGCATACCGAACGGCATCCCCTGCTGTGTTCCGAACGTAGTTTTTTCAGTGGTCCCCATATGTTCGGGACAAAGGGTCGATTTGTTTAATCGTTTCCCACAGACGGCGCCAAACTGTTGACGCCAAAAAGTGGTTCTTTGACTTTGAGGGTCAACTTAGTAATTTTATGCCTTCGGTAATTTCAAGGGCTTCGGTAGGGAGCGTGATCTGCAAAATAAGAGAACGCTCGGTAAGACCTAAGGCACCGGTGTGGTACCGGCCGTAGGCTCTCCGATGCTTAAGTAAGTTCGGGATTAAGAAAGATTAACTGACAGATCAATAGGCTAGTATGCCGTACGTTCTGCTTACCTCTATTCTGGGGTAGTTGGCCTCTTTTATAGGCCTTGGGAGGTGTGCTTTTGATGTAGAATTTCGATGTGGGACAGTGGACGTTGCTTGTGAGCGCGCCACGTGTCCTGAGAGTGGGCGTTGCCCTAATGGAGGGATCGGTAGTCTTATTGCCGAAGGCAGTGTTGACTAGCCACTGGGTGCCGAAGGCGACTTTGACCAGGTTCGATCCTGTCCACGTGTTTCTCTCTGATTCGCCGTTCATTATGGTGTAAACAGAGTCATTTGGTGAGTTTTCACTGAAATCCAATTGCTAAAACTACGCAATGTTCCAACCACGTCCTTTATGGTACGAACTTAAAGTGACCATTGATTTCGGATTGAGCCCAAAACATAGGCCACCTCAAAATATGGTGGGAGGAGTTATTTGGTGAGTTTTTTTTTCCTAAAATCCGATTACTAAAACTATGTAATGTTCCAACCATTCCCTTTAGGGTACAAACTTACAGTGACCAACTTCTTTTACTAATTGATTTCGAACCGATACCAAAACTTGGGCAACATCATAATATGGTGGGAGGAGTTATTTGGTGAGTTTTTACTGAAATCCAATCGTTAAAACTATGCAATATTCCAACCACTCCCTTTAGAGTACGAATTTGGGTACGAACTTAAAGTGACCAAATTCTTTGATCAATTAATTTCAGATCGAGCCCAAAACTTGGGCAACCTCATAATATGATGGCAGGAGTCATTTAGTGAGTTTTTACTAAAATCTAATTACTAAAACTATGCAATGTTCCAACCACTTTCTTTATGGTAAGAACTTGCGTACGAACTTAAAGTGACCAACTTCTTTGACCAATTGATTTCGGATTTAGCCCAAAACTTTGGCAATATCATAATATGGTGGGAGGAGTCATTTGGTAAGCTTTTACTTAAATCCAATTACTAAAACTATGCAATGTTCCAACCATTCCTTTTACGGTACAAACTTAAAGTGACCAACTTCTTTGACCAATTGATATCGGATCAAGCCCAAAACTTGGGCAACATCATAATATGGTGGGAGGAGTCATTTGGTAAGTTTTTACTAAAATCTAATTACTAAAACTATGCAATGTTCCAACCACTTCCTTTACGGCACGAACTTAAAGTGACCAACTTCTTTGACCAATTGATTTCGGATCGAGCCCAAAACTTGGGCAACATCATAATATGGTGGGACGATTCATTTGGTTAGTTTTTAGTAAAATCCAATTACTAAAACTAAGCAATGTTCCAACCACTCCCTTTATTGTACGAACTTGGGTGCAAACTTAAAGTGACCAACTTCTTTGACCAATTGATGTTAGATCAAGCTAAAAACTTGAGCAACATCATAATGTGGTGGGATGAGTCATATGGTGAGTTATTACTAAAATCCAATTACTAGTTATTACTAAAATCCAATTACTATAACTATGCAATGTTCTAAGTACTCTCTTTATGGTACGAACTTGGTTACAACCAAATTTAAAAATAAATAAAAAATACCTTATTGTGTTGTTCTAAAACTAATTGCCCAAATTATATTGTGTTGCTCTCATTAGGTTTTGACTATCGATTTTTGAGGTATCGCCTAAATTTGGTTAGATGGCAATAAGAATATATACAATCAGTTTTACAACAAATACCTTATTATTGTCCATGGACGTACTCTCAACAACTTTACAAATAAATTAGTAAAAACAACCGACCTTTTTTTTTTGTGGAACCTGGAGGTCAAAACCAAGGCGCAAATAGCGCAAGCAAATTACAGAAGTAGGAGTCCAATTAGGAGGGGACTACAAGCACACATACATCACAGCCAAAGACCAAAACATGATACAAGTTAAAGCAGAAATGCTAGATAAAGAAAAGAAACAGACGGTGCCATAGATGGGCAAAGGACATCGAAATCTAATCTAGCATTCCTCAAGCGCTGCGAATTGGGGGCCAAGGAAGACCATCTTTGTCCAAGATTCCAATCAAAGAGGATGGGGGTCGGTTGACCCAAATAGAGAGGCTCATCCTCGACATAGCTAACTTGGCTAAGTGATCAGCTGCCAAGTTTGCGGTCCTAAGGACCCATGACCAGTTACAATCCAGAAAGGTAGAGCAAGAGTTTATGATGCTACATTGAATTGGATAGAGCTACCACCTACCTCGAGGGATTGAAGGATTAATGCAAGATATGGCCTCTTTGGAATCAGATTCAATGACTACTCTGGTGTGCCCTTGTTGGATAGCAAAGTTACATCCTTCCAAAATAGCCAGAGTCTTAGCTTCGATGGTAGAGTCTGTTGCAATAGAACAAGCAAGGCCAACAGCAAAACACCAATAGAATCACGTAATATCACTCCAATACCTGCCTTGTGGTGCTCAGGTTTCCAAGAAGCATCCACATTAATTTTGACGACACCATTAGTAGGAGGGAACCAAAATTGGGGAGTTTGGGCCACAAGTATAGGGGTCCTGCGAGTTGCATTCTTCGAGGCTTGTGCAATAAGGTAGCTCCTACAAGCAACATGAGATTCACAGATTACCACCATTAGGGATGGCGGGTGAGATTCGATAGCCGTCTTGCATCGCATTTTCCAAATGTACCAACAAATGTAACCAATGCTGGTCATGATGTTGTCCTTGTCACCCGAATTTCCATTCAAACTCGAGGAGAAAGATAAAAGCCATTTATCAAACGTGGTGATAGTTCTTTTGTCAATCGGTGGATTAAGATAGCTGCCAAACCAGATAGGCTCCACCCAATGACAAAGAAGCAGCATGTTCAACATATTCACTTTCGTCACCACATATGGGGCACATTGGAGAAGTCCTAATTTTTCATCAAAAAAGATTAGCCTTAGTAGCAAGACAGTTCCTCAAGGCTCGCCAAAGAAAATTTTGAATTTTGGGGGAGCAATTAAATTCCAAACTAGCGTCCAAACCTCTTTATCATCGGACAATGAAGAAGAAGGATTTCAAGGTCGCCTTCTACAAGAAGTTTCATGCAGCGTGTGGTACCCAGATTTTACTGTATAATCCCCCGTATTAGTTTTAGGCCAAACCAAGCGATCACCATAACCAGAAGGGGTAAGACGAATCCTTTGAACAGCATGTGCCTCATTGTCAGTGATTAAGTGTCGGATCAGCCCCAAGTCCCATTTATTTGTTTGGGGGTTAATGATATGGTGTACCCGCTGATTAGCATCCAGCAGAGTATTAGTTCTTGGAGTGAGACGCATGTTCAGAGTAGAAGGAATCCATCTATCTTCCCAAATCTTTATAGAACTGCTATTCGAAACCTGCCAGAGAGCCTCGTTCTTTATCAATTCTCTCCCTTGCAATAAGCTTGCCCAAGCCCAAGAGGCACGTCCCCCCTTTGTAGCTTCAAGAAAAGTAGTATTAGGAAAATAACGAGCTTTAAGAGTTTGAGCCCACAAAGAATCAGGATCATGCACTAATCTCCAACATTGTTTTGCTATAAGGGCTAGGTTGAATTCATGAATATTTCTAAATCCCAAGCCACCATCCCTTCTCGAATTACCAAGAGATTCCCAACTCATCTAGTGAACTCGTCGTCTATCACCATTTTGACCCTACCAAAAATTTGCAAGAATTGAATCAATCTCCTTGCAGAAAGTGAGAGGGAACAAGAAAATATTCATTGAGTAAGCAGGGACAGCCTGTGCCACAACTTTTATTAAGACTTCTCAACCCGCTTGTGAGAGGAGTTGTTGCTTCCACCCATCAACTTTGGCAAGAATTCGATATTTTATGTAGGATAATGCATTTCTCTTGGCTCTCCCCCAAACGGTTGGCAAGCCAAGATAATTTCCAGGATTGTCAACCTTGGGCATACCAAGATATTACATAAGCTCTCATGCAATTGCATAGGAGTATGGGGACTTAAAAAGAAGGTGGATTTGGAGAAATTCACTTGCTGACCGGATGCATAACAATGGGCGTTGAGGAGCATGGCCAAATTTCTGCAATTTTGTGTGGAGGCCTTTAGGAATATCAATGTGTCATCTGCAAACATAAGGTGGGATAGAGTGGGGGCCCTATTGCTCATCTTAATACCCTGCAAGAGCTCATTTGAAACAGTACTTTGTATCAATAAGGAAAGAACATCACTTACGATCAAAAAGAGATAAGGCGAGATTGGATCTCCCTGCCTCAAACCCCTGGATGGTTTGAATTTGCGGCCTGGCTGCCCATCAATGAGCACAGAGAGCTCAACTGATCGCACACAATTCATGATAAGATTGACCCAAGATTCCGCAAAACCCATTTTTAGCATCATTGCTTCGAGGAAATCCAATTCCACCTTGTCATATGCTTTATTCATGTCTAATTTTACCCCCAAGTCGAAATGCTTCTTTGACTTCTTAAGTTTCAGATAATGGAAAATCTCATGGGCAATAATGTCCTGAATTTGTCTCCCTGGTATGAATGTGTTTTGGCTAGAAGAAATAATGTTAGACATGTGGGGTTGAAGTCTATTTGCCATAATTTTGGGCAATATTTTATAAGAGAAATTACATAAGCCAATAGGCTTGAAATGAGAAACGGACTCAGGGTTGGAAATCTTAGGGATCAAGGCAATGTGGGTGAGGTTTAAAGGCATAGGGGAGTATTTCCCCTCAAGAAATCAACAGCAATCCCCTGAACATCATTGCAGATTGTTTGCCAGTAAGAATGGTAGAAAATACCAGGAAAACCATCAGGCCCGGGCGCCTTTGTTCCTCCCATTTGAAACACAGCATCTTTTACTTATTGATCGGTAATTTGTGAACATAAGTCCACATTTGCTTCATTACTTACCACTGGAAGAACACAGTTGAGAATATCCCCCCAATCACGAGTGCCTCCCAAAGTGAAAGAGTCTTTGAAATACTTTTCCACCACATGTCTAATCAAGATTGGAGACTCCACCAAAAGGCCATCGCTGTTTTTTATCCGGTGTATGCGATTCCTGCGCCTTCTTCGGATAATTGCTTGGTGAAAAAAAGTTGTATTGGCGTCACCTTCCATAAGCCATTTTATACGAGAACGTTGTTTCCAATAGGATTCCTCCTTCTCCAACAAATCATTGATCCTAGCAGTGAGATGCTGGATCTCTCTAACATTATCCTCCCAGTTCTCTTGCAAAATCTCAAGTTGAGGAATGAGCTACTCCGCCTCCAAATGTTCTTTTTGAAATTTTTGATTGCTCCACTGTTGGAGTTGGTTCCGACAGTTATTCAACTTGTGCTGCCACAACCGAATCCAAGGACCCGTTATAAATGTTTGCCAACTTCTTTCTACAAGATCATAACTATCATCCTCCTTGGCCCAATAAGCCTCAAATTTGAAGAGTTTTTTGCATTTGTATCTCCTGGGATCATTATTAATAATTAGAGGGCAATGATCTGAGCCTAGAACCACACCATGAGATACAATTGTGTTAGGCCAAACTAATTGCCCGGTAGCATTTGCCAAAGCACGATCAATCCTTTCCTAGATGAGATCCCCATTTCGAGCTCTACCTCTGCAAGTGAAACTGTGGCCATTGAAACCAAGATCAGTTAGAGACATTTTAGTTATGAAATTATGGAGGAATCTAGGTCGGTTGTGAGAGGCAACAATTCCACCGCTCTTCTCATGAGACCACAAATATTCATTGAAATCCCCTCCACAAAACCAGGGTATCATGGTTGGGTTCAAAGAATTCTCCATCCAATGCCAAAAAGCATTCTTATCTTCTCTGTATGGTGTTCCATACACCCAAGTGAAGTGGGCCTTTTCTCCAGTGTTTATAAATTGGAATTGAGAGCATATAACATTTGTCAAGAAAGATAAAATCTCTACCTCTACAGACGTGTCCCACCAAAGACTCAAACCACATGCCCTTCCTACCAAAGCCACATCAAAACCCCTACAAAATCCCAATCTTCTGCGTATACCTTCTAACCTGCTGCTCCACATTTTGGTCTCCATGAGGAAGACAGCAGTGGGTCTATTTCTTCGAGTGAGCCCATGGAGGGCTCGAACTGTCAGGTCTGACCCACGACCCTGACAGTTCCACATTATGCAAATCATTGAGACCTTGCGGCTGTTGCAAGCCAGCCGCCATCGCCCCGAGATTCATGTCCCATTCCATCTTTTCTTGCCTCGTTCTCTGTCTGGATCCACTCCTTGGTCTGCTCCACCATAACATCTCTGAGGTTATCCCCATCGAGAAGCCCTCCCTCTGTCACCGCTAATTTCCTAGCTACCCTTCTAGCTGGCTTTATCATTTTGTGGCTTTTCCTCCTGAGGTTCCAGTGCCTCCAATTGTCTTTGTTTTCTTCTCAGGAGATTGAGTGGAGGTAGGAAGGTCACTTCCTGCACGTCGCTTGAGCCCCAGATTTGTAAGCATAGCTCTTGCGTGTATTGTCACACTTGCAGGGCAAACCTCATTTGTTAGCCCCCTTATTGCTTCTAGGCCTGATTGACTTATGGGCCCATGGACAGATGCAAAAGGGTTTTGCTCTTCCTACGCTGAAAAACAACCAACCTTGTGTTTTTAGATTCGGCTTCTCTGCCTATGCTGAAAGTTTTTAATTAGTCGTTTTAAACTTTCATTAATATATTTCATAAGGCCTAATTGTAGTAATAGTTCATGAATTTATGCCCTATTTCGGTCCTTGAATTCGTAAAATGGCTTATGGAGTCCCTCAACTCTACTTTTGTTAGTAGTGTTGGTCCTCCGTTACATTTTTTGTTAATTGTAAAGCCTATTTCGTATTATAAACTCTAAATATATTAAACCCCAAACCGCTAGAGCCTTAAGTCCAAAATGACTTGGTTCAATAGCATGAAATAAACACCAAAGCACACAAGCGGAGGATTCTGTCGAGGCTAGCCTCATCCACATGAATATGTAAATAGATATAGCTTTGGTTAATATGTATGACTTGAATAAAGCATATACAGAGACAGAGAGAGTTACCGGACCGAGTTTGAAGAGCCTGAGACTTCCAGGGCGACCGTCTCCTTCAATGTATTCAGCACTCGTGAGCATTTCAGGGTTTATTTTGTTAATGATGTCATTGTCTCTGTACATTTCCCATGCTTTCTCTGCAGGGATGCCCAGCATTACCTCTCCTTCTGTTTCCCTCTTTTCGGTCGGGTAGGTCGATGGAAGGAGTTTTTGGTCCTTCTTCTCTTGAGATGCGTAGGCGTGCCACCACCAAGCCACTTGATGGCTTGGATGGAAAGATCGTGTGAGTATGTTTGCGCTTCTAACTTTTAATCAAACAATTGATCGGCCAAGCAAGGAACCTCCTCTTGGCCTAGGTTCTTTTTCTTCCTTGAGATCAAGGGTGACTGAGCTTTGTATGACTATTTTTAGGATTTTTGTGATAAGTGCAATGAACATAAATGCAGTAAACGAAATGACAGAAATGTAAATGCGATAAAATAGATTAAAGCGATAAAGACTTAAATTAAACTTGAATGTAAAGACAATTGAAATTAAATTGCAAGAAAGTAAGCTTACAATAGGAAAACGAAGAACTTTGATAATCTGAAGAGCTTGAAAGATAAAATCCTAGACTATGAATTGAAAAGTACAGCATGAAAAGATAGATTTTGTGTGTTCAGTTGGAGGTCCTCTTCTCTTTTGATGACGAGCTTTTTATAGAGTTTCCTTCAGTTCATGGATTCGGCCATTAAATGTCCCAACTAATTCTGTCTTGAAAATCCTTCCACTATTGATGTTTTCCAGAGCTCCAGGCATGAACTGCCCAAAATGTCATTGGGATTGTGAAAACTCTCCCCTTGATATAAGGTGCAATAAGTCTTGGTATTGGCTACAAGTCTTCCCATCTTTGAATTCCACCTCTTGCAAGGAAGCTTCTGACTTGGTTAAGACTCCCACCAACATTAAGTGGCATATAAACTCCAAACATTTTGATATCGGCCGCATGATGAGTTCTCCAAGTATTTGGAAGTTCTAGCCTTGGTTGAGAACCCGCGGAAGTTGGCAAAGGAGTTTTCTACATATACATATATTTTATATATGGCCACATCTTGTCGGCCGATATCGATAGTTGTCTTACTAATTTCCGCCCAGATGATGAGTAGATGCCTCCCAAGTCAGTTTACTTTATACATGAACAATTATATTATCAGAGTAATATATTACTTTATAGCCACTTGATGATCACCTCCTTGAAAGCAAGTTCCTCAATTATACATATATATACAATAAAGCAAGACAGAGAGACTTTCGGCCAACCATCCCACTTTGAATACTTTCATTCATTCATTATATATATATATAATAGCATAAGGATAAGGAAAGCATTAACTTTCCAACCTGGCCACATATCCTCATTCATTCATTCACATATATATATATATAAAACAATTAGTTTTCAGCCTAGAGACCTTCAGCCAAACTTGCGGCATTTCAAATACCTCCAGCCACAACAATTCTAATATTCCAAACCAAGAAGACTCGGCCGACACTCCTTTGCCCAAGAACCCGGCCGCATTCTTTCAGCTCCTAGCCTGGCCGATTTCTCCGAGGTGCCTGGGTGAATTATCCCACCTCCAAACATTCATTCACTTTATATATATAAAATCACGAACCATGCATATTCGTTTACTTATATATATGAAATCAGTTTTTTCCTTGCAAACTTTTTCAGCCCCAATTTTGGAGACTAACCAAAGCTCAGCCGCACCTTTGCAATTTGCATTCATCTCCCTATTATATATCTATATGTAATAGGACAAAACTCCAAGTTTTACAAAAACTCTTCGGCCGAACCAATTCCATAAACTCCAAACTTTGGCAACACTTATTCATTCACTCTATATATATATATATATATATATATATATATATATATATATATATATATTAAGCAAAGAACTTTTCAGCCACATTGGCAGACCATCCAAATGCTCCAGCCATGCTTTTCTCATTCATCCACCCATAATGGGGCACAATAACTTTTGGCCCATCTTCTCAAAAAACATCCAACCTTGGCCGCACTTGCATTGTTTCTTTTTGCAGACCCCCATGCTATCTCTCCAGCCAATTCTCATTCATCCACCTATTATTTTCTTCAGCCCACTTTTCTTCAGCCAACCTCTTCAAGACCCAAAACCGAGGGTACTGTTCAGAAATCCAGAAGTCATATTTCGGAAGCTCCGATCAGAAAACTTCCTTCATGAAAGTTGTTCGTCTATCTGAGGACTAAAATCTGTGAAATTTATAGATTTTTCTGAATTTTCCTGATGCCTCAAAACGGGTTTGCAGCTTTTGTGTTCAGCCATGGCTGGTGGGTTTCTGCAGACTCGGTTTCTGCATTTGGTTTTAATATGTGATTCTCGGATGGTTGTGATTGCTTCACGAAATTTGCTCGAAATTGTTTTGTTTATAACATATCCAAAATTGAAGATCATCCAACCATGGTAGTGCCCCCTGCCTTCATTTTTCTGAAGTATAGACTTGGAGACCACTTGACTTAGCTTGAATTTGGAGACCACATCCAAACACCTTCCATGCTTCTCATCTCTCTCTCTCTCTCTCTCAAACACACCTTATATAGCCAGCTAGGTTGGCGCCTATATATTCTCCCATGTCCAATACCTATAAATCAAGAAAACGGATTATTGCGCAGGTGGAATTCAACGATCAAAAGTAGATGCCAATCTCTCCATATCTTCATATATTTATGTCCAATTGGTGTCCTATGCCTTGTAGACTTAGCAAATAAACAAGGATTCCCTAATTTACTAATGGAGCAAAAATATGCACCCAAACTAACTAACTAATTAATGGTTTGAGCTGCGTTCCAAAACTTCTTTTTTTCTTCTAAATCACCTCAATTAATGATTTGAGGTGATCCCGAGAAAAAATGTTTTAGAAGGCCTTATTTTTGAATCTACATAAGGCCCCAAAATCTCAGAACCACCCTGTGCCAAAATGTAATATTTATTTCTACAATATTTTTGGTTATCATATTATCAAGGATTTTCTCTTGAATAACTTTTGGCACTCGAAGAATAACCCTATGATTTTAGAATTTCAATATGGATAAAAAAAATAAAACAAAATAAAATAAAAAGCCCTTAAGACCTGAAGGTCATAAATTGAATCTTCAATTAGTTATCATTTCTAAAATCCTAAGAGAATGAGAGTTTATTTGATACTATCACCACTACCACCTTGACCTTGTCATAGCCATCACCGCCACCACGTTACCACTAGTAGCCCTACTACCAATATCGCAATTGATGTCACCACCTCCGCCACCATCACTAATTTATAGATAGATGTCTCTTTTTGATAAATATTAGGAAAATTTGCATAAATCCCACGACTTTTTAGGTAGTGCAATTACCACTTTTAATTTTTACTATGAGCCATCTGAACTTTATAGTGTTGCAATATACCACATATGTCTAACTATTTTAAACTTTCCTTTAAATTTAAGAGCATTTCTGTCAATTCTCTATAACCTAAAAATTAAAATTTTAAAACCAACATAATTATCACCCGAAAAAAAAAACCCTTGATTATTGTTATCCCAGGACTTCCACCACTCCTTCCAACCCTCCCCCTACCCTCTGCACACACACTACCTCATATACCGACATCACCTAAAGCTGCAACCTCTTCCATGCAATCTATCTCTCAAGTTTATTTGGCAGGTGAAGCTTTCACTCAGATTTCAATTGTCCTATAATTTAATTTGTTTATAGTTGTCCAATTCAATGAAAGCTTTTATATTCGAACAAAAAGAACAGTCAGATTGCAATTTCTCTCTTTCTCCGTCCAACAGTCCAAAAAATTTCACCCCAAAAGCTAGAATTTGAACTTTTTAACTGCATTATAACCTTTGGGAATGAATTAGTTGGCTTTCCTGCTGCCACCCTCTTACTAGAGATCCCAAAATGCCAGGAATAAATAAGTTGGAATTGCTAAAACAAATTCCAAACATATGTGAGAATCCCTAAATTCAAAGGAGGTTCTGGATAAATTGCTAATTTAATTGACTTTAAAATATTAAATAAAGATTGAAAATATATATGTATTGAAAATATACAAAGTGTTTACAGGAGATGCCACTCATAACGCCATATACCTTTTAGTGGTTTTACTTGTACAATCAATTAACATTACAAAAAATTTACAAATTTGATGAAAAATGTGTGTATCCTTAGCAAAAATGTAAAGGAAAGAAAACAAAAATTACCAGAAACAGGATCATGGTAAAAGCACTCGTTGATCGAACCTAAACGGGAACATAGTCCATTGCACAACAACGATGTATTCATCTCCAGCAAGGTCTCACTTCCAAAAAGATTTCATTCTCAGACCAGCATGAGAATCTGAAAACATAGACAGGTAGCCTTCTTGAGTCGGTATTTCCTTCACTGTTTCTGTAGTCCCATAAACACAATCTGGCAAGAATCACATAAATACTAAATATAAGTCGACATGACCAACCTAGCTAATTGTCAATGCTACGATCATTTAGCTGAAAACTGTATCGACAATGCCCAAAAATTAAGGAGAGAACCACAATCGAAGTTAATTGCAGTCTGACACCACTCAGCCAAGGCATTACGATACCGGAAGTCAAGGGTTGTACAAGTCCTATTAAACATGGAATCTTAAAATGAAAAATTCCTGGCACCCACAATTTGAAGCTATATCTTTGATTGCCTTAATTATCAGGATATTCTTAGTTACCCACGATTTCTATTGTCAGAGCTCCAACTTAACCAGCAGTCAATCCAGGACCCTATGCCTGGGTGGAGGGTAGACCACCAGCTCGTTCAACATATCTTGAGCATGACAGGCTTTTTGGTCTTAAAAGATCAGGTTAAGATCAGGAAAAATTGCGGCTTAGCCTAAGTTGTCAATTATAATGTTTTTCTCACTCACCTTATTGGTGGGGGGGTATGAAGACTAATGAAATCGGTTTGAGCATCCATTCATCGAAAATAACTTACTTGCATCCCTCTGTGAGCCTGTGAGTTAAAGCGTGGCTTCAGGTTTACTTAAGGGTTTTAGGGTAAAGAAATTGAGTGTGCGTACCACCAATTTTGGTGGGGGGGTATGAACAGTAAACGAAAATGACTTTTCAAATAGCCTTTCTCATTAGTTTGTTCTTTCACAAAAAGGACAAATTTGACATTCAATAAAGTTTTTAGTGGTGTATGAGTAGAAGCACCCATTTAAAAAATATAACTCATTAATCCACAATATGGTGCATTCATATTCAAGATCAGATGCTATAAGGAGAATTTTTTAAAGAATTAAATATTTTAACAGTCGACTTGAGATAAAAAGGAATTCGTTACCACAATGGAAATATAGGAAGCTACGCATTAGAGGGATGTGTCTCAGTTAGCTCTGCACTCAACATATGGTGGAGAAGAACATCAATTCTCTGGCTTTGAGTTTTGGAGCTGCACAAAATGCAAGATTTGAGTTTAGACTATCTGTAACACTTTAAGAATAGGCTTAGGTAACAACTTGACATAGCCACAATTTTTTAGAAATACGTACCCCGAAGATCGACGTCGATCTTTTGCTCCTTCCACTTCCTAAATAAAGTAAGACAGATTTAAACTCATTTAGTAGCACTGAATTGATAATGACCACAGGTCTATTATACATGACTCCATAAAAGCAGGAAAAATGAAAAACTTCAGGGTTGATTCTAAAGCTTCCAACCCAGCAAGAAATTTTTCATCCCAAAATTTCAGGGTTGGCATGAGGTCAACCCTTATAATGCTCAGAAATTATTAGAAAACTACTTGTGCTGGCTCTTTATAGAGACCATAGAAGTCACTTCAAATTAGCCAGCTGTCACATCAACTATTTAATGCATGAATAGTTTTGATCCGACACCAGGGAATATATGGGTTATAATTTGAAAATGTACATTTCATATATATCTAGACAAGGAGTCCCAACAGCATAAATGAAGACAAAAACAGGGCTCACATGAATAACAACCCAAAATATACTTACCTTCTCATCTCCTTCACATTTTTCTGATGTCTCAAGATCCATTTCAGCAAAGAAAGCCTCCAAGACAAAAGCTACTACCTGAAATTACATTTTTTTTATAAAAAAATTCAGGTTTACTTTCTGTTATATCTTTAGCGAAACTGAGAGATATGCATGATGAGACACAAAACACCCATGCTAAGTACAAGGCAGCCTCAGTATCTAAGACCACTTCAATCAATCTTTCTGATTAAAGTGTTCCTACAAATGACATCATCACACCATTTCCAATGATTGAGTTTGCATATAGATGTGTAGAATCTCAAATTTCTTTACTTACAACATTTGCTAACCAACAGATAAATAAAAAGCTTACCAACCTCATTTTGATGCTTTAAAACAATAAAATATAGAGAAAAAGATATATCCCTTCTACTCTTTTCAAAAAAATATAATATGAAGAAAAGAAATTGTACTGAGAATGATTCAGTACCCTGAAACATACTGCTGTCTAGTATGCATCTTAGTTTCAAAGGCTTTAGTGCGAATTATAATCAAGAAACAAACTAAAAAAGAAACCGACAATCCCTCTTCCAAGTTGACTGAATTTAATTCATTGAGAACTTTATCCATGCATCGACTGAGTTTATCATAAACCATTTTCTTGTTTGCGGGTACCTTATGCCTATGGACTAAAATTTAGAGTCTTCTACCATGCCAAGTGTTAGGAAATTAGGTAGTATAAAAGCACTTTGATAGGGCACGAGGTGTGGATTTGCCACCAATCCATGTGAGATTGGGATAGACCTTGCTCTCCTCACCCCCACCCCCGTCTTTTTTTTCTTCTCTCACTTCTCTCTGCAAAGCACAAGGCCCGCAGTTTACTTGTTATATTTCATCTTTCAACTACGTATGCTCAGTCCAATTTCGAGTCTGAGTGAGGTGATAGCAGCCTTTTTCCCCAATCATTGTTGGAAAGAGCTTATGCTCCTTAGATAAGGAATGGAACTGGAGCAGAGCTTCTAACTCCCTAGTTGCAATTTTATAATGTTCATAGAAAAATTTATTCAGAAGAGGATTGTTTCACCCAATGTGAAATCTGAGGCGTACATTTGTATGCATCAATGTATGAATTGCATGCGCATTCATGCATATAGGATATATTTGCATGCATGCACATAATAAGTACAGATGAGATATTGCAGTAACATTTTTGTAGCTCACCAAATTCAATAGCAGTAAGACAGTTATAAGATAAAAGCTGACAAAATATGCCACGCTCCACCAAGTTCCTATTAGTTCCTTGTAACCCTGAAATAGTAAAACATAAATGATTAGTGACATAACAGCCATTTATTTCTTCTTTGACCAACCACATTATCTGATTCAATACAAATATGAGGCAAAAATGATTATAATTGCTTGAAGGCCATGCTTGGTGACTAGGATTAGATTGGATTAGGAGGTAAGATGTATTACATTGGATAGAAAGGATAAATATCATTTAGCAGCACTAGTGTCCTGGGTTTGTGTCCTGGTTCCCGGGTCTTGGGTCCAAGGTCAAAGGGGTTGGAGTAATGGGATTATGGTGGGATTATCCTTTCATCCTATCCACATCCAGTTCTCAGCACGAAACATAGTATTGGATTAAGCTAATTCAATCCTACAACTTATCCTACCACCAAACAAGGCCAAAGTGCTCCTGAACAACGTTAAAAAGTCTGAATTCTGAAATCTGCTCCATGAACCATATGTGGTTCAGCAAATGAAGTGGAACGTGCAAGAAATGTATAATAACAAAATTATGCAAGAAATATACAGAAATAATTAAGCTAGAGGCATCAAAGTAAACCAACCCACAGTGAAGGAAACACAGAAGGATGAGCACTACACATCCAATAGAAAAAAATCCTAAAAAAAATTGCAAACAAGGATATTCTGCTCTTGATCTATCACCCACAGATTTAAAGTTTAAGACAGGGTATTTAAAATAACCAGTCCAATCTACTATGGACTACAGATAGACAGACCATTTGGCTTTCAGTTATGCATGATTTGTTTATGACAGATTCCCAGGATTTTTTGTCTCTGCATTCAGATAGGTCCTAAGAATTGCCAAGTTAATAAAGAAAAGGGCATTTCTCTTTGCCCCATCCAGTGGGGCTAATGGGGGCTAGGGGGGAAAATATGGGATATGTTACTAAAAAAAATACAAAAAAATAGAGACATTTATATACCTCCATCCAAATGTGCCAGTTCCCCATGACTAGCAAATTGAAAAGTGTCACCATCCCATTTGGGTAGTCATTGAAGTTGAAAAGTAAATAGCTGATTATGTTAAGAAAGGTCAACGAATCAACATTTAACAAGGAGATAATAGCAATCCTGTTTGATATTCTACCAAATATCGCAGGATTATCGAAAGGAGTCTCATCAATGACAAAGGATACTCATTCTCATAAAAATCTGTTCCTTCCAAAGAGGCATTTCCCGCATTAACAATTCCACCGAATACCTACAAATTAGAAAATAAAGAAATCCTTAGGGATCGCTAAAAATTGGTATAAAGGTTGAAGGTTTGATTATACTATAGTTTCAGAAACATAAGTGTATTACAAAGGGGTTTGGAAGACATGCCATGCCATATAATTACAAATGGATTCAGTAACCACTGTCTGCCTTAGACAACATGGAACCTTTCAAACTGAGAATAAAATCATTCAATAAATAAGAATACTAGAGGCACCAAAAGTATTCCTCAATTTTGGTCAAAAAATCATAGGGCAGATAATCACAGTATCTTAGACATTAGACATAAGTTTGATTCAGAGTGGGAACAAATATGAACAATTGAAATGCTGCAACATCAGTTGGTATCCAGAATTCTGATATTTATCTTGGTTTTATAGCAGTACTCTTGAATGAAAATGAGCTTCATTTTTGCATCTAAAATGGTAAAATATGTAGAAGTTTTTAGTCTTTCTTTACAAATAAGAAAATAAATAATAATAATAATAATAATACCTCAATTTGGGACGGTAGATATAATAATAATACCTCAATTTGGGACGGTAGATATATAGATAATAGAGTCAACAAGTATGTGACATCATTCAAGTAAAAGGAAAATGTTATCTTTTACTTTTTGTAGGACTAAAAAGAACACGTCTTATTGGAAAGCTGTAGTGCCTTAGAGTATTCTTGTGATAGTTTTATTATTATTATTATTATTATTATTATTTGTAGCTTTTTGGTTGCTATTTTAAATTCTAGAGTTTGCTAGTCTGGTCTGTTGGGCCAGAGGAACCCTTTGTCCTCTTTTTTTAATGAAAGACCAAAAAAAGTTACAAATGATAGTTTAAAAAAGCACTGTATTACCTGTACCCCAAGTGTACAATAGATACACATTATACAAAATATGGTCCCAAGGTACGGCATCAAACTTGGTATGAGAGCTAAAAACGTGGCAACAAATGCTCGGTAACGCTGGACATGCATCAGGATCCTAATCAATCGTAACATTCTTGCAATGAGAAGGTAGCGAATCCTGTGAACAAGAAAATCAGAAATTCAATTAGATACATGTAATTGTACAAAGTGTTTACAAAAACCTAATTGAACATCTTTCTAACAAAGTACGAATCAGGAGTGCTCATAACTATAGATATGAACGAATGGCGAATGCTCCTAAACTATAAATTTATCTTAAATTAATGCCTTGCTTTTTTTGAAAGAAAGAAACTTTATCAAAAGAAAAGGCCATGTACAAAAACGTGGATGAAACATCCACAGATACCTTACAGTAAGAAAAAAGGCCAAAACACTCTAATCTGACAACAGAATTCACATCATCACAGAACAAACTGAATCACAACAAAACAAATTACAAGAAAATGTCATGCAATCACAGCTAGCAAATCCAACAGAAAGCATGAAAAAGGAATCCCCCTAAAATCTGCAGACACTGAGGCCCGCAATGCTGTCAAAAATCTAATTTGATCTGAAACAAATTCCACAAGAACCCCTTTCTAGTCCTCGAAAATTCTCTATTATGCACATCCAAACCGCCCAAAAGATTGGACATACCCAACAACCCTACAAGTTTGGCTTTTCTCCCTTTTCTAAAGCCTTAAAAAGAATGCTCAATAACTCGAAACACCCATTTGGAATGACCTAGCATGCATTAATTTCCTTAAACAGCTTACACCACACATGTACGGAATAAGGAGAAACACATGATTCACTCTCCTCATCCAGATTACAACAATATCCTAGATTCTGGCTTTCTATCTACCTGATTCATTTATGCAAGAATGTTACATAAGGGTGATATGAATCATGAACGCTCATAATTATACGGGCCTGTGCCAAGTCATAAGGGTGTGCAGCATTATAGGCAAGAGTCTTTCACCTACAAAAATCTGGCACAAGAAGACCCATACTTGGGAGTCTTGCACTTATAGGACAATGAAAGACTCTCCTATTTGGAGTCATGTGCCTAAACTCTAGGCACAAGAAAGAATCCTGCTTGGAGTCTTGCACCTAAAATTGCAGACACAAGAACTCTGAGCCTACAAGAAATCTCTGGCTGGAAGATAGTTCAGCAACAAAAAATTAGAACCAGTAAAAAGCAGAAATATAGGAAAGCTAGTAGCACAGAGTATAAGAATTAGATTGCCCCTACCATTCTCCATTTGAGAAAAAAATTAGTCCGTCGGGAGTCACAAAAGTTATAGTTTCTCCAATAACTGCAAAAGTGATAATCATTCATCATGGATATATTATGCAATCTAATAATGATAAGAAAGATGCACAAAATCCAAATTTAATTAGCAATAGAAATAATACGTTAAAAACATGATTGCACGTATAAAGTTAATAAATGTAAATGACATCTTTTTAGTTAGGTTTCTTGCTCCGATGTGTTCCCAGACTGATACCTAGTCCGAAAGTTCGGGTTTACTGCTTTAACTTCCCAGTTCGAAACATGAGATTCTTGACAAGGTGAAATACCTATGCAATTTACAGTGAATTACCAAATAGGGAGAAGGGAGGGGAGGGCAATGCTTACAAAGGACACACATAATGTTGAATGGGGCCACAACAATCAGCGAAAAACATATATGACAGACTTAAAGAATATCATCTTTAAAATTCTTTGCTCTGAACTTGTCGAAAATGAAGGTAAAAATCAATTTGGTCTAATAAGAATGCTGAAAGTAGAGAAAATGGGGATTTAATTGATGCATATTATTGTCCAGTAAAAGCAGCAAATAGCTATACAGAGAGGTATAAAAGAGGTAAGTAATCCCTTACAATCATCCTACGGTTCTAGATACAGTCTAAAGTCAACCTAAAATTCAGCGAATTACACCTATCATGACGACGTATATGCAAAATAGTTTGTGGGGAAAAAAGTCAAAGTTATATATTGAACAATACTTCAAAGATCTTGATATGTTAGAAATTATTTTTAAGATCATATACCAAATTATAAACAAAAAACCAACTTCACCACCCAACCCCAACCCCACCCCCCCCTCTCCCCCCAAAAAAAAACCCCTCTCTCTTCCTCGTCAATGGCATTATTGAAGTCCCTCAACTGTTATCCAACTCCTCATTGGCTGCCACAGCCCTCTGTAGCCTTAAGTGCTATTAATTGTCTCTTCCAAGTTGAATTTATTTGCTCTCTGTCGATCGAGTATGCAGAGAGAGAGGGAGAGGTGTCCAGCGAGCAGGGGATTGTTTTGGTTTTTCTATTTTATTTTAAATTTTTTGTTTCAACTTAGTATTATTTTGTTTTAAATTTTTTAAAAGATAAGAATTTTCATAAAGAATTTCTTAGTAATTGTTTGTCCGCTTGGCGCCAACAAAGATTACATGTAGGTCAAAAAAACCAACCTAGTTGTGCCGTGTCATCAAACTTCACAAATTTGTTGAGAGACTTAACGGAAGTGGAAAATGTCAGACATGGAAGTTAAATTCAGGGGTTTAAGTGAGACAAAATAAAATTCAGGGGAGAAAGTGTGATTCAGATGATAGTAGGCAAAACAATAATTAAGCTTAGATTAAAATAAGAATCTTTTCAGATATATGTGTAGTGTAGGTAATGTGAGGTTTTAGAGATGGCATGCTTAGCAAGTAATATGTCCTTCTGGGTCAGGCAGTTTTGTACTTGTGAGTCACTTAATAGTGCTTCCCATGAAGATTAGGACTCTATAGAGATCTCCCCTACCAAGAGCCTCTTTGGGCCACATGTTTTCTTAAACATTTTTCTTATCCTGTTGCCTTATAAACCAATTCCAGACAATGACTAAATAATAGAATTTATAAGAGGGTACACGTGCAAAAGAACTATTGCACTTCATTCATCATTAAAATTTTAAACATTGTATGTGATTGTCCGTACTGGTTACCTATTATCCATGTGACCAGAAAATCAAAGCGATTTTGACCATCCCTCCAATAGTTCTGAAATCCAAAAGAATAGACTTTCAGAGCCATTTCCAGTACATATATCCACCCTGTGGGACACAAAACAAACCATTCGAACAATTTAAAGCTAAGGTGCCCAGAAATAGCTCTCAATAACTGACATCAACAACTGGCTGAGAGAAAACTAAAGAAAATGCATACGATTGTCAATAACGACCAGATAATGTACTCTAATTGTTCATCTGCAGCCAAAAACTGGGAATTGAAGTACTTAACTGGTTGGAATATATGATTATGCTTTCTTTGATATATATATATATATATATATATATATATATATATATATATAATAACCCCAGGCCACAAGTTTTTGAACATTTTGAAATTTAGACGGCTATACACATCTTCAAAACTAAATGCATCATTATTCAACTCCTATTCCAAGGAAGACAGTACCAGAAGAATTCATGCTGTAGGAAGCCCTTACCAAAGACAAACTCTAACGCTTGCCACGCCTTTTGACCAGTATTGTTTTCTATATCAAGCTGAAGCCACCAAATTCAAAATTAACATACATCGCAATACAAGTCGATATATAAATAATAACAGCAATTAATAATGAGCCATAAAATGTTCAAATTATTCGAACCATGGTTAACAAGAAAGTGGCATAACATTCCATTGAACCCTTCGTAAATAATGAACATGAATGCAAATAAAAACAAAAGGTGAAATAGATAGTTTTCTTGCATTGACAAGAATAGATATCAGTAGTCTTTTTGGTGGAGGGGCACGACGGAGGGGTGTGGGGATTGGGTGGAGTGGGACGACAACCAGGTGGGCAGAGATGGGGCTGTAGATCGGGTGGAAGATCTGAGGGAGCCGCTGGGGATGTGGCAAATGGGAGCTGGGTGTGGCATTGGGTTGCGGCCTTGGTGGGGAAAGTGGCTGGGGGTCGAGGTGGACAGTATGGTGAGTTGTTTCGGGGGGAGAGAGAGAAAGGCAGAAGGGTGATGGCCGCTGCCATAGGCGGGGAGGGGGAGGCGGGCTGGGATGGGATGGTGGTTTCTTTTCCTTTTTAATTATTTAATTTTAAATCTTGTTTTTATTAGTTCAGGCTGTATTTATTTTGTTTTAAATTGAATTCAAATAGTTATATCTTTTATTTATTTTTAAAAAAAATTATAAGGGAATTTAATGAAATGCACCACATTGCCTGACAGTTCCAAACCCAAGGACAGAATTTTCCAGATTGAAAACACAGGAACCAAGTTGAACATAATAAAACATGGAACCATTTTGGTATTTAACCCTTAAATTTAGTATAACTTTATTCTCAATTAAAGTTTGACAATTCAAATTTTTAATGTCATATAATGATAAATGTTGTATAAATCCACTTCGTAAGAGGGATCCCTAGGGATGAATAGTTGAAAGGGATACCATTGTTGGGAGCACTCTGCAATGTGGTTCAAAGATCCGAACCTCCTAGATTTTGGGTCCCCATTTTAGAATCTTCCCAACAAAAAATTAGCAAAATCTGAGATTGTTGGAGCATTTTATTATCATAATGCACATTTCGCTGTTTTAGTGGAAACATTGTGTTCGTCCATCTGCTATGTTATTGTTAGATGTCTTGATAATTTCAGATTTCAGTGATTTTTTGCAAGTATGATCCTTGAATGATGTCCTAGAAATTAAACAGTTCGGATCATCGGATCGCATCAATGGTTGGCCTAACCTGCAATCCCTTTTGGTGAATAGTAAAAGGGGATCTCTCTTTAGAAGTTCCATATATGAATACATGTATTTGTGCATGCGTATGTGTGCGCACTGCACACTGATTTATGTAGAGCAGTTGTGTAATTTCTATTGAGTTTCAAGCCATACCGTTGTTTCGACAATAACAGCAACCAGATTGACTATGAGCATGAAGGATATTATGTATCCAAATTTGGGGCTCCGTACGAAGGCCTTCAACTTCTCAGACAATACTGAATGGTAGAATGAAGGGAATTTTTCAAACAAAGATGGCTGCACCCAAAATTTACAGCACCAAAGTTCAGTATAAGAACACTTCACCATCATATTAAATGAACTAGCAACTTTCTTGTGTTTTGGATCTAAGCAATTCAACTTACAGTATCCTCCTTCGGGAAGCTTAAACTTATGGCATTGCAAAGGTCTGTAAATTCTTCCAAGTTGATCTACCAGTGAAACAGATAAATGTCCAGTAAATAAATCAGGGAGATGCAGAGTTAACAAATGATAGTGACCCAAAGAAACTTAATATATAAAGTACACACAAGTTACATGCTAACAATAAACTAAAGAATATCAATCAGAAAGATACTAGCAAAGATATGTTAAACCCAGATCTCAAGAGCAGACTCATGATTTAATAGGAGAATTATTTAACTATTTCAACTCCTTAACAGATTGGATCTGCCAAAAATTAAACAGAGGAAAAAACTGATTTTCCCAAAAGCCCGTAAGAGAAGTGTGAAGTGTCTTCTACAGTAAGCCCTCAAAACAAGTTAGTTTGGAATTCATATTGTGGACAGATAATCATGAACCATAGGAAAATCATGGCAGTACTTTAGTAACAAATTAGCAATGAGCAAGATTAGTGCTGGAACATAATTAAGATCTCCTATTATGAAAGTATTGCATAGCAGGAGATATAAATCACAAACACTAGTTACTGTGCAACGATCCCAACCGGTGATGAGACTTATCTACAAAGATTGTAGTACAATTTATCTCTACATGGCAAAATGCTGCTGAATCTAAACCAGAAGAGTTGAGACTCTAGATAATAGTCCAAGAGTTGCATAAATGGATCATGAAAAATGTTAATCTTACTCTTACTAAAACTGAATGTGTTCTCTCTGTAGTTACTTCAGGTAAGCTAGGGTTAGTTTTGAAAACTTATTTTCTCAAGATGGATCCCACCACCAATTACTAGAACAGGGTTAACTACTATGCAAATTCTGTCATGGGAAGAATAAGATCCCAATTAGTCACATGATCTCTCACTAAGTGTCTCAACAATCACCCTTCTGTTCACCCACACTGGATTTTCCCTCAATCTGAGGATGAAATGGGTTGGGAAGAGAAGTTCGGTACACAATAGTTTCAACAAAGTTCACCCAAATAGCACATGAACTTCACATCTCAATCACAAACTATGGTTAATGACTGTCCATGTAAATGCAACACCTCTTTGAAGAATATTATGGCGATGTAGACTGCATAAAAGTCTTGCTACAGGAAATGAAATGACTAATTTTAGAAAGTCTGTCTACAACTAGAAAATTGACAGCCTTTGATAGTCTTTGTAAGACCCAGAATAAAATCCATACTAATGTCCTGCCACAGTTCATGTGGAACAGGCAACCGACCCCTCTTTAGTTGTTTAAATCCCACAACTTTCATGGACAAAGAATTATGACTCAGTGAATCAACCTGCCTTTTCAGTATTATGTTTGAGAATAAAGGTATACTCTTGTTAGAAATAACTCCATCTAGCACATTGGACATTCAACTTCCCGTTCGAATTCAAGTACTTAAGTGCCTCGTGATCAGAATACAAGAATGAACTCCGTATGAACGGTAACACCAATGGTTGAGAGCTTGTACTACTTATCATAAATAGAAAACGATTTTTAATCCTCATCCAACTTTTCCCCGTTAGAGGAAATTGGCTTATTTTCTTGACTAAGAACATGCCCAATTTCTACTTGGAAAGCCAATTTTCTTGCTTATAATTGGCATAACTAATTTTTGTATCAATTAATTATACATATCAATGTTTGTATCAAATGGGAAAATGATATCCATAGAAAAGATTTTAAAAAGTGACACGCTCATTGAGTTGGAATGAGGTGTGTCACACAACCCCACACCTCCCTTTGGCATGCACCAGTGCATTATTATAAAATTTCACAGAATTACCATGAGGACCGCATTATCACAATGGTAGCTCTCGGGGCACCTAGATAATTCCTCTCTACAACCCTGCATCATTTGCCCTCATTCCTCTAATTTTAAAAGATGAAAAAAAAATATAAAAAAAAAATTTCCCCCTTCTTCCTTCTCCCTACTGTTGGCCGGTCAGTACCTATTTTCTCCAAATTTTGAATGTTTGAAAAATGGACTATGTGATGGTAAAATGGGCAAGTAAGGGAAATTTTTTGGAGGCGGGCTATGAGAGCAATTGTGTGGATGTCAGTGGAGCCAAAGTAAAATTTGTAAAACTCATCATAGTATCACTCACTAAAATTTACAAAACTCTCTACCCATGGGTTATCCACTCAAGCATAATGTTTCGTGTCCACAACCGTGGATTGTTGTATTTAGATGTCAAGTGCACACCGTACTAAAAAAGGGCAGTGCTAGTTGAATTATAAATACTAGAAAACAAAATCATCAATAAAATTAATCTAGGTGATGAAAAAATACAATGAATGTGTCAAATTCATACTAAAGAATAAAAGACACCAAAAACAAGGCTAATTAAGAGCCTAAAAGAAATTAATCTACCCGGAAATCACCACTGTCATCCAGCTCAACAAATATCAGCTCAAATTCTTCCCTTGATATTTTTGGCAAAGTCCTAAACAAAATTTAAACAAAGGCATAGTTCAACATTTGCGAGGTCAATATCACAAAATAATAAAAACTACAAACTAGCAGTTGACACATGCAAATATTTTACAACACAAGATAGATCAGGACAATGTAACACACTGACACAGTATAAGAAATAACTAGTTGGTATGTGTATGTACGGCAAGCACAAAAGGGGCACAGTCAACTTAGTAAGACACTGAGTACTCACTTTCACATTCAAGCAAAAGGACCTCAAAATTATACATGGAACATTGACAGCATATGGATGAGATTGAATCATCAATACCTGTATTTATTTAGTTCCTCAAAAAGTTGAATGCACTGATCCTTATCGAGAGATCCAACTTTCTGTCAAACACAAAATGATGGAACACTTAGACCAATTATGACATGGCAACAAAATGAAAATAGCAGTAGTCTCAAACATAATCAACACACCACACGCAACAGAAGAAACTTCCATATAAAAGTGAATATAATTGTGATGATTATGTTTTACCTACAATCCCAGGTAAAGATCTACGGCATTGCTACAAATGAAATAAGCAGTGTTTTCCCCGGGGCAAAAAGGAGAAAGAAAAAATTGATAACAAGGATGGAAGTTCAAGGGAAGATAACTCACTATAATTACAGAATCTGAGACAAACATGCTCATACAAAGTACATTTTTTACAATAAAATTCAGATGGAACTAGTAGTTTTCTTTTGCTTGGCATTCAATAAATCCAACTGGCAGTGTAGCAACCTGTAAACTTAATTTTCTCCTTTGAAGCTCTCAATTTTCTCATAAATTTGAACCCTCCCCAAACTTGTTCCTCCCCATCCAGCCGCCATTTTATAAAACATTTTTTAGAAGATTGATGTTCAAGCCACATATCTACATGCCTAAAAGGCTTTGGTGATGATTTCCGGACTCACCACCTCTTCAGATTAGAAAAGAATAAAGTCACTTTGGTGACCACTCTCTCTTACATGACTATTGGGTAACACTATATCGGCACCACAATTTACGATAACTTTCTTTATTACCTTCCTTTTCATTGTGCCCCCCAATCTTTATACATTCCAACTAACAATCTTAAAGCAAATATGTTTTGCTTCCCTCTTCCTTCCTTACCCCTCTTCTCTTGTACCTTATCCCAAACCTCAAATTTTCCACTCCCTTTTTCCGTTATTTTCTTAAGCATTAAAGGTCTGATAGATGAGCAGTCACTAAATATAGAGATGGGAAACTGAATAATAAATGTATAAAACATGCTCATATCTCTTATTTCCTGTATGTAAGAAATCAGCGAAAGTTATTGAAAAGCAGTCCAAAGGAAGATCTAAAGGATGAGTGGCAACCATTACTTACATCCTTATCTAATAAATTGAAGGCTTTTTTTAGTATACTTTTCCTCGACTGATCCATCTCAGAAACTTGTTTTGCAAGCTACAAAACAAATACGATATAAGAATGTGCATTCATATTTTTTCCATCAACACTGCTAGTGTAGTAAGCTCTAGCAGCAGCTAAACAAGTGAAGACCAAATACAAATACAACAGTTGCAGTCATGTAGTTAAACACATGCGTAAGTGCGCATAGTAGGTAAATGAAATACACCTGACTTTTGAAGCTGTCGTATACAACAGCAAGGATCAAATTAGTGACAAAGTAAACTCCCAGCAGCACGTAGAGAACAAAAAACAAGGAATACCAACGTGAAGCCCTAAATAAGAAATAAATATGATAAAATTTCATTAAATAGTGGCACCAACGAAATAAAAGTGCAAATCCTGTAATAAGAAAACATTAATAAAACTGTAAACAATCTCTAGAAGCTAAAATAAAAGTGCAAATACTCTAATACCAATTTGCAGAGGAATAAACAATCTCTAGAAGCTAAAATATGCCAATGTTAAACTTCCAGAAACCCTAATGTGTCCAGAAATTCTATTAAAAGAACTTAATAAATAAATAAAGCTCTAAATGCACTACAAGCACTTTAAAGTAGCCATCTAAAGAGAAAATTTTATTTTCTCTGTTCCGACAGGGCTGGATATAGTTTCCTCTTTCTCTTGCATTTATGTTGATTTGCCTATTGCTTGACTGATCCCCCTTCACTTTTCATGGTGACTTTCCTCCTGCTGACTTTCTCTTCCATTTATGCTGAATTGTTTATTTCTCATTGATTTTTATCCCATAATGTGTCCATAATATGAAAGCAATACCTGCTTGATTTTTTAACATTACCCACATGTTCAAAAATTATTACAGAATAATAAGAAAACAAACTTCCTCCAAATTTTCATAACGGTTCCGGAAGGATAACTACCTATAAATAAATTTTGAACCAGCTCATATGGACCGTTAGATTGACAATAAAGTGATCCAGTTCAAGGCTATGGAGAATGGAAAGTGCAGGGGAAATTGTTTTTTTTATAAGAAACGTAATTTCCTTAAAGAAGAAGAGAACAATGAACAAATTGTCCGCTAGTCTAGCTAGCAGATGCTAACTAAACAAATAGGCATCTTAGAGACTCGAAAGTGCAGGGGAATTTACCTGCAAATCATATTTCAGGCATCTTAGAAAAGGATATTAATGTTTCAAGATTTGAACCAGCTCGGATAAAATGGAAGGCAAAAGCCCCTCCCAAGGTCAGAGTTGCTCATGAGAAGCTAAACATGTGTGATCAGCTTCCGACAAAGAAGACCAGATCAGCGTTTAGCTCCAAACTAGTGAGTGATGTGCAGAGAGCAGGGTGAAATTGTCAATCAAGTCCATCATCGTCCAACTGTTATTTAACTCTGGTTAAAGGTAATATGGTTGATTTGGATGGAAAGGAACAGAAGAAATTTTGAAGAGCATAAAGAGGCTGAGGTGGAAGAGATGTGTGAAGTTTTGGTCATCCTTACGGGCCTCTATATCTAATGGTGTTAGAGATGTAGACTTGTTGGAAATCCTTCTTTCTTTTAGTACACGAAAACAAAATTTTATTAGTGCCCAAAGTCAGTACAAAAACAAGGTGGACGAGAAACCCACCAGCTAGATAACCAGCAAATGAAAGGGGCATCATGCAAAACTTGACAGAAGCATATTAGATTGGGAGGCAACAATAAGTTGGGATTAGTTGTTCTTGTTAAACAAATAACATTTTGTAGGATTTTCACTTTTTCTTCTTTTCCCCTTTTTTTTTGGGTTTGATTCTGTATTCTGAAGTGTACTTCTTGTCCACAGATTATATTGTTTGATTTTTATTAGTAAATGTTTCTTCCTCTTCAAAAAGAGGTTAGGTAATTCAGAATTAAACATAGGGAAGAGAAAGACAGATATAATTTTTTTTATTGTTTTTAAAAAAGGCAATTGGATTTCAATATTTCCTAATTCCCATCTATCTCCAAAGAGTTACAGACCATCCAAATAAACTCAAATTAAAATCCTCAAAGCTCCATTTGGAGGGAGGCATTCAAAATCTATGGATTTAGATGAGATTATAAGGTAATATTGTTTGCATAGACTATTACATTCCATGCATGCCAAGATTTGGACAAGAAAGGAAGAAAACAAATGGATTTCAAATGATTCCTTGCATGTAGTCATTTCAAATCCATTTCAAATGTACTACATCTAGTTATTTCAAATACATTCAATCTAATGTGGTAGAGTTTTTGTAGCGAATTTAGCCTTGTTGTCAAATAAAAATCCTTTCTTTCAAATCCTTCCATCTAAATGGAGCCTAAAATAATTGGAAAAGCATGAAAAGTATCTATAGCAAAATTTAACATTTCTCTGCTTGGCAGTAGCAAACCAGACTTTATTGGTTGAAACTCAAAACCAAAAGACAGAAACAAGAGTAAGATTCTAATCAATTTTCAAGACAACGCTTACTTGTAGGCAGGTATCCAGACATCTGGATTGTTGGACGTGGTGAATAAAACAAACATTTGATACAAGGTGGTACCATACGAAGTAAATAATATTTTCCCCTGTTGGGTATCTTCAAACATGACATAGGCTAACCAACTGGCAACCAGAAGAAATAAAAGCCCTAGAGCCTGCAATTGAAGAAAATTAAACAGTCAAAGCCTAAAAAGGAAGTTTATTCATTGAAAACTAAAATTTTGATATTGAAACAGAACTGATGGAACTTTACCATCACAGAAGCCTTAGGGAACTGGATAACAGAAAGTAAGAATTTTTTGTTTTGATGGCAACTAGAATAATAGAATTCGGAAAGATGAACAGAATCTAGGGTCAACCTACAAAAACTACAATACATGAACAAAATCTCTCAACCAGGAAAAAACCAGAAGCAGCAGCTTCCCAAGATACACTCAGGCACAGTGCAACGCTCCTCCCCAATCAAGAAGGATTGCACTAAGAGAAATGTCTCTAAAATGTTTGGACAAAGAGGCAAAAAGTCTAACTCTATCCAAATTGACTCCAAACCCTCTTCCTTGTCTTTAAAGATTCTCTTGTTCAATTCCTAAACCTTAAACCCTTAACCCCTTCATTCATGAAACCCCCTACCAACACAGAGCAGTTTCTAGAGAAAACCCACACCAAGCCAAACACCTCCTGAAATTGATGTAGAACACGTAGGACCTAAATTTATTAGTTTCTCCAAATCTGAGTAATGAACCTGCAGTGCAGAAAAATGTGGTCTGCATTCTCCTCATCCAGTTTACACCACGCAAAAAGACAGAGATAACTATACAAAGTGTCTTCTCTACAACATGTAACAGGTATTTAATTTTCCATGAGCCACCACCCAAGAGAAAATTTGCACCACAGCTGGCATACAGGCCATCCAAATGATCTTTAAATGTCTCAGAGGGCGAATCCAGGTTATCTGTATCAATGAAGGAACAATGATTTGCAGGAAAAAGCTACAAGAAGGATGAGCTGACCATGAGCTTTGGTCAACTAGACTCGAGCTCAAGGAGACATTACATATAAGAGAGGACAAATCTGCAAATACTTGGAACTCCATAGCATTGAAGCTTATATAAAATTGTAAGTTCAATTAAATAACACCAAGTGAAGAGAGAACTGCCAAAGACGAGATGGCAGCATTGCAATTCAAAGAAGCTCAATACAAAGTGGGAAATAAATAATGGAAAGACAACTTTCCCAACACAATATATTCCCAAAATCAGACCCTCCTCCATTACCCACAACAAGCTTCAGGAGAGGGGGCAATAATATAAATAAAGGTGGCAGGTAAGAAAATAAGGAACTAACAAAATGATGGCACAACAACAATAGATAGTTAACAAACCAAGATGTTGAAGTATGTGCCAAGCATTCCTGCTAGGATGAGCATGCATGACCGCAACTCCCTATTAATATAAGTAAAATGGGAAAAAGGAAAAAAAAAAATCAAAACTGCAGCATCAAACTAAATCAAGATAAAGTTGTTAACAATAAAAAGAACCGTTAATATAAGTACAATATTGCGAATTCGTGTCGTGTTAATACTAAAAAAAATCAAAACCGCAGCATCAAACTAACTCTACATCTGATGTTGCCCTAGAGTTACTTTATTTTCCTTCATAACGGGTATGTTACCCAAAAAAACAATGAGAAAAACCACCTAACGTGATGTCAAAGAGCTAAACCATACAAAGATATTACAGTTCAACCAAATGATCATGTTTGGTCTAATTACAGTCCCTTAAAATAATTTTGTTCAAATTTATATAAGCAAAATTCCTGTGCATAAGTCGAAAAAAATTACACGTCATGGTTGCATGGTCATCCTTGCTTAAACTGATATAAGTAAATTTCTTGTACAAAACAAAAGAAATAACTAAGATGGTTGCATGATGGAAAAATCTCCCTTCTTGCCCCAGGCTTTTTTTCCACCATGTTTGAAAGAATCTCCCTGTATGACTATGTACTCCACACCGAATAAACACATGAATCAAGTTTTACACACAATACCTAAAGTTTAAGATGAAAAAGATAACTCTGATGTATGGTGCAATCCTGAGAGGAAGGGAATCAAAGGCCGTTGGCGACAGGTAGAGAACATAAACCACCAGATCAGCAACCAAAAGTAGTAGGCACATGACCTGAAAATCAAAATCAAACAAATTTGTTACTAAAAAGAACAAAATTATCATAAGGGTTTTACAGCCCGTGGACAAATCAAAATATTAAATTCAACATTGATTTTATCATTTCTACACCAAAAACTGCTCTCTTTTCTGAACTCTTTATAGGGAAAAGCTATTGCATATAACTATTACTGTAGCGAATCGACAATATCGACGTACTTTATTTATGTAATATCAAGACTTTCTGGGGCTATTTTCAATCGATGTAATCAGTTTATCTGAGAACCATGTTACGGTAAAAGTTCTATTCGGGATCTTTTCCCTTATTTATAAGGCTGAAGATATCAATAGTTATGTAAGTCCAAATGCACGAAATAAATATTGTAATATACATGCCTAGAAAAGATGAACCACTACCATTTTAGCAGTTCACTTTCTTTGTACAACTGTTGCCTCTAGAAATAACCAAATGTTGGTCACAAAGGACTAAAGGCCTAAATCAATTTATCAAGGATTCCTATCTGTCTGTACAAAACCCAGAACCCTAGACCATATTTTTCTGCCTTCTATTACGAAGAAAAGTCTAGTATACAGATTTCGAATATTGAATATGAAAGGCACATTGAAGATGTCTTGTGTGATAAAACATGAAAAACATACATACTTTGTAATATTCATGTAAATTCCTTCTAGGATTATATTTCATTCCTTATGAAGCAAACATCAAGCAGCCATCGGGAAAAGCAATAAAATTTCACAAGACTGAGGGCCAAAAATTCATTATGGTAGAAATGAAACTGAAGAAATAATGATGCTAAGATGGTTGATTCTAATAGAATAAAGAATTGCATAACAGTTAAATAAATCAAAACTTTGACCAAAAAATTAAAACTTGTAAAAAGGGACATTTTGGCCTAAATGTTGAGTTGTACACCAACATTGTCATCCTTGGTTACAGGTAGCAGCAACAGTAGCCAGGATCTAACTACCCGCAGCTCCCCCACCCAACCCACCAAGTCATCTAAAGATTATTTGGATTTGGCAAGCAGCAAATCAAGTAAGCGCGATTTGAATCACATAAACGGTTCTACAAGACCATAATTACAGCCAACAATAATAAAGCCAAAACCAAACACCTACCTTAAATCGATTAAGATGATTTTTCCAATAGAGATCAAACCCTTCGTATGAAATTGGAAAGAAAATGTGCACCATGAGTACAATGAGTGTTATGCCCTGCACAGGAAAAGGTAAAATATTACAAATTTAAAAAGATAATAGAAAACTAGCTATCTAATGCATTATAAAACAGAAAATAGACACATTAAAAAAAGACTACATGAATCTTCACACATCTTTCCAGCACTGATCAGGCAGTCAGGCTACACTTAGAAAAAAAGTCTTTTCCATGTTCAATTTCTGCTAAGTAAACAACAGATATACATTACTTAATAAATTGTTTATGCATTCTAACTTTAACTACAGCTTGTTAGAAGATGGAATTTTGTTTGTGCATACAAATGGTATTTTGCCCTACTTGTTAAGGAGTACTGTCATTAAAAGGTACCTCTAAATTCTAATACTGGATAAGTTTAGAAACTTGAAAATAATAGTCAAACAAAGTTTATAATCAATATCCTTAAACATCTATACCAGTAATGTGAGACCAATGTCCAAAATTATTACCTCACCCACATCCCAATATTATTGGGAAGAAAATGAAATATATTATTTATTTAGAAAATCCAAAGTTCTGGTTCGAGTTAATTCATCGCAGAGTGTTTTTTTTTCAATAAAACTATAATGCAAGGACATATTATATATGACATTTTCTGTCTGTTGGAAATAAAAATAAACCAATTAAGGTTCTATTCTATTAAACCCGTATAGAGTTATAATAATTCTCCCTAATTTATTGACACTGTCTACTGGACTTCCAATATTACCACAAGTGCTTGGGGGATTACACAAAACCTAATTCATCGTCAGAGCAGAAAAAAATATCTCAATCAGATAACAAATGTTAATGTGATCTAATTGCTAAATAATAGAACTCAAAGCAATTGTTATCCAGCATTATAACAGCTTAAACTTTTGGGATAGTGGTAAACCAACCAACTCTATGTATCAGATCAAGAGACCCTAAGTTCTAATGAAAGCAATTACAACCTTCCAATGTCAATTTGAATTCCACACGTTGGGTTTTAATTATCATGATTTAACTATTCCATATGCGCCTTCTGAATGTGACCACTCCTGGACACAAGGACAGAACATTTTGAAGAACTTCACCTTCCACATATACATATAGCGTAAGTAAACTAATGAGTTCTAAAATTTGTAAGGTATTAAAATGGTAAACTTAAAACAACTCATTGAAATCTTTAAAAGCAATGTCCAATGGGGTATCCAACATTTATGATGAACTCTATTCGAAAGTTGAGTATGAAACTACAATAGCAAGAGAGTCCAAAAGCTAAAATTACCTCATAAATAAGCGACTCAACAGTATTTAAGTATGGCAACTCCCCAAGATAGTAGTAGTCTCTGTCACTACATGTATATTCAGTACACCTCGCGCACCACAGAGGTTTCTGCACAGAATTAACCAACACCAAGCAACAATCAAAGGGGATACTAAAATTGGACAAATAAATAACCCCAAATAACTATAAATAAATAAAAAAGCAAAAACTCACCTCAAGGAAATTGAGCATTATGAGAGCAAAATATAGGAAGGCCCAAAGGAAGCTAAATCGAACATAAAGAAAGTAATACTTTGCAGCACTCTGGAAACTTTCTTGATCAAGTACCTGCTCAGGCAAGCCAATGCCATCTTCCGCCTGCAGATTATTGCAATTTCAGCCATGATGGCAATGCATTTGCAACTCAAAGAGCAAAGAGTAAAGAGCAAGATTGAAAGAAGGTTTTAGGAGAGAGAGTCAGACCAAATCGACGAGTGCGGCAGCTTTCTGATAACGAGAGCCGAAGGTGATGGCATCGTAGCGGCGTCTGAAGCCCGCCGATCGATCGCCGGAACGAACGCCGCTGGCTTCGCCGCCGAGCAGAGGCTTATTCTCCATCTTCTTCGTCGCGCTTTTGAGTTCGACCCAAAATGGAAAATGGGTTGCTTCGTCTGGTGAAACTACATTAATTGCGGCGGTTTGTCACTCGCTTTGTCTGCTGCTTAATAATATCTTCATTTTTTTATTCTTTTTTCGGCTGGACTCTTTCCGCGGAAGTATTACGTGGAGGATCGGCGATCGGGTTGTGGAATTATTACAGATGTGACCTTCTGAATCTGTAGATTTTGAATGTTTTACGTCGGCAAAGGCTATGGGGCCCGTGACCGTCTGAATCTGTAGATTTTTGAATGTTTTATGTCGGCAAAGGCCAGGGCCCCATAGTAATAGTATCCCTCACCCCACGACACGTTATAAAGAAAAAGTGCTTAATATTTATCCAACAATAAAACGGGTCGGGTTGAATCAAATCGAACTCATTTCTTTAAGTGGAGAGAGTGAAAAGGAAAGCAAGAGGTCTGAGCTTTTCTTGTAAAAGAGGAAAGCAAAAAGCGGAGAGCACAAGTTCTTCGAACATAGCGCCACAAGATCCAAACACCCCAAGTGGCAGCGGTAAGCTCGATAAGAAGTTCGTCAAAGAATGATGAAAAGAAGGATGAGGATTTGGTAAGCAATTCTAAGGACCAGTTTGACATTGCTGTGCTGTGAAAATAATTGTTGTCAGATTTGCTGTAAGAAAAATCAACTGTGAGATAAAGCAGTTTGACGTTTGGTAAATTTTTTTGTTAAAAGTGATGTTGATACTAATTCCCACATAATTAGAAAATAATTACCGCATAATCATTAAACCCAACGCCTCTTCGAAACTGATTCATACATAAACAGAAAATAAAAGCACCTCATTAGCTGCTTTCCCTTATAGCTTTCTCTCACAGCAATTTTTAACAATAAGTGATTTTATCGTAGTTTACCAAACGGGCTAGGCTTCCCAAAAATTTTAAAAATTCACTTATCATCCCAAATAAGCAATGCCAAACGGGCACTAAGTGTTAAGGTTTCGTTCATTGCCTATTTGGTTCCTGGGAAAATTTCTTAAGCTGAAGTTGTTGCATTAGACTATTTCTAACAGTATAAACTTTAGTGCTTGATCATAAACACGAGATATGAATACCCAATATAGAGTCTGCGACATCTGCCATGGAAGGGGAAGGTTCGGCACTTCTCATCTGATCTTCAGTCATGCGAAGATCGCTCGTTAAATGTTCTTTATCCTTCTACTCTGTAGCAATTAGTGATAGAATTGTTCGAGTTGATGGCCTCAATTTACCACGTATACAAGAGCAAATACTCGGCCATGGCTCAATTCAAAAATCATAAATTAATGCTCAGATATGTGCAATTACGCTCAACCTAGACTTTGCAAAAAAAAAACAAACAAAAGACGTTATAATTCTAAACTACAACTTCACCGCTCAGCAAAGAAACTTGTTTACACCATAATTAACCGAGCATATCCAGCATCAAAATGACTATCACCAAGGCAGACATGCCTTCTTCCCCAAAAGGACACACAGACAAATCCCTAGAAAGTGATTAATGTCATCACCTTCCGGCATGCCGAAGGAAAACACTCTTCCGAAGGGGCAGCCACCTGCCAAAGCTCCCGACTGCTGAATCTAATCTCCAAGGACACGTGCAACCGCCATAGCAACTTGCACAAAGTCCCACATCAAAACTTTGTACAAGACTCCTATTTTCACCTCTCTATAAATATGGAACAGTACCCAAGTAAAAAGGGTAACTACTTTCTCACCTTTACTATTACTCTACCAAAATTACCATATATAACTTACTTAAGTATCAAAGAGCCTTTGGCAGGCACCACACCAATGCCCGAAGCTTGACGACTGCTTCTTCTTCCTTGTCTTCTGCAGGTTCTCGAATTACCAAAGGTCCTCACCTTCTCTCCTGCTAAAGATCCAATACTCCGTACCTAAGTTTACCCTCCCAAAAAGAGCATCAACAAAACTCACCAGTTCCACATTTTTGGCAACCTTTGACATGACTCGTTTCCACTATTGGCCTCAAGAAATGCAAACACAACTTCATCTTTACTAATCAATGTTGCTAAGACAGACTCTAGTAGTTTCTCTTCAATGGTTGTGTCTTCAAAAGATGAATCGACCTTCACATAAAACGTGGAAAACGGATTTAATAAATCTCTAATTTGTTGTTGTAGTACCCCAATTCATCCCTTAACTCTCTGACTTCTTCCTCCAACTCCTAAACATGAATCTCAGCCTTATTGGCATGCTAATCAGCCTCATCCTCAACATCCATCCAAGCCTCCCGGTCCTGATAATAGAGAGAGTGCTCTGTCTCCCATTTGTTGCACTCTTGATGCCAACCTTTGATTCTCCTTAACAAACTTCTTCAAAGCTTGTTCATTCAGACTCACTTCGGCCTAAAAAAGGAAACCATCAAAAACAAAAACACAAAGAAAACAAACTATCAAAACAATTATACAAATATGTAAATACACGAACCCTAGCATGCTCAAGGATTCGATCTTTCTCTTTCAATTTTAAGAGTAGAAAGCTTTCCTAGAAGCGGTGGGCACATAGACGAAATGAATACAAAACTTAAGAATGTCACAAGAAACGTAAACCCGAAAGTAAATAAAGGATACATGTATGGATACATTATAACTAAACCAATAAAAAAGAAAAATATATTAAGCAGAAGTCCTAGCATAGTCAAGCATACCCGTTCTCCCTCAACAGACACGGTCAGTGCCAAAACTGACAATATTTCTGCTAGATATTTCTACATGTAAGAGAAGATATATTAAATAAACTACAGTGAATAAAATAAAACGGGTAGGGTAGAAAAAGGTAAAACAAATAAATTATACCTTCAAATATGAATCCGCCATCGTTTCATTGAATATTTTTAGAGTTCCATAATGTGGACGAAGATACTTTAATGGATTTAGAACTGAAGTCATGGAGGTAGTTGAGGTACGGATTTCTTGCCTACGAGATGAAATATTATATGACATCAAGCCACAACATATATATATATAACATATAAAGTTACAACTAAGAATACCTAAACAAGTGAAAATAAAACATTAATCACTTAGTACGCATCAATTAGACTGTTACATAGGTGTTCGCCTTCTATTGTGACATTTTAGAAGACGGTGATTCACCGTTGCCTGTGTACCCTCCATCAGTGAAAGATAGTCATCGACAAATTTGTCCGAAAAACACACTCTCCCACCTTATATACCCCATCTTCCAAAACACCCCAGGGTGAATTTCAAGAGTGCATAACTCAACCTTATCTACAAATTGGGTATAATTATACAACATATTAGGCACATTAATCTCAATACATTAATGGCAGAGGGTTTATGGCAGATACAACTGCCAACAATAAGAACAAAGAATAACTGAAAAAGAAATGTTAACACAATCGTGATGTAAAGAATTTTTTTTTATAAAGCTTTTAGCAAATAGAATGAAAAAAAAAATCAAAATCAAAATTTCACAAACTGAAAAAAAAACCTTAGGTCCCTTCATACATTCATATCATACATGAAAAAATGTTTTATGTAAAAATATTGACTAAGTATGAAAAATGGTTTTTCGGAATAATCATTTTCTCAAGATAATTTTTGCCAGCTTTTATTCCTTACACATCACATATGAAAACTTGATTTTATGGGATTTTTGTACGAAGTATATATTGACTTAATGAGCCACCATTTTAAGCCTAAATTGTATTTTGCACTAAAATCAATTTTTCATATTTTGATTTGGTGGGAATTTGATTTTATAGTATTTTTATTTGAATTCAAATAGGGGTACTTCCTTATTTACATTGTAAGCTTAAGTAAATGAAGTAATATAAAAATAAATGAAAGTAAAAGGACAAAAACATTTACTTGAATGTTGAAAATGGAAATAAGGTAATATGTGCACTTAAAACACCTTCTTGTGCCTTAATAGGTCCGCCACAACACATGTGTGTACATATCAAAACGTAAAGTATTTGAAATAATATAATATAGAAATACATAACAGTATATTACTTTTAAATTATAAAAAAATTGAGTGGGGGCATGTGACCACATTGGTCCTATATAGATAGATAGATAGATAATTGATCATTTGAGGCCTTGTAGCCATCTAGGTTGGCGCCTATATATTCTCCCATGTCCAATACCTATAAATCAAGAAAACAGATTATTATGTGTAGGTGGAATTCAATGATCAAAAGTAGATGCCAATCTCTCCATAGTTTCATATATTTATGTTCAATTGGTGTCCTATGCCTTGTAGACGGTAAATGAACAAAGATTCCCTAATTTACTAATGGAGCAAAAATATGCTCCCACACTAAATAACTAATTAATGGTTTGAGCTGCATTTCCAAAACCTTTTTTTTTTTCTCTAAATCACCTCAATTAATGATTTGAGGTGGTCCAGAGAAAAAATGTTTTAGAAGGCCTCATTTTTGAATCTGCACAAGGCCCCAAAATCTCAGAGCCACCCTTGTGCCAGAGTGTAATATTTATTTCTACAATATTTTTGGTTAGGATTAATTGTTTTATTAATCCTTGAACTTATACTCAATTTGCAGTTGAGTCCTTCAATTTCCAAAATCGTTCCCATGGTCCTTTAACTTTACTTTCGTTAGGACAAATAGTCTTGCCGCCAATTTTGTTAAATTTTTATGCTAAATGCAAGGGCAAAATGGTATTTTTATATTAAAATTAAAAAAATGAATAAAAATCACATCTTTAAAATAACAATAAAAGAAAATCAAATACAAACCAAAAATAAAAAAATAAAGTTTTGGGGGAGTAGAAATTGGGAGAGAGAGAGAGAGAGAGAGAGAGAGAGAGAGAGAGAGAGAGAGAGAGAGAGAGAGAGAGAGTTTAATTTTAATTTTTTATTCATATTTTAATCAATTTAATACAAAAATACAATTTTGCCCCTGCATTTAACAGAAAAGTTAACAAAATTGAAGGCAGGACCATTTGTCCCAACAAAATTGAAGTTGAAAGATCACGGGAGCGATTTTGGAAATTGAGGGACTCAAATACAAATCGGGTCTAAATTCAAGGACTAACAAAACGATTAACCCTTTTTAGTTATCATATTATCAAGAATTTTCTCCATAATTATTTGAATAACCCTATGCTTAGATTGGCATACACCAATTCACTTATTTAGATTCATGAACAAAGAAATTTAGAATTTCAATATGGAAAAAAAAAAAAAAAAAAAAGGAAAAGTAGAAACACACCAAAACATAAAAAATAAAGAATTGACAAAAAAAAATCAATATTAAAAAAAATACAAAATAAAGTAGGCCCATTTCGGCCCCACCTGGCTGATGGGCTTTTTCAAGCCTAACCCATGGACCAAGTTTGGACTTTGAATATTTTCATAAAGCCCAGCCAGCCCCTGCCCGCTATTTTCTCTCTCCTCTTTAAAGTCCAGCTCGACCCAGCCTAAGCCCATTAAATTTGGATTGGGCAACCCATTGACGAGGCCTAATCACCACCACCATGTCACCACTAGTAGGCCAACTACCAATATCGCATATGATGTCACCGCCACCGCCACCATCACTAATTTATAAATCAATGTCTCTTTATGTTAAATATTAGGGAAATTTGCATAAATATCACTTGACTTTTTAGGTGAATGCAATTACCACTTGAACTTTTAGTTTTTACAATAAGCCACCTGAACTTTATAGTGTTCAATATACCACATACGTCTAACTATGTTAAACTTTCCTTTAAATTTAAGGGCATTACTATCAATTCTCTATAACTTAAAAATTAAAATTTTAAAACCAACATAATTATCACTATAAATAAATAAATAAAAAACACATAACCTAATTATTGTTATCAGAGTACTCACCCACTCCTTTCAACCCTCTCCCCCACCCTCTGCATACACACTACTTCATATACCAACATCATCAAAAGCTGCAACCCCTTGAATGCAATGATCCATGCGATTCAAAATATATATACTCTCTCGATCTAATTTGGTAGGTGAAGCTTCCACTCAGATTTCAATTGTCCTATCATTTAAGTTGTTTATAGTTGCTCACACTAGTCTTCGCTTTTACCCAAAGGCTTGGTCTCCAATTCAATGAAAGCTTTTAGAGCATTCACAATGGGCTCCCTAAACCACTTCCTTAGACAAATTTTAGGGAGGAATTATAAAAATGCAACTCCAACCATGCTCCATATCCACCTCCTAAAATAGGGAGTCCTCTAGGAGCTCCTAAATCTGAAGAGAGATAAAAGACTCCTAGTGACTCCCTATTTTAGGAGCTCTCTAAAAAATTTCAACTCCAACCATACTACCTAATTTGGAGAGTCATAAATGCTATAACTCTTTTTTGATTGGTCCATCTCTATTAAAAAATAAAATAAAAAATAGTTAGCATTAAATAAAGGTTTGAAATACTTATTAAATAAGGCAGCATTAAATTATAGGGAGCAACTAGGAGTACTTTCTCTCTCCTCAGATTTAGGAGTTCCTAGAGGACTCCCTATTTTAGGAGGTGGATAGGGAGCATGGTTGGAGTTGCATTTTTACAATTCCTCCCAAAAATTTGTCTAAGGAGGTGGTTTAGGGAGCCTATTGCGGATACTCTTATAGAGCGATACGGTATCACCACATCAGCGGTTGATACTCCCACTCAAAATCTAACACGTGTCTATTTTTAAAAAATAATTATATTTTTTTCGCAGTTGTACTTTGGCTTCCAACTTTACCCTGAATAAATTTTATTTAAATTTTTTTTGAAAAACATGAAAAAGAAAACAAGATTGTAGCAGTGTCCCACCCAGATCACATCGGCAATCTGCCCACCACGCACTGCCACCCCTTGGCTGCAGTCCCCCTCCATGAATAACAACATCAAACAACACCACCCAAAAAACAGTTGATAAAATTAACTGAAAAATGAAAAAAAATAACGAATTTACTTGGTTGCCCATATCATCCATCATTACCTTTCTGAAAGTTGGTTGTCAACTTATCATCATATATAGGAGATGCTTTTGAAGATTTCTGATTTGCACTTATATATATTCAAGATTTTTGGCTTTTTCTTAATGCGTTTAACTTTTTTAACGAGAATGAGAGGGAGAGAAAGAGGGGTTGGGGATGTTGGATGAGAAGGGAGCGAAAGGCTGGGGTGGGTGACGAAGGAAAAGAGAAGACAACTTGGTGGCGAGGGAGAAGCGAAGCATAGGGAAGACGGTGGGAGAGGGGTTAGGTCTAATTAATGTTGAAGGGTAAACTTGGAAGACAAAGTCTAGGTGTAATTCTTTTTTAATTTTCTTTTAAAATTGATACGTGTTGGAGTATCACAAGCTGACGTGGCGATACCGTATCACTCTATAATTTCTCTCAAATTAGGGAGTATGGTTGGAGTTGAAATATTTTAGAGAGCTCCTAAAATAATTTTCTTATATTTCTAGCTAAATTTTAGCTAAGAAATAAAGAGCATCACTGTGGATGCTCTTATATTCCAACAAAAAGGGGTCTGATTGCAATTTCTCTCCTCCATCCATTGGTGCAAAAAATTTCACCCCTAAAGCTAGAATTTGAACTTTTTAACTGCATTATATCCTTTGGAATGAATTAGTTGGCTTACTGCTGCCACCCTCTTACTAGAGACCCCAAAACGCCAGGAATAAATAAGTTGGAATTGACAAAACAAATTCCAAACAGTGAGAATCCCTAAGGCTGCGTTTGGTTCATGGAAAAGGAATCTTGGGCATGGGAAATCAATTCCTTTCCCATGTTTGGTAAGTCAGGCATGGGAAAGCGATTCCTAGCACATGGGAAAGTAGGAGGGAAAGTGAATCCTTCCTTCCTCCTTGGGTTTCACTTTCCCTTCCCATGGGAAAGTTAAACTAGCATTAAATACGATTTTTTTTGACTAATTTGTCCTTACTAACAATTCATAATTACAATTTTTATCCAATAATTATTGGTATTCTTTTTTTTTTTAATAGGGGTACAATTGGGAAACTAAACAAAATTTGTTTTACATTCCCACTCAAAACAAACATGGGAAATGAAATAAAGTGATAATTCCGGATCACTTTCCCGGCATTACCAAACATGAGAAAGGAATCAACATTTCCCATTCCTTAAGAAATGACATGGGAAATGATTTCCCATCAAATTCATTCCGTGAACCAAACGGGGCCTAAGTTCAAAGGAGGTTCTGGATAAATTGCAAATTTAATTGACTTTAAAATATTAAATAAAGATTGAAAATATATAAAGTATTTACAGGAGATGCCACTCAGAATGCCAAATACCTTCTTGTACAATCAATTAACATTACAACAAATTTACAAATTTGATGAAAAATGTGTATCAATGGCAAAAATGTAAGGAAAGAAAACAAAAATTACCGGAAACAGGATCATGGTAAAAGCACTCATTGATCGAACCTAAACGTGGGAACATAGTCCATTGCACAACAACGATGTATTCGTCTCCAGACAGGCTTTTTGGTCTTAATTTGGATCAGGTTAAATCAGGAAAAATTGCTACTATAATGTTTTTCTCACTCACCTCATCGGTGGGGGGTATGAAGACTAATGAAATCAGTTTGAGCATCCATTCATAGAAAATAACTTACTTGCATCCCTCTGTGAGCCTGTGAGTTTAAAGTGTGGCTTAGGGTTTACTTGAGGGTTTTAGGGTGAAGAAATTGAGTGTGCGTGCCATCAATTTTGGTGGGGGGTTATGAACAGTAAACGAAAATGACTTTTTTTTGGGTGAAAACCGAGGTATCCCCCGCGCGATTGCGGGGACTAACCCTCGAGGTACTGTCGGGCGCAAAGCGGGGACCTCTCCCAACAAAGTCTGCTCTATTCGCAAGAGCCTGGGATCGAACCCAGGACCTCTTGTTTAAAGGATCCACGCCCCTTCCACTTGGACCAACTCCTGTTGGTGAAAATTACTTTTCAAATAGCCTTTGTCATTAGTTTGTTCTTTCACAAAAAGGACAAATTTGACATTCAATAAAGTTTTTAGTGGTGTATGAGTAGAAGCACCCATTTGAAAAATATAACTCATTAATCCACAATTCGGTGCATTCATATTCAAGATCAGATGCTATAGGAGAAATTTTTGAAAGAATTAAATATTTTAACAGTTGACTTGAGATAAAAAGGAATTCGTTACTACAATGGAAATATAGGAAGCTACGCATTAGAGGGCTGTGTCTCAGTTAGCTCTGCACTCAACATATGGTGGAGAAGAACATCAATTCTCTGGCTTCGAGTTTTGGAGCTGCACAAAATGCAAGATTTGAGTTTAGACTATCTGTAACACTTTAAGAATAGGCTTAGGTAACAACGTGACATAGCCACAATTTTTTAGAAATACGTACCCCAAAGATCGACGTCGATCTTTTGCTCCTTCCACTTCCTAAATAAAGAAAGACAGATTTAAACTCATTTATTAGCACTGAATTGATAAAGACCACAGGTCTATTATACATGACTCCATAAAAGCAGGAAAAATGAAAAACTTCAGTGTTGATTCTAAGCTTCCAACCCAGCAAGAATTTTTTCATCCTAAAATTTCAGGGTTGGCATGAGGTCAACCCGTATAATGCTCAGAAATCATTAAGGCCAAACTCTACCAAAAAAACCAGATCATGTAGAAAACTACTTGTGCTGGCTCTTTATAGAGACCATAAAAGTCAATTCAAAATTAGCCAGCTGTCACATCAACTATTTAATGCATGAATAGTTTTGATCCGACAACAGGGAATTTATGGGTTATAATTTGAAAATGTACATTTGATATAAGTCCCAACAGCATAAATGAAGACAAAAACAGGGCTCATATGAATAACAACCCAAAATATACTTACCTTCTCATCTCCTTCACATTTTTCTGATGTCTCAAGATCCATTTCAGCAAAGAAAGCCTCCAAGACAAAAGCTACTACCTGAAATTACATTTTTTTATTATAACAAATTTCAGGATTACTTTCTGTTATATCTTTAGCGAAACTCAGAGATATGCATGATGAGACACAAAACACCCATGCTAAGTACAAGGCAGCCTCAGTATCTAAGACCACTTTATTCAATCTTTCTGATTAAAGTGTTCCTACAAATGGCAACATCACATCATTTCCAATGATTGAGTTTGCATATAGATGTGTAGAATCTCAAATATCTTTACTTACAACATTTGCTAACCAACAGATAAATAAAAAGCTTACCAACCTCATTTTGATGCTTTAAAACAATAAAATATAGAGAAAAAGATATATCTCTTCTTCTCTCTTCAAAAAAATATAATATAAAGAAAAGATATTGTACTGAGAATGATTCAGTACCCTGAAACATACTGCTGTCTAGTATGCATCTTAGTTTCAAAGGCTTTAGTGCGAATATAATCAAGAAACAAACTAAAAAAGAAACTGAGAATCCCTTTTGCAAGTTGACTGAATTTAATTCATTGAGAACTTTATCCATGCATCAACTGAGTTTATCATAAACCATTTTCTTGTTTGCGGGTACCTTATGCCTATGGACTAAAATTTACAGTCTTCTACTATGCCAAGTGTTAGGAAATTAGGTAGTATAAAAGCACTTTGATAGGGCACGAGGTGTGGATTTGCCACCAATCCATGTGAGATTGGGAGAGACCTTGCTCCCCTCACCCCCACCCCCATCGTTTTTTTTTTCTTCTCTCGCTTCTCTCTGCAATGCACAAGGCCCACAGTTTACTTGTTATATTCCATCTTTCAACTCCATATGCTCAGTCCAATTTCAAGTCTGAGTGAGGGGATAGCAGCCTTTTTCCCCAATCATTGTTGGAAAGAGCTTATTCTCCTTAGATAAGGAATGGAACTAGAGCAGAGCTTCTAACTCCCTAGTTGCAATTTTATAATGTTCATAGAAAAATTTATTCAGAAGAGGATTGTATCACCCAATGTGAAATCGGAGGCGTACATTTGTAGGCATCAATGTATGAATGGTATGAGCATTCATGCATATAGGATATATTTGCATGCATGCATATAATAAAGTACAGATGAGATATTGCAGTAACATTTTTGTAGCTCACCAAATTCAATAGCAGTAAGACAGTTATAAGATAAAAGCTGACAAAATATGCCTGGCTCCACCAAGTTCCTGTTAATTCCTTGTAACCCTGAAATAGTAAAACATATGTGATTAGTGACATAATAGCCATTTATTTCTTCTTTGACCAACCACATTATCTGATTCAATACAAATATAAGGCATTGGATAAGGAATGGAAAGCTGAATTAGATTGGATTAGGAGGTAAGATGTATCACATTGGATAGAAAGTATAAATATCATTTATTGGCACTTGTGTCCTGGGTTTGTGTCGCGGTTCCTGGGTCTTGGGTCCGAGGTCAAAAGGGTTGGAGTAATTGGACTATGGTGGGATTATCCTTTCATCTTATCCACATTCAGTTCTTAGCACGAAACATAGTATTGGATTAAGCTAATCCAATCCTACTACCTATCCTACCCACCAAACGAGGCCAAAGTGTTCCTGAACAACTTTAAAAAGTCTGAATTCTGAAATCTGATCCATGAACCATATGTGGTTCAGCAAATGAAGTGGAATGTGCAAGAAATGTATAATAACAAAATTATGCAAGAAATATACAGAAATAAATAAGCTAGAGGCATTAAAGTAAACCAACCCACAGCAAAGGAAACACAGAAGGATGAGCACTTCACATCCAATAGAAAAGCATCCTAAAAAAAATTGCAAACAAGGATATTCTGCTCTTGATCTATCACCCACAGATTTAAAGTTTAAGACAGGGATTTAACATAACCTGTCCAATCTACTATGGACTACAGATAGACAGACCATTTGGCTTTCAGTTACGTATGATTTGTTTATGACAGATTCCCAGGATTTTTCATCTCAGCAGTCAGATAGGTCCTAAGAATTGCCAAGTTAATAAAGAAAAGGGCATTTCTCGTTTCCCCATCCAGTGGGGCTAATGGGGGATAGGGGGGAAAATACGGGATATGTTACTAAACAAAATACAAAAAGATAAGAGACATTTATATACCTCCATCCAAATTTGCCAGTTCCCCATGACTAGCAAATTGAAAAGTGTCACCATCCCATTTGGGTAGTCATTGAAGTTGAAAAGTAAATAGCTGATTATGTCAAGAAAAGTCAACAAATCAACATTTAACCAGAAGATAATAGCAATCCTGTTTGACATTCTACCAAATATCGCAGGTTTAACGAAAGAAGTCCCATCAATGACAAAGGATACTCATTCTCATAAAAATCTGTTCTTTCCAAAGAGGCATTTCCCGCATTAACAATTCCACCGAATACCTACAAATTAGAAAATAAAGAAATCCTTAGGGACCGCTATAAAATTGGAATAAAGGTTGAAGGTTTGATTATACTATAGTTTCAGAAACGTAAGAGTATTACGAAGGGGTTCGGAAGACATGCCATGCCATATAATTACAAATGGATTCAGTAACCAATGTCTGCCTTATGGAACCTTTCAAACTGAGAATAAAATCATTAATAAATAAGAATACTAGAGGCACCAAAAGTATTCTTCAATTTTGGTCAAAAAATCATAGGGCAGATAATCACAGTATCTTAGACATTAGACATAAGTTTGATTCAGAGTGGGAACAAATATGAACAATTGAAATGCTGCGACATCAGTTGGTATCCAGAATTCTGATATTTATCTTGGTTTTATAGCAGTACTCTTGAATGAAAATGAGCTCCATTTTTGTATCTCAAATCGTAAAAGATGCAGAAGTTTTTAGCCTTTCTTTACAAATAAGAAAATTAATAATAATAATACCTCAATTTGGGACGGTAGATATATAGATAATAGAGTCAATAAATGTGTGACATCATTCAAGTAAAAGGAAAATGTTATCTTTACTTTCTATACGACTAAAAAGAACACGTCTTATTGGAAAGCTGTAGTGCCTTAGAGTATTGTTGTGATATTTTTATTTTTATTATTATTTTATTTTTTGTAGCTTTTTGGTTGCTATTTTAAATTCTAGAGTTTGCTAGTCTGTTCTGTTGGGCCAGAGGAACCCCTTGTCCTCTTTTTTTAATGAAAGAACAAAAAAAAGTTACAAATGATAGTTTAAAAAGGCACTGTATTACCTGTACCCCAAGTGTACAATAGATACACAATATACAAAATATGGTCCCAAGGTACGGCATCAAACTTGGTATGAGAGCTAAAAATGTGGCAATAAATGCTCGGTAACGCTGGACATGCATCAGGATCCTAATCAATCGTAACATTCTTGCAATGAGAAGGTAGCGAATCCTGTGAACAAGAAAATCAGAAATTCAATTAGATACATGTAATTGTACAAAGTGTTTACAAAAACCTAATTGAACATCTTTCTAACAAAGTACGAATCAGGAGTGCTCATAACTATAGATATGAACGAATGGCGAATGCTCCTAAACTATAAATTTATCTTAAATTAATGCCTTGCTTTTTTTGAAAGAAAGAAACTTTATCAAAAGAAAAAGCCATGTACAAAAACGTGGATGAAACATCCACAGATTACCTTACAGTAAGAAAAAAGGCCAAAACACTCTAATCTGACAACAGAATTCACATCATCACAGAACAAACTGAATCACAACAAAACAAATTACAAGAAAATGTCATGCAATCACAGCTAGCAAATCCAACAGAAAGCATGAAAAAGGAATCCCCCTAAAATCTGCAGACACTGAGGCCCGCAATGCTGTCAAAAATTTAATTTGATCCGAAACAAATTCCACAAGAACCCCTTTTCTAGTCCTCGAAAATTCTCTATTATGCACATCCAAACCGCCCAAAAGATTGGAAATACCCAACAACCCTACAAGTTTGGCCTTTCTCCCCTTTCTCAAGCCTTAAAAAGAATGCTCAATAACTCGAAACACCCCTTTGGAATGACCTAGCATGCATTAATTTCCTTAAAAGAGCTTACACCACACATGTATGGAATAAGGAGAAACACATGATCCACTCTCCTCATCCAGATTACAACAATATCCTAGATTCTGGCTTTCTATCTACCTGATTCATTTATGCAAGAATGTTACATAAGGGTGATATGAATCATGAATGCTCATAATTATACGGTAGGGGCCTGTGCCAACTCATAAGGGTGTGCAGCATTATAGGCAAGAGTCTTTCACCTACAAAAATCTGGCACAAGAAGACCCATACTTGGGATTCTTGCACTTCAATTGTAGGACAATGAAAGACTGTCCTATTTGGAGTCATGTGCCCAAACTCTAGGCACAAGAAAGAATCCTGCTTGGAGTCTTGCACCTAAAATTGCAGACACAAGAACTCTGAGCCTACAAGAAATCTCTGGCTTGAAGATAGTTCATCAACAAAAAATTAGAACCAGTAAAAAGTGGAAATATAGGAAAGCTAATAGCACAGAGTATAAGAATTAGATTGCCCCTACCATTCTCCGTTTGAGAAAAAAATTAGTCTGTCAGGAGTCACAAAAGTTATAGTTTCTCCAATAACTGCAAAAGTGATAATCATTCGTCATAGATATATTATGCAATCTAATAATGATAAGAACAATGCACAAAATCCAAATTTAATTAGCATTAAAAATAATACGTTAAAAACATGATTGCACTTATCAAGTTAGTAAATGTAAATGACATCTTTCCAGTTAGCTTTCTTGCTCCGATGTGTTCCCAAACTGATACCTAGTCCGAAAGTTCAGGTTTACTGCTTTAACTTCCCAGTTCGAAACATGAGATTCTTGAAAAGGTGAAATAGCTATGCAATTTACAGTGAATTACCAAATAGGGAGACGGAAAGGGGAGGGCAATGCTTACAAGGAAAGACACACATAATGTTGAATGGGGCCACAACAATCAGCGAAAAACACATATGACAGACTTAAAGAATATCATCTTTAAAATTCTTTGCTCTGAACTTGTCGAAAATGAAGGTAAAAATCAATTTGGTCTAATGAGAATGCTGAAAGTACAGAAAATGGGGATTTAATTTATTCACATTATTGACCAGTAAAAGGAGCAAATAGCCATACAGAGAGGTATAAAATCGGTAAGTAATCCCTTACAATCATCCGACGGTTCTAGATACAGTCTAAAGTCAACCCATGACGACGTATATGCAAAATAGTTTGTGGGGAAAAAAAGTCAAGTTATATATTGAACGATACTTCGAAGATCTTGATACGTTAGAAATTATTTTTAAGATCATATACCAAATTATAATAAAAAAACCAACTTCACCGCCCAAACCACCCCCCAACACCCAAAAAAAAAAAAAACCCTCTCTCTTCCTATTCAATGGCGTTATTGAAGTCCCTCGACTGTTATTCAACTCCTCATAGGCTGCCACAGCCCTCTGTCGCCTTAAGTGCTATTAATTGTCTCTTCCAAGTTGAATTTAATTGCTCTCTGTCGATGGAGTATGCAGAGAGAGAGGGAGAGGTGTCCAGTGAGCAGGGGATTGTTTTGGTTTTTCTATTTTATTTTAAATTTTCTGTTTCAACTTAGTATTATTTTGTTTAATTTTTTTAAAGATAAGAATTTTCATAAAGAATTTCTTAGTAATTGTTTGTCCGCTTGGTGCCAACAAGGATAACATGTAGGCCAAAAAAACCAACCCAGTTGTGCCATGTCATTAAACTTAACAAATTTGATGACTGGAAGTGGGAAATGTCAGACATGGAAGTTAAATTCAGGGGTTTAAGTGAGACAAAATAAAATTCAGGGGAGAAATGAGATTCGAATGATAGTCTAGGAGGCAAAACAATAATTAAGCTTACATTAAAATAAAAAGCGAATCTTTTCAGATATATGCTTAGCAAGTAATATGTCCTTCTGGGTCATGCAGTTTTGTACTTGTGAATCACTTGATAGTGCTTCCCATGAAGATTAGGACTGCATAGAGATCTCCCCTACCAAGAGCCTCTTTAGGCCACATGTTGTCTTAAACATTTTTCTTACCCTGCTGCTTTATAAACCAATTCAAGACAATGACCAAATAATAGAATTTATAAGAGGGTACATGTGCAAAAGAACTATTGTGGTTTAAAATTAAGGCACTTCATTCTTCATTAAAGTTTTAAACATTGTATGTGATTGTCCGTACTGGTTACCTATTATCCATGTGACCAGAAAATCAAAGCGATTTTGACCATCCCTCCAATAGTTCTGAAATCCAAAAGAATAGACTTTCAGAGCCATTTCCAGTACATATATCCACCCTGTGGGACACAAAACAAACCATTTGAACAATTTAAAGCTAAGGTCCCCAGAAATAGCTCTCAATAACTGACATCAACAACTGGCTGAGAGAAAACTAAAGAAAATGCATATGATTGTCAATAACGACCAGATAATGTACTCTAATTGTTCATCTGCAACCAAAAACTGGAAATTGAAGTACATTTAACTGGTTGGAATATATGATTATGCTTTCTTTGATATATACATATATATAATAACCCCAGGCCACAAGTTTTAGAACATTTTGAAATTTAGACGGCTATAAACATCTTCAAAACCAAATGCATCATTATTCAACTCCTATTCCAAGGAAGACAGTACCAGAAGAATTAATGCTGTAGGAAGCCCTTACCAAAGACAAACTCTGCCGCTTGCCACGACTTTTGACCAGTATTGTTTTCTATATCAAGCTGAAGCCACCAAATTCAAAATTAACATACATCGCAATACAAGTCGATATATAAATAATAACAGCAATTAATAATGAGCCATAAAATGTTCAAATTATTCGAACCATGGTTAACAAGAAAGTGGCATAACATTCCATTGAACCCTTCGTAAATAATGAAACATGAATGCAGATAAAAACAAAAGGTGAAAGAAATAGTTTTATTGCATTGACAAGAATAAATATCAGTAGTCTTTTTGGTGGAGGGGCACAGCAGAGGGGTGTCGGGGTTGGGTGGAGTGGGACGACGACCAGGTGAGCAGAGATGGGGCTGTAGATCGGGTGGAAGATCCAGAGGAGCCGCTGGGGATGGGGCAAATGAGAGCTGGGTGTGGCATGGGGTTGTGGCCTTGGTGGGGAAAGTGGCTAGGGGTCGAGATGGACTATGGTGAGTTGTTGTCGGGGGGAGAGAGAGAAAGGCAGAAGGGTGATGCCGGCTGCCATAGGTGGGGAGGGGGAGGCGTGCTAGGATGGGATGGTGGTTTCTTTTCCTTTTTAATTATTTAATTTTAAATCTTTTTTTTATTAGTTCAGGCTGTATTTATTTTGTTTTAAATTGAATTCAAATAGTTATATCTTTGATTTTTAAAAAAATTAAAAGGGAATTTAACAAAATGCACCACATCGCCTTACAGTTCTAAACTCAAGGACAGAATTTGCCAAATTGAAAACACAAGAACCAAGTTGGGCAACATAATAAAACATGGAACCATTTTGGTATTTAACCGTTAAATTTAGTAGAACTTTGACAATTCAAAATTTTAATGTTATATAATGATAAATTTTTGTATCAATCCACTTCATAAGAGGGATCCCTAGGGATGAATAGTTGAAAGGGATACCATTGTTGGGAGTACTCTGCAATGTGGTTCAAGGATCTGAACCTCCCTAGTTTTTAGGTCCCCATTTTAGAATCTTCCCAACAAAAAAATTAGCAAAATCTGAGATTTTTGGAGCATTTTATTATCATAATGCACTTTTTGCTGTTTTAGTGGGAAACATTGTGTTCGTCCATCTGCTATGTTATTGTTAGGTGTCTTGATAATTTCAGATTTCAGTGATTTTTTGCAAGTATGATCCTTGAATGATGTCCTAGAAATTAAACAGTTTGGATCATCAGATCGCATCGATGGTTGGCCTAACCTGCAATCCCTCTTGGTGAATAGTAAAAGGGGATCTCTCCTTAGAAGCTCCGTATATGAATACATGTATTTGTGCATGTGTATGTGTGCACACTGCACACTGATTTATGTAGAGCAGTAGTGCAATTTCTATTGAGTTTCAAGCCATACCGTTGTTTCGACAATAACAGCAACCAGATTGACTATGAGTATGAAGGATATTATGTATCCAAATTTGGGGCTCCGTACGAAGGCCTTCAACTTCTCAGACAATACTGAATGGTAGAATGAAGGGAATTTTTCAAACAGAGATGGCTGCACCCAAAATTTACAGCACCAAAGTCCAGTATAAGAACACTTCACCATCATATTAAATGAACTAGCAACTTTCGTGTGTTTTGGATCTAAGCAATTCAACTTACAGTATCCTCCTTCGGGAATCTTAGACCAATGGCATTGCAAAGGTCTGTAAATTCTTCCAAGTTGATCTACCAGTGAAACAGATAAATGTCCAGTAAATAAATCAGGGAGATGCAGAGTTAACAAATGATAGTGACCAAATGAAACTTAATATATAAAGTACACACAAGATACATGCTAACATGCACATATGTCAAAGGAAGGGCAGAATATAGAAAAAATTATAAAAATATCAATCAGAAAGATACTAGCAAAGATATGTTAAACCCAGATCTCATCAGTAGACTCACGATTTAATAGGAGAATTATTTAACTATTTCAACTCCTTAACAAATTGGATCTCCAAAAATTAAACAGAGGAAAAAACTGATTTTTCCAAAAGCCCATAAGAGAAGTGTGAAGTGTGTTCCACAGTAAGCCCTCAAAACAAGTTAGTTTGGAATTCATATTTTGGACAGATAATCATGAGCTATAGGAAAAGCATGGCAGTACTTTAGTAACAAATTAACAATGAGCGAGATTAGTGCTGGAACATAATTAAGATCTCCTATTATGAAAGTATTGCATAGCAGGAGATATAAATCAGAAACACTAGCTATTGTGCAACGATCCCAACCGGTGATTAGACTTAACTACAAAGATTGTAGTACAATTTATCTCTACGTGGCAAAATGCTGCTGAATCTAAACCAGAAGAGTTGAGACTCTAGATAATAGTCCAAGAGTTGCATAAATGGATCATGAAAAATGTTAATCTTACTCTTACTAAAACTGAATGTGTTCTCTCTGTAGTTACTTCGGGTAAGCTAGGGTTAGTTTTACTGAAAACGTATTTTCTCAAGATGGATCCCACCACCAATTACTAGAACATGGTTAACTACTATGCAAATTCTGTCATGGGAAGAATAAGATCCCAATTAGTCACATGATCTCTCACTAAGTGTCTCAACAATCACCCTTCTGTTCACCCACACTGGATTTTCCCTCAATCTGAGGATGAAATGGGTTGGGAAGAGAAGTTCGGTACACAATAGTTTCAACAAAGTTCAACCAAATAGCACATGAACTTCACATCTCAATCACAAACTATGGTTAATGACTGTCCATGTAAATGCAACACCTCTTTGAAGAATATTATGGCGATGTAGACTGCATAAAAGTCTTGCTACAGGGAATGAAATGACTAATTTTAGAAAGTCTGTCTACAACTAGAAAATTGACAGCCTTTGATAGTCTTTGTAAGACCCAGAATAAAATCCATACTAATGTCCTGCCACAGTTCATGTGGAACAGGCAACCGACCCCTCTTTAGTTGTTTAAATCCCACAACTTTCATGGACAAAGAATTATGACTCAGTGAATCAACCAGCCTTTTCAGTATTATGTTTGAGAATAAAGGTATACTCTTGTTAGAAATAACTCCATCTAGCACATTGGACATTCAACTTCCCATCCGAATTCAAGTACTTAAGTGCCTCGTGATCAGAATAAAAGAATGAACTCCTTATGAACGGTGACACCAATGGTTGAGAGCTTGTACTACTTATCATAAATAGAAAACGATTGTTAATCCTCATCCAACTTTACCCTGTTAGAGGAAATTGAGTTGGAATGAGGTGTGTCGCACAACCCTGCACCTCCCTTTGGCATGCACCAGTGCATTATTATAAAATTTCACAGGATTACCATAAGGACCGCATTATCATAATGGTGGCTCTCGGGGCACCTAGATAATTCCTCTCTACAACCCTGCATCATTTGCCCTCATTCCTCTAATTTTAAAATAAATAAAAAATATTTCCCCCTTCTCCCTTCTCCCTACCGCTGGCTGGTCAGGACCTTTTTTCTCCAAATTTTGAATGTTTGAAAAAGAAAATTTGAAAAATGGACTATGTGACAGTAAAATGGGCAAGTAAGGGAAAATTTTAGAGGGTAGGCTTGGAGAGCAATTGTGTGGATGTCAGTGGAGCCAAAGTGAAATTTGTAAAACTCATCATAGTATCACTCACTAAAATTTATGAAACCCTCTATCCATAGGTTATCCACTCAAGCATAAAGTTTTGTGTCCACAACCGTGGATTGTTGCATTTAGATGTCAAGTGCACATCGTACTAAAAAAGGGCAGTGCTAGTTGAATTATAAATACTAGAAAACAAAATAATCAATAAAATTAATCTAGGTGATGAAAAAATAAAAATAATGAATGTGTCAAATTCATACTAAAGAATAAAAGATACCAAAAACTAGTCTAATTAAGAGCCTAAAAGAAATTAATCTACCCGGAAATCACCACTGTCATCCAGCTCAACAAATATCAGCTCAAATTCTTCCCTTGATACTTTTGGCAAAGTCCTAAACAAAAGTTAAAAAAAGGCATAGTTCAACATTTGCGAGGTCAATATCACAAAATAATAAAAATCACAAACTAGCAGTTGACACATGCACATATTTTACAACACAAGATAGATCAAGGAAATGTAACACTGACACAGTATAAGAAATAGGCTAAATTATTGAAATGCCCCCTGTAACTCAATTTCAGTCTCAGTTTCCCCCCTAAAACTCTTAAGTGTCTCACTTTCCCCCCTGAAACTCCATATATTGTCTCACTTTGCCTATATTCCATCCATCCCTAATTGAAGTCGAAAATTGGGGAAACAATGATGGGGAAACAGTGATGGGGACGTTGTTGAGTGAGACTCTGTGGTCATAGGCCAAAGTGGTGACGGGGAGAGAGTGGTCAGAGAGTAAAGTTGAGATCTTGGCGCTGAAAGGCAGGGACTTAAGGGATCGGAGAGAGTAATAAAGGCGGATGATGTGGAATTGCATGAGGTTTTGCGGTGGTTGACCGGAGTGAGAGAAGGCGGCATCGGTGGGGGCGAAGATGGTGAGAGAAGGAGACTGGGAGAGGAGGAGGGTTTGAGAGGCGAGGTCGAGGGTCAGAGCCATGGAGGTGTAGCCGAAATTTGAGAGGATTACGGCGGCGTTGACGAGGGTTTGGGTGGGGAGGGCGGAGGAGAGAGAGAGAGAGAGAGAGAGAACTGAGAGGACGGTGAGAGAGAGAAGGAGTTGGGCTGCCGCCATTGTTGGAGGTTGTTCTTCGTTTCTTGGAGTTTGGAGAGGGGTTTGGTTTTGCAAATGAGTCTGGGTATAGTTGCAGATTTAGAGAGTATCTGAATTTGTAAGGGAAGGTTGTTTTTGGCGGGTTAAGATTTGACGACTTCTGTTAGGGCTGGATCTGGATGGGATATAGGCAAAGTGAGACAATATATGGAGTTTCAGGGGGGAAAGTGAGACACTTAGAGTTTCAGGGGGGAAACTGAGACTGAAATTGAGTTACAAGGGGCATTTCAATAATTTAGCCAAAGAAATAACTAGTTGGTATGTGCATGTAAGGCAAGCACAAAAGGGGCACATTCAAGCAAAAGGACCTCAAAATTATACATGGAACATTGATAGCATATGGATGAGATTGAATCATCAATACCTGTATTTTTTTAGTTCCTCAAATAGTTGAATGCACTGATCCTTATCGAGAGATCCAACATTCTGTCAAACACAAAATGATCGAACACTTAGACCAATTATGACACGCAACAAAATGAAAATAGCAGTAGTCTCAAACATAATCAACACACCACACGCAACAGAAGAAACTTCCATATAAATGTGAATATAATTGTGATGATTATTTTTTACCTACAATCCCAGGTAAAGATCTACGGGATTGCTGCAAATGAAATAAACAGTGTTTTCCCCGGGGGGAAAAGGAGAAAGAAAAAACTGATAACAAGGATGTTCAAGGAAAGATAACTCACTATAATTACAGAATCTGAGACAAACAGGCTCATACAAAGTACATCTTTTACAATAAAATTCAGATGGAACTAGTAGTTTTGTTTTGCTTGGCATTCAATAAATCCAACAGGCAGTGTAGCAACCCATAAACTTAATTTTCTCTTCGAAGCTCTCAATTTTCTCATAAATTTGAACCCTCCCCAAACTTGTTCCTCCCCATCCAGCCGCCATTTTATAAAACATTTTTTAGAAGATTTATGTTCAAGCCACATATCTACATGCCTAAAAGGCTTTGGTGATGATCCCCGGACTCAACACCTTTTCAGATTAGAATAGAATAAAATCATACAATTGATAAAAGTCACTTTGGTGACCACTCTTTCCCTTACATGACTATTGGGTAACACTAAATCTACACCATAATTTACGATAACTTTCTTTATTACCTTCCTTTTCATTGTGCCCCCCAGTCTTCATACAGTCCAACTAACAATCTTAATGCAAATATGTTCTGCTTCCCTCTTCCTTCCTTACCCCTCTTCTCTTGTACCTTATCCCAAACCTCAAATTTTCCGCTCCCTTTTTCCGTTATTTTCTTAAGCACTGAAGGTCTGATAGATGAGCAGTCACTAAATATAGAGATGAGAAACTGAATAATAAATGTATAAAAGATGCTCATATCTCTTATTTCCTCTATGAAAGAAATCAGAGAAAGTTATTGAAATGCAGTCCAAAGGAAGATCTAAAGGATGCACGGCAACCATTACTTACATCCTTATCTAATAAATTGAAGGCTTTTTCTAGTGTACTTTTCCTCGACTGATCCATCTCAGAAACTTGTTTTGCAAGCTACAAAACAAATAAGATATAAGAATGTGCATTCATATTTTTTCCATCAACACTGCTAGTGTAGTAAGCTATAGCAGCAGCTAAACAAGTGCAGACCAAATACAAATACAACAGTTGCAGTCATGTAGTTAAACACATGCGTAAGTGAGCATAGTAGATAAATGAAATACACCTGACTTTTAAAGCTGTCATATACAACAGCAAGGATCAAATTAGTGACAAAGTAAACTCCCAGCAGCACGTAGAGAACAAAAAACAAGGCATACCAACGAGAAGCCCTAAAAAAGAAATAAATATAATAACATTTCATTAAATAGTGGCACCAACGAAATAAAAGTGCAAATCCTGTAATAAGAAAACATTAATAAAACTGTAAACAATCTCTAGAAGCTAAAATAAAAGGAAAATGCCAATGTTAAACTTCCAGAAATCCTAATGTGTCCAGAAATGCTATTAAAAGAACTTAATAAATAAATAAAGCTATAAATGCACTACAAGCACTTTAAAGTAGACATCTAAAGAGAAAATTTTCTTCTCTGTTCCGACAGGGCTGGATATAGTTCCCTCTTTCTCTTGCATTTATGTTGATTTGCCTATTGCTTGACTGATCCCCCTTCACTTTTCGTGGTGACTTTACTCCTGCTGACTTTTCTCTTGCATTTATGCTGATTTGTTTATTTCTCATTGATTTTTATCCCATAATGTGTCCATAATATGAAAGCAATACCTTCTAGATTTTTTTAACATTATCCGCATGTTCAAAAATTATTACAGAATAATAAGAAAAAAAACTTCCTCCAAATTTTCATAACAGTTCCGGAAGGATAACTGTCTATAAATAAATTTTGAACCAGCTCATACGGACCGTTAGATTGACAACAAAGTGATCTGATTCAAGGCTATGGAGAATGGAAAGTGCAGGGGAAATTATTTTTTTTTTATAAGAAACGTAATTTCCTTAAAGAAGAAGAGAACAACGAACAAATTGTCCACTAGTCTAGCTAGCAGATGCTAACTAAACAATTAGGCATCTTAGGGACTCGAAAGTGCAGGGGAATTTACCTGCAAATCATATTTCAGGCATCTTAGAAAAGGATATTAATGTTTCAAGATTTGAACCAGCTCGGATAAAATGGAAGGCAAAAGTCACTCCGAAGCTCAGAGTTGCTCATGTGAAGCTAAACATGTGTGATCAGCTTCCGACAAAGAAGAAAAGATCAGCATTTAGCTCCAAACTAGTGAGTGATGTGCAGAGAGCAGGGTGAAAATTTCAATCAAGTCCATCGCCAAACTGTATTTAACTCTGGTTAAAGGTAAATGGGTGATTTGGATGGAAAGGAACAGAAGAAATTTTGAAGAGCATAAAGGGGCTGAGGTGGAAGAGCTGTGTGAAGTTGTGGTCATCCTTATGGGCCTCTGTATCTAATGGTTTTAGAGATGTACACTTGTTGGAAATCCTTTTTTTTTTTAGTACACGAAAACAAAATTTTGTTACTGCCCAAAGTCAGTACAAAAACAAGGTGGACGAGAAAATAACCAGCTAATGAAAGGTGCATCATGCAAAACTTGACAGAAGCATATTAGATTGTAAGGCAACAATAAGTTGGGATTACTTGTTCTTGTTAAACAAATAACATTTTGTAGGATTTTCAATTTTTCTTCTTTTCCCCTTTTTTTTTTTGGGTTTGATTCTGTATTCTGAAGTGTACTTCTTGTCCACAGATTATATTGTTTCATTTTTATTAAAAAATGCTTCTTCCTCTTCAAAAAGAGGTTCGGTAATCCAGAATTAAACATAGGGAAGAGAAAGACAGATATAATTTTTTTTTATTGTTTTTAAAGAAGGCAATAGGATTTCAATATTTCCTAATTCCCATCTATCTCCAAAGAGTTACTTACAATCCAAATCAACTCAAATTAAAATCCCTAATCAAATCCCTACAGCTCCATTTGGATGGAGGGATTCAAAATCTATGGATTTAGATGAGATTATAAAGTAAAATTATTTGCATAGACTACTACAATCCATGCATGCCAAGATTTGGACAAGAAAGGAAGAAAACAAATGGATTTCAAATGATTCCTTGCATGTAGTCATTTCAAATGTACTACATCTATTTATTTCAAATACATTCAATCTAATGTGGTAGAGTTTTTGTAGCAAATTTAGCGTTGTTGTCAAATAAAAATCCTTTCTTTCAAATCCTTCCGTCTAAATGGAGCCTAAAATAATGGGAAAAGCATGAAAAGTATCTATAGCAAAATTTAACATTTCTCAGCTTGGCAGACTTTATTGGTTGAAACTCAAAACCAAGAGAAAGAAACAAGAGTAAGATTCTAATCAATTTTCAAGACAACACTTACTTGTAGGCAGGTATCCAGACATCTGGATTGTTGGACGTGGTGAATAAAACGAACATTTGATACAAGGTGGTACCATACGAAGTAAATACTGTTTTCCCCTGTTGGGTATCTTCAAACATGACATAGGCTAACCAACTGGCAAACAGAAGAAATAAAAGCCCTAGAGCCTGCAATTGAAGAAAATTAAACAGTCAAAGCCTAAAAAGGAAGTTTATTCATTGAAAAATAAAATTTTGAAATTGAAACAGAACTGATGGAACTTTACCATCACAGAAGCCTTAGGAACTGTATAATAGAAAGTAAGAATATTTTGTTTTGATGGCAATTAGAATAATAGAATTCGGAAAGATGAACAGAATCTAGGGTCAACCTACAAAAACTACAATACATGAACAAAATCTCTCAACCAGGAAAAAACCAGACGCAGCAGCTTCCCAAGATACACTCAGGCTCAGTGCAACGCTCCACCCCAATCAAGAAGGATTGCACTAAGAGAAATGTCTCTAAAATGTTTGGACAAAGAGGCAGAAAGTCTAACTCTATCCAAATTGACTCCAAACCCTCTTCCTTGTCTTTAAAGATTCTCTTGTTCAATTCCTAAACCTTAAACCCTTAACCCCTTCATTCATGAAACCCCTTACCAACACAGAGCAGTTTCTAGAGAAAACTCACACCAAGCCAAACACCTCCTGAAATTGATGCAAGACACGTAGGACCTAAATTTATTAGTTTCTCCAAATCTGAGTAATGAACCTGCAGTGCAGAAAAATGTGGACTGCATTCTGCTCATCCAGTTTACACCACGCAAAAAGACAGAGATAACTATACAAAGTGTCTTCTCTACAACATGTAACAGGTATTTAATTTTCCATGAGCCACCACCCAAGAGAAAATTTGCACCACAGCTGGCATACAGGCCATCCAAATGATCTTAAATGTCTCAGAGGGCGAATCCAGTTTATCTGTACCAATGAAGGAACAACGATTTGCAGGAAAAAGCTACAAGAAGGATGAGCTGACCATGAACTTTGGTCAACTAGACTTGAGCTCAAGGAGACATTACATATAAGAGAGAACAAATCTGCAAATACTTGGAACTCCCTAGCATTGAAGCTTATATAAAATTGTAAGTTCAATTAAATAACACCAAGTGAAGAGAGAACTGCCAAAGAAGAGATGGCAGCATTGCAATTCAAAGGTCGATAGAAACTGGGAAATAAATAATGGAAAGACAACTTTCCCGACACAATATATTCCCAAAATCTGACTCTCCTCCATTACCCACAACAAGCTTCAGGAGAGGGGACCAATAATATAAATAAAGGTAGCAGGTAAGACAATAAGGAACAACAAAATGATGGCACAACAATAGATAGTTAACAAACCAAGATGTTGAAGTATGTGCCAAGCATTCCTGCCAGGATGAGCACGCACGACCGCAACTCCCTATTAATATAAGTAAAATGGGAAAAAGAAAAAAAAAAAAATCAAAACCGCAATATCAAACTAAATCAAGATAAAGTTGTTAACAATAAAAAGAACCGTTAATATAATTACGATATTGCGAACTCGTGTCTTGTTAATACTAAAAAAAATCAAAACAGCAGCATCAAACTAATTGTACATCTGATGTTGCCCTAGAGTTACTTTATTTTCCTCCATAACGGGTATGTTACCTAAAAAAAACAATGAGAAAAACCACCTAACGTGATGTCAAAGAGCTAAACCATACAAAGATATTACAGTTCAACCAAATGATCATGTTTGGTCTAATTACAGTCCCTTAAAATAATTTTGTTCAAATTTATATAAGCAAAATTCCTGTGCATAAGTCAAAAAAAATTACATGTCATGGTTGCATGGTCATCCTTGCTTAAACTGATATAAGTAAATTTCTTGTGCAAAACTAAAGAAATAACTAAGATGGTTGCATGATGGAAAAATCTCCCTTCTTGCCCCAAGCTTTTTTTCCACCAAGTTTGAAAGAATCTCCCTGTATGATTATGTACTCCACACCGAATTAACACATGAATCACGTTTTACACATAATACCTAAAGTTTAAGATGAAAAAGATAACTCTGATGTATGGCGCAATCCTGAGAGGAAGGGAATCAAAGGCCGTTGGAGACAAATAGAGAACATAAACCACCAGATCAGCAACCAAAAGTAGTAGGCACATGACCTGAAAATCAAAATCAAAATCAAAAAAATTTGTTACTAAAAAGAACAAAATTATCATAAGGGTTTTACAGCCCGTGGACAAATCAAAATATTAAATTCAACATTGACTTTATCGTTTCTACACCAAAAACTGCTCTCTTTTCTGAACTCTTTATAGGGAAAAGCTATTGAATATAACTATTACTGTAGCAAATCAACAATATCAACATACTTTATTTATGCCATATCAAGACTTTCTCGGACTATTTTCAATCGATATAATCAGTTTATCTGAGAACCATGTTAAAGTAAAAGTTCTATTCGAGATCTTTTCCCTTATTTATAAGGCTGAAGATATCAAAAGTTATGTAAGTCCAAATGCACAAAATAAATATTACAAAATACATGCCTAGAAAAGATGAACCACTACCATTTTAGCAGTTCACTTTTTTTGTACAACTGTGGCCTCTAGAAATAACCAAATGTTGTCACAAAGGACTAAAGGCCTAAATCAATTTCTCAAGGATTTTTGGCTGGATGGTTATTTGCTTAGTTGTCTTTTAAAAGAAGATAACTTTCTATCCGTACAAAACCCAGAACCCTAGACCATATTTTTCTGCCTTCTATTACGAAGAAAAGTCTAGTATACAGATTTCGAATATTGAATATGAAAGGCATATTGAAGATGTCTTGTGTGATAAAACATGAAAAACATATATACTTTGTAATATTCATGTAAATTCCTTCTTGAATTATATTGCATTCCTTATGAAGCAAACATAAAGCAGCCATCAGGAGAAGCAATAAAATTTTACAAGACTGAGGGCCAAAAATTCATTATGGTAGAAATGAAACTGAAGAAATAATTATGCTAAGATGGTTGATTCTAATAGAATAAAGTTTTGCATAACAGTTAAATAAATCAAAACTTTGACCAAAAAAATTAAAACTTGTAAAAAGGGACACTTTGGCTCAAATGTCAACTTGTACACCAACATTGTCATCCTTGGTTGGTAGCACCAACAGTAGCCAGGATCTAACCACCCACAGCTCCCCCACCCAACCCACCAAGTCATCTAAAATTATTTGGATTTGGCAAGAAGCAAATCAAGTAAGTGTGATTTGAATCACATAAACGGTTCTACAAGACCATAATTACAGCCAACAATAAAGCCAAAACCAAACACCTACCTTAAATCGATTAAGATGATTTTTCCAATAGAGATCGAACCCTTCGTATGAAATTGGAAAGAAAGTGTGCACCATGAGTACAATGAGTGTTATGCCCTGCACAGGAAAAGGTAAAATATTAAAAATTTAAAATGATAATAGAAAACTAGCCACCTAATGCATTATAAAACAGAAAATAGACACGCATGAAAAAAGAGCACATGAATCTTCAAACATCTTTCCAGCACTGATCAGGCAGTCAGGCTAAACTTAGGAAAAAAGTATTTTCCATATTCAATTTCTGCTAAGTAAACAACAAATATACATTACTTAATAAATTATTTATGCATTCTAACTTTAACTACAGCTTGTAAGAAGATGGAATTTTGTTTGTGCATACTAATGGTATCCAGCCCTACTTGTGAGAGCATGTCCACCCATGAAGGCTAAGGCAAGGGCTGCCACTATTCACGTGAATAGTGGCAGCCTTGTCTTAGTTGGCTCCACCCTTGAAAGGCTAGGGCAAGGGCAAATACTATTCATTGTATTTTATTTTCTATTTTTTTATACTTTAAACCATTAATTTTGATAAGCTTTTCATATAATATTTTCGGTTGCCATGTGTCACTATTTATTATAAATTTATCACCTAAAATTTCAGATAAAATTTTCGAATTAAATTTTCGGATAAGATTTTAATTATGGTTTATTTTGTGTGTTGTTTGCAATAAATGAAGGTTTGTTTTTAATTAATCTTTGTTGTGATGTGCAAATATTTTTAATAAATAGTCATATTATTTAATGCTTTCTTTATTGGAAAGTAGTAGAAAAATGTGAGTGGAAAGTAAAAAATATTGGAAGGAGAAGAATTTGTATGAAGATTTGGTGTGGAAAGTGAATAAAATTGTTATGTATTTATTGGGAAAATATCCATAATTTTTTGGATTTTTTGAATTTTTTTTGGCTCACTGACATCAGCATGACATCACGCTGACGTCAGTGCCTTCGGGCTGAAGCCCAGGCAGGATTTGCCTTTGGGCATGCCCAGGTTGGTGGGACCCAGGGTTTGCCCCGGCTTCTTCTCTCACGCTGGAGGTGTGCTGGGCTTGACTGGGGGGCCTCCTGCCCGGTTTGATGCTAACGCTGGAGTTGCTCTAAAGGAGTACTGTCATTAAAAGGTACCTCTAAATTCTAATACCGGTTGAGATAAGTTTAGAAAGTTGAAAATAATAGTCAAACAAAGTTTAAAATCAATATCCTTAAACTTCTATACCAGTAATGTGAGACCAATGTTCAAAATTATTACCTCACCCACAACCCAATATTATCGGGAAGAAAATGAAATACATTATTTATTTAGAAAATCCAAAGTTCTGGTTCGAGATAATTCATAGCAGAGTGTTTTTTTTTCAATAAAAGTATAATGCAAGGACATAGTATATATGACATTTTCTGTCTGTTGGAAATAAAAATATAACCAATTAAGCTTCTATTCTATTAAACCCATATAGAGTTATAATAATTCTCTCCCTAATTTATTGATACTGTCTACTGGACTTCCAATATTACCACAAGTGCTTGGGGGATTACACAAAACCCAATTCACCTTCAGAGGAGAACAAAATATCTCAATCGGATAACAAATGTTAATGTGATCTAATTGCTAAATAATAGAACTCAAAGCAATTGTTATCCAGCATTATAACAGATTAAACTTTTGGGATAGTGGTAAACCAACCAACTGTATGTATCAGATCAAGAGACCCTAAGTTCTAATGAAAGCAATTACAACCTTCCAATGTCAATTTGAATTCCACATGTTGGGTTTTAATTATCATGATTTAACTATTCCATATGCGCATTGTGAATGTGAGTGGTGCAAATATTTTTGCAGCACTCCTGGACACAAGGACAGAACATTTTGAAGAACTTCACCTTCCACATATACATATAGCGTAAGTAAACTAATGAGTTCTAAAGTTTGTAAGGTATTAAAATGGTAAACTTAAAACTTAAAAAAATGGTAAACTTAAAACAACTTATTGAAATCTTTAAAAGCAATGTCCAATGGGGTATCCAACATTTATGATGAACTTTATTCGAAAGGAAACTACAATAGCAAGAGAGTCCAAAAGCTAAAATTACCTCATAAATAAGCGACTCAACAGTATTTAAGTATGGCAACTCCCCAAGATAGTAGTAGTCTCTGTCACTACATGTATATTCAGTATACCTCGCGCACCACAGAGGTTTCTGCACAGAATTAACCAACACCAAGCAACAATCAAAGGGGATACTAAAATTGGACAAATAAATAACCCCAAATAACTATAAATAAAAATGAAAGCAAAAACTCACCTCAAGGAAATTGAGTATTATGAGAGCAAAATATAGGAAGGCCCAAAGGAAGCTAAATCGGACATAAAGAAAGTAATACTTTGCAGCACTCTGGAAACTTTCTTGATCAAGTATCTGCTCAGGCAAGCCAATGCCATCTTCCGCCTGCAGATTATTGCAATATCAGCAATGATTGCAATGCATTTGCAACTCAAAGAGCAAAGAGTAAAGAGCAAGACTGAAAGAAGGTTTTAGGAGAGAGAGTCAGACCAAATCGACGAGTGCGGCAGCTTTCTGATAACGAGAGCCGAAGGTGATGGCATCGGAGCGGCGTCTGAAGCCCGCCGATCGATCGTAGGAACGAACGCCGCTGGCTTCGCCGCGGAGCAGAGGCTTATTCTCCATCTTCTTCGTCGCGCTTTTGAGTTCGACCCAAAATGGAAAATGGGTTGCTTCGTCTGGTGAAACTACGTTAATTGCGGCGGTTTGTCACTCGCTTTGTCTGCTGCTTAATAATATTTTCGTTTTTTTCTTCTTTTTTCGGCTGGACTCTCTCCGCGGAAGTAATACGTGTAGGACCGGGGAAGTAATACGTGTAGGACCGGGGATCGGTTGTGGAATTATTACGGATGTGAACTTCTGAATCTGTAGATTTTGAATGTTTTATGTCGGCAAAGGCCATGGGCCCCATAGTAATAGTATCCCTCCCCTCACGATACGTTATAAAGAAAAAGTATTTATCCAACAATAAAACGGGTTACCGTTGGCAAAAAAATAAATAAATAAAACAATAAAACGGGTTACCGTTTGATAATCCACCTTAGTTTTGGATTGTAATTTTTCTAACCCAACAATAAAACGGGTCAGGTTAAATCAAATCGAACTCATTTCTTTACACGGAAAGAGTGAAACAGAAAACAAGAGGTCTGAGCTTTTCTTGAACAAGAGGAAAGCAGAAAGTGGAGAGCGGAAAGAGTGAAACAGAAAACAAGAGGTCTGAGCTTTTCTTGAACAAGAGGAAAGCAGAAAGTGGAGAGCGTGAGTTCTTTGAACATAGTGCCACAAGATCCAAACACCCCAAGCGTTAGCGGCAAGCGCGATAAGAAGTCCATCAAAGAAGATGAAAAAAAGGATGAGGATTTGGAAAGCAATTCTAAGGGTTAGGGTTTCGTTCACTGCCTGTTTGGTTCCTGGGAAAATGTCTTAAGCTAAAGTTGTTGCATTAGACTATTTCTAATAGTATAAACTTTAGTGCTTGTTCATAAACACGAGATATCAATACCCAATATAGAGTCTACGACATCTGCCATGGAAGATAGAGATAGAGGATATAAAAGGGGAAGGTTCGGTACTCCTCACCAGATCTTCAATTGTGCGAAGATCGCTCCTTAAATGTTCTTCATCCTTCTACACTATAGCAATTGGTGATAGAACTGTTTGAGTTGATGGCCTCAAGTTACCCATGTACACAATAGCAAATATTCAGTCATGGCTCAATTCAGAAATCATAAATTCATGCTCATATATGTGCAGTTACTCTCAATCTAGACTTTGCACAAAAAAAAAAAGACATTATAATTCTAAACTACAACTTCACCGCTCAACAAATAAACTCACCAGTTCCACATTTTTGGCAACCTTTGACATGACTCATTTCCTCTATTGGCCTTAAGAAATGCACATCCAGACACAACTTCTTCATCTTTACTGATCAATGTTGCTAAGACAGACTCCGGTGGTTTCTCTTCAATGGTTATGTCTTCAAAAGATGAACCGACCTTCACATAAAACGTGGAAAACGGATTTAATAACTCTCTAATTTGTAGTTGTAGCACCCCAATTCATCTCTTAACTCTCTGACTTCTTCCTCCAACTCCTAAACACGAATCTCAGCCTCCTTGGCATGCTAATCAGCCTTATCCCCAACATCCATCAAAGCCTCTCGGTCATGATAATAGAGAGAGCACTCTCTCTCCCATTAGTTGCACTCCTGATGCCAACCTCTGATTCTCCTCAACAAACTTCTTCAAAGCTTGTGCATTCAGATTCACTTCGACCTAAAATACTAAACCATCAAAAACAAAAACACAAAAAAAACAAACTATCAAAATGATTATACAAATATGTAAATACACGAACCCTAGCGCGCTCAAGGACTCGATCTTCCTCTTTCAATTTTAAGAGTAGAAAGCTTTCCTAGAAGCGGTGTTAAATTAATACCAAACTTTATATTTTAGGTTGATTAACGAAACAAAGACAAAACCTTTATAGCAAAAATTTATGCAGAGAAGGAAGAACACAGAGAATTGAGAATGTTCAGTATATTTTCTATATCAATCTCAGAGAAAAAAACAAGCCTATATTCACCTCCTCGATCAAATGCTCAGATCCTAATTTTTAGGGAGCAAGGACTCATCTCCAGCCATTCAGGCCATCGAAGGCTACGATCCTTCCACTTGGAGAAAGATCAGATAACACAGTACATCCCAAAACAGATAAGAATAACAGCTGTGTAGGTTTCTAAAACAGGAAATAAAACTAGCCGTTACAAGTTTAAAATTAATAGTTATTTCTTAAAAAGGACAAGTTCTTTATCTCTTCGATTTCTTCATTCTCTTCACTTCCAATCTGCAGGATTGTCATTTGCAAGTTGATTTAAGCTAAGTATGCAACTTAATTCTCAACTAAGCTGCTTACTGGCTTAACTCCAAGCTTCAATCTCAATTGATTAAATATGTCATTTGGCAATGTCTTTGTAAAAATGTCTACAAGTTGTTCTTCACTTCTGCAGAATTGCACATCGATCACACCTTTTTGCAGAGCTTCTCTTATAAAATGATACTTTCTGTTTATATGTCTAGTTCTCTGATGAAAAATTGGATTCTTAGCCATAGATATAGCTGGCGTATTATCACAGAATAGAGGTGTTGCCTCAGTTTGCATCTCTCCAAAATCATCAAGGACAAACCTCAACCAAATGAACTGTGATGTTGCCTCAGATGCCGAGACATACTCAACTTCAACAGTTGATAGTGCCATTGTGTTTTGTTTCACAGATGCCCAAGAAAAATAAAATGCTCCACTGCCAAAGCTAAATGCATAACCAGAGGTGTTTCCGCTATCATCTTCACTTCCTGCCCAATCTGCATCACAGAATCCAGTGAGAATTGCAGACCTGTCCTTCACATACTCAATGCCATAGTTAAGGGTCCCCTCTTGCACATATCTTAGTACCCTTCGTGCAACCCCCAGATGCTTCTTGGTATGACTATTCATAAACCTTGATAGCAAACTTGCCGCATACATTAAATTAGGTCTAGTTGCTGTTAAATACAGTAGGCTTCCCACTATTTTCCTGTAAAGCCCTTCATCAGCCAATTCACTATCATCCACTTTCTTAAGTTTTTCACCAGTGGGCAAATGAATGGATACTGGTTTGCAATCTTCAAGTCCAAATTTCACAAGCAGAGATTTGGCATACTTGCTTTGGTGGATGAATACTCCTTGATCAGTTTGTAATATCCCCATGCCCAAGAAATGATGTAGAAATCCAAGATCTGACATTTCATATCTCTGCATTATCTCTCTTTTGAACTCAGTAAGCATCTTCTCACTGCTTCCAGTGTAGACAATGTCATCAACATATATTGAGACAATTATCAAACCTCCTTCATTATCAGATCTTGTATACAATGTGGCTTCACTTGTGCTTCTTTTGAACTTGCATAGAGAGAGAGATATGCATCAATCTCACTGTACCAGGCTCAAGGTGCTTGTTTAAGTCCATATAAGGCCTTTCTTAACTTGTAGACCTTGTGACCTGCATTCTTTAACTCAAAACCTTCAAGCTGTTCAACATACACTTCTTCATCAAGCACACCATTTAGGAATGCTGACTTAACATCCAACTGAAATAACTTCCACCCCTTTTGTGCTGCAAGAGTAATGAGAGTTGAATTGTGTCTAACCATGTCATTGGTGCAAAGGTTTCATTGTAGTCAATCCCAGGTTTCTGTGCATACCCTTTGGCTACAAGCCTGGCCTTGTGTTTTTGAACTGTTCCATACAGGTTAAGCTTAGTCTTAAACACCCATTTCGCACTTATAACAGGTTTATCAACTGGCCTCTCAATAAGTTCCCAAGTATTGTTTTTTTCAATCATTTCCAACTTTGCATTCATAGCTTCTGGCCAAGCTATATCACTTGCTGCTTCTTGATAATTCTCTGATTCTATAATGCACATATGACACCTTGCATATATATCTTTCAGAGTTCTCAACTTCACTAAAGTGGAGCTAGTTGTGGAGACTTGGCTGTTATTTCCACTATTATCCTCAACTGACTCCTAAACAGTAGTGTTTAAATGAGAACTTCCAACATTATCAAACTGGGTTACATCAGAATGTTCTTCACTAACTTCATCTTCTGTTCCATTCCCTTCAAGATTGAAAGGTATTGAGATAGACTCCACTTGGTTACTTTCCCAATTCCATAACTTGTTTTCACTGAAAATCACACTCCTTGAGAGTACAATTTTCTTAGATTTCAGATCATACACTCTATATCCCTTTTCACAGCATCCATATCCCATGAAGACCCCATTTCCGGTTCGTTCATCAAATTTATGCCTCAAAGGTGATGGGACATGAGTATAGCAAATACAACCAAATACTTTCATATGCTTCATTCCAGGTTTCCTACCTGTGAAAGCTTCAAAAGGTGTTTTGCTCAACACAGATGTTGTAAAGCATCTATTTTGAAGGTACACAACTGTGCTCACAACTTCTGCACAGAAAATCACCGGAATTCCTTTCTCAATCATCATTGACCTTGCTATCTCACCAATTGTTCTATTTCTTCTCTCAGAAACTCCATTTTGCTGAGTAGAGTAGGCAATGGTCAATTGCCTCTCCATTCCCATGCTTGCACAGTAATCCTAAAATTCATGTGAGGTGTATTCACCAGCTCTATCACTCCTTAACTTCTTCAAACTGAATCCACTTTGCAGTTCAACAAAAGCTTTCAATTTCTTGAACACATTGAAGGTATCAGACTTATTTCTGAGGAAGTATACCCAACACATTCTAGAGAAATCATCTATGAATGTGATGAAATACCTATTTCCTCCAATGGACTCATTTTGCATTGGTCCACACAAATTTGTGTGTACCAATTCAACTGGATAGCTTGTTCTCCATGTTTTTTCTTTGTCAAGTGGCTCTCTATGATGTTTCCCTGAAACACAACCTTCACACACATCTTCCATTTCTGTCAAAACAGGTAATCCAAGTAGCATTTCCTTCTGCTACATCTTCTTCATGCTAGCAAAATTCAAGTGTCCAAGCCTTCTATGCCAGATCCAAGAGTCTTCAATCACTGATGCTTTTCTTGCTGTAGGTGTTATAGTTCCTAGTGAAAAAGGAAAACATCGATTTCCTGCCATGATCACTTTTGCTACAACATTGTTAAGACTTCTATCATCAAAGGTAACTGCCATGTTACCCCCAAATAGAACATAGTAACCATGCTTCATCATCTGGCATACACTTAATAAATTCTCATCTAAACCCAGAACTAGCAACACTTCATTTATATATCTTTTGCCATGCTGAGTTTCAACCACTAGAGTGCCTTTACCAGTTGCTTGTACAAGATCTCCAGTGCCCATTTTAACTTTACAAGTCACAAATCTGTCAATGTTTATTAATACAGACTCTTAAGATGTCATGTGGTTATTTCAGGCACTGTCCATAAACCATACACTTCTATCTTGCATACTTGCAATGTGACAAGCATAGAACGTGGTTCCTTTCTTCTTCTTCCTTTGCACAGTTGGCTACTTGCTTGTGACTATCACAGTCCTTTGCAGTATGACCAAAACGATTGCATTTTCCACACTTAGCTTTTCCTTTGTATCTACACACACCAAAATGATATTTCTAACACACTTGACAATGTGAATTCACACCACTTTGACTACTACATCCTTGCTTGTTCTGTGAATTGAATCTATTGTTCCAATTTCCTCCATAATGATCGGTGCATATTTACATATCATTTTGTACCCTTCTAACTTATAATTTGGTTATGTTTTTGAGTTAAACTTGTGCTTTTAATAAGTTTTGTGTTTGTTTCAGTGTTATAAGCTTGAGACTCACTAATTGCATTTTGGAGACAAGTTAGCTCAAAATGGTGTCTGCAGATCAGTCAACTTCACGGATTGGACTGTACTTGCTCAAGAAGAACCAGATAATGAGCCATACATCATTGGAAAGATACGGAAGTCTAGTTTTTGTAGAATTTTACGGTTCATCATTCCGAGTCTTCTAGAGAAAGTTATACATGTTTTGGCAACTTAAGTTCAAATTCGGCAGCATCTGCGTTATTGGGCCAAAAATCACATTTGAAGGCCTTCCCGATTTTTCCTTGAGTTGGGCTGCATTTGCTTGGAAAGATAAGACAAAGAGCTTCAAGATCCATATTTTTCCAGATTTTTCATATTGAAGACACAAGCCCAAAACGAGCCCACAAGCTGGCTGCAATGCATTGTCATGCATGACATATACATGATGAAGTGTTGTTGATTGTGGGAAAGTTTGGTGAAGCATATTCAATACCTATTTTTGAGTGGAATTTTGCAGCAGCCAAAAGATGATGAAGTGGGAGTTGCAACACTAAGCCTAAAGACAAGAGGAATTGTTTTCAAATGTAATAGTGTGTTAGGTGAATTAAGTGTTGTAAGTTGGTGAAGTAAGTGTGGTTAGTAAACTCAATTGTATAATTCAGATTTTCACTTCCCCTAGGCCTATAAATAGAGAAGTTCTCTAAGCTTGTAAACACACCCCAAGGGGGGGAGCTCTCAAGCACTTCTCTAGAGCTCCCTTCCCTTCTCTCCCTCAAATTTTCTTAGTTTCCCTTTGTAGTTCTCAATTGTTGTAATAAGATCATTCTACTAAATTTTCTTTGTACTAAATCTCCAAACACTTCTCCCATTCTCTTCCAAAAGTCTCCATGTCTCAAATACTTCTCAAATACTTTCTTCTCCCTTCCCTAAGTTCACAAACATCCTCCAAGCTTTCAAACACATGCTCTTCCAAAATCCACAAAGTTCTCAAACACCACTTTCCTTTCTTCTCCAAAAGTTTCCATATTCTCAAATACTTCCCAAACACTCCTCCCTTCTCTTTCTTAAACACATCTCCCATTCCTTCATCAAATTCTCAATGTTCTCAAGTGTTGTACAAAACATTTTTGTTTCTTTTGTTTTCATTTTTGTTCTGTGTAGGAAAATTGAATTGGATCATTCAATCACCAATCCCTGTGGAATCGACCTCGCACTTACATATGCTATACTACCGAACAGCTCGTGCACTTGCGAGTATCACAAGTTGAGGATGCAGTTGAACCCATTTTGGTGCAGCTGTATCTACGCAACACATAACTATTATTCCAGCTTGAGCCATTGTTGTTGTTCAAGTTTCCACTTTGAGACCAATTTGATCCATTTTCGTATTGTCCCTGCCACTTTTGATTTGGCCTACTCTGTGAACCTTTATAGGTACCAGTGTCTTGGTTATTTCCAACCCTGAGGCTAATAAAGGCTCTCTCAGTTCCTGTCAATTTATCTCTTTCATCATGCAAGTCTTCCCTTTTATCATAGACCTTGACTGATGCAATGACCTCTTCAACTCTAATAGCATCCAAATCTCAAGTTTCCTCAATGATAGACACAATGGACTTATACTTTCTACTTAGACTCATCAATAGTTTTTGCACAATTCTTTGTTCAGACACATCTCACCAAGTGATTTCAGATTATTCACAATTCCAAAAAAACCTAGCCAAATAGTCATCTAGGCTTTCACCATCTGTCATTCTCATATACTCAAAATCTGCTCTAACTGCTTGAAGTTTTACAGCTCTTACCTTTTTATCTCCTCTGAACTCTCTTCTCAGAATATCCCAAGCCCCTTTTGCAGCTTTTCATTTTTTATGCGAGAGAAGAGCTCATCTGTTATTACTCCTTGAATGAGACTTGGCGCCTTGGCGTTTTTGATTTTGTCTTCTCTAGAGATGGTGAGTGCTTCCATTGGAGCTTGCTCAGCCTCACTTTCTTCTCCTCCAGAGGCTTCTTCCTCCTTGAGAATCGACTGCGGTTGTACTCCGACCTCTACTACATCCCATAGATCATGTGCTATGAGGATAGTCTCCATTTTGAGAGCCCAAAAATTGTAGTTTGCACCATCAAACTGTGGAGTTCATAAATCTCCACCTAAAGAACCTGATCCCACCATTTTCTTAGTGAGTATCAGTGAACCAACCAATAAAGGAACCACCTTTATCCCTTTTGAGATTTTTTTTCAGGAAGGCCCTCTCTCACAGTTTATGCCCTTCTCTGGAATCAGACCTAGAGCTCTGATACCATGTTAAATTGATACCAAACTTTATATTTTAGGTTGATTAACGAAACAAAGACAGAACCTTTATAGCATAAATTTATGCAGAGAAGGAAGAACACAGAGGATTGAGAATGTTCAGAATATTTTCTATATCAATCTTAGAGAAAAAACAAACCTATATTCTCCTACTCAGTCAAATGCTCAGATCCTATTTTTTAGGGAGCAAGGACTCATCTCCAGCCATTTAGGCCATTGGAGGCTACAATCCTTCCACTTGGAGAAAGATCGGATAACACAGTATTTCCCAAAACAAATAAGAATAACAGCTGTGCAGGTTTCTAAAACAGGACATAAAACTAGCCGTTACAAGTTTAAAACTAACAGCTATTTCTAAAAAAGGACAAGTTCTATATCTCTTCGATTTCTTCATTCTCTTCACTTCCAATCTGCAGGATTGTCATCTACAGGTTGATTTAAGCTAAGTATGCTGCTTAATTCTCAACAGTGGGCACATCAATGAAATGAATACAAAACTTAAGAATGTCACAAGAAACATAAACCCGAAAGAATAATATATTAAGCAGAAGTCCTAGCATAGTCAGGCATACCCGTACGTTCTCCCTCACCAAACACGGTCAGTGCCAAAATTGATAATATTTCTGCAAGGTATTTCTACATGTAAGAGAAGATATATTAAATAAACTACAACAAATAAAATAAAAGGGGTAGGGTAGAAAAAGGTAAATTATACATTTTTAAAAAAGGCTTATTTACTATAGCACCCCCTGAAACTTCAGTCAAATCTCACTTTACCCCACCCCCCCCCCCCCAAAAAAAAAGTTAAAATGGCCCACTTAACCCCCTTGACCGTGATTTCGTGTTCCACTTTACCCCCTGCCGTTATCTCCATTAAAAACTCTGTTAGTTTTGATGACGTGGCAAGGCTATTTTAGTCTTTTTATCACAAGTGATAACGTGTCATGTGAATGACCCACTTTTTTGTTTAAATAGAATTAAATAAATAACAATATAATGGAAAAATTAATAAATAAGTTTATCAAAATAATAATAATAAATAAAAATCTTTCTTTTCTATGCTTTAAAAATTAAATTAAATTAAAAAATTTATAATTTAAATATATAATTATTTTATATATTTTTATTTTATTTTAAAACACCCTACCCAGATCTAATTCTCCCCAAAGAGAATCCAAGAACTGGTTGAAGCTCACATCGAACACCGTCAAGTTCTTGAGCATCCCAATCTCCTCCGGCAAGTAGGACTTGAACCAATTGTTCATTAGAATGATCTCGTTGAGGTTCGACATGTTGCCCAAGCTCGCCGGAACGCAGATGTGGAACTTCTTGTTGGCGAGGACGATGACGGAGACCGGCAAGTTCCCGAAGTTATCCAACAGATCGAACCTGAACCTGTTGTGGTTGATGAAAATGGCGTCCAAGTCCTTGTCGAACAGCTCCTTGGGCACAGTCCCTTCGAACTCATTGAACCTCAGATCCAAAAATTTCAGCTTTGGCAGCTGAAGAACAACCCGAGGAAACTTCCCAGCAAACCGATTGTTGCTGATATCGAGCTCAAAGAGCAGCTTGAGCTGCTTGAACTTGTGAGGCACAGTCCCGCAGAAGCGGTTGGAGTTCATGTGGAACAATGCGAGATCTGCAAGCAGCCCAAGAGTTGGATATGGGCAAAGTTTTATTTATTTAATTTAATTTAAATTTTTTTTTTCGGTGAGAAAGGGGGGAAAACCCCAAACAAAACAAACAAAGCAGCAGCAGGTATCATGCGGCAAGCTTTAAGCCAAAGTACAAAGCCCATATCTCAGCATCCAAGATCTGTCATTCTCCAAGATTAACTGCAAATCCTCTAATCCAGTCTCCAGTACAGTCTCGGATCAAGCCACCAGCCCTAATAGCCCCAGAGGCTATTTTTCTAGTTCCATATACATTTAGTTTGTATTGACCAGTTTCGGGAGGAATCCAAGTGTGGGGGTCTTTTTCTGCCGGAATGCTTAGCTGGGCCGGATGGTTGCTAGTCTTGAGCGAAGCCTTCAAGTCCCTGTTTCTGAGTTAGCGAGAACTAGGCCCAGAGCACCCCGAAGGGAAGGCAAGCCCTAGGGGGTACTCTGTTATTCTTACAGCAGCTCCACATTTTGACTGGTTTTTGATGCTAATACGTGGAATGGATGGACGGCAGCTCTAAATGGTGTACACTGCTGCTGGATGGTGTATGGTACTGCTAGATAATGTATGGCACTGTTGGATGGTGTATCTAGATGGTCGTGTAAAACGGGGTCACATTGCGTGTGGCATCTCTGGAGAGAGTTGAGAATGATGTGTTCTGGTTGTACAGAGATAGGCTTGGCATGGGAGTTTCCTCTGATGAGTTAAGGTAATGAGCTTGGCATGAGAGGCCTGTGGTGTGGGAGCTAAGAATCCATAAGTTTAGCAAGATAGAGTAACTTGCTCGAGAAATGAATGATTATTACAGTATATTGTGGAATGATTGGATGGTGTTCAAGGCTTAAGGTGATATTATGGAAGAAAATGAGAATGGGGAGGTTAAGGCCTGGGTTTTATGTCTTTATCTAGAGCACGATAGTGCATGGTTTGCTGGGTTATTTACTGTGGCTAGAGCACGGCAGCAAAAGCATGATTACGGCAGCAAAAGCATGGTTTGCTAGAGTATGGCAGCAAAATGAAGGTTTGCTAAAGTACGGCAGCAAAATGGATGGTTGTTTCTGGGTTTGGAATGGCTAGAGCTTGGAGTATTTTCGGGTGAGCACGGCAGCAAGAATGGTTGTTGTTTCTGGGTTTGGAATGGCTAGAGCTTGGAGTACTTTGGGTGTTCCCCCCCGGTTGTCTCTGTCCTCCCTTGTTTCCCTTGCCCTTTTATACACCTTGCGAGTTTACTTCTCACACACGTGCACTCCGGTATCAAGGTGGTCCGGCTTGCTCTCCGGCTTCGAGGTGGTCCGACTTGCTCTCCGGCTTCGAGGTGTTTGTTTCCTTTTTGTCGTTTTGCCTCCCAGCTGAGATGACACAACCTCTTCATTTCATGTAGTTGCCGAGTAAGGAGTTATTTTGGGTTGTTGGTTTTGCTGCAGGATTTTTGTTTTGCCGCAGGCCTTTGTTTTGCTGCAGGAAAGCGATCGGCGACCGGTCGCTCCAGGTGCAAGCGACCGGTCTCTTTTAGGCAGAGTCTTCAGCGACTGGTCAATAGTGACAGGCGACCGGTCGCTCCAGTGCTGTTTTGGAATTTCGATTCTGTGCAAAAGCGACCGGTCGCCCAGTCCTGGCGACCAGTCGCACAGAATGTGCTGATGCTGGGCTTTTCTTTCTCTCTGCTTACTCATTTAGTGGGCTCAAGAAAATGGGCTTGGATTTTGGGGCTCCCAAGCAGCCCAAAAACTTGCATTCTCTTGAACCTTTAATGGGCCTCATGGATCCTTGTAACCATCCACACCACAACCCTCAGCAAGCCCCAGGCACGTATGTGGCTTGGGCCCACTTAAGCTTGTTGCGTAATTTGACACTAAAAGAGAGTTGCTTGGCATCGCGTGTTATTGCGTGCTTACACTTCGGCTATGTTGTATTGCAGTGGCTTGGGCTTTGCGTTAGATAATGCTTGACAGTGCAATGGGCTTGGTAGGTTTGGGCTTGTGGAACCTTGTAATTCTTACAAGTTTGCATGTGAAAAGTGGTAAACTCATACCACCACCCCCACGTGTCAAATTGTAGCCTTGCCTGGCATGGCATGGCATGTATCGACTAGGCTGTTTTTATAGCATGATAATGCATTGGGCTTTAAAGCCTCTTGAACAGCTCCATGCCACTCACGAACAGCAAGGAAAATAGGAGTTTTTGGAGTAGACGACATCTCGAATTAAAGCCTAGAGAAAAAAGATTTTTATTAATTAATTTTTCTATTATATATATACATTTTAATTAAACAAATAATTACATTATTTTATTATTTATTTAATTCAATTTAAACAAAAAAGTGGGTCATTCACATGACATTTCATCACTTGTTGTAAAAAAGACTAAAAGAGCCCTGTCACGTCATCAAAATTGACAGAGTTATTAATGGAGCTAACGGCTGGGGTAAAGTGGAACACGAAATCACGGTCAATGGGGTTAAGTGGGCCATTTTAACTTTGGGGGGGTAAAGTGAGATTTGACCGAAGTTTCAGGGGGCGCTACAGTAAATAAGCCTAAAAAAATGAGAAACAAATAAATCATACCTTCAAATAAGAATCCGCCATCGTTTCATAGAATGTTTTTAGAGTTCCATAATGTGGACGAAGATACTTTAATGGCTTCAGAACTGAAGTCATGGAGGTAGTTGAGGTACGGATTTCTTGCCTATGAGATGAAATATTATGTGACATCAAGCCACAACATACATATAACATATAAAGTTATAACTAAGAAGACCTAAACAAGTGAAAATAAAACATTAATCACTTAGTACACATCAATTAGACCGTTACATAGGTTTCCGCCTTCTATTATGACATTTTAGAAGACGGTGATTCACCATCATCTATGTACCATCCATCAGTGAAAGATAGTTGTAGGGGCTTTTTTCTTCCGGCAGCTACCACAGGCCTGGGCTGCCGTAAATAGCAAAATGGATGAAATTGCCCCTTGATTCTGAGTTCAGAGATCAAGCCCCAAGAATGCTTCGAAAGGACAGTAGGGCCTTAGGAAACACCTTGGTTACCTTCACCAATGAAAATAATGGCTGCTTACAGATAAATTCTTGACTTGGCATAAGAAGCTTGTGGCATGGGAGCAAAATCGACATGAGTTTAGCACCGAAGAGAAAACTGAGTGTTCTTGGGTGCAAAAGGGGTATTAAGGCAGGAGATGGAGAGTTTGCAATGAGGTTTGGCTGAGAAATGAGGGAAAGAAAGGGATTGGTGTCTTAAGTATTCTTTCGGCAGCTTGACAGAGGTTCTGTCAAATGTGAGAACAGTCTGCCAGAAGAGGGAGAATGGGAGAGAAGGGAGAATGGAGCACGAAATTGCTGGGTTTTGCATGCAAGAGAGGAAGCTTGCTCTCTGAATATGGTTGTATTTTGTTGGGTAGAAGAGGCCCTATTTATAGCCGCTGGAAGCTGACATTTTCCAAGAAACCCTAATGGTTCTATCCAATTTGGACAAATCTCTCCCTTCCTTTCTCCCCTCATCCCTTCAATCATTCTATTTTGGTGAAATCTACTATGCCCATTTGCACAAAATCAGGGATTTTGGGGAGCTCAAGGCCCCCTTTCCCGCAGCTGCCTCAGAACTTACTTTTTCAGCTATCTCCTTCCTTTCCTTTCTTCCTCTTTTTTATGGCCAGGTCTGATGAGGGAAAGATAATGTGTATGCATGCTGGTTCAAATGGTGATCAACGCTCCAATATCCCTTGGTCCTTCGGATGTTTTGTGCTTGGAACTTGTTCCTCCCATGTGTTGGAGCCTTCCAGCAGCTCTGCATATCTGGACATCTTGCTTCCTTTGTGGCTTTGTTTTTCAACTAGGTGCTGGAGCTTTGCAGCTCTTCTATTGTAATTGCATGGGCCAAGTTGGTTTATTGAGTAAGTGGGCTATCTCTTTCAAGCATTGGGCTTTTTATGGTTGATTCAATAAGCTATTTTGGTTGGGCTATTTTGGTTAGGATATTTTGGTTGGGATAATTTTCTCTTTGTGCTCACCCATATGTTTGGGCCTAAGAAATGGGCTTGAGTTCCGAGGCTCCCAAGCAACCCGGGACTTCCATTTCTCGGCCCATCAATAGGCCTCATGTCGATTTATTACCATCCATACCACAACCCACTCAAGCAAGCCCCAGGCATCTTGCGTGGCTTGGGCCCACTTAAGCTTGTAGCGTGGCGTGTTGCTTATTTGCTTGGCGTGGCATGCATGCAAGCGCATATGACGAACTTTTGCGTGCCCAAATTGGGTTTCTTCTCGGTAAGATATTCCATTGGGCCGAGAATTTATTTGGGCCGAACCGTGACTTTTTTGGGCCTCAACAATAGTCATCGACAAATTTGTCCTAAAAACACACTCTCCCACCCTTATATACCCCGTCTTCCAAAACACCCCAAGGTGAATTTCAAGAGTGCATAACTCAACCTTATCTGCAAATTGGGCATAATTATACAACATATTTGGCACATTAATCTCAATACATTAATGGCAGAGGATTTATGGCAGATACAACTTCCATCAATAAGAACAAAGAATAACTAAAAAAGAAATGTTAACACAATCGTGATGTAAAGGTTTAAGAATCATCGACGAGTATAATTGTAAGGCCAGTGCAGAAGAGATTGGTCATGAAGAGTTGTAGGATTATCAATCTTGTTACATCCATAGGATCATCTTCTGTTTCATCTTCAAATGCTAAGTTCAAGTACTTATCAATTGAAGTCTTTGTTATCTTTTGCAAACCTTTGAATTATTTCTTCATAAAATCCAACTCCGGCCTTGATGAGTTTGTTGTGCTTGGTAGCTTCTTGCCTCTGTTTGGCAAGCCAAAAATTTCAGCCACATCTTGGCTTTTCTTTTCTTTTCTTTTTTTGGTGAAAATACATCTTGGCTTTTCATCTCACTGTTACCATCATGAAACTTGAATTTCCTCTTTCTTGTCATAGTCTTATATGAATCTTACGATTTCATAATTAGACTTCATGCACTTTACCTTTGTTAACATTTTCTGGATATATGCTTCGATGAGAGTCCAAAAATGTGTTTTCAATAACAGTGTCAAGACATCTTTCCGTTATTGAAGTTTCTCCCTAATGTTGTCGATCGATGTTGCAAAAGTGAGCATGTTGCTCTTGGTCAGCACATAGTTCGAGTCATCCCATCTTTTTTGTCTAGGTGTTTTTGGCTTCTTTTTAGATGATGAGAGTTTGCATATGCACTGTTTGGGTTACTCATTTGGTCTTAAAATGATCCTCATGTCATCCCGAGCACGAAGGTATGCTCAAATTTGAATTTGGTTATCGTTTGATTGTCGATCGGATTACGCATATTAGGCGTTATCCGGATTCGATATATTCAAACCGTTGGATCAACTTCAATTTCAAAGATGTTGATCTAGGCATCTCTAGGATCTTGTAGGAATTCGCGGATTGTAAATCGGAGTCTCGGAGCATATTTGTGAGAATAGGCAGGAGTTCAACTTTAGATAGATGAAATAGACCATAATTTAATAGTTAAGGAGAAGCACGAGAAATTTGTTTTGCATCCGTATGACAGGATACGGTTGAGGGGAGGGGAGGGGCATGCGTAGGGATGCTTTTTTATTTATTTATTTTTAAAATCTTCTTTTTTTTTTATTTATAGAAATTAATTTTCTTTACAATTTTTTAATAGATTTACTTTGTATTTTTTTTTGAAAATTTCAATTCATGGGCCTTACTTTGGCTCTTTTATTCCTTTGATCTGTAAAGTAATTTTTGAAAGTGCATTCCATGTTTTTTATTTTATATATATATTTTTATAATTTCAGCCCATATTTTTTTATTTATAAAAACCCCTTTACGTTCCGCTTTTCATGGGCACCACTACTCTGCAGCTGGCCCTGTCTGCCGGATGTGGGCCATAATATTCCAACGGTAATGCTCCAGAAGGATCGTTGTCCATTTTTCCTCGACAAAAAAAACGAGAAAAAAAAAAAACTATTTAAATTAAACGGATATGACTTTGTCTTCACGGAAAAGGTCACTTCTTTGCAACCATACACGTGTCTTGTTTGACCCTCATATTAAACAGCTCCTATTAATTTAAAAGCCATTATTTAACTACAGAAAAACACCTCATACCCTCAGAAGGCATCACATGTCAACATGTTTGGTAAAATCGTTGAACTGCAAATAATCGCAGCAGATTCTTTTTCAACATTTCCATCTGTTAAAATGATTCCATCGAAGCACAGCGTTTGTCGATCAAGACCGAAAGTATAGGAGGTCAAAAAATATGAATAAAAGAGCTGCATTTCTGACAAAAGAATAAAAAATGTTTCTAACCATCTCTGAGCAGCTACCACACTAAAACTATACTCAGTATACACACAATGCAAAAAGTTGTACCCGTTGAGATGCAGGAGGTTAACCCCGAATTATATCTGTGAGAAAACTTACTAATTACACAAGTAATGAATTGGGAAGATGAAGCCAGCATCAAGGAACAAGTGGGTATCGTCCTCTCTCCTCCGTGAATGTAAAATTAATCCGACCACCATGAAACACACACAAGAGCCCCCAACAAATCAAACTCTGCGATCTCTAGAGACTTTCTACACCTCTTGCCGACATCAAACCTGCAAAAAGAATGCAATTCTATTAGTAACATGGAAAACTTATGCATACAAACTCATCGACTGCATATAACAAAAGGTTTAAGCAAACGATAATTTCACCATTCATGCTCAAACGGGGGCATACCGAATAAATAGAGCAGAACTAATTTCTAAAACATTATAACAGCATCATGACTCCAGGAAGCAACTACGTGAAGTTCCAAAACCAGCGTGCAGACATCAATGTCCAAACAGGAAACAAAATAAATTTTGAGAGTTTAAAAGAAATTTGGTAAAACTTAAATTTCTTTGCATCAACCCACAATATCCATGAAGCGCACGGTAAACTTAAGAATCATTACCTATTCACCACCCAACATGAAATCTGACCACATATGAAACACGGAATGACGGCTCCAAATATAACAAGCTAGACAACTTTATAAGTATAATTTAATATTCTGGATACTTGAACCATATCTGATGTCACATTAGTTCAACAATAAGTACAGCAGTAGAAAAGCAAAAAATTATATGCAAGTTCATCATAATAATTAGTTCTGGAAAGAATTCAAATGCAAACCAATGGAAACCAGAAATAAATGTGTAGGAAAAATGAGCAGCAGCAGATGCAGAGAGTACGGGGAAATAATCTGAAGGTTTGAAGCAGACGCAGAGACTAAAAGGAAATATATAAATTCCAAAGGTTTGAAGCAGTTGCTTGACAGTACATACTAGCTCAGAAAGCATCCAATCAAGATCAATGGTTCCAACATGACTGAGATATAAAGACATAATAAAAGATAAAATTTTAATTCATCAGGTAAACAGAACAGACTTTTCGAGTAATGACATACTTTATGCCCAGTGCCAAATAAACAAAACAACAGTAGTTTATCATTTAAGTGCACAATGTATTGAGCATGACACGATCTGGAATACATTCCTAAATAATAGAAGGAGATGGTGAGATATTCCTAAATATCAATGATTAAAATTTACCTTGTCCCCCTTAGACTTTTTTCCTGTAACAAGCTGGAATATACGAAGGCCCCGGCTGAAAGCTTCATTAAACAATATCCGAGTCTGCATAGACTGAAACCCAGGAAACCATGATAATACTGCAACAGGAGTCATTACAATCACCCCAAACAATACATCATACAGTCGAGCCACAGAAACAACCGCGTTCCAAAGTATAGTGCGCTGTAGCCAGGGCCGGAATACTTGTGCTATCAATATCAATCCCCACCCAGTGGGGATGAATGCCAGAAGACTAGTGAAAATATCCACAAACTTGAACTCTGTGAATTCCAACAGGGCAATTATAACCAGTATTGCAAGTTTAATGACAAGAAATTGGACCAACCGATAGTAAATGTGATCTTTTGCTGCATATCTGTCCCGAGCATATGCTATTACCGCAAAAATTCCAAAAGCCACAAACACATAGATCCAAGACAACAAGTAAACAGCAATACTGGTACTTCCGGCAGCAATACCAAGCTGGTATACAATCCCATATTGGAAAAAGAAGAAGCGGAGGTCTAAGATTATCTCCAAAAACTTTCCCCAGAGGCCAGTTGTCCTTAGATGATCCTGCTCCTCATACCACCATCTTTCCCAGCTCTGTTCAGCCTTTGCAAACACACTCCCACTATACCAAATCCAGTTCATGAAGTCATCAAAGTCCTCTACAGTCTTCAACCAATCAAAGCCAGAAGGATTAAAAACAAAGGGTGCCATAAACCATGACAAAACCAGGAACCAACTTGTGATGGTCATGGCTATGTAAACAAATGTGGCCTTAGCTACAGGACTATGTGATGCATAAACGATAAGTATCAAACCAAGTTCAATTGCTTTCACAAAATGACTACGAGCATAGAGTCTATAATTCTCTGCAAAACTCTTGTGCTGCACAACAAAGCCACGACCAGTCGCTCGATACTTTGCACCACCATGAAGAATAGTTCGCCCAAAAAAGTGGGTACGAGTTCCCATGGAGAATGTGTAGAAAACTGATGAAAGCTGGAGCTGCATTGTCAAGAAATCCCACACAGCTAGAAGGAACCCATGCTCAAGAGAATTCTCCACTATCATTGGAAGGGCAGTGAACAGACCAAGTTGGATAATGAACTGCTGATTTAAGACTGTACCGAGTGCTCTGTTGCTAGTATCATTTGCCAATATAGAACCTTCAATACCACTAAGAGCCAGATAAAGCCGGCCCCAAAGAAATGCGTACACAGTAAGAACAACCATCATTGTATTAAAAAAGAATCCCACAGTGGTATAAAAGAATGATAGCATCCGCAAGAAATCCAGCCTATGACCCAACCTATAGACATCTCTGCTGAGAACTTGCTCGCCGTTACCACTAGCAACCTTGGCCTCAAACATGGAAATTTGGTTGAACCCAACATCCCTTCCCTTGCCCACTTGAATGTATTCATGGTGTGTGACATTTCCACCACGCAATGTGCAATTAAAGCCAGCAAAAATGTCTTCACTGATGTTAATCACCCTGGAAGCTTTACTGATGCCACCTCGAGTCAAGAACCAAAACCGGTCAAACACATCTGGATGACCATAATGCATTCGAATTTTCAAAGGGTTTGCCAACACCCGCTGTCCCAATGTGACAAAACTTGTTTCTTGAGCTGACATAAACCAAGCAAGTGATGAGACAGAACCAGTAAAAATATGCTCCCTGACTCCCAAGATCGTAGGCTTCCGGATACCATAATAGCGCCTATATTCTTCCAATAGATTCCGCATTTTAAGTGCCTCCTCAAAATAATTGTCTTGGTTCATATCAATCGTCTGAACTGCATCACCACGAGTGAAGATAATGGCATGATTTTGATTCTCTGGTTTTCCCTCTCCAAGCTTCAAGGGACCAGGCAACTTTATGCGGTAGATTTCAACTTCCTTCTCCAATTTCTGATCAAACTTCACAAGAACAGAGTAATACTCCTTCTCATCCCTGCCAGTTGAAACCTCATCAAGATAGGCAACTCGAAGTGCTTCATTGGTTTTCATCAAATACAAAATTTCGTCAGCATGGGGATCTTTTTTCGCCTTTTGCGTTCCGTATATCTGGCATGCAACCACATATGTATATTTCATCAAAGCAGTTCCATACTCATGACCTTTGTATAACAAGTTCACACGACTGCTTGTTCTACTTAAACTCCGGGAAGAAGGTGACCTCTCCGATGTCAAACCATCCAAGCTAATGTCTCGCATCATGGAACCAAGCTCTTGTGATCCTTCCCGAATGTCCATCTCTGATGCCGAATCCAGAAAAGCCAACATCTTAAGAGCCCGATAATAATACATCATTCCCCTTACAGTCCGAGTAAGGGTCTGGCCTCTGTAAGATGCCCAAAGCCTGAGATCTCTCAACTTAGTTGTCCATATTTCATCGTCACTCACCATTCCTTCTCGGCGCATCCTCTCCTTAAAATTTTTCCACTCATCAACATAAATTGTCTGTAAATAATACAGGATAGAAATCCCATCTTCATTCTCAGTGCGCAGTTGTTCCTTGTTGTACAATACTTCTTCACTGTAGTAAGGGGTCAGAACACTGAAAGCCATCATTTTCTCAACTTGGGGGGCATGGGGCATGTTCATAAATAAGGAGTTACTGAAGAAGGCAATTCTGCGTCTTGCCTCAAGGTTAACTGGGATATTTTGCATCGAGTCCCGAGAGGTAAGTATTGTGTGCAATCGCCGAACCTGCCGATAGAAGAATACGTTATTAGGATCGGGCAACTCAACGGCATTTTCAAAAAGCAGCCCTGCAGAAGAAGCTGGATTACGAGAAGCCAAACCATCCTCCATCAGCTGTTCAGTAGTTCTTTTCTCCTTGAAAAAATCTCGAATGGCAATCTCATAAATGGCCTGCAGAGCATTTACCACCTGATTAGCATCTTTCTTCGGTTTGCTCAAAAGCTCAACAAGTTTGATCAACTTGGCATGGAGCTGCGGAAGCGCAGTCGTTTTAAATGTTTTCGTGAACTTCTCAATCTGAACAGAGTGATCAATTTCCTGAAACAAGACTGTCATAATGGAATGCTCTTCTGTGTTACGTTTGATAATGTCAAGTAGCAAGTGCTTGATGCAATCATAAGCTTCTAAAACAGCACAGCGCCTGTACTCATTCTTGCATATCTTATACCAGAGCCACTTATCAGGAGCATCTACCAACTCTTTGGCTTGACTAAGTGCCAGCAGCAGTTCATTGCACAGAAGAAAACAAGGCCAGCGTATAACCCTGACATTCCAAGAATTCTGTGGCAGCTCTAACAACTCAAGCTCGCAGTCAGAAATTATATCTTCTTCCCTGAAGATCAGAATTATCTCATTCCATATCAAGGCAAACTTGGTTGCCTCAACCTGGTTAGATTCAAGTTTCTTATATGGCCGTCCAAGCCCGTACCTGAGCTTCAACCGGTGGATAGCATCATTAAACTTACTCCTCAAAGTACCCCTTGCATTCAACAGTTGCTCTTCTGGCATGAGATTAAACTGAATTGCACTTGCAAAGAACTGGAATCTCAGCCTCAATTGCCCAATATTCCGTATCTCACCCAAATGTGCAAACAAGCCCACTCCTGCCCCCACAAGAGAGGAGTAAATCGCATAAAAAATCTGCAAATCCATGAGGTATATCAAAACTATTGGAAGCCACAATAATCCCACTGCGAACTTGTTGCTGTTACCGAAGAACTGATGCCATTCATAGTTCACATCCTTCATTTTTATGAGTGCTTTTGAAGGGCGAATCATGGGTTTAATCTGCATGAAGTAACTGAAAAAAAATTTTGTCGCAAGCACGAAAATCCAGAACAAAGTGTACTTTATATTGTCCACAAGGCCTTCCCTCAAACCACGGCCAACAAAAGTTCTGCTCTGAAACCACCATGATAACATGTAAAATATCTTCCAGTTTGTGTTCTCAAGAAAATTCCGAACCCAAGGAAGAATAAACAGGACCAAGGCTAAAAGCTCTGGAAGGATGAAAACCGCTGTCACCAAAAGAAAATTCACCACACGCTTATTTGCCTCGGCGGACCACTGCCTATCCTGATTTCTCTGGGTCCATATCCTCCCGTAGAACACCCCAAAAACAATAATCCACCCCGCAGCAACTATGCTCTTCGACACCATTCTCACTCCGAGCCCCAAAGTCTCCCTCGAAACCAGACTATACTGCATCCCCACATCGAGCAACGACTGCAAAAACCTGAAACCAGCCCAAGTGAAGAACACAGTCAAAACCTTGACCTGCACTTCCCTCTCCTCCAAAGCCTGCCACGGATACTCCCTCTCCTCCCAAGCAACAATAATAGCTGCCTGAAGGAACAAAATCAACATGATCCAAAGCTTATCAAAGCTCCTAAACAAGTTCCAAAACGACCTCTGCTCCACAAACCCAGTCTTACCCACATGCGAACTCTTACTAGAAGTAACAAAGAAGTTACTCCCAATATCAACAGGCCATTTGAGCTTCTCAAAACACCTCTTACTCCAAAAATACTCATTGATATCATCATAGTTTCTCCAAACACTATGTGGGGCAGTCCCATTCTTGCTACTCTGAACCTCAGCTTTAATGGTGTCATAAATGGGTTTCACAATAGAATTCAAAAAAGCATTTTCCCCAGAAACCGAAGGCATCACGGGCTGACCCGTGTTCTCATCAATATAATCCTCCAAGATCTTGTTCAATTCCATGGCCATATTGTGAAAAATAAAGCACAAACACTCAGGCACAAACCTCAGATTCGCCGCCTCGCCCCAGATCAAGAGATACAGCGACACATACAGGAGCTCACGCCGCTGGTCAGAGGCAGTCTCACGAGGCCGGTCGGAAATCCAAATGTTGGACTTTTTCCCCAGATACGAGCACCACTCGGTGTAATTCTTGAGCAGCTTACGCCGGAACTTCCTCAAAACGGCGCCGTCGAGGGTGTCGATGTTGTCCGGGGGAGGGTTGAGGCGCATCTGAGCGTTGGCGAGGTGGAGGACGATGTGCTCGCGCTGGTTGCGAACGTTGTCGTATTGGAAGCCAAAGAACAAGGCGAGCCAGTCGAGGAGGTCCATGTGGGGCTGCCATTGGCCGTAAGGGGGACGCCGGAGGTTTCCAACGGCGCGTAGAGCAGCAGCGGCGGCGCGTACCTCGGGGAAGCGGAGAGAGGGGTGGTCAGCGAGGAGGTTGTGGACGGGGATGATGTTGTAGGGCTCCGAGTCCGGGTCGAAGGAGGAGGATTGAGTACCCTGGCGGATACTCATGGCCTGGAAGTTCGGCAGAGGAGGTAGCACGGAGAATGCGTGTGTTGGGCGGTGGTTTTAGTATTTCTGTTTTCTGCTTGCTGTTTTGGATTCTGATGAAGGAGAGAGAAGATGGAAGAAGAAGAAGGAAAAAGAAGGGGGCAGCTGGGGATGGTTTTTAACGTGCAATAGGAATTTTTGAGAGAGAGGAAGAAGATGGGGGCCGCGTTAAGGGTTGAAACGCTGTCGTTTCGTTGCTTTTTCCTTTTTCTGATCCTCCTGTGTCTCTCTGTCTCTCTTTATTTTCTTCTGTTTTACCAGTTACCGTCTAATTTCAAATTTTTTTGGCTCTTTCCGTTAGCTTTCGTTTTCTTAATTTTTACTGTTCTCTCTTTTTTAGCGTAAACTTCTGGTATGGACCATTTTTCTGGCATTCATACGTGGGAAAGTCGTACTGGTACTCAATTACACGCCAAATCGTGTTATTTTGAGTTAAGTTTTCTTATACTCTAAGTTTACTCATTTATTTTAGATTAATATATGTTAGCATCAAGTTGAATAATGAAAATTTTTTGGATTCAAATAACGCTAGTATGAATTACTTTAAATTAATCTAATCTTTGACGAGGGGACTTCAAACTTGAGTGCAGGTGGGAGTTCACTACTTTTGCCAATTATTCTAACCTACATATGATACATGGCTTTTTTGGGGTATACATGTTATAAGAAAAGTAGAGTAGACTTGTTGACCGACTTGACAATTGAATCGAAAAATTGAGGAAAATGGAGAATGAATTGTAAAAATGAGTTATTATTAGAGAATATAGGTCATAGTGACATGGATTATTCATTGGCATAGTTAAACCAAAAATAATTTATATAATATGTGACAAAATAAAAAGTAAAAAATTTGTACTGAATATAGCTACTTATGTGACGAAAAATTAAAAAAAGAAATTGTAGACCGATCCATGGGCTGAAGCACGAATGCCCAAATTAGGGATTCCAAGATTTATTTGCTTATATATTTGAAGTTCTAGAAAAGGTGACTGGTAAAAGGAAAAAAAAACATAAAGAAAAAGAGCATCTAATACTTTCTAAATTAAGAAAATGTTAATTTGCTTCTTTTGAGGCCCTTTTTCAAGTCGCAAGCAGACAATCATTTGTATTCTTCTACTGTGTCTGTGTGCGCTGCGCGTCTCGCTGGCAAATGTCCCCATCCAACGGCCAATTCTAAGTTAACGTCTAGATCTATACATTAATTTAGCCTTTATGTTTAAGGTCAAACGCGCTTCTTTCTTTAAAGATAAGAAGAGAAATTTCAAATTGAAAGGGTCGTTTTGGTGGCTTCTGGAATCTGTCGAGGCCGGATCCTGGCTTGGAGCTGTATTGGAGGATTTTTTAAAATTTATAATTAGACAAATTAGTGTATACTTAGCAAAAAGTCATAGTATTAGCATTTCATCAAGTTATATTTTCACTTTCATATTAGGTCAATGTCATATTAAACTTAATTGATTTTAGGATTATTCGTAGCAATGATTTCTTAATTATACTTGAAATTACATTTTGGTCACTCAACTCAAATATTAGTTGCAAAGGTCACTCAATTGGGTGTTGTGTTGTACTATTAATCCCTACCATCAAGTCTGTGACTTTTTCTGTTTAAAATAATGACGTGACAAGCATCTCTTAGATTATTAATGAGCAAATGTGACTTTTCTGTTAGGATTATTTGTAGCAATGGTTCCTCGACTATACTCGGAGTTACATTTTGGTCACTCAACTCAAAACTCAATTTCACAAATCAACATCCACTCAAAATAACATCAGTACTAATTGTAAAGTTTCAACCATGCAAAATTGCAATTAAACTACGGAATAGCATGTACAAAACAACTCTAGTTCTAAGTTTCAACCTAAAGAAACAGAAAAGCAAATGGAGTTGAGCATCCAAGGGCAAGCCTAAACCGAACCGAACTCAACAAATGATTGAGTGGAGGTTGTTTTAGGTTACCTTATTTTAACCCACCAATTGGGTTAAAAGTCGAGTTAGTGGAGGTTGTTTTAGGTTACCTTATTTTAACCCACCAATTGGGTTAAAAGTCAAGTTAGGCACCTTTGAGTTTAGGATTTAGGGTTTAGAGTTTAGGGGTTGAACCAATCCAAATTGCAAGCATCGAAATTGTAAGCTCAACAACTTTTCCAAGGCTTGTTTTCCAAAGGCTTATTTGATTACTCATTTAGTTTAATTTAACATTGTAGAAAAGCAAATGACCGCATCATAAAGTTATATGAATTCAATATTAAACAAGATCAATCGGCCATTAAGCTTCAATTATTTGAGGTGGTGGTAGACAATCTTAAGGTACTGAGATAATATTTTCTTTAATAAAGAAGATGTCAAATATAACCTGAAGCATTAACACGCTGGATGGAGATGGACCCCACCACCCACCCAATATATCCAAATTCAAATTTTGGCATTTTGAGAATTCTCCGTTCGGATGATCTTACCTGTCGTGTTCAAGGAAAAAAATAAAGGAGATAGAAAAATGATAGAGCAGGAACTAAAGACAAAATTATAAAGTATGTGATCTTTTGTGAGCATCTTAATCCTGAGTTTTGCCCAGAATTAAACACTTGGACTTGGAGGGGCAAAAACCTGAAAGAGAACCGACTTTTGGCCTGCGTAATGTTCTGTTTCTGAGTAATGAAACTTTTCTCGACCAAAGAGGGCCTTGTAATCTTTAGGGGCACATCTATGCCTCCAATAATAAGGCGCTTCACTGACCATAACAATCCAATCTAAAAGCTCAACCTCATCAAACACCAGCATAACTTGCTAAATATCAACAAGAGTGCACACTTCCAGAAAGTATTAGCATCACATATATATATATATGTCCCAAACATTGAGTTAGACTTCACAGCACCTGCTAATTCCGAATATTTGTTTAGTCATCTGCACAATATCATGCGAGAGAAGGGAAACACAGAGAGATCGTGTTTCTATTGCTCGACAGCAAAGCATGGCATAAAACAACCATTAACGTTTTCGAATGAGGTCACAAATATACAATAATCCTAGTATCTCTCAAACCATATATATGAGGACACCATAAGCCTTTATTCAATGCGTAATAAAACACACGCAATGATTGTCACCCAAATGGAAGATAGATAATATGCTGATTCTTTTACCCTGACCATCCCCTCTGAGGACCCCCAGACGAATGTACATTTGACAACCTGTCAATCACGGCATTAAAATCAATGGGTTCCCCCCTTTCCTCCATCCTCTGAATCACACTTAAAACATGATCACTCCTGAAGCCCATGGGTGCCAATTTCTCAATCAACTCACTGTAAGGGTGGTTACGAATGAATTGTGGATTCCGAGCCATAAGATTCGGAGCTGTTGTTGGCTGTGGAGTCTGATGAGGGGCACCTGTCGGAGGATATCCATAATGAGGCACTTGCGCAGAATAATGAGTTCTACCCCCTTCACCATCGTACATCATATATGTACTCCCTGGAGGAAGTGCAGGGTGAGGCCCAGCAGCAGCATATCCCTCACCTGCTTGCGCTCCAAAGGCACCCTTCAATTGCTGAGGTGGAGGCTGCTGTTGTATTGGTCTACCAGCTCCACTGTATCCAAAAGGCATGGCATCAGAACGACCAGATCCTTGCTGAGGAATACTGGAATATGGCACTTGCATTGACATGCTGCTTGGCACAGCCTCTGGAGGAGATGGGTTTGTCTGTTGACCTGGTGGATAGGAAGGGTATACATTTGTTGTCGATGGGGGCCTCATCTGGGGTTGCATAGAGGGCTGTTGGGGAAATTGCACCTGCTGAGGCTGTGGTAATTGCTGATACTGAGGGAAAGATTGGACTTGTGGTGTCTGATTTACTTGAGATTGTGTTGGCTGTGGTGCCACCCTAGGGATGTCTTGCACTTGGGGGGTTCGATACTGAGAATCAGAAGGCAAATATTGATTCTGAGAATGTTGTGGTGGGGGTGGGTTTTGTAACTGGGTTGGAGATAAATAATAAGATTGTTGTTGGTTCACATTCTGAGTTGGGGCCTGTGGGGGAGGTGCCACCGGCTGTGGTTGTGGCGCTACTTGATGGGGCAGGGCTAGAGCTAATTGCTGGTTATTTGTCTCAGGTGTGTTGTCAGTCTTCTGACCATCAGAGGTAGGTGGGGAAGCTCTCTCCTCATTGGGCTGGGAATGGGTTGATGAACCAGATCCTTTCTGTGCAAGCTGAAGCTTGGCTAATTCTTTCTGAGTCTCAGCAAGTTCTTGCTTGTCCCTTAGGATCTGGACAGACCTATGAACCTGAAATGGGTCAATTACACAACAATGAAACAGAATTCTTTGCCATCAAACAATAAATTTCTGGTGTAACTGAGGCTCCAAATCAGTATACATCACACCAAAACTATTTATCAGATGCAAAAACCTTAGGTACTGAAAAGCAAAATCAAGACATGATATATTGGGCAAGACGTACAAAGTTTATACTCATAAACCCACTTTGAAGACTTCGCATTCCAGATTTCACACTTTATACAAATGAAATCTATTGCGGAAAGTCATATTCCAAAAAGAACTAAGAAAAAGACAGTTCTATCCAAAAAACTATATAGGGCTACAGGATCATCCTCATGTTCCTGCCAAGACTTTTCTACCACAGAACCTTTAAAACCCAAATAATATAGCATCACTACAGTTGAATACCAAAAGCATCATATCAACACAATTATGCAGGTGAATAAAAAGACCGATCAACAATGACAACAAGAAAGACATATAAATCATATCCCAAACCGAACAAATTTAACATAAATCTGAAGATTCTGAAACACTTAATTCAGAGTTGCAACTCACTTCATTAAGATGTTTCTCAAGAGACTTGAGCTTTGAATCTGCTTCCCCGTGATCACGGACTAAATCAGAACGCATCTCACCAATTGACTTATCAAGATTGTAGCAATACAATTCCAATTGTGAAAGCCGTGAACTTATTCCTTCAAGAAAGCGCATGAGATTGTCAGCATATTTTTTCATGCTCTTTTCGACAGTAGCAATTACATCTTGGTGGAGAGAATCTTCCGGCTGGCTATAGGCAGCAGAAGAGAACATTGATTGTCTCGCCATCCTACTTTTATGAAAATCCTGCCAAAATGAACAAGTTCTATTATACTTGTAATTTAAAACCTTTTTTAAGATTAGGTAACAATAAACTGTGTATTAGGGTGAGATGCAAGATTTGATGAATGCAATAGATAAAAACGGAACTTTGTAACAAGGGAAGTAGAAAGGTTCTTCAACTTCCAACATAGTGAGTGGTTAAACCAATAACCTTTTGAACTACAAAACTACAGTACTTACTTTGGGTGACAATTATTTTACCCAACAAAAGGAATAAAACAGTAATTCCCCACAAAAAAATGAATAAAACAGTAATTTCCCCAAAAAATGAATAAAACAGTAATTTCCCCCAACAAAGGAATAAAAAAACAGAACGCTCTGGTTCTTAAATACCATCTTTCTCAGTCCAAATATACAAGCACGCACAAAAACTATCCTCTCTCATCAGCAATTCTCAGTCAAAATATACGAGCACGCACAAAACCAATCCTCTCTCAATTGCCCGTGAGGGGCAAAATCAAGCTCGTGTCATTTTATTACCAATTTGCAACCCTATCTTAAGCCCATTGTTCAATTTCATTTTTAGAAAAATAAAGGAAAATAAAGGATTTTAAAAATTACCTGCTTTCCTCGTCCTCGTTGGGATTAACTTACAGCTAAAAAAATCAGAGCTTTACCAATCCATACCAAATATATATGCTAAATATGCCATAAAACAAATTATCCGCAATTATGCAAAAGATCGGAAATCCTAATCCAATAGAAAGAAAGCCCTCAAAATCCCACGAAATTACCGCACAATAAGCCAAGCCCTAGATCCGGCAACCTCCAGAACCAAAGCCTCACGACAACGTCCATAGATGAAAGCAGTAAAAGTACCTTGCTGGGATTATTTCCCATCACTGGGTCACTGTGGTTGCCATTGGAGGAGTCCTGGTTGCCGTAGTCCTCGTACGAGCAGAGAATGTCGTCCGACGCGAAATCGAAGCCCTGTGAGCCTGGGTTGGCCCGACCCGATGATCCAGACGCCATGTTGGGAGTGATCGGAAGTGTAGAGAGAGAAAGTTAGGGTTTTCCAGAGAGAGACAATCGAGGTGAAGAAGATAGAGAGATGCAGAGAATGATAAAGAGAGAGAGAGAGAGAGAGAGAGAGAGAGAGACTTTGATTTTTGGTTTTGGGTTTGCCTGCCAAAGCAAGTTTGGTAATAATAAAATGGGAACAGGAATTTTTTTTTATATTTTGCATAAAAATAAGAAACACGAGGAAGATAGTGCTGGAGTATGCGGTAAGATAAGGATGAGGCTCACCGACCATGCTTTTTGATTTTGCAGATATAGGCTTGTATAAAAGTCCACTTTTCAACTTCTCTAATTTCTCCCCATATTTCCTTTTATTTTCATAAAATCACCAAATCTCGAAGTGTTATATCACAATACATTGACTTTGTTTTTGTTCTTCTCTTTTCTCTCTTTTTTAATGAACATTAATTCGGTTATTGGAGTTTGGCTCAAAATTAAATTTGGTCACCATGATTTAATTTTTTCGATTTTATCACCGTAATTGCAGTAGTTAACAAATTTAGTACAATGTCTCAATTTTGTCAATTTATTTAATTAAAAAATATTTAATATTAAATTGACAAAAATCATTCGACTTAGTCTGCGACTCATCCCAAAAGTCGTTCATAGCTACATATTGTATTTTTCGAAAAATATTTTCTCTTATTTTAATTTCTGCACCAGCAATTAGCATGGATGACAGTATATCGGAGGTGAACAAGCAAGCAGTCCACCTAAAATGAAACCGTACACACATTTAAAAGCTAACCATCTTCGCAAAAAGAGCTAAAAGAGAATTAAGTCCACACGAATGAAAACATAACAAAGCCCAAATTTGTCTTGTGATCCACTCTCCCCCTCTTTTTAATGCAGAGAAGCCAACTTTAGTGATTTAATTGTCTACATGAAAAAGATACAAGAGACCCAAATGCACTTCTGAGGACTTGAGAGACATTAGGTATTTATATCTTTCTCAGCCGGCAGCAGTTTCCTGGAAATTGTTTTAAAGCTACTATAAGATAATGAAAGCTTTTAGCTAATGCAAGAATGAAGAAAGAAACATCTATATAATGTAAGTCTCTGCAGTATTTCAAGCATTTGCTTTTCTTCTCTTTTGTTCTATAAAACACAAGCAGGCAGAGACATTCACAAATGGATACATATGCCATCGTTATATAAAGTACATTTTCCCAAGCTGATGCGCCATGTTGACCGACAATACAAACTTCCCAGCATTCCATAGTTTGTTAGTGAAGGCCTTGTTTGATGTCTCCATGAAAAATAGTTGTGTTGATTACTTTTATTGGTTTATGGCATAAATTAATTCATGGTAAATTGTGTTTTTTGGGTTTCGTATTAGATGATGTAAGGGCCCTAGTTCGCATAGAACCCTCAAATTCTCAGGACTGCCCTGCTCAACATATTTAGTTTGAGGTAAGACATTGAAGCTATCAAGGATGACAATATTGCTATGGATGACGACATGGTAATAGCCATTCAAATTAACAATTTTTATTTAAAATATTTAGGGTTCTAACTTTTTGTGTCTCACTTATTAATTTGGGCTTTACTTTTGATTTGGGCTTAGTATGTAAATAATATTTAATTATGAAAAGATTGGGCAGGGCCTTGGGGCTCTTTCAAGCACAGAGAAAATGTGAAATTACTAACTTTAGAACATTACATCTTGAATCTAAGTCGGTGAATTTCACGTAATTATGTTATTTCCAACGACTTCAAACATATTTTAATTAATTGTATCAAAGGGGAGAATTCGAACTCGAACTTCTTTCAATAAAATTTGGCAATTGGTAGATAGTTTTTCCAACCTTTAGTGTCACAAAACTTTGATAGTTAAGGACTGTGTTGTAGATGTGGTTTCTCCTTTTAATTAGTTGGTGAGGCAAATGCTTTGCCATCTCTTACCGTTAGTCTTATCTTTGGATTTGGCATTGTCAACGCATGTATGTTCCTTCCCGGGTTTTTTGATTTTTGTGTGCCCCTATTCCTCTCTCAGAGGTTACTTTTAGAAAACCTAAAGATTAGGTACACCCAATATGACTAAGGTCATGGAGCTAAAGTTGTAAAAATCCAACTATATTCTCTCTACTCATTTTAATATAGCGAATTATTTGCTAAAAACTTCATTGCTTTTTAAAGAGATGCTTTAAATTACTTTAATTTATGGGAGGGGGATTCAGACTCGGATACAAATGGGGCAGACACACCATCCTGACGAACTGGTCTAACTCACAACTGCAATTTGCTAAAAACCTTTAATTTTGAAATGTTCAAGAAAATACAATGGAGTTTTTTTTATGCAGAAAGTACAATGGAGTTAATCCAAAGGGAAATTATGATAATGCTCTATCTAGATTAATATATGAGTAAATGAGTTAACTTATAGCCCAATAGTCAAAACATGTTACACATGAAAAATGTGTATTTCAATCCTGATGTGTGCACATGACGATCAATTAGAAATGGTACAGGCTATAACTTAGTTTGCTGTCTCTCTGTCTTCTATAACTCATTGAGAAAGGGGATACAATTGAGTGAGATCTTGACCCCTTGATCAGAACTTAAGTTTTATGCAAGAAGAGAGGATCTAGGGCATTGTGGATGGCATAAAGAAGCAGCACAGCATATATTAAGAGGCCAACAAAGCTTGCAATCAGAGCTCCCTTTACTTGGTCACAGTATTTGGGGACTTGGCCACAAATGGGAAGCCAGCCTGCATATGAATTTCCATGCCTGCCCACACTGCCAATAGCCAAAGCTGCAGAAATGCCTGAGGTGAGCAACATGGTGAACACCTGATGATTCAAACAAATTAACTTCAGCTTAGTTTATAAGTCCTTTGCCAACTCCCTTCACCAAAAAGATCATATAAATCAAAACAGAAACATTTCTAAAGAAATGTTATATATAAGATCATATTTACCAAATCCAAGGCCACGACTAGTCTCCATAGCTGACTCTTAGAAGGAAGAAAAAGGACCAGAAACCCGTATACGGTTACGATAGCATTTGCAATTACAAAGTACCTATAAAAGGTAAAGCTATCAGCAACAGGCATAGACACATATCTGAAGAAAATGTGCAATTATGCAAGTCTATAATCCCAGAAAAGAAAACAAAGAAGAGATAATTGGGAATAACTTATACCTGAAGGCTGGTGTATGGTTATACTTTGCTTCAAAAGATAATCCAAGGATGTTGGATCTCTCATGGCTTGTAACCATGACAATGGCGGCTGAAAGGGTAGCAGCCACAGCCATGAGCCTCAACAAAAGGGTGCAGAGTCTCTCTGTATTGGCCATGGATTCTACAATGAGATTTTTGGGTGCACAAGGAAATAGCTATAGCTTGGCTTTGTAATTTGCAAAGAGGTTGACGCTGCTTTGTATGGAAGCCTACGTGGGGTAGAGTGTTAGGAAGGAAAATGAGGGGTTGTAATGATTCATACTTCTTTGTCTTTCGTTAGTTGAAATTCTCAACTGTCACCACCACAGTCCAGTAGAAGTTCATCTACTTCTGCTGTAAGATTAGACTTTTCAAAGTGTAAGCCAATGGTGATAATTTGTTGGCTATTATAGGAGAACAACTTATATATCACATGGTGAAACGTAATTAGTTCATGTAATTAGTTGGGTATCCCGTAATACACAAGTTCTTTTCCTCATGTAGGTTAATCTATCTTGATGTGGGTAATCTGAAAAAGAGTTGTGTTGTAAAGTTGGGCAGATTTAGGAGTTCAACCATACAGACCTTAACATATATTTGAAACTCAAAACTAAAGTGTCTAAGAGCATCTCCAACCGATATGTCAAATTGCCGCATAAATATAAAATGACAAAAATTGAAGGTTAAAATTGCTTTAACCGAGTAGTCAAATCCTACATGGATTTGAAGGCTAAAAGAGATATGTCAAAAATAACATATCAAAAAGCCTGATGTCAAATATTATCTTAATAGTTTTTTAGTCATGAACCCCACTATCATTTACTCTCTTTTAAAACTTTATGCATCATATTGGCCCTATTTGTTTTTAAAAATATAATAAAATAATATGATATTTGGCATTTCTAGTGGAGTTAAATTTTTGTCAAAATGTCAAATTGCCACATAAGCTATAAAATTCAAATTTAATATTTTGCATTTGATACCCTTGGAGATGCTCTAAGTTCTAGTTCCACATCCCAATTGATTAAAGTATGAAAAGAAAAGAAAAAGTTCCTAGCTAGGTCCATCTATGTAAATATTAATACAAAAATTCAAGGCAAAAAAGTCTACTGCTGGTCCATGTAGTTCATCGGTTTTACCATTTTGGTCTCCATAGTTTCAATTTTAGCATTGTAGTTTTCAATTCAAAGCAATTTGAGGACATTTTAATTTTTGCCAAATTCCTCTAAATTCCATTAAATTTTGACCGTATGCCCCTCAATATAATTTTTCGATTTACGAAGCTAATATTTTAACACGTCCCACCCCACTTGTTTGTCTAAGTCATTGATTCCTGTAAGTTTGATGTAGAAAAGAAAGCCATGTCCGGAAGAGTGGTATGAATGAACAATAGAACCCATAAACTATGAACAAGATGGGAGCAGGGAGGAGAATATTCGAAGAGATCACATGAGAGGAGAAGTTGAAAGATTGGGGACCACTTGAAAGAGTTGTGGATAAGTGGATTTGAATCGAAGCTCAGTTACTGACTCACTCAGTGGCTCTCAGAAATACGAAAAAAAAACTTACTTGTAACGGTCGTTGCATGAGAGTTGCTCACAATCAAAAGCATTTTCCTATATTTTAATGTTTGTTCCAGCTCCTAACCCTCAAGTCAAGGGGTTCAATATGAACAGTGCCATAGACATTTAAACAGAGTCAACTTCAATATTCTTGAATGATAATGATGATGAAAGGTGTTGGTAATTTAGCATCATAACCCATAATCTGCAAACTTTCTTGCCTGCGATGGCCACAGCTGATTAATGGTAACGAAGCTTACGGAAGTTGTATCTTTGACGATAACTAATAACTTTGCTTTGGCGCTTCAGGATCAGGAATCAGCAACTTTGGAGATAATGTCAGTAGCGTAATTGGCAATTCTTGATTCTGGAGATTGCTGAAGCCGTCCAATCACTGAGAACAACTCTGATGAACGGAGGACTTGTCTGCAGGCGGATGCGAACACATCTTTGCCAATGAAAGGAGAGCTATTTTTAGAGGTGACTCATTTACTGAATCTTTCCCACCTGGGTTCAGTGCTACCACTGAACAGTCCGCCACCAACTTCAGTAAAGACTGCAATGTATATAAACACCTCACAAGTGAATTTCCATTTGCAAAGTGATTCAATTTCCAAAATCATGGATACTTAAATTATCTAAACAGAAAGGCATCAAGACCACAAACCTGCATGGCTCCTTTAGATATAATATCTTCACAAGTTTGTCGGAGTTGCGGACAAGATTGCTTAGTGCAGCTGCAGCATTTGCTTTAGTTTTGTCTTCTTCGGTTGAAACCAGAAATTTGGCAAGATAGGGTATAGATCTTCGTAGCTCATCATATAACATGTCACTATGGTAGGCAGCATTCCCAATCTGCACAGAGAGAGATAAGTAGCTGCATATCTGCAAGGCCGCGTATGTTTCTTTCTATTTCTTTGGGACTGACTCTACATATGTTTTCAGCCCAAAAACCAAAGTTACATAATTTTTTTTATCGTGGAAGAACCCGAGTTGTAAACAATTAAGGTCGACATATTTTCTTAATAGCATGGTGAAAAAGAATAGGCTTGCAACAGACAACTGACAGCAATATTGCATGGCAAGAGAACTTACAGCAAAGCAAGCAAATTTTCGTGTCCGTTTGTCTGATCAGAGCATCGATCAATAAGGAGGCCAATAATTTGATGCCTTGCCTATATCATCATATTCTGTTGTAAGATACCAAAATAGCAATCCAACCTCCTTCATACGTACAGATTGACAGAACCTTAAAACAATATATTGTTCACTACTTACTAGGGCACTATAAAAGTAGGAGCTGTGCCGGCACATATTCCCCAGAGCACTGCAAGCCTTTGACCGCACATTGGAATCTTCATGGGTAAGAAATTCCTTGAAGAACTCCAGTACAGAAGCTCCATTAATACATCCGTAGAATCCCTAAACACCAAAAGTAAGAAGTAAGAAGAAAACAACAACTGTTTTATGCATTACTCTTCTTCCATTTAATGGTTTGTTTATCAGGCTGTCAAATACAGGACAAAACAAAATCAAGTGCGTCCTCTCTTAGGTTTCTTACTCCCCAATATTAGATAACATTGACAAAAAGTATATGAAATTGGGTTTGGAGATGTCCAATCAAAATACAGGTCACCGAAATATGTCGTAAAATTTGATAGAAATTAAAATGGTATTAATAAAAAAATTAAATTACTGAGGATGCAACACCACATAGACGAGCAAAAAGACCACTGAAATCTGACAATTGTGCTTAAATATTTGAGGAATTACGTGGAAATATCTGGAAGACAAGGATCCAACAAGATCTGACGTCAATATTGTTTGGTATTACCTAGAAGACAAGGATTCCCCTAAACAATACGATGTTCCTTCCATAGCTCGGACACTTTATAGTAAAAAGGAAAGGAGAACATATGTTGACCCAGGATGTTACATGCAGCAATGATTATTCAATCAAACCAAATCTGACCTTGTCCTGCGAGCCAAATCAGAAACAATCATCAGAACATCCAGCACCACCTCTCTTGGGCTTGAACAATCAAGCAATCTTTTCATTCTAGTCGGCTCCAACAAGCCTTCTTTACGCACAAGGTGAAGTGCCAATGGTTGGTGACCTATCATTTTAGCAAGCAAGGCCACAGGCCTTCCTATATCCTTTAGCTCCAGATGCTCTAAACATCGAAGAATGATGCCTGGCACTCTTACCTGAAAACTTCAGAAGCAATTGAATGAGAAACATATAAGCACCTGAGTACATGACGGTATCAAGATTCAGCATATTAACTCAATCTGCATATCTAATAAAATAATGAGCTATATGCTGTGTATCCTCCAAACGATAATGTCAAGTATCTCACGACACCATCCTGGAAAAAGAATCTAAACAAACCCAGCCCCTGGGCCCACAAAGAGGACAACAAAGGAAAGAAGACCTAACCTCCAAAGGTTTCTAATATACTTTCCCAGGTCTTCCTCAATTACTTTCACCATGTCTTTGTCTTCCATGCCAACTCTCACACCTGGTGAACCCATGTTGAGAAGGGCCCCGCTGTTCACTGAAGCAGTGGCTGGTGGAAATCCTGGAGCATTCTGTACGGCCACAAAAGGAAATGCCAAGAGATCAATTACTGTATTTATTATATCTCTCACACCATCCTTCCCTCCACCAGGCCCAACCCAGGACTTTACAAGCTTGAGATGCATATCAGATATCAAGTCAGAGATGTTCTTGATGTGATCACTTCTGAGCAGAACCTGACGAAAAGTTAAGGCTCCACCTGAGAGGCAGTGACATATTGACGATAATGTCCACACAACTCCTATAGGGGAAAGCCCAACTTGATCATTTGTGCTGTCAACTTCTTGTGGAGAATTTTGTTGGTTTTTGGCTAACAAACTGACTAGAAGCAGAGGAATATTGCTTGCACACAGCTGTTTTATGGATAAGGGTCCTCCCCACCTCAGTCTGGACTCCAGCAAGCCAACACATCCATCCCTAAGACCATGCCAGTATGAGAGAGCACCATTGGTGTCATTAGGACCCAATTCAATTCCATTGCCTGATGAAAATTTGAGGTATTCACATAGTGTGGTACTTCGAGGAATCAAAGGCACTGCTACCTCGGAGACAGATGAGCCAACAGAAGCTCCAGATTCAAGCGACAATATGGAAGCCAGTGCCAGCATGGCTGATGCAGTATGAGTTGAAAGGAAGTGTTTGTGGTCTCATCAGAAGAAAAATGATGAGCAAGGACAGAAAGTCGAGAAAGCTGCTTCTTTGGGGATGTTGTCAACATAAATAATGCAGAATTTCTACCAGTTGCCTTCAAACATTGTGCAATTGTTGCGAGGATGAGGCATGAATGCAGAACGAAGGTAGTGGGATTGGTTAATTTGCACTTGAAGTTGGTTGTCTCCATTGCTTGTGGATCTTTATTTTGAGATGAAATGCACAAAGACAGCAAAGAGAATATCTCTGAAATAAAGGTTCCATCATCCCCACCACTGACAACAGTAGTTACAGGTAGGGAACTAGGCACGCCACAGAGCATACCGGGAACAGTTACGTTATGCAAGCAGCACCTCAACAACAGCTGAAACATGGAAGAAAAATTGCAGTCCTTTATGTCAAATTATGAAAGCTAGATGCAGACAAAAATGGTAATTTCAAACTGATGGTAAAATTTTCCAAGATAATGACATCTCATTATTTACAATTTGAAAGACTACACATAAATGGCTGTTGACATGGGCAAAAGAAATTTTCTTAACATGGTTAGGATGAGAGAAACACCTGAATGCTAGCATACAGTGAAGCCTCAAGTCGTTGATGAAGGCAATAATGGATAGCAACCCTGTACTGCTTCTGATCCAAGGAATGCTCTAGTCACTGCAGCAACAAGTTTTGCGGATTCTGTCCCAATTATTGAACTTTGATCTTGATCCCTAATGTCAAATTGGAGTGAAGGACTGCGCAAAGTGCTTAGGGGAAATGAATAGGCATTTCTTTTTGTAGAAATATTTTCGGATGCATCTATCAGCAACCAAATAGCCCTACATGCTTCACAAGCTGCACGCAGCATATTTGAAGAACCTGAAATAAGACTTGACCCTGCAGTAACTAAGCAGAGACAAAGTTGATCCACTAGACCAGATGTTTTAGCGTGATCCAAAATACATTTCAACGTTCCCTTAAGATCAGAAACCGCCTCAGGAGCTGAAGTTGAAGAACATGCTTTAAGGCCCTGAGTGACTCTTGTTAACACTACAGTAATGCAAGCAATTGACGCATACAGAACTCTTCCAGATGCATCTTCACAGCAACCAACAACCTACACATTCAACAAGATGAGAACAGGACCTTCGAATTGTATCCATAAGGCAACATGTACCATATTAAAAAGAACCATACCTGCGAAAAAATATCAGTTAAATCAACCCAGTGCCTGAAATATGAGTCTCCAGTGCCACTTCCGGCACTGTCTACCAAAAGTTTAATTATTGAGAAGCTCTGCAAAAGTAAATTAAAAGTTGCAAAAGATTATAGAAAACACATTTCAGAAGTTAAAGTAGAAATGGCAGGGGATGGAGGACATAATAGCCTAAAATCCTTTTTTTTTTTTCGAAATGTTAATGGATATGAGAGGTGCAGTGTGCAGATGCGAGGAATATAACAGATAAGCCTGACAAAGGTACAATTCGAAGTCTGCAAAAAGCACAGTAATTTATTGACAGCCAATGGAAAAACCAATTTCAAGCATAAGGCCATTGGGATGTGTGGACAAAGATTAGAAGTAAGAAATTTCTAATACCTTCGCTTTTAACTCATTTACTTCAGAAGTTTTCATGCTCACATGATGCCAGTGTAAACAAGAAGTTCATGTATAATTTCATCAAGCAGCGCACTGGAATGGATGGCACCAGCGGCAACTAAATTTGAAAGGATTCTCAAAGACTGGTTAGAATTAAGAATATCTTGATCCCTGTATAAATATGACAAAAAATCAAGTCTTTCAGATAAAAGTTTGGTAGGTATCTGGTCATACCATTGTCCAAAAAATAAAGAACCAGCATTGACCAAAAAAATTTCCAAGAGCTGTATATAACAGTCCTAATATTCTATAATTATGTTGAACTTGGTAGCAGCTGTGAAGCGAGAGTGTGCTTCTTGCTTCTGTGCTGCTTCCTCTCTCTGTTTTGGTTTAGTTTTTTGTTTGCTCGTTCCTGTTTTTTTATTTGTCTTGTATGGCTGTGGATGCTTTATCCCACTCTCTGTGTTTTGTTCTTCGTTTTAATACAATTGTTTCACTTCTATAAAAAGACAGTCCCTACTGGAGCAGTACTATGTAGAATTGATATGCCTATATATACACTAATTTGCCGTAGTTCTTGGTGGTAACAGTACACATAAGAATAACTTTACACTGTTTTCTCGCCATCATTTGACTAGCTACTAGGAGATCTGTTAATTTAAAAATAAGAATAAAACATGTTATGGACCATTTAACACAAATAAAAGAGCTTAAGCTATAATCATTTACAGAAGCAGTCAAAGCATTCTGCACTGAGTGTGTAGAGCATGGTTCCAAACATAACTTGACAGGAGAATAAGAAACAAAATTTTACATTGTATTTAGTCGAAGAGTGCAATTCAGCTTTACCAGGAAGAACCTAGGGATCCTTGGGAACATCTTTTTAGTGGTAGCAAAACCTGTGCTAATGCTTCATTGTCTTGACCAATTACTGTGCACCTTTGACTGTACCAGAGTTATTTCCAATCTGTCCAAAATTTGGCAACCTGAAGCAAAACATTACTTAAGCTCACCTCATAATAGCAACATCATGTATAAACTTATGAAGTAATAACTGCAATGCTTATGCTTTTCCATTAATGAACACAGATCCAGGGCCTGAAGCATGATATACAAAATTAATTTAATCAAATTCTTAATCTTGACATATTTAAACACACAGACAATCAAGAGAGGGTCAGGAATGTCAACTTCGTAGCTCCATCAAAAGGTTTCCACTTCCTTTTCAAAATAGAATCAGAAGATCTTCCTTGTTATGGAAGCTTCATATACCTGACTGTTTAACTTCCTTAAGATTTGCAAATCCTGGGACTCATTTGGGGAAGAATTGACTGTCGTGCAGTCATAAATGTCTGATGAGCATCATTCTGAAAACTTATTCCACTGTTGTTCTCTGAAGAAGCTGTAGAGTTAACTTTACGTATGACATGGTAAGTAGCTAATGACAGACAAAAGAAAAAGAAATCATTTGAAGTAAGGAAAAAAAGTAACTACCAGAAGAAGAAACTGCCAAACAACTGATGTTTGAACTGTGTTTTCTTCACGCCTCCATGCAGCAACACATACTCTTTCTGCAGCAGTTGCAGAACGCATTTCCTGGAAAAGGTTTAATGATTGCACAGTTAGAACTAGATATCCAGACAGATGCCTCTGTGAATACAAGACAAAGAACTGGTATTGTCTTGATGTCATGTTATATTAAAAACACTGTGAAACAATATATAAGGTTTTTACTATTTTAAACTTTATAAAAGCAAACATGGAAAATGTAGATGCACTGAGATATCACTACCCTAGCCTCCAGTTCATGAGACGTCTCTTTAACAAATGGGTGTTCCAGAAGAGCTGGCCAAGTCAATCGATTTTGAGGTACCTGCTCTCAAGAATAAAAACACCAGTTAATAATGGAAGTTGGCAGAGATAAACATTGAAAATTAAAAGCTATGTATTCCAAATTACAATAACCTTTGAGCAATCCCTTCAGAAAGCTTTTAAAACTTGGACTCATGTTGTCAGGGAATTTAACTGGATCCTGAAACATTTCAAAGTAGCATTAGTTATGCCTTAACTGACATACCTAACAAACTCATACAAAAATTTGATTACATGTACCTTAACAATGTGCCTGATGAGTGCATATACAGAATTTGTATAGAAAGGAGGCTGGCCAACAAATAATTCATATCTGTTGTTGAGTACACCCCAAAAACAAAATATAACACATATGGGGAAATAGAAAAGAAAAATATGTGACCAAAATAAAAAGAAAAGAAAAAAAATAAGGAGAGAAAAAGGAGCAAACCCAAATAGGCTGAGGAATTTGCAATCAAAACTATATTTATATTTTGATTATGATATATGGAAAATTGCAAAGAGTTCCTTTATGAAATCTTACACGTCAGCCAGACTAAAAATGAAATAAGGAAAGAAAGCACATAACGTGAATGAAAAGATTAAATTAGAAATCCTCTTGAACTAAGTTATTGAAGTACAGAAATATTATAACAAGAGTCAAAATCTAACAAACCAGAAGTCGAACAGTGGAATAGAAACTCAAAGAAATATTGTTTTTGAAAGATAAAAGTAGGGATGCAACATACAATATTACTCCAAGAGACCATAAATCTGCGGTGTGATTGTAGGGTTGTTCCCGTACTAGTTCAGGTGCCATGTACAGAGGAGTACCTAATGAACATTAATGAAAACTTCACTGAATGGGCAATCAAAGTACCATAATTCCTCCAGGATCTTCAGGGAGTTTCCTAAAAGGTAATCTAGAATTGTAAGCTAACCTTTAATGGATCGCAAAAACAACAGTATTTGTGGACATTGCACGTGCAAACCCAAAATCACAGAGCTGTGACAAACAAGATAATTTAAAAGTTATCTGATACCAAATATGCACTTATGCACTTACGTAAGAATGCTTGTATAAGCTCTACCAGGAACACAACGAACTACTTAGATATCTCACCATGAGAACTTAACAACATAAATAGATAGTAATATAAATGATAACATAATAAATAACTATATAGAAAACAGTACAATAGTCATTTTCCACTACGAAAGTAATTTACATAGTTCCATAGTTCATACAATGGACATGAGAAAGACATGGGTACTCAACTTTGAGAAGTTACTCCAAATATCAACCACATTGAACTAATGATCATAAGGCAAAAGCAAACCTCTATTTTTCATAAAGTGGGTAAACTGAAAGTTCTAAACAGGCAAACCATTAAACATGTTTTAAACATAGATGAAGTTTATTTTAAACCACCTTAGCTATCTCTTCTAAACAGCACACCACATGTATAAAGTATAGAGCAGACAAAACAGCAACAACAATAAGATTACTTAAGAAAATCAATTAATTTGCTTCAATTGTTCATAAATTGAACATATTGAGATTATCAGTAGAATTAACCTTAACAATAGAACCAGCACCAATGAGAATGTTTTGTGGTTTCATGTCACGATGGATGATACGGTTGGAATGCAAATAATGCAATGCTCTCACCTGTAAAATTCAATAACAAAGAAAGCTTACTATATTCGTCATTCACAACGGGAAAGACTAAACAGTCAAATATGATAAAGAATTGAGATGGAACCCAAATTCGAGATAAAGATTTTACCAACTGCTTTGCAATTGCTTGAACTTGTTCTTCGGGAAGGCGCTTATCATCCTCAACAATTTCAAATAATTCACCCTGCATATCAAGGAATTCGTTGATAGTTAATGTGTCTCGACATATTCCACAACAGGATAGATATCCTTGTGCATGTGCTAGAGTTTCCAAAATAACAAGATAGTACAGATAAATTAATGCAGTCATAGTGAAGAAAAAAAGGATCCGTACTTGTGCAAATTCTGTGACAACACAAAACTCTTGTGGGCTTTCAAAGGAATCAAGCATTTCAATTATATTCTCATGCTTCAACTTTCTTAGGATCTGCACATTAGGAACAGTGAATATCATCAGACAACTGAAAACGACCCGAGAAATATCAATTGTAGATGATAAATGAGTCCATTACCTCAATTTCTTGTCTTAAATTGTGAATATCTTTGTCGGTTTTCCCATGTTTCATAATGAATTTCATTGCAACTGTCTGAAGCAGTGATAAAAACAATGAACCGCTGCATAAACGAAAAGGAAAAAAAATAGAGAAGGAAAGATTAGATGTGCAAAAGGGTTTCCTACCTGCCCAGTGTACTTGCGCCTTCCCTTGTATACCTTCCCAAATGAACCTTCGCCTACAAGCTCAATCACATGGTAGCCCTCGACACGCATCCTTTAAACCTAGGTTCAGTGAAAAATTGATGCAACTCTAGGTTTCAACAACCATAACATTTAATCTAAAATCTGAACCTGAAACAGAGATTAGAGAGAGAGGGCAAGCGAAGAGAGTTTTGAAAATTGGTACTGAGAGAGTGGAACTGAGAGAGAGGTCGGGCTTTTTGGATTTTTCCCGCCCACTTTAATTTCACCCTAATCGAACTTACCTAAACTAAATTTTCAGCCAATTTAGCATCTGAAATAATGTTATATTTTTTTGGGACATAAATTCATAAAATTAATATTTCTAGACATAAACTCAACTTTTTTTTTTACTTCCAACGAAAACCCAAATTTACAATCGATACCGCATGCACATTCAAGTTTTGTGAACGAATGTTACAATTTTTTTTCCTTCATAATAACAGTTCCTAATTTATAGCATATCCATAAGGCTATTTTCTGACTTAAAACGTTGAATAATTATATCCTCAATTTTAGGGATTATGTTTCTAACAATTCAAATCGTAATCAATTTCAGTTCTCGCCCATGCTTGTGACTTTTAACCTAACCTAATATGTACATCATAGAAAATATATTCAATATGAATATATGCTGCCATGCTGGGGTGGTATTTTGTATCAATATGGCATGTACTCTACAAAATTGTCTAGATTACTCCCTTGGAGATGCTCCGGACTTCGGTATATTTATATGGATATGAAAGTTATCTATATTTCACAAATTTGTAATTCAAATTTGCAACTCAACGTGTCTTTTGTGGCTAAAACTTACCTATAATTTGTTTTTTTTTTTTGGCTAAGATAATGTACCTACAAAATTTGCAACTCAATTTAACGTATCAAAAAAAGAAAAAAAACAAAGACTACTTTATTTAGTGTTGAATAATTATTTCTTTAATTTTAGGGATTATGTTTCCAACGGATTATATATGTGTGTGTGTGAAACAAGTTGAAATTTAAAACAATTAGGAGGATTAATATGTGAGTAGACAAATTTGCAATAAATTCCATCAAATAAGCACATTTTAGGAGGGAAGAAAAATCATCACTAATACACCCTACATAACACAGTAAATTTTGATTGAAAATGCTATGGACACCAAATTTAGAGTGCTGCTATTGTCCACCCATGAGTCATTTCCTCAACTACTTATCTTTTTCGCCCACACTTGGTAAATTTGAAAAAACACAATCTTATCTTTTCATTTCACCCACCATTATTCCTAAAAATACCCTTGAAAAAATACGGTCCTACCATTGAACGTTCTTCTTACTATCAGTTTTCTTAAATTCGGAAGAATTTCAATTAAACTTAGGTTTTGATATGGATTTGGATTGGTTGATTTTGTTGTTGTTTTGTTGGTGGTGGTAGCGTTGTTCTTCAGGGAAGAAAAGAAGGCTCCAGAACAATGGAGCCATTGTCAGCCACGTTGGTCGAGTACTCGAAACGAGGAGACGCTAAGGTAGTTGCCCGCTTCATGCTGATGCAACACATTCACCACTGCCAAATCCTACCAGCATGGATCAATCAGAAAAATGTGGGGTGGCGGAAGGTCGGCGGCTAAGATCAAGAGATGGTTAAGAAAGGGTAGGTCACCCCACAATATTAGGAGCTCAAAAAAGGGTTTGCATATGAAGCCCAAAATTAGGGGGAGAGAGCAACAACATCAACAACATTGATTTCTACTATATACATTCATAGGGTCTTAACTTGTTTCCTTTTCATCTTTCTATTTCTTTCTTTGTGTTTTTTTGTTCTGCTTTTTTTGTTTTGGGCTTATAATTTGCAAAACATGAAAAGATGAGATGTCGATTGTTATGTTTTTATTTTCTATCTTCCCATTTGTTGTTTTCTTTCATGGTTTGGTGTTTGGTTGGACAAATGAACAGTCACACAACAGTGAGAAACATAGAGAGGGGTATATTTGTCTTTAAAAGTCATTTTACAATGGGATAAATCTGTCTTTAAAATTTTAAGGATAGGTGAGTGGGGAATTAGAACAGGTGGGTGGAAATAACAGCACTCCAAATTTGGAGTCCCAAATGACATGGTGTCTGCCATATCATCATATTTTTATTAAAAGTGACACATATACTTAACAATAATTAATAATTTTTTAACACAAATTAAAAAATTAATTTTTAGGTTAACCTAAAAGTCACCCCTGCACAACACTCGTCTTTTACCACCACCAATCCTCCCTCCGTCCGTGCCACCCCGCCGCACAATGACACTACCCCTCACCACTAGACCACCATTGTGGCTCTCCAACCCAGCCGCACCTCACTACCACTGCATCCAATATTATGTGAGTAATGAGGAGTTTTCTATCTTTAAAGGAAAATTGAAAAAAAACAATATTGATAGTAGAAAAGAATTCTCAAAATTTGGATTATTTCAACTCACCTGGTGGAAAATTCTTCATCAATTTGAAGAGGGGGTGGGGGGGAATTGGTGGTAATAAAACATATTGTTTTGCAGTGGTGACTTGATGATGTGGCAATTTTATTTAAAAATTTGTGTTAAATAAGTAAATTCTTATTAAATACATGTGTCAACTTTCATTAAAACATGATGATGCAGTGTGTGCCACATCATTTAGGACTCAAATTTGGTGCATAAATTTAGTGTCCCTAGCATTTTCCTATTTTAATTATGGGTACTTTGGAATGTGAAAAGTAAAATAATCAGGTTTAAAGTATAATTGGTAACTTGTTGAGTTGGATCTTAGTCCTTGGGTTTAACTTAGAAAAATAAGGTTTTAGCTGCAGAAAAATAAAAGATGGGTTGCAAGTAAGGAAATATGAATTTGAAGGGGATAGTCAAAATTTATTATAATAATTTCCGCTTTAGAACTTCCCATTAAGTTTTTTTAACTCCATCCAATTTTATGTTAATTATGAGTGCACATTTGTCATTTTATAATGTACAATACAATGAAAATTAAAATAAATACATAAAATGTAAAACAAATAGAATCAAAAAGAAGGGAGACTGGGTTAGGTTCGCCTATTATATAGAGAGTTCTTATCTAAGTTATCTTTATCTCTTATGTTTATAATAGAGTTAGATTTGCATCTCTTGTTTTCAAAAGATGACAAATTTCATAAGTTGGAATGAATATTAGGTGTTCAGGGAGCCACACTAATGCTCCATTTCCAAAAATTGTTCATGGTTGTTTTATATATTTTCGCTTCCCAATAAGGTTTAGTCATCTAAATCCAGAGGAAAATTATGCAAACCAAGTAATAACAGGTGAAAACCCCGTATATATAGACAAATTGTCAAAAGATCAAGCATGACAAGGGAACAACTTTTATACATGGGTTGGAGGTCAATGGTGGCCATATGGCCGAATGGGTAGTCTAGGGGTTTTGAAAAGGAAAGTGAAGGAATTGTTTTGCAACAAACAGAGTGGTTAGAGGTGGACAAAATTGGCCTAAATGAACCCTGATTGTGGTGTTGTGTTTGTCACCTTTGATAAACTGAAATTCAGAAATACACACTCCACAAAGCAAACCACCGTTGAACAAATAATGTAAACAAGAATAAAATAGTGCACAAGAGATTTAACGAGGTTCAGCAAACTCTTGCCTACGTCCCTGGAGAGATAATTTCTTCACTATGAGAATAACACCAATACAAGATACATTTGAGTTAAATCAACATAACCCCAAACCTAGCTACCCTTGTACTCCACTCACAGTATTTCCCAAGAGCCTTTCTCTCTCACCCACAAAGATCACTCTCTGTTCTTCCTCTCACACCCGTGTATCAACCTTGCATCTCCTCTCAAAACAATGGCCTAGCTTATGCCCTTTTAATAACCACTAAAAGTAATGGAGCTAGATGCATGTGCTATCTCCACTAGTTGCGTGAGAACCAAGAAGGCAAGTTGCCCTCGAGCCCATATCCTTTGAACCCTTTTGAACATACCTACTGCACTTATTAGTCAGACAAAGAAGTTCAATTGTTTGTCTCATCCATGTAAGTCAAGTTTGAGAGTCATACAAAACCTCATCAATCGAAAGATCTTGAAGTTTTCTGGAGAAAGCTATAATAGGTGTCGACCAAATGCTCAAGTCAACATGGTGAATGCCAACTTTCCAAGGCCAAATCAACCTAGACCAAGGTTGGACTTGGGTGGTTCAGCGAAGGCCAAGACAGAGAGAAGAGTAAGGGAGATTCCGGTGAACCCCAAGGCAAAAGGCAAGGCCAAGATGTACCTAGAGGTGGCCAAGGTTCCCAAGCAGAGGGCTCCAACCAAAGAAGAACCTCCAAAGGCGATCGTGCTATGCAGCTGATGCCAATGTGAGGTTACCACCTTCGGTGATTCCGCCAAAGCCAAAGGAATCGACCAAGGAGCCAACTAGGGAGCCAATCAAGGATCACGTCCAAGTGAGCAGACCTAGAAGTTCAAGAAGAAATATATAACAAGTCCAGCCGAGAACTACGGCCCGCATAACCTAAGAGGGTGATAGAAGTAAAGTTGAACAAATGACCATTACATAAGTACCAAGATAGGCACGAGAGCCTAAGAGAAGAAATCAACAGGTGCCACTGAGGTATAAGGATGTTGATCTGCTGAACCCAGCCAAAACCAAAATAGAAGCATGTGGGTTTCGGTGATAGAAGGAAAAAGCCAAGTTGCGGCTTATGTGTCAAGACCTTACCCAGCAGATGGTAATGTGTTCCAACTTTCAAGATGCCAAACACCAAGGCAGGTCAATGGTATATAAGTAGAGGTTCAAAGCTTCCTCCAATACCTTTGAGCAAAACTCAAACAAAAAGAACTTAGAGGCAATATGCTTGCCACTTGCAATGCAGAGTTTGCATGGGCAAACAAGAGGCAAGCCCAACTTAATAGATCGGATGAGCCTCGAGAGACTTTGGTTGGAAGAGTTAGAGTTGGCCAAAGCCGATGTCGTAGCTTTATTGGAGGCAGCAACGATTGAGGAAATAAGACTATGTCAAGAATGGGTGAATGGCTTAGTTGTGGTGATAGTTTCGGAAGAACCAATCTTAATGGAGGCATCACCAACTTGATAACCACCATCAGTAATCTCACCGCGAGGCGGCATTACTGAAAGATGTGGAACTATGTCGATATCTGTGTCGGGCACTTCAAAAAGGAGGAGGAGGAGGAGCAAGAAGCATATCCTCCGCGCTTTATGAAACACTCCCAACCTTTAAAAAAAAGGAGGGGAAGGAGAGAAGAGGAAATGAAATGATAGAGTTTGAAGAAATGCGAGAAGATAGAATCAAAAGATAGAGGATTCAAAGAAGCACAACGTATGCGGAAGCAAGCGAAAAAAAAAGAAAAAAAAAAGCAAGCAATAGATACCATATTGGAATTTTACATGAAATCAATAATAGCAGCAGGAAGGCTAGGGCAAGCCTCTGGTGAATAGTCTACCATGTCCTCAACAATATGGGCAACCTGCAAAAGCAAGGCAGGGGCATGAGTTATTAGTTGGAATGGGCAGCATACAACATGTATATATAAATAAAATGAGCAGAGAGAGTGTCGGGCACCGGTTCGACACTAACATAACGCTCGTGGTCACCAGCAAATCCAGAGGGACGTCTAAGTTATCCGGCTCCTCCGAACAAGTGTTGAGACTCGTGTATGCGCCTTCATCATGGTTGTAATAATGATCTTCATCAAGATCCTCGTCTGCGCCACCTACGCCGCGGATGCTCTCTTACTCATGGGTGGCGATCTTAGTCCCTGCAACATCACCTTCGTCATTTACACCGTCATCAACCGTCTGGCTCCGAAGCTTTCATCCTTACCTCTGTGGGTATCAACAAACCTCGCTTGAAGAATGTGCATGCTCCGGCTTTTCGCGATCATGGGGGCTTGTTGTCTCTGCTTTTACTCCGAGGGGTACCTGCGAGAATAGAAAAAAGAGGAAAAGAAGGAATTCAGAACAAATTGAATAAAAAAAGAGAGGCGAAAACAACATGGGCACGAATTACAAATATTTAGCAACTATCTATACTCACTATGAGAAGGCAAAGCTTCCGACGTCTCGCCCACATGTTTGCTGCCACCAGAAGCCACAAGTTCCCGATGCAATGAGGGCTCCGATGGAACATTCCCCTTGGCTCTAGGCAAACCACTTGCTGCCACCTTATGGATGAATCTCATCGGCTCCTTAACATTCTACTCAGCACCGCAACTTTCCTCCCACTTTTGATTTCCCCGTACAACGCTCCCCCCCAATTTCTCCAGTTTCTGTTTCAACTTGGAGAAGTCCCTGACAATTTACCACTCTTGGAAGTGAAAGGCAAGTTTCACTTCTCGCTCAACGGGACGACTTTCTCTTTCGACAATAAGGGAGCATAACGAATTGTTGTGAGACGTAGTCTATCGCAGTTAGCAGCAAGGAATCGATTGAACGAGGCAAAGTAATGATTCCAATAAGCCTGGTAAGCCTTCGAGAAGCCACCAACTCATTCCTTGCCAGCTAACACAAGGGTAAAAGGCTTGGCATCCTCCGACATGTTACCCCCCGCTCCAAAAGGCTCTATGCAATGTGAGAGTATCGTTATGGCTGAGACTGAAAGGGACACCCTGATCAAGCCTAAACTGTTGTCTAACTTGATGTGGTGAATAATGTACAGAAACTTTTGACTGATCATCGCCTAACGTGGGTAAAGGGAGGCATGCAACACTCAACAGGGCATCTTTCTCAAATGATGACCTTGTACCGTTATTACAGGAGCCTCAACTAGACCATCAATATCAGCATAGAAGGGTACATCCTTAAATTCCTCTGGTAGGACACAGTAAGGATGAAAAACGAAGTTCTCGACACCATCCAAGAGCTCCAGGAAGTTTTGACCCTTCCTTTGCATTCGCCGAGACCACCTACAAACCAGAAGGAGTCTTTCAGGTATATAAGAGCCCTTATCAGAATCGACAAGTAGTCTAGCACGTGAATGAGCAAGTGGGGACACATCTAGCCCTTTGAGACGCTCCCATAAAAATACGTGTAGAAAGATTGAGTTTAAGAGGGTTTCCACAGCCATTGTTCCCACTACCCATTTTTCAAGGAAGTGAACTTGGTCAAGTAAGTGATATAGGTTCCCCAAGAACATGGGAGCTAGAGGAATCGTGCTACCACGTACTATCGACAAGGCCCAAAGGAACACCTGCTCATGCAAACAGTGTTGAGAAAAATCACAGAAAATGAACATCCCAAGCCATAATAATATGAGTGCGGCAAGACGACACAGGTCATCTATGTTGGCATCCCTGAAATACTGTATCTAATTGCTAAACCGAAGAGAAGTGCTAGAAGCGATCAGGGCACCCTTCCATAAAATCTCAAGCTTCCCTCTATCCTCTAGATTTAATGTGACATTGAAGGGATCTGGCTTTCGCAAATCGGGAGGAAAATGTTAGCCACATTCCCAAGCATAGGGGTAAACTCCCCCACGAACAAATGAAAGTGTGCGTCTCAGTGCTCCATCGCCTAACCACGTGACGAAGCATTTTGGCTTCAATGTGGATGTCACATGCCTAGGAGAGGAAGATGGCATCCAACACCTTTGTCCGGCGTAGGATGCCGCAAGTAGGTGGGTTCGTTAGTACATGGTCAACCCACTCCGACCAACCCTTGCTGATGGCATAGCTTGGCAAGTGATGGAAACCTGTAAAGAAAAAAGAAACAAGGGTTTAGGACAACACCTGTCAACTCCCAAATACCTGCAAGGAAATGACCAAGCAGAGGCATCCAACAAGATCATGTTGAACTACCTAAAGGAAAGACTAGAAGGCGCAAAAGGAAAATGAGTCGACGAGCAGCCAGGAGTCCTATGGGCCTATCACATAATCAAAAGGAGATCGACCGGCGAGACACCATTTTCCATGGCGTATGGGACATAAGCAATCATCCCCCTGCACATCATAGTCCCTTCCATGTGCATTGAGGTGGACAATCTTGACCAAAACTACAAGCAGATGAAAGTCAACATTGATCTGCTCAAAGAAGAATGAGAGAAGGCCATTGTTCGAATTGTAATATACCAACAGTAGCTAGCATCTTACTACAACAAGAAGGCCATTGTTCAAGTTGCAACTTACTAGCTCAACTCCAAGTAAGCGACGAGCCTCCTTTACCTCCATTAAAGACAAGTTACTTCCGAGTACAAGCTCAATGAAGTCTTTTTCGAGTGCTATGTCCCTGACATACACATATAAGCGACGAGCCTTACCTCCATTGAAGGTAAGCTACTTTCGAGTACAAACTCAATGAAGTTATTTTCAAGCATTATGTCCCCGACATACGCATAAAGGCGACGAGCCTTACCTCCATTTAAGGCAAGCAACTTCCAAGTACAAACTCGATGGAGTCTTTTTTGAGCGTTATGTCCCTAACATATACATGCAGGCGACGAGCCTTACCTCCATTGAAGGCAAGCTACTTCCAAGTACAAACTCAACAGAGTCTTTTTTAGCGCTATGTCCCCAACATACGCATGCATGCAATGAGCCTTGCCTCCATTGAAGGCAAGCTAATTTCGGGTACAAACTCAATTGAGGCTTTTTCGAGCATCATGTCTCCAGATCCTAAGTCAAATAATGAAGCCAATCAATTTAAGAATTATTTGACCAAATTGAGAATTATTTGATTCTTCCCCTAATTGGGGATTTGATTAAATCAAATCCATAATTAAATTAATCTCTCCAAATTGGGGAAGAATATTTATTTTCCATCTGTGGAATTATTCTTCCGAAACCCCAACCTCCGAGGCTCCTATAAATACATGGTTACACCAAGGGTTGAGGTACGTCTAAACTTTTGTATGAAACTTTGCAGAAATCCTCTCTCACAAACCCTAGCCGCCATACTCTTTCTCTCTCTCATACAAGGCTACAGCCACCACACACGGCTTCGGTCACCCGGTTCTCACTCTAGATAAATCTTCGTACCCTTTGTTAGTTATTGTTTTTCCTACAAACACTCGACCTAACTTAGGCATTGGAAGGCCTTTGGCCAACACCTCCGCGTGTGGTCTTTTACTTCGTATTGTTTTTCAGGGAGAAAGAGAAGCGAAGAGGAAGACGAAATCTTTAGACGAATATTCTTTGGGGACGAAAATCAGTCCCACAACATCATTGGCCTAAGCTTCCCAAAAACAAGATTTGGATCTAAATTTTGAACACCCAAACCCAAAAGTTTATCAACACACCCAAAATCCGAAAATCTTGATTTCAAATATTTTCTTATGCCTTAAAAGGTTCATAAATCATTTTCTAACTCAAATACAACTATAAATCTACTCAAACAATTAATTATACAAAACTCAAAAATTGAAAATGTACTTAGAACAAGAATCCCACCTTTCATCCTTCCCATTGCTTTAACACTTAACCATTTTCTTTTCTACCTCTCACATTTCTTTCTTAATTCTCTCATGGATGTAATAGTAATAATCTCCATCTCCCTTATTTACAAGTCTTCTCCTTTCTTCTTCTTCTTCTTCTCTCTCTCTTTCTCTCTCTCTCTTTCTCTCTCTCTCTCTCTCTCATTTATTTCTCCCTCCCTCCAACAATTCACCTTCTGTAGCTCTAAAAAAAATTCAGCTTCTTTAAGGAAGATACCTTAGGCTAGGTGAGTCATAACTTTAGGCTAGGTGACTCACCCCTTTAGACTAGGTTACTCATCCTTTCATAATGGTAGATTTGAAAGCTTGAGGCAAGGGGGGAAGAATGGGACGAGGGTAGGCTGATGCCCTCCATGTTTTTAGATTCTCTTTTGTTTGTTTTTTTTGGCCTACAAGGTTATTTTGGTAATTTTCACACATAAGGGTATTTTGGTCATTTTTGCCCCAAATTCAGAAACGATTTCCTATGCGTTTGTTGAGTCAACTACTATCATCTCACTTCAATGTCTTAAATGTCCTTTGAAAAATTCACCAAATGTTACATAAGGGCATTTTTGTCCAATTTGAAATTAAACACAATTCAATAGTCTCAATCCAAAATCACTTGATAAAATACCCATAATCATTCTTTATCATAATATTATTTTTCACTGAAATATGAAAATTCTCTTTGAATTTTTCGGAGTACTACATTGATAGGCAAGTAAAGAGATGGTCCTAATTTATTATGTCATAAGCTATTTTCATATCAAATTTAATTGCCATTCAAGGCTTTTTAAAGTCTTCAAGGGAAAAGTTGAAAGAATTTCATGTCCAATAAGAATATTGTAAAAAAATTAAACAATTTGGCACAAAAGCAACCTCTTTTTGGGAAATACAATAGTGAAACACTGACCTTATACTATTAAGAAGTATTTTAGAAATAATTTTATAAGAAATATTACAGAGACTAATAGGTCTATAATGTGTTGTTTTTTCAGCCGGCATGGTTCTAGGAATGGGAGTTATATAAGTATAACTTATCTCTTGTATAGACATATTTGAGTATAATGCCTTAACCATTGCATAAATATTATCCTTAACATCCATTTTTCTTTTTCTTGACCCTCTCTCTCTTCTTGAGAGCTTCTCTCTCTACCTGAGAGTTTCCATATCCTTTGTGATATTACTGTTCTTCTTTTTCCAACTTGGTTTGAGTTCTTCCTAGACAACTTCTAGTTCCAAATCTCATCTCTTTCCACGTCTACCCTTCTTTCTGTCCAAGTCCTCACCTACCCTTTCACTCTTTACTTTTTTTCTCCTCCATCTTTACCCTCAAACCACAATTCAGCTCTTTAAACTACCCTCCCCTTTTTCCTTTAAACTATTTTCCTTCACTTGTACCTCTTATCCCTTACTGTTTTTTTCACCATCGACCCACTTTTTCTTTTTTTCAAAATGACAGAGAATACTTTAAGTACTGACCAGCTCCTTCAACAATGAGATAGGCTTGACCTTGGTGGGGTCCAGGCGGGGACTATGTTAGCTGGAACCATCATTGCAGACAAACCCCCAAACAGGGGAGTTGCAAAGGGAATTCTCAAGAAGGCCTAGAGCGGTTTTGGTGAAGCCAAAATAGCGGAGGTGAAGGATAAAATCTTTGCTATTACTGTCAATGATGCGACAATGGCCAAAAGGATCCTGGATACCGGGCCTTGGTCAGTTATGGGGTTCTCTTCTTCCATTCAACCTTGGCCATCTGATTTGGCTATTGAAGAAATTCAATTTCATCGTATACCTTTTTGGGTTCAAGCACATGGTGTTCCTTTGAAAGATATGACCATTGCAAAAGCTAATCTTCTGGGGCGTTTTATTGGCGATGTTCTGCAAGTTGAGGACCCAGTCCAAGCAGGTGGTCTTCGAGGCTTTCTCCGAGTCCGTGTTTTGGTTGACATTAGTAAACCCCTTCCACCTGGGTTTGGTCTACCACGGTCAGATCATTCCAAACTATGGATTGCATTTTGTTATGAGAAACTCTCAAACTTCTGCTTTGCTTGTGGGCGTCTTGGCCATGGGGAAAATGATTGTAGTTTTGTTACCGCTACTATGAGAACCCAATCAGAGCAGCTCTTCGGAGAATGGATGGGCACTGGGCCTGCACCAAGTCTCGATACTCTATTTACAGCACCTCCCCAACCAAGAGGTCGCCGTCGTGCACCTGGTCGGCGTTACTCTGATCCAGTGGCAGGTGTTGACCACACTCCTGGTCTTGGTTTCGGGGGCACCGCTGGGTCTGACATCCCCGCACTGACAGTGGAACAGGAGGAGAGTCTGCACTTGAATTCTATGCCTGGTCTTGGTACTGCTGCCACTGCCATTTTGTCGGAGGAACATTCTCGGGCGCTTGGGATGGGACTTAACCCCATGGAATTTGGGAACCAACCTATGCTCCTTGGCACACCGATTCATGATTCTAATATGGTGGATACAACGATCTCTTTGAAACCTTCTCGTGCACATGTCTTGCCTTCTAACACTGATAGTTCTGAAAATCTTTATGGGACACCTGCTGCTTTCTTGTCAAGTGGGCCATTGGTAACTCATACTGGTCACCATCTTTTAGGCCTTGGGGAATCGTTGGGCTCATGCTTGGGCCCTATTTTGGGAAACAATGTGGCCGATGTGGACCAGCCACTTGGGTCTGATCCTTTCCTTCTTGGCCCAACCACTGAGCACATTATGGGAACTAGACAGCAAGGGGCTGACAGTAATTTTGTGCATGGTTGGTCATATAAAACCAGCAGCAAAGGACGTATGGCAAAACGTATTGCTTCTGAGTTTCCTCCTGACCTCACTCCAGCTAAGCGACGCATGCATGTTGCTCCTTTCGGGGACGACCTGCCAACCCAAAAACGTTTTAGGTGCCATACTGACCCAACTACAATGAACTCATCGGTGGAGGCTGCTTCGGCTCAGCCCTGCCAGTCCCAATGAATATCCTATGCTGGAACTGCCAAGGACTTGGGAACCCTTGGACAGTTAATGGATTAAAGAGTTTAATCCGAAAAGAATCCACCGCGATCGTTTTCCTTTGTGAAACCTGTTGTAGTAGTGGTCACATGAACAAGTTGAAATTGAGGTTTGGTTTTGTGCATGTTCTGGCCGTGAGTTCCAGGGGCCAATCTGGTGGTTTGGCTCTACTCTGGAACAATGATACTGAGTTGTTTATTAAGTCCTTTTCGGATCACTTTATTGATGCTGAAGTTGGTTCTATTGGGGTGGCTGGGAGATGGCGTCTCACAGGCTTCTATGGCTTTCCGGCAACCGCCGACCGGGATAAGTCCTGGGTGTTGCTTTCTCAGCTGGGTTTGCATAATCATTTACCTTGGCTTTGTGTTGGTGATTTTAATGAGCTCCTTTTTGCTCATGAGAAGGAGGGGGGGCTCCCTCGTAGTGATCGGCAGATGAAAGGTTTTCGTGAGGTTGTGGATCTCTGTGCCTTTCAGGACTTGGGTTTCTCTGGCTACAAGTTTACTTGGAAGCGAAACTATGCAGGTGAGGTCATACGTGAGCGGTTGGACCGGGCTTTGGCAACGTCGGACTGGCAAGACCATTTCCCTCTTTCGTATGTTTTGCATCTTGACCCTTGTGCGTCAGATCATCTGCCTATCCTCGTGGTTATCCAGTCTCAGCCGCGGCATCATCGTCCGTCCCGAAAGCGGTTTCGTTTTGAGGAGATGTGGTCAGCCCATGCTGACTGTGAGCGGGTGGTGCAGCAGAGCTGGTCTGCTGGGTCTTGGTTGAACCCTGCTACCTGCTTCGAGAAACGTCAATCATCGACGTCCCTGAAGTTGCAAACCTGGAGTTTGGCGGAATTTGGTAATACTGCATGGCGACTTTCGGACCTTCGGGCGAAGTTGGCTGTTCTTTTCCGGGCTCCGTACTCTAGTTCCTTGGAGGATGAGAAACGGGTGGTTCAGGGTGACCTTAACGCTCTGCTTCAGATGGATGAGATATATTGGAGGCAGCGCTCAAGGGCTATTTGGCTGAAAGCGGGGGACAAAAACTCCAAGTTCTTCCACCAGCATGCCAATCATCGCCGAAAGCGGAACCTGTTACGGGGTATTCTTGATGAGGAGGGTAGGTGGCATTCTGACGATGCTGGGATTGAGAAGACGGTTCTTGATTATTTCACCCAGTTGTTTTCGTCTGCTCAGGGTGAGGGGATGGGAGAGATTCTTGATGGCCTGGAGTGTCGGGTCTCGCCTGAGATGAACCATTCCCTAATGCAGCCGTTCTGTTCTGATGAGATAAAACATGCTCTGTTCCAAATGCATCCTTCCAAGGCTCCTGGGCCGGATGGTATGTCCCCTTTTTTCTATCAGAAATACTGGGCTATTGTTGGGGACGACGTTGTGCGTGCTGTCATTGTGTATTTTCGGTGTCCGGGGGCAGTCTCAAGGATCAATTCTACTTCTGTTGCTTTAATCCCTAAGGTGAGGGAGGTCCGAAATGTGTCTCATATTCGCCCTATTAGCCTGTGCAATGTTATCTACCGTATTGGGGCGAAGGTTCTTGCAAACTGGTTAAAAGGACTTCTTCATCACATCATCTCCCCAAACCAGTCTGCTTTTGTTCCGGGTAGATTGATTTCTGACAATTCCATTGTGGCTTTTGAAATGGCCCACCATTTACGTAAGCGTAGACGTGGCAAGAAGGGTTGCATGGCGATTAAACTAGACATGAGTAAGGCATATGACCGTGTGGAGTGGAATTTCCTGGAGGAGGTCATGTTGAAGCTGGGGTTCCACGCTCAGTGGGTGGAAATGATGATGGCCTGTGTCCATACAGTTACCTATTCCTTCCTTATTAATGGGGAGCCTTGGGGCAACTTGCATCCTTCTAGGGGCCTTCGTCAGGGGGACCCTATTTTGCCCTACATGTTCCTATTCTGTGCGGAGGGGCTTACTACCCTGCTAAATATGGCCGAGCGTCGTAGGGAGCTGCAGGGCATCACCACCTTTTCTTTGCGGATGACAGCTTTATCTTTGCTCGGGCTAACTCGGCTAACTGTTACCATTTACGACATATCCTTGAGTTATATGAACGGGCCTCGGGACAGAAAATTAATTGTGGAAAGAGTACTGTAGCTTTTAGCTCAAATATCCCTATTGACGTTCAGGGGACCTTGGCCCATCAACTCGGCGTCAACAAAGTTTCTCACCATGACATTTATCTGGGGTTGCCTATGGTGGTGGGACGCTCAAAAAATATTTGCTTCTAGAGCATTAAGGAGCGTGTTTGGAAGAGGATGCAGGGTTGGTAGGACAAGACCCTCAGTATGGCAGGTAAGGAAATATTAATTAAGGTGGTGGCCCAGGCTATTCCTACTTACACTATGAGTTGCTTCCTGCTACCCAAAAACTTTTGTTCTGATCTGGATCAACTTATGGCAAGGTTCTGGTGGGGTCAGCATGGTGATAGGCGAAAAATCCATTGGATGCGTTGGGGCAAGTTGGGTCTGCCAAAGAGCGAGGGTGGGTTGGGTTTTAGGAGCCTCTATGCGTTCAACCTTGCTATGCTTGCTAAGCAAGGGTGGCGCCTCCTTCATAACCCAGATTCTCTGATCAGCAAGCTTTTGAAGGCTAGGTATTTTCCCCACTCTTCTCTCCTGGATGCAGTTCTAGGTTCCAAACCATCATTTGTTTGGAGTAGCATTCTCTCTGCTACGAAGGTTATTACCCGTGGTTCTCGGTGGCGTGTGGGTAATGGGTCCGATATCAAGGTTTGGGGGGACCAATGGCTCCCTAGGCCAACCAGCTTTGAAGTGGTTACTCCTCCTGTCGTGGGGCTTGAAGAGTTAAAAGTTAGCAGCCTCATTTGTGAGGCGAGCCAACCCCAGTGGAATATACCACTTCTTACGTCCTTGTTCCTGCCTTTGGATGTGGAGGAGATTCTCAAGGTGCCTTTAAGCCTCCGGTCTCCCCCAGACTGTCTCATTTGGCATTTTGACCGGAAAGGAAAATTTTCTGTTCAGAGCGCGTACCGTGTGGCTCTTACTTTGTCGACTGACCCCGACCCACCATCTTCCTCGGTTTCGGGCATGACTCAGTTGTGGAAGTGGGTTTGGAATGCAAAGCTCCCTGAAAAGATTAAATTATGTACCTGGCGTGGTATCCATGATATCCTTCCTACGTGTTGTGCTCTTGTTAAGCGGCGGGTCTCTTTACCGCAACTGGGGTGCTGCGTTTGTGGAGGTGCGGAGGAGTCAACATTGCATATCCTCCGGAATTGCCCGTTTGCTCAGTCGGTCTGGCGTTTGCTCCCGGGTCTTCTCTCCTCTGATAGGCACGCTGACTTACCCTTACAAGATTGGCTCTTTGTCTCTTGGCGTGAGTTGAAGTTCGATGCTCGTGCTCTGTCCATGGTCGTGATGTGGGCCCTGTGGTCTAACCGGAATGATGTTACATGGCGTAGCACGCAGCGGCAGCCGCATGATCTCGTTCAGTTTGTGCTCCAATTTTTGGAGGAGTTCCGGTGTGCAAATGACCAACCTACGGGTAGTCATGCCTCTCTTGGTGTAAGTTGCTGGAGTTGCCCTCCACCAGGCACGATCAAAATCAACTTCGACGGGGCCTTCCACATTGGGTCGATTGAGGGGGGTGTTGGGGTTGTCATTAGGGACGAAGATGGGAGATTTATGGCTGCCCTTGCGAAGCGTGTGCTATTTGCTAGTTCTGCGGAACATGTTGAGTGCCTGGCGGCTCATGAGGCTGTACGGTTCTGGTGGAAGATGGGGGGGCAGACGGTCAGGTTTGAGGGTGACTCGCTCAATACTATCCAGGATGTTCTCTCCTCCAAGGTAAACTTGTCCCCCTTGGGGCAGCTTATCGAAGATATTCAATCTAGCTTGCGGGATCACCGGAGGGATTGCTTTAGTTTTGTTCGCCGTGAGGCCAATGGTGTAGCTCATTGTTTAGCTAAATTTGCTGTTAACTGTTCGCACCCATGTGAGTGGGTCGAGGTGCCCCCTGATTTTATTCAGGACGCCCTTGATGTTGATAGTTGTACTCGAGGTCAGGCTTTTCGCCCCCCTCGTCCTTCTACTTTGTTATTATGAGTATTCTCTCCTCGTACGCGAGGCCTTTCAAAAAAAAATAAATAAATAAAAATTATCCTTAACAATCTTCCAATTTTTCTTAAAAACTAGAGTATGGACACCATAAGGTCTTAGTGCCTTAATGCTGCTAATTTGTTTAATAGCTAAATCAATTTCAGAAGAAGTAAAATGAGCTACAAGAGCTAAAGCATGTGCTTATGAGATACAATGTTGTATATAATCATGGAAACAATTTAATTTGTTGGAGTCTATATGATGATCAATATTAAAAGGTTGTTGATAAATTAGTTTAGTTTGTTTATTGAGTTATTTATACTAAGACCCTCTAAGGTTTCAATTTGTTTTCACAAAACCCTTTTTCGTTGATTGTTTGTCCAAAATTTGATGATTTCATTGAAAAAATATATATATGCAAATGACAAAATTAACCTCAATGAAGTATATGCAATATAATCTCGTTGGCCAACTTTGTCATTTGGAGAATTGTCTTGTATGCAATCATCAATATTTGGACGAAAAACCAATGAAAATGGGTTTTGTGAAAATAATTTAAAACCTCAGGGGGTGATCGTGTAATTTCCAAAACCTCAGAGGATTTGGTGAAAAAACCGAAAACCTTAGGGGGTGTTAGTGTAAATAACTCTAGTTTATTTAGTTTTTAAATATTAGTTTAGTTTATTGTTTTAGTTAGTTTAAATTTGTTTTTTTGTTTTTTATTAAAAAAAAAAATACATTACAAATGAAATTCCCATGGAATCTTAGCTCCGTACATATCAAAGTAAAATATAATAATTACATTCACAAAAAAATTACTAAACCAAATAAAAGAGTTTTTATACCCATACCCTTTCTTAGCTAATCAGCAACGTGTTTGGGCCTGCTTTTTACATATTCAATGTTTAAGGTTTAATATTAATTGGGCCAAGTCTATGGCTTGGACTTTAGAATTAATTGGATATCTGATCCAGTAAAATGGCTAATATAAGGAAATTATTATTTAATTGATAATTGCCTAAATTAAGTGATATTCTCGGCAATTACTTGGTGGCGAAGACAATCAATTAGATAATTGATTCTAGGGAAATATCCCTGTATGCCACCAATTTTATAATCTCAATTAAAAATACCACCGCTCCCCAATTTTTGTACAACTATCACCTATAAATATAAAATTATTGTCCACTTATTGCTGAATTTTCACAAATTCAGAAATTTTAGGTCACTCAGCTCTCTCTCTCTCTCTGGCACAGCTCTCTTTCTCTTTGGTTTCTGTCTAACGCAGCTCTCTGTGTCTCTCTTGGCTCTCTCTCTCAAGTGCAACTCTCTGTCTCTCTCTCTTTGCTCTCTTTCTCATAGCGCAGCTCTTTCTCTCTCTAGCTTTGTTATGTCTTTTTCTCCCTCTATTCGGTCCCTTACTCTCTGTTTGGAATCGCGAACCCCTCCCTTTAGGTATGTCTTCTGAATAGTTGCTTGCAACCTTGAAGCTTTAGTGGATTGCCGACCTCGAAAAGGTAGTGTTGATGGTTATTTTCTTAAAATCAATGGGATTATGTGAAATGGGTTATATTTTAATTGTTTGGGTTTGTGTTAAATTCGTTTTGGCTTTAATTGCTTTGGGTTAGGTTTTGTTGAATATTCATGCTCAGTCATCTGGGTTTGTACCAATTGCACTTAGATTGGTCTGGATATGTGAATCTTGAAACTTGGGATTTTCATTTGATGTAGTAGATCTGTATAGTGTGATTCTGATGTGTTATTGGTATACTGCTATTGTGTTCCTCTTATTTTACCGTCATATTGCTGTTATATTGCTGTTATATTGCCATTGTATTGTATGGTTATTGTAGTTATTTGTTCTATTTCTTAGTTGATTCAATTCTCTTATGAAAATTTATTTGAAGTCTTATACATAGTTTTTGCTCTAATTTTTCGTTTTGAATTATTCGTTAAAGTTTATTTATTTATTCATTTAAAATTTTGGAATTGATGAGATATCTGGTCTGGGCTTGAGATTACCCTAATTTATTGTTCTTTATTGTGATTGTGATTTTAGCTAAGGATTGGGTGATGTGTTTTTGTTTTGGGTCATTTGATATGGTTTTGAGATTGGTTTCATATCTATGATTTTGGTTAGTGTTAAAGTAAATAAATGGGTATTTCATTCATGTGGTTTTTGTGGAGGTACACCATTGTATCATACTTATTTTCTCTTATGATGATATGGTTCTATAATGTATTTGTTTGGTCAGGCTAGTTTGATAAGTGCATGAGCTGTGCTGAAAAGTGGCAAAAAAATCTTAAAATGCAGAGCAATAGGCTCCTTAAATACACAAGTTGAAATGCCTTAGCAGGTTTGTACCTGTCAGTGCATGGATTTAAATGTGTTATTGACTCTTCAACTTTCATAATATTTTTATATTGTGAAAAATGAAAAGATTATGTTCATTGTATCAAAGTTACCTGAAAGTAATAAGATCATGTCGTAGTGAAAGATAAGCCCCTGCCATCATTTAATCTCACTCTGTTCTTTACCTTTTACTGAGGCCCTCAGTATAGTCTCTTATGTAGTGTTTTTTGGTGTATATGATCACTGCTCTAATTAATTTTTCTACTTGCAGACGAAACTTAAACTTACTGGGAATCCACGTGGTCGTTTAGTGACATATTCAGAAACTCAGAGTCTGATGGTTTGTTTCTAAGAATCTTTTTTCTTCTGGTTGCTGACTTTATCCTGGTTGAAAATATTGAACAGAGGTCTTCGCATTTATTAATTATTATGGACTCATGTAAAGCATCTGTGCCCATTGTTTTTCACAACAAGGAAAGAAAATAACCTATAGATTACACTGCGATTAGATGCTAAAATTAGTAAAGCATTGATGGAGCGTTATGCTTTAGGTTTGCATTCCCTTTGTTTCCAGTTAATTTTACACCATGAGATTGGGGCAAGGGAAAGAGGTCAATAGGGATTCCTTTAGAGCTATTCCCAATTAATTTTTTCTTTCCAAGATGCAAGCAGGAGGCTTAAGTTTACTGAGAATCATATGCCTGTGATTTCTTTCCCATGCCCTACAAAATTTCTTAGATTTATATTGGGGGTGGATTGGGCCATGTTGTGTATGAAGGTTTGTCTGTCTTTAATAATGATTTCTCTCAGGGTGTAATTCCATTCGGAGCTATCTCATTTGCAATATGTGTTTTTTGAACCATTGGGAAAGCACGAAGGCATGTAAGTGAGCTCCTGACTCGTGCTATGTTTTGTTTTTGGCATCTCATGTGCCAATCATAAAAATGGTATATTCTTGGTTCTGTTGTTCCTAACAATTTCTCATTTCCTTGGAATAATCATAGCATGGTTAATATCATTTATTGTTGTGAGTGCATCTAGTGATAGACATTGAGGACAGAAAGTGCATGTGAAGAAATTGTTTTGTTCAAATAAAAGAAACCTGCATAGAGTGATGTAAAAGATAATGTTTACGTGATTTTTTTTTGTGTGGTTAATGTATTAAATATCTAAGAAATAAAAGCATATTTCAATTACAAGTCTTTGGATTCAACATAGTAGAGTAGTTCAACCTAAAAAAAAAATGAGCCTAGTATCTATAAGCTAGACTATGAGCTAATATATTATGTCTGCTATCTTTTTGATTGAGTACATCACAATTTTTCCATTCTCGTGAGTATATTTTGCTCAAGGAGAAAATTCCCATAGGAAATAATATATATAACTCTCATTTTACCTGCAAAAAGTAAATTCTTGGTTGACGCTTGGTTTTGTGTGTGTTAAATTAGTGGATGCTTCTCATCTGATTTTGGTTGATAACATGTAATATTGTCTAGTAGTAAAGATACAGTTTTTTGTCCCTTCTACTTTATTATTTTTGTTCTTCCTTTTAGCTAGTAGTGTACATGTTTTGTTACAGCATGCTTTTCTTCATTCTTTCTCTCTTTTATCAGGTTTGGTAAATCATGTTTGTGTCATTCAGTGCAACATTATATTACAGTGCACTACGAGCAAAAATTGTTATGTGTTACGAAGATAATGGAATCTAAACTCATATTATACAATTTTAAATGCTTTGGAGAATTTAGGGCTCACCCCATATGTGTATGAATCCAATCAATAGCCATTCTTGTCACTGAACTAGTTTCTAAGATTGGTGAATTTTGAATATTCTTCCCTCTGAAATTCTGCACATACAACCTTATATTTGTTGAAATTGGTGTCTATTACAGTGTTGGTGATCTTTGGTATGTTACTAAATCCGCTAGAACCAAAATTCTTTCATGTTGTGATTTTGCTATACCATGAGTGGACATTTTTGAATTTCCTATTTTAAATTTGCATTCCTGTTTTCTGCATATTATTTGGTTGAGATTCCTCTTCTTCATATCATAGGGTGAAAGGAACAAGATATTTCAATTGCCCCCCACTTCATGGTGGAATCGTTCGGCCAGACAAAGTAAAGGTTCGTATGCATTTGTATTCTAGAACACTTCGAAATGATTTTTTTTCCTGATTTTCCTATCAAGATGTGGAGTATATTATTGTTTGGTTCGATTGGCTGTTTCACAAGGTACAGGAATGTGTTTGTTTTAAAGTTTAATATGACCTGTTAGCTCATAGGTTGTCACCCATCTGTGGTATTTTAACCGCTTCATGAACAGAACAATAGTTTGGGGCTCACATTTTAGCCCTGGATAAGCTGAAAGTTCACCTATGTCCTTCTTGGTATGAACTGTCATCCAATGTTGCAAACTGTGATAACTAAGTGATATGTCTCTGGTAGTTTTGTTAAGAGGGACTCGTAGATTTTGTATTACTGGGAACTGTTGCAAAAGTATGATAAATGAAATTTGTCAATGATTAAGGTAAAATTCGATATATGGAGTCCTATTTGACAATTTAATCTAGAAGGTGTGAGTGTTTTTCAATAAAAAAAAAATTAAGACTTTTACTGTTATACATTAGAAGAAGAACTCAAGGTTAAGGTGGGGAGTTAGCTTAGGAACTATTCCTCAATGATGACTTGGTTAATTGCAAATCGTGGAGTCAGCAATGACTGTTAAATGCAATTGGATTCCTACCATTCTAGTGCACATACCTTTTCCATCTGAAGTGTCTTATGTGAAATGAAATTGCTTTTAAAGACCTAATTGAAAGGGTTTCTTTATATTCATTCACAACGGATAAGTAATATCATTGTAAAATTCTTAACTTCAAACCTTTTAGCTAACAGTCTATTAAGTGCCTTTGTGTATTTCCTGCATGACTTGTTCATGGAGTTGACTAATGTGACTAATGCAATTTCAGGTTGGTGACTACCCTGAACGAGATCCATTCGAGGAGGATGAAATCTAAGCAGGTCTTAGGGAGAGTACTTATGTATTTCATGTTTCTACATAACCTTTTTGGGGCAATCGCCCTGAAGTTTCCTTATATTGTTCAAGTTGTTCTACGGTACCATCCAATGATACTTCACACTGGTGTTGGAAGGACATGTAAAAGGGTTATTGTGCGTTCCATTGTACAAGCTTGAATGGATTTTCTTTTCTGTTGTATTTGGCCCTTCTCTTTTCAAGCATGCCAAAAATCATCATGGTTTTGTAATATGTGGTTTGTGCCCAATTAATTTACCGTGGATATTGCATTTTTGTACCCAATATTTGATAGCTGCCTTCTTTTGAACGATGATTCATTGAGGGAGAGAATTACTTTCCTTTTGAATATGAATTGATGTGCAACTCCAACTATCATTTGAAAGGTCAACATCAATTCATGGTAATATAAGGATGGATAACAATTGTCATGTCCGTGATATTTGAATTCAGGATTACTTTGAACGAAGTGGAGACTGTTATTAGACCAAATGCCATGACATACGATATAATAGCAATATTAGGCCAATATACTTACACTATATAGGCAATATTAGAGCAATATAAGGATAATACGATAGCAATAGTATTACAATATACATCCAATAGGGTGGCAATATGCATACATTATCTATACAATACAAAGGCAATATTAAGCAATATACATACAATATAACATCAATATTAAGTGAATCTACATACAATAAACACACATCCATTACAGACTACATTTTACACATGCAAAACAAATCGCCACCGAACCTTAACAATACTATCCCGCGAAGGGAAAACGAAGGCAACAAAAGATCCATGTACTCGGGTGAGATGAACTGAAGCAGCACTTACCCTTACTACAGGTCCATCAAAAGATCTATGTCTTTGTCCTTTCACTTGGGAAACTGTCTTCGAATCAGCCTTCCTCAGTAACAAGCCGTGGACAATTGGCGAAGTCCACTTCAGCTCCTCAATCAGTAGGAGATGACCAAAACAGCTTTCTTCAAACCTTCGTAGCTGTTGCTGACTGAATTTCTCCTTCATGGTACTGATTGCAGTCTTTGTATGGGATATGGACAATGCTTTTCCTTGGAACTTTTCTTCCTCTGCAATCATCAACTTAATTGGAGAAACCATATTTCCTTACACGCCAATATTATAAAAATAATTTCAGTCTGTTGCAATCTAGACAATAACAAGCAATAAACAATTAGCACTTATCAACAGCCTATTATAGGATATTAAGTGAAAAATAAACAATAAATACAGAGCATAAACAAAACCCCAGCTATTTACAACTGACCTACTAATTCAACGGCTCAAAGCCATTTAGAAAATTGTCATATCCAAATAAATAGTGTTGGTTATAACTCTTTTATCGGTTACAACTGTTCAGTACGCCAGTTGAGGTTAGCTATAACTATAATAAGATGGTGCAATGTAATTGAATAAATCAGAATATCTAATATCTTAGCACCTCTTATCTCTATAACCACTCTGTCAAAGTTGTGCTCACAATGGGGTCTTCTTGGACACAAATACTAATAACTAGCTACTAGCAATACCAATATCCTATGATCAAAGAGTCGTTGTTCATAATGTATGCATGTTGTTTTTCTATTATAAATCAATTGTTCAAAAATATTGCATTCAAATTCATAATTAAGCTCACATATTTTTTTTAAAAAACAAAACAAAACAAACTCAGCACTTATCAATAGCCTATTATTATATCATTGTATTCAAAGAGCCTATTACCCTACTATTTTATTCAAACGAGCATTTTTTACACCAAAAAGCACCTTTTGCTATGCAAAATTGTGTATTTAAGGAGCCTATTGCTTTGCATTTTAAGTTTTTTTGCCACTTTTCAGCATAGCTCATGCACTTATCAAGCCAGCCTGACCAAACAAATACATTATAGAACCATATCATCAGAAGAGAAAATAAGCATGATACAATGGTGTACCTCCACAAAAACCACAGGAATGAAATACCCATTTATTTACTTGAACTACTCTACTATGTTGAATCCAAAGACTTGTAATTGAAATATGCTTTTATTTCTTAGATATTTAATACATTAACCACACAAAAAAAAATCACATAAACATTATCTTTTACATCACTCTATGCAGGTTTCTTTTATTTGAACAAAACAATTTCTTCACATGCACTTTCTGTCCTCAACGTCTATCACTAGATGCACTCACAACAATAAATGATATTAACCATGCTATGATTATTCCAAGGAAATGAGAAATTGTTAGGAACAACAGAACCAAGAATATACCATTTTTATGATTGGCACATGAGATGCCAAAAACAAAACATAGCACGAGTCAGGAGCTCACTTACATGCCTTCGTGCTTTCCCAATGGTTCAAAAAACACATATTGCAAATGAGATAGCTCCGAATGGAATTACACCCTGAGAGAAATCATTATTAAAGACAGACAAACCTTCATACACAACATGGCCCAACCCACCCCCATATAAATCTAAGAAATTTTGTAGGGCATGGGAAAGAAATCACAGGCATATGATTCTCAGTAAACTTAAGCCTCCTGCTTGCATCTTGGAAAGAAAAAATTAATTGGGAATAGCTCTAAAGGAATCCCTATTGACCTCTTTCCCTTGCCCCAATCTCATGGTGTAAAATTAACTGGAAACAAAGGGAATGCAAACCTAAAGCATAACACTCCATCAATGCTTTACTAATTTTAGCATCTAATCGCAGTGTAATCTATAGGTTATTTTCTTTCCTTGTTGTGAAAAACAATGGGCACAGATGCTTTACATGAGTCCATAATAATTAATAAATGCGAAGACCTCTGTTCAATATTTTCAACCAGGATAAAGTCAGCAACCAGAAGAAAAAAGATTCTTAGAAACAAACCATCAGACTCTGAGTTTCTGAATATGTCACTAAACGACCACGTGGATTCCCAGTAAGTTTAAGTTTCGTCTGCAAGTAGAAAAATTAATTAGAGCAGTGATCATGTACACCAAAAAACACTACATAAGAGACTATACTGAGGGCCTCAGTAAAAGGTAAAGAACAGAGTGAGATTAAATGATGGCAGGGGCTTATCTTTCACTACGACATGATCTTATTACTTTCAGGTAACTTTGATACAATGAACATAATCTTTTCATTTTTCACAATATAAAAATATTATGAAAGTTGAAGAGTCAATAACACATTTAAATCCATGCACTGACAGGTACAAACCTGCTAAGGCATTTCAACTTGTGTATTTAAGGAGCCTATTGCTCTGCATTTTAAGATTTTTTTGCCACTTTTCAGCACAGCTCATGCACTTATCAAACTAGCCTGACCAAACAAATACATTATAGAACCATATCATCATAAGAGAAAATAAGTATGATACAATGGTGTACCTCCACAAAAACCACAGGAATGAAATACCCATTTATTTACTTTAACACTAACCAAAATCATAGATATGAAACCAATCTCAAAACCATATCAAATGACCCAAAACAAAAACACATCACCCAATCCTTAGCTAAAATCACAATCACAATAAAGAACAATAAATTAGGGTAATCTCAAGCCCAGACCAGATATCTCATCAATTCCAAAATTTTAAATGAATAAATAAATAAACTTTAACGAATAATTCAAAACGAAAAATTAGAGCAAAAACTATGTATAAGACTTTAAATAAATTTTCATAAGAGGATTGAATCAACTTAGAAATAGAACAAATAACCACAATAACCATACAATACAATGGCAATATAACAGCAATATAACAGCAATACGACGGTAAAATAAGAGGAACACAACAGCAGTATACCAATAACACATCCGAATCACACTATACAGATCTACTACATCAAATGGAAAATCCCAAGTTTCAAGATTCACATATCCAGACCAATCTAAGTGCAATTGGTACAAACCCAGATGACTGAGCATGAATATTCAACAAAACCTAACCCAAAGCAATTAAAGCCAAAATGAATTTAACACAAACCCAAACAATCAAATAATAACCCATTTCACATAATCCCATTGATTTTAAGAAAATAACCATCAACACTACCTTTTCGAGGTCGGCAATCCACTAAAGCTTCAAGGTTGCAAGCAGCTATATATTCAGAAGACATACCTAAAAGGAGGGGTTCGCGATTCCAAACAGAGAGCAAGAGACCGAATAGATGGAGAAAAAGACATAACGAAGCTAGAGAGAGAAAGAGCTTCGCTATGAGAAAGAGAGCAAAGAGAGAGATAGAGAGTTGCGCTAGAGAGAGAGAGCCAAGAGAGATACAGAGAGCTGTGTTAGACAGAAACCAAAGAGAAAGAGAGCTGTGCCAGAGAGAGAGAGAGAGCTGAGTGACCTAAAATTTCTGAACTTGTGAAAATTCAGCAATAAGTGGACAATAACTTTATATTTATAGGTGATAGTTGTACAAAAATTGGGGAGTGGTGGTATTTTTAATTGAGATTATAATATTGGTGGCATATAGGGCTATTTCCCTTGATTCTAATTGATTGTGATCTGATTTTGACTGTGACCTAATAGAAGATTACTTTTTCTATGCTAATGCTAGGGTTACACCCATATATAATAAAAAGGAAATTTAGGTTTTGATCACAGAAAAACTTTCACTTTTGGAAAAAGCCAAAGCTTTTTTCAAAAAGACAAAAAAACCTCTCAACTTTCAAACAAAAGACATGCAAATATAAAGGATTCCTTAGGAAATCCAAAAATAGAGAAGGGCAATTTTATCCATTTTGGCTTCTTTTAAAAATTTTCTCTCTCCTTCGGCCTTTTCCAAAGTCTACTATATAAAAAGAGAGGATACTTTCACGGCAAAACACAACTTTTTTCAACGACAAACTCAATACAAAAACCCTAGCTCTTTCATAATAGGAGATGCCCTAAGTTGTTGCCTTGCCCTCGAGGACTAGGCCCAGGGCTGACTTGTTGAAGAGACATTCATGTGTTCTTCTTTTGAACATAGTTAAATCTCTTAATTAAAATTGCGGTTTTGTTTCTGATTTTCACGTTTGTGGATTCACCATTTTTGTTATGAGAAATAAAATTTGAAAAAGCGAAATTGGCTAAATAGCCCCTTTGTAAAACACTTGTTAAATAAAAATATGAGTCAATGGGTTGGGTTTCTGGGTTTTACTAGCCTTTTCACCGAATATTCAAAATTTAAAAACTCAAAGATCCCAACTTTCCTCGGAAACAAACAAGAATGGCAGCGGTTTCATCGTCCCTCAGCTTATCCTCAAGAACCCCTGAACGCTATGTTCGGAAAATGTCAATCCTGAATAAGTTCCACAGTGTCGCTTCCAGAACCCACTGCAATTTCAACGCCATTTTCAAACCATCCACTCTAACCCTCTTCATCTCCACCCAAAGACCCCATGCACATATCAAATCTCCACCTCGAAACACAATCCGATGCCTGTTCACTGGAATTGTCGAGGAAATGGGTCAAATCAAGCAACTGGGTACCGCTGAAAACGGCGGTTTCGACATGAAAATCGGCGCCAAAACCGTCCTCGAGGGCGTCCACCTCGGCGATAGCATTGCCGTCAACGGGACGTGCCTCACGGTGACTGAATTCGACACCCAATTGTCCGATTTCACCGTCGGTTTGTCGCCCGAGACGCTTAGGAAGACGTCTCTGATCGAGCTCGAACCGGGGTCACTTGTGAATCTGGAGCGGGCGGTCCAGCCCACGAGCCGAATGGGTGGGCACTTTGTGCAGGGTCATGTGGATGGCACAGGGGAGATAGTGTCAATGGAGCCTGAGGGGGATTCTCTATGGATCAAGGTGAAGGCATCAAAGGAGCTGATGAAGTATGTGGTGCCGAAAGGGTTTATAGCAGTGGATGGGACTAGTTTGACTGTGGTGGATGTGTTTGATAAAGAAGACAGCTTTAATTTCATGTTGGTGGCTTATACTCAACAGAACGTGGTGATTCCTTTGAAGAAGGTTGGGCAAAAGGTGAATTTGGAAGTTGATATACTCGGCAAGTATGTGGAGAGGCTTCTCAGCAGTGGATTTGTTGAGTCAATCAAATCTTCATGACCCTTAAGGTACTCAATTTATAGGTAATTTGTTTCTTTTCTGCTATCCTGATTTGAGCCCATGTATTATTACCTCTTGTAATGCATGCCTTTTCTTGTCTTTTAATGTTTAAATTAAACAATAATTGTTTACGATATGCAGATTTGTGTGGTTTTCTGTTATTCGGATTGATTTTTAGTTCTGTTTTTAGTAAGCAGCTGTGAGTTCCTTTGGGCATGTCCTTTTCTATCAAGTAAAGAATACTAGAGTTGCAGGAATGATGTGTGTATTGAGTAGGATGATCCTTAGAGAGAACTTTGAAGGGGTGACCTGATGCTTGAAAACAGGAGCGTCTAAATGTGTGTGTTCTGGTATGGAACTGATCATGGTGAAATGGATTGATAGCTTACCCTAAGCAGTGACTGTCATAGTTTTCTGAGTAGAGTTTGATTGAAGGATTTCCTGAGTTAGTTAACTTGATCTTTAGTAAGTTAGATACTTGAGGCTTGACTCAAAGAACAAAAACAAATTAAAGCAAATAAGAAAAACAGAACAAAATAATCTCGTTTTATCTCAATTTCAGTTAATGTTTATACGAATCAGATAATGAATGGCCTACCTTTAAAAAATCAGAGATTTTCTTGCCGCTTGATATAGTTTCTAAGTGTGCAATCATCATGTTGAACATGTTATTGTAGAAACTCTAATGGAATTTTGTTTATTCTTTCTTAGCTAGTAAGTGAAAATTATGAATGCATTAGATTACTAAGTTTCTCAGTTTCTGCAAAATCCAGTCAATGGTTTACCAAGTGACATGTAAAAATGAAATTTTTTGCACTCACATGAGCTTGGGAAAAAGAAAAAAGAAAAAAATATGCAGCAAGTAATTTCTATTACAAAGATCTAGGGGTATTAACTGTCTTTCAACGGATTAATCATAAAGAGTCTTTATTTGAGAAATATAAAGTTCTCTAATGCTGTCAAGTTTCTTACTGTTCTTTTTCTCATTTTCTTTGCAAGGTCATCACTGGTGCAGTTTTGTACACTATGACACTTGTTGTTTGGATAGTAACTGTCATGACTGGCGATTCTTAGAGAGCTGTTTAGTTTTTTGTTGTATGATAGTTAGAGCTTTATTGTATTGGCTGTTCTGTACACCTTCTCCATAAGGATATAATGGTTTTGGTTTTAATAAAAGGTTCGCGTTCAATAAAAGTTCAGCATTTGATTCATGTTAAAATGTGTGGTTTCTGAAGATAAAAAAGAAATAAATATAGCATTTGGTTGTAACCACCATATTCTGAAGGAATGCTTCAGCAACAGACTCTAGCTGAAATCTTTGTTTTGCAGACTAATTCAGCAATAACACACACTTACACATGCACGTGCACACGCAAACAGAGGTTTATGGCTCCCCTGTTTACACACGCACGCACACAGTGTAACCCTCCTCAAGTATCTTCGCCCCTAAAATGCACTTTAAGAAAACCATTCTGCATGGGCTCTGATGAAGATTCCTTTCATATTCTTCTCACTATGGTTAACTGAGCTATGTTTATTATGAGTGATTAATAGTTTCAGTCAATTCCTTCTCTGCACCAGAATGTCTTATACTTTGTGTAGATTCGTGCTTTTATGATATTTGAGCTCCCTTTCTTATATTGCTGCCTGCTTTGCATTTTTCTGGGTTAAATCTTTTTCCATAACCCTTTTGATGTACACATTATAGCACTCTCATTTTCCTGATGTAGAAATCTAAGTATATTACTATTTACCCAAAGAAAAAAAAGGTTAAATAGATTATTCCTTAATTTCCTATTTATAATTGGAGAACAAATCTTGTGGTTCCATGCCATTAAAAGCTTGCATCTGTTGGTTGGAAGCTCAATGGGCAATATAGCTTACCTCTGTTAAAAGTCTAGGGCTCAGGTTAGTTTCTCACTTTCTTAATCTATCTAGTTTTTAGGCACATTCTTTTTACACACTGATAATACCCACCTTAGGCTAGGGCTTGGCTCCATGGGCCAGTAAATCTAAAAATCTTAAAGCCAATCCAAAGGCAGATGGTTGGTTTGTAGGCGAGTTTGGTGAACCACCTAATCTTGTACTAATTATGTTGAATGTATTAATTTTGGTGCAAGTAATGATATCAAATGTGTTGCCAGAACCATAAAATTAACCAGAGAAAATCTATTGGTTTAGGTTTGATAAATTTAGCCTTAAATAAATTAGGGGTAAAATATCAAAAGACAAAAAAGAGCAAAATATTGCCAATTATTTGTTTTATTTTATGAAGTCCAGTTCAACCCCCTGTTGGACAATTTCAATTTTGGTGTACCAGCAATGGTTCTTTTATGATCCTTTTTACTATTTTTAGATGTCATTCAGTGTAGAAAAACTTGTAAAACAAGGATAACACTATTTTGTTATCTTTGGCTAATCACGATATGTCAAGTGAAAAAGTTATCACACGTGACATACCGTAATTGGCCAGGAAAGCAAAATATTGATATTCCCATTCCACACAAGTGTTTCTCCGTTCGGTGGGATTAGCCTGATATTGGGCATCCAATTAAGCTTCGTTACAACTTTACTCGTGATGTGGTCTACATTGTTATCAACATAATCATGTCCTTGTAGACACAGTTTGCTCAACATCAATTGCCAGGCACAATTTGAACAATTTGTTTTATGGGAGTGTTTATGCGAGGTTCCACTGGGCATGCCAAATTGTTTACCCGTTACTTCAACTACTCCATTTGCACAATTTGCCAAAACCAACCACTCAATTTGCACAATCCAGTGTTTTTAGAGCAGAATTGACAAGAACACGCAGACACAACCTACCCTTCTTTTGTAAAATAAAAACTCAAAGTTATCTTCTTCCTTTAACAGTAGGTCTTCTACTATCCAACTACTTTTATAAACAACTCTGCTCCCTTCTTTTCTCCTTATTGTATTGTTTGTTAGCTATATGGCTTTTTTTCGGTCGAGCTGCTTTTCGGCTTGACTTGCTGTTATTTTAGATAAAGAAAGAAACAGCTTTACATACTTCGAAGAATGCATTTGTCTCTATCTAAACCGAAAGGTAAGACAATGACAAGTTCATCGCGCCTTCACCACCGAAATTTGCTTCTGATACTATAAAATAAACGTACATAAAGCACCCGCAGGAGATAGACACAAGTTATTCGTGGCTATTTTAAAACCCTATTTACTGACTGATCAAATTCTAGTTAACCACGGATATTGTGTCTACTCAATTAATAGTAATTGATTGGTACGGGGGTTTTATCATTAGACCATTTGTTTACAAATGAGGTGTATCGTATATTTAAATATCTTACTTGTTAAGAATAAATAAGATCGTACGATGAATTCCGTGTTGTTAGTATTTACGACTTAAATGGGTATGATATTTTTATTTTATTTTTTATACAAGAGGTACTAGGAGATGGATGAATCGAACCTAGGCCAACGTGATCTAGCTCAATATAAAAGGGCTTTAACTAGCAAATTAGTGATTTCATATTCGAAAACCTATACGGACATGATTTTTCGATTAAAGAATATCTTAAGAGGATTGCATGCTTTCGTCCTTCCATTTATTTTATTATTATTATTTTGTTTTTCTTTGCTTCCTTTGGGTGGTTTAGGAGGATCAATCATCATCATGACGACCCAAAAAAAAACATTGAGGATCAATGATATGTCGTGTCCGACAAAAGTAGACCAACAACGTGAAGATGCAGCCGCCCAACAAAAACATTTAAAAGAGAGAATGCGCGTGCTGCTTGAGCTTTGGAGAATAGACTGATTTGGCAGAGCATTCTCGATCTCAACCATGTATGATAATTTGGTCACTATAGACGTGACTTGGGCAATAGGCAATCCAACGAATGAGTTTGACTCCAGATTTAATGGATCTCTCTAGTATCCGTACTGTCGGCAAGGATAGGGACTTTAATTTTGATTCCCTGCAGGCTGAATCATGTATGGTATGAATAATTTATCAATCTTATCTCTCTGTTTAGAATTTTAAAATAATTCAATATGATTTAGGATTTTACGGGTTTCTACATGCCGAGTATATCAGTTTATCTGAGCTGTTTTGATCATTCTGATTTGAATTCTTACGTATAAGAAGTCAAGTATTTTTCAGATGTTGTATTCTGGATACAAAATTTGCTAGATTAATCGTTTCAATTTTCAAAAACCAACACGAGGTTAGGATATTAAGAAATTTAATTTCTGAATTTTACTAATTGTAGTCTGCTTCTTGTGAGAATGTAAAAGTAAAGAATCCAACATTGAAAAGTTGAGAAACCTAACAAGGCTTATAAGGAGTTGGATTTCTACCCACATAGTCAACTGGTTTTGGGGTGAAACCTCAACTTCCTTCATGGTATCAGAGCAAGTTAGCTCACATGTGAAAGCCCAATGGCCACATGTGCTCCACGTCACCCAATAAGTGTTGTTCACGTGCTAGACTTGAAAATTCGTCACACGTGCGGGGGCGTGTGAGAACGTGAAAGTAAAGAGTCCCACATTGGAAAATTAAGAAACCTAACAAAGGCTTATAAGCAGTTGGATTACTCCCCCACAACCAATTATTTTAGGGTGGAACCTCAACTTCCTTCACTTCTGTGCAATAAATTGGATTATTATTCTTTTAGATTTCAGGGGATGATGGATGAAACGAAAATGTTATTGGGGTACATTGAAACAATGACATCTTATAAAATCTATCTTTTAGTTGTTGCTATGCAAATAAATGTCTAACCAAATATACTCTATCAATGAAGACCTTTCAAAAGGAGATAGTTGCCTTCATAGAACAACTTATAAACACCGAGTTTCATATATTTGTGTGTCTGCGACAGTTGCGTGTTGAGTTTTATAGACAATGACATGGGTTTGAAATCCGTTATAAGTAAGTTATGCTCCGAAAAATTGAACATTATTTGAATGATATTATTGTATAAACCACACATGAGAACATGAATAAAAACTACTTTCAGATTACCATAACCAGCAATTCAAAACGCTACGTAGTAATTTATCTCCATCTTCTGAAATGAGCTTTGTATTGACATTCTTAACGAGTCATTTTTGCTAGCAAACGTTACCTAGCGAAAAACGTTATGTCCAAATCTAATATAACAACTTCCATAAATAGCAATTCAGCTCTTCAGCTTAGAGGACATTGCCTACAAAGCTCTTCGCCTGATGCTTTAATACACGTTATGCATAGTGTCTCTTGGTTAAATTGCATCCTGGTTCTCCAACATTGGGTTAGGCCGTATATGGAAGTATTTTGTTCCATCATAGATTTTGATATGCCATTGATGACCCTACTTTGGAATCCTGAAGGTGAAATTTCTAGCTGATTGAAACATTTGTACCCCAAAAAACGTCATGCTTATTGTATATATATATATATGTATATGTATATGTAATGTATAATAGATTTAATAGCAGTACTGTGTGTATATAATATATATTATAAAAAATTAGAAGCTCTTTATAGTTTTTGGCATATGCAACTTTTTTATTTTTCTTTTGCCTCCTGCCAAATCTATATTAGTCCAAGTTTTGGCCAACTCTTCCTAGAAATATTCATACTTGTTGCATAATGCACACATAATAAATTAAATTTTATAATATTCTTTTTAAAGCAACAAAATTAAACTTTTGTTAACGAAGTAAGAAATTGCATTAGTCCCTTCAATTTAACTATTTAGCTTAGCTACTTTCTGGTCATTTTCAAGTTTAAAAAAATATATACAAAAGTTGATATATTGGGACGATATACAAAAGTTGTACACTTATTGCGCATGTATGAATTATTGAATGGTAATGTAATACAGTGATGTGGTATAACTCGTTTACGTGTTATGAGATGAATAGACGACATGATTCATATTTCCTACTTTTGGGGTATAATATCGATAAATATCCACTTATATTATAACATGTTAACAAATTATACCATATGATCATACTCTAATACCACACTGTAATTATTCACGCATAAGGTTTCCTAAGGCAATTGCAAGATATGCACCCTCCTTTGCTATGTTTCCTAGAACCTAGCTTAACATTATTTATTACATATAAAGATTCATTCATCTTTAACTATGAACTATAGCGTATGGTTATAATGAATTGCTTTGTGAATACTTGAAAAGTTTGAGGGTAACCAAGATAAAGCAAAATGAATTGCTTTGTGAGCGTGGCCAATTTGAGAGTGAAATATCTAATGAAGATGAAATGATTATGGAAAAATCCATAGATTCTAGATATGGTAGCAGGAGTGGGAGGGAGTGATCTAATGTGATTAATTGTAAGTGGACAATATCGCTCAAATTAGTATAGTAGTAAATAGAGTATCGTTCCAATAGGGATCAAGTTAATATATTAAATAATAGAATAATTTATTCTTAATTATATTTGAATTAAACGGTAAGAGAATTATTATGATTTAAAATCTAAATAAGAACATGTAAAACAATGCAAAAGATGAAATTAATGATGATAAAGCACTAGGACACCGATTTCACCTAGCTAATCTCACTCAAATCCCTCTAGCTTGTTAATCCTAAGTTGAGGACTTTGAATCATTAAACAAGAAATTGAACATATTCAAGCATTCATCATCGAACATTAAAAATAATAATAATAATAATTGACGTGGCCGGTCTCCAAAAATTAAAAAAAATGTGCTGATGGGAAGAAAACGAAGTGTATGGTAATAAGGGGGGCTAAAATAGTAATTCACTTATTACTTCCAAACTGTCAACCCCACTCCGCCCACTCCACACATCTTCGTTCCGAAGATATCGGCCATTCATTAAGTTGTGAAACTAGTGGTGCTTGCGTGAGACAATCTGGATCATTCACGTGGCAGGAGATAACTGAGTGCGACTAGAAAATATCAGCCTATCAGGACCAACTTCATCTCGAAAAAATCAACATCGACGTGCCGCAGAAATACTTAAAAATGATTGCCACATTACCAAATTGCCCCTCCAATATTCTTGCCTTTCTAGATCGATTTTTCCCCCTATTACAAAACTAACCTCAATTTTTCTTATTTTCGGTCAATAAACTAACCTCACTCTGTCTTTTCTTTTTCCTTTCCTTTGGTGGATATACTCGGAAGGTGAGGTTAGCAAGATAAATTGGTTCGAAAAAGGGAAGGAGAAAAGACACTATCACAATTGAATGAACAAAAAAATTTCTTAAATAACAAGTTGGACCAAATGAAAGAAGATACAATTACTAGAATTGGCCAATTTGGTATTATTGTGCTGTGAAAATAATCGCTGTCAGATTTGCTATGAGAGAAATCAGCTGTGAGATAAAGCAATTTGGCATTTGGTAAACATTTTGTTCAAAGTGTTGTTGGTATTGATTCCCACATAGTTAGAAAATGATTGTTGCATAATCATTAAACTCAACACTTCTTTGAAACTGATTCCTGCATAATCAGAAAATGAAAGCACTTTATTAGCTGCTTTCCCTTATAGCCTTCTTTCACGACAATTTTTAACAATAAGTGATTTTCTCATAGTTTATCAAACGAGCTGGGCTTCCCAATTTTTTTAAGAACCACTTTTCACCCTAAATAAACAATGACAAACGAACACTTAAACTATTTGTTTTGCATGGACTTAATCTCAAGAACATAGCTAGATAATGGGTTGTATGGACTACAGTCTATTACCATCCCATTTTTTGAGAGTAAATAATCAAGTTTAATCAAACAATGAGATTGGTTGAAATAATTAATGGGTTAAGTAACAAAAATAAAGAACAAAGACAAGTGTTATATATAAATCCACATAATATAATGATCCATTTGTTGAAATTATTGAAAAGAAAGTATTTCGATTTTGAAAACAATGCTAGATTAATATATATTTTTTGTGAGTATAAACGATTGAGAGAAGGGGTTTACACAAATATTCATTGGGTACCTAAGAGTTTTGAACCTCTACCCACATAGGTGGAGATGGAAGATATCAACCAACTGAGTTATACCCTACTAATAGATTAATTTGTTTTAAAATAAACACAACACTAGATGCAATGTGTTTGAAATAGTTAAGTTCAATGTAATATTTTGTCTTTGAAATAATTAAATTCAATGAATCTCCCTGGCTCCTAAATGGCGTTAGGGAGGATTGGTCTCGTTTGTCTGACTTTGTAATAGGGGTGTTGACTCTTCTGTTTAGTCATTAGGATGGGTGGTGCTCTTTCCTATCCCGGCGTTTTATCCCTTGTGGTTTTTCTCGGGAAGGTTTTAACGAGGCCACCGTTAACATGCTCGTTCTTACCATATAATGTTCTCTTTGGGTTGAATACAATACCATTTTCTCTATAAAAAAAAATGTATTTTTTTTCTTTAATGCAAATATCAATACTTTTGTACTACAATGGTCCAATCAAGTAATTTAATTAAATCATTTTAACCATGCTTAATTTATGCATTTGTATATTTATTTTACAAGGAAATATTCTAATATACGAGAATGAGAGGACTCAAACTCAATTCCAAAAAGACGGTTACACTGCCCTAACCAACTAATAGAACACACATATGTTGCATTTGCATTCTCTTAGGTAAACTTTTGAGAAACTAAGGTCGTGATCCCAATTCCTTAGGCTTGAATTAGATGAGCTCAGTTGACACTTTTCACTCACAATTGCACTCAAGCTATGTTGGTTGGACTCAACTTATGCTCATATAAGTCCGTGTTATACATAAACACTAGAAATTGAGGATAGAAATTATAAATTTTTTTAGTAAACTATTATTGACAAGCCAAAAAGTCATTATATATTTATTTAAGTACAATTTTCTTCTCATGTTTTTTATAAGAAATGAGTGTATGATAATTTTTTTGAAGTGCCAATAATAGCTCGTATTGAAAGAAATCCTAAGTAATTTGACAAGCCAAAAAGTCATTATATATTTATTTAAGTAAAATTTCCTTCTCATGTTTCTATAAGGAATGAGTGTATGATAACTTTTTTGAAGTGCCAATAATAACTTGTATTGAAAGAAATCCTAAGTCAAATCCCTCCCCCAATGACACGATAAAATTCGTCAGTCTTTGCATTCAATAATTTAATCTGGACCCCATAACATACAGGATTCGTATCCATACAGGATTCAATCATACAAAAAGAAAGAAATAGTCACACGCCTTTCACTGTTCTGAAATGCGAGAGTTTGAATACTATTTTGAAAATACGAGGGCATTTAAGACAATTGTAAATATGTGACAAAAGACTGCTAAGGGTAATTTTGGAATGTCGAAACCCAATTTGGGCATAGTTGCCGCGTAAATGTTGGAAATTACCACTGACAACCGTCGCGTCGACCACTATATATATATGCCGTCAAAGCCCCTCCAACTGCCCACAACTTTCTTTCACTTTCTCGTTCATTTTCTTCCGAAACAAACAGTCTTCCAAGTTCTAGACTGTCCAGAGATACCGGTAGCTTATACCATCTTCAGCCGTCATGAAGAAGCCTGGTGTTTTAGCAGCCTCAGTCGCCGCCGCTTCTGCTACTGCTCTCTCTGCTTCTTCTTCTTCTTCTTCAAGCTGTGTGTCTAATTCAACCATGCGATTTTCTAATCAGGTAATTAAAAAAACCTTAATTCGAATTCTGGGTTTTCTTGAGAGGCTCGATTTTTTTCAAACAGTGTTTAGCCTATATTGGCTGCTTCTATTTTTCTTGGGTTCTGCTCTGTTTGGTTGCTGAGAAAAAAAGAAGAAAAGAAAATCAAGAAAAAGAGAAACTCTCTAGCACCCTACTTCTGCTTCTTCTTTTTTTCTTTTTTTAAATTTTTTTTTAATGAAGTTTAGAAACTAATCTGTTTATGTTTGATTTTGTAGGAGGCTGTCTCTTCTAAGAGAAATGAAGAAAATCCATCACCTTCCACAGAAAAATTTGCGCCGAGGTTCGATGGCTTGAGATTTATTGAAACCTTAGTCACTGCTCATAGATAATAAGATCTGGTCTCAACTCAAGCCTCACAGCTCCATCTTCTTCAAATCTAAATATATTTTTGCCTTTGATGATTTTATTTTGATCCATCTTCAGGAAACAACTTGAAGATAGGACTTTTAATTGTTTGGTAGATGAAATTAGTACTAGAAAGAGAGGAATTGTAACTCTAAGTTAAGGACTATCTTTCATGTGGAATTAATTTCTCTTCCCCTGTTTTCTGGCCTCCTTTCTTTCTTTTACTAAATGTTGCCAGTGGACTAATGATTGGATTGGATGCCATAGTCATCTGGTACGGTGATTTGTTTTTTCATAAAATCACATGTGGCAGAGGAAATAAAAACCACGACAATCAAATTTCACTAGCGTGATTGAATGTGGATAGCAAAATAGTGCGCTGTATAACAGCCCTATTGCTCGAATCTTGACTACATAGATGTTGTGATATGATATATATGTTTATATTGTCAAATAGGACCACATATTCAAAATGGTTTAACTTTATCAAAGAAAATGATTCGATTAAATAAGGGTTCACACACGGACACGATAGTGTTTACGTACCTCGGGTGTGAAATTTGGCCATTTATTCACATAAAAATCAACTCAATACGCTGTCTAGATTTAGTCTAAGAATCATCTTATGTTGTCAGCCTCTTCGATAGGGATAATATATATTAGTTTATTTCATAGAATTGATCATTTTGAAGTGAATTAATTAGCAATTACAAAAGGAAAGAATATTCTTAGTTTCATATTTGAAACTTTTGTGCTATGACTTGCCTAGCACCAAGATATGTCACGTCTCAAAAGCAAAGCTAATAAATAAAACCCCTTTAAGATATTGGAGATCGAGTTTGACAACTGCATCACCAAAATTGAGCTTTACCTTTAGGTGAGGAATTTGGCCTTTCACGTGCATCATGGAAATATTCCACGCCCAACCACATCATCCTTCAACAACAACGATGCGTGGTCACCAAAAAAATATGTTAGAAAGTTATAGCACTCGTTTTCTTCCATGATTGTGATATTCATTGGTTTTCTTCTGTGCTTCTTTGGGGAAGATAGTTTTCTCAAACGCATGGCGTACTTTTATTGACTGCACCAAACTTTACTTTTTTTTATTTTTTATTGTCACCATTAAATTAAAATTGTTAGAAGAATATGATGATCTTGTCAACTTACCATTTATGTATCATTTTAAAATGGAGGTGGAACCCCTTTGAATAGCGGTGCTCATTTTAGAATATTCTCTTTGGGTCGAGTTTGGGCAAGTTTTGGGTTGTACCCTTCAAGTTGCATCTTTGCTCTCCATCCACAACATTATATGCAAAGCCTAACATTCTCGTTTTTTCTTTATTCAATAACTGTCGTTGATAAAATTTGAATTAAAGACTGCTTCAAGGAAAGTGGAGACTACATGTCATATATCAAATAGTCATTCTCTATATTTAGAGTACAACTTCAAGCATACAAATTCAAGCATATGAAAAAGTTATACTATTTGGGCAGTTTTATATTTAGAGTACAACTTCAAGCATACAAATTGGTGGGAGAAAGTTAATTGAATTAATGGTTATAAGTTGGGTGGTGTTTTTCACACTTCACACCAGTTCAGAACATATTGAATGATAATACTAGGAGGACTGCAGTGAGTGCTAGTATGATGGAGTGAGTAGCTGCTATCTGACCTCTACTCTTCTCAGGTTTCGGTGCCTCAGCGGGGCATTCGAGACCTTCTTTCCCTTCGCGACATTGAGACGCAAACAGGCCAGGAGGGTACTTCCCATAAATGTTTATGTAGCTGAACATGGTTGTAGCACAATCATTTTTCAAGTCATTAATAGCATCTGCAAAAGGGCAGGCAAATTCCTTCAAGGCGTTGCAGCAGCTCTTGGCTGGGTAGTTGGGTCCTTTGCACTTGCTTGTGATGATTGTGTAGTTCTGATTCTCAAAGTTCACAGGACAATCTGCAGATAACCCAAGAAGACAAGAGAAACAAGCAGGTGAGAGAATCTCAGAGCTAAGAGAACGCCGGTAAAACATAGCATGCTAGCTAGAGACACCAAATCAAAATCTAAAAAATATCAGGTTTTGGTTTCAACAAAGAACTATAGTCCTCTAGCAGTACAATACATAATTTATGTAATAAGATGCAACTTCACAGGTTTGTATTGCCCGGTTATTGCCTAATGGTGGCAATTATGAGAGGCAATACTTTCACAATATCATCTGAGACATTGGAACTTCTTCCCTAAACAATTGTCACAAAACCGATTCATAAGTTTGATAAATTCCTTCACCGACCCAAAATGTATATGTCATTATTTTAACTGCAACTCATTAAAAAGTACAAACGAGGCCACAAAAAAATACGATTTACTCAGAGTTTAATGCATACAGAAGACAATGTTTTGCTTTCTTGTCAGCCTAAAAATCTGTCAACTTTCTTGGTGTGGGAGACCGACAATACCATTTATACATACAAAACTGAAAGTATGGTGAACATTGTGTACAGATTCTCAAAGAGTGATGCACGAACACATTTTCAGCCATGGAATTGATGGGCATTGACAATTAATTATTTCAAAACTGAAAAGTATGGAAACAGAAAATGCAGAATTTAAAGGAGAAAGCAAGGTGAAGAATTACTTTGTTTGGCCTGAAGAAGGGAACGTCCAATGGATCCACCAGTGTGGAAAATATCATCTGCAACATTCATACGTAGATAAAACAACGACCCAAGAAATTAAATTTCCAACAAAAAAAAAAAGAACATAAACAAATTAAATGGGAATTTAATGAATTACTGGAAAGGAAGGTGGTGGAGGAGGCGAAGCCCAAGAAGAGGAAGAAGAAGAAGAAGAGATGAAGACCGTGATTCGAAGCAGACGACATTGTATTGTTAAGGTTGTTTAGGGTTTAATTTGTGCAGAGACCGAACCACTTGTGTGATGTCGTCGATCTCTGTCTTCCAAGAGTTTGAGCTCAGCCCCTGTTTTTTGATGGCTTTGGTTACCTCTCTCAGTTTGTTGGGAGACAGAGAGGAGAGAGAGAATTGGAGGGAGGAGAGCGAAATGCTGCATGAAATTTGGAGAAACAAAGCGTTTTAGGTCTCTCCAAATTGCAAATTTTGCAATTGCCAAAAGTGGCAACTGTCAGTTTGATCTATGTGTCCCAAAAAACGTTACTTTGTCTTCAAATATATAAATAATTGGGACTAAAGATAGAAAAACAAAAATGTACTTAATAAAAGTAACTTGTAACTATCCATGTAACGTGTTTTTAAAATAACAATCAACCATATCTAACATGTTTAAAGATAAACGTGTCATTATTGTGTCAGTTGTCTAAAGCGAAACCCATGTTCCTTCCATCCCCCAAAGTAATTAAACTGCCATTTATGCTCGAACACAAAGACAGGTTGACAATGAACCAAACCAAAACAGAAGTTAAAGGTTCGTTTTTTTTTTTTTTTTTCTATTCTAAAGAAAAACTTAAGTAGAGTATTCGTTGCATTATGGCAAACAATAGATAAACTTAAACAGTTGAGTTTTTTCGGTTGAAAACTTAAATAGTTAATTTGAAATTAGACATCATACAATTTTCATCCCACCTTCATACAAATTTTAAGTTCATCACACAATTCAAATGCAACGAATGCTAAGTTCATCACACAATTCGTTGCATTATGGAAACGTTTTATGGAATTTGAAGTTGAAATGTTGAGCCATGATCATCTACACTAAATTTACTCACACAAATTGGTGCTACGATGGACTGACAAAAATGCACTACTCCCACTTTCAAATTAAACTTTCATATTAAGCTAAGTTTGTATCTAATCTATGACTTAATCATTTAGAATCTCCTTCTTTAATCTAAAAGAGTAATTCATTAATTCATATTAGAAACATCCCAATCTGAAACTAGGACAGAAGATTAGCCATGAGATTAGCCATGATGGCTCAGCCAGTACATCTCATGCTCTATTGGAAAGGAAAATACTTCCTCCTACATATTTGTCAATAGCAGTGTAGTATCATATTAGAAAGGAAAATACTTCCTTATTACTGGTAAGAATATAGGTAATGAGGCAAATAAAGTAAGTAGTATCCTATTGGAAATATGAATTTAGAATATTATAATATCAATATAGTAATGGATCTCCAAACCAAGTATTTTCACCAGTAGTTTCTAAGAAGCATTCCTTCTAAAATATTTCCTAACTCAAACCAATTGGGCTGTCTCCAAAAAAAAAAAAAAGGAGATAATTTCCACTAGAAAACAAACAAAAACAAGTGGTCTTTCCTCCCATACCTGAGGCTTAAATGGATTTTATAAAGGAAAACCATGTGCTTTGGTCCCACCCAACCCAATTTTGTCTCCATCAATGAATGTGACAAATAGCCTAATCTTGACTCACCGCTAAGGAAAAACCACTGGCTACCCCCAGCAAAAACCTCTACAGCTAGAGCTAGCCCATGGCTTTTTTTCCCCACATTTTATGCGCTTAGTTTTAGTGTCCCTCTCTCACTCCCTCCATATAAAAGCAACACCAACTCCCCATTTACTTCAACAAAATTCAAACACATCAAAGCATCAGTTTTACTTCCCATCAAGTTAAGAGTGTTCTTATTAAGAATTTACAGAAGAAGATATCAATATGAGCAGTTCGTCATCAGCAGCAGCAAGGAGAGGTTGGATGGTGGCAGCAAGTGTTGGAGTTGTGGAGGCGTTGAAAGACCAAGGGGTCTGCAGGTGGAATTATACTATGAGATTAATGCAGCAGCATGCAAAGAGCCAACTTGGGTCTTTTTCTCAGGCTAACAAGCTCTCTTCCTCATCCTCTGCTCTGGTTTCAAGCAAGCTTAGAGATGAGAAGGTGAAGCAGTCTGAAGAGTCTCTCAGGAAAGTCATGTACCTTAGCTTCTGGGGACCCAATTGATTTCAGCAACTATATAATTTGTAGCTGAAGAAGATGATCAATACAATTTGGCACTGAAGGCAGGCTTGGATTACAAATTTTCAAGTTTTGAGGCATGGCATGATGATAGCTGGAAACATGCGGTTAAGCTGACCATGGTTGGTGTAGGCTATGCAGCCTGAAGAAATTTTGTTTATTTACAAAATTATTGTAAATTGTAAATCTATGAGTTCTCTATGATATAAACAATTAATATGAAATTGATATGTCATCTGATCATTAACCTTAACCAAAAAAATCTATATCACGTATGGTCTGTTGAGGAAACGACGGGGTTAAAATCAATTTTTCTGTGCAGATCCTACGATTAATTAGTACCAATTAACTAGTAAATAATTTTGTCCATAGCCAGAGAAAATAGTGAATGCAATAATGTACATAGCTAGTAAGTAAATCCTAAACCATTTAATTTCTATATACAAATCCAAAAAAGAAAAAACAACAAAACAAATCATGTCTTGTTAAGTGTTTTGGGTTTTTTTTATGAGGTTTTAGGTTGGGTTTGTTTTAAGAAATTAATGACAGTTTTGTAATTTATAGTAAGTTCAAAGTCTCTTTGTTATGTTGTAAATGAGTTTTGGGTATGTTTCTAAAGTCCATTTCATGTAGAGTTTGGGTTTGAATACCCATGAATGAATTGTTATTTTGGATTAGGCCAAAGCTGAGGCCCAGATTCGTTGGGCTAGCTTTAAATAATAACTGAAAAAACAATACTATCCTTCTTCTTAAAAAGCATGGCCCAACTTTAAAACTTACAAAGTAAATGACTTTTTTACCCCTGTCTATTTAAAGTAAGCGCGATTTGAACTGGTTCTCTTTCGTTTTCATTAGGCTTGACGTTTTGGAGCTCTAGTTTGTTTAGCTGTGATTGGAGCTCTAATTTTTTGGCAGGTTTTCGTTCGATTTTCTTCATTTTTCTGTTTTATTCTGATTAAGTTTTGGGTTATTTAGATTGATCTTTATGTTTTCTTTGTAATTTTGCTTTTGCATGCAGAATCGAGGTTAGTTTTGGTGTGCGATTTCTGTGCTTTGGTTCGATCTTATTTCTCCTATTTCAAGCTCAGTTTTGTGGCGCGATTTTGTATCTTCTTCATATTGTGCAGTTTCATCTTCGGACTTGAAATTGTATTTTTGTTGTTGTTGAGGTATGTATTTTCTTGATGAGGTCCAGTAATGAACTAACACTAACAAGCATATGATAAAGTTATACTATTTGGGCAGTTTTAAATTTAGAGTACAACTTCAAGCATACAAATTGGTGGTAGAAAGCAGGGAAAGTTAATTGAATTTTGGTTATAAGTTGGGTGGTGTTTTCCACACTTCACACCAGCTCAGAACATATTGAATGATAATACTAGGACTGCAGTGAGTGCTAGCATGATGGAGTTTGAGCTCAGCACCTGTTTTTTGATGGCTTTGGTTACCTCTCTCTGTTTGTTGGGAGACAGAGAGGAGAGAGAATTGGAGGGAGGATAGCGAAATGCTGCATGAAATTTGGAGAAACGAAGCATTTTAGGTCTCTCCAAATTGCAAATTTTGCAATTGCCAAAAGTGGCGACTGTCAGTTTGATCTATGTTGTCCCAAAAAACGTTATTTAACTCCTGTTTTGGTTTGGTTCGTTGTCAACCTGTCTTTGTGTTCGAGCATAAATGACAGTTTAATTACTTTGGGGGATGGAAGGAACATGGGTTTCGCTTAAGACAACTGACACAATAATGACACGTTTATCTTTAAACATGTTAGATATGGTCAGTTGTTATTTTAAAAACACGTTACATGGATAGTTACAAGTTATTGTTATAAAGTACATTTTTGTTTTTCTATCTTTAATCCCAATTATTTATATATTTGAAGACAATAAGTTAACAAATTGGATTCAATAGAATAATCTCACATAGCACATAGACGATAAAATGTGGGATAAGTACATTCTAAGGTCAAACATCATGTTAGATATTGCGGTGAATCATGGATCATTTCTATCAACTCGATTAAATTTTCTCTTAAAATCAGAGGTAAATAAGACTTTTACGCAGCCACCACCCTCACCACCTCAGAGCTCCTCCCCTTCCACCCAAGTCACGGCAAACTCCCACATTTCTCTATCTATCCTGGTCACATGCCCAACACCATCTTCCCCTCGTCACACAACCCCGGCCACCCCATGTTATACAGCCTGAAAATTGTCCCATGGGGGATGCGATTTTTATTTGGTTTTGTAATTCAAGATCACAGTCTTTGGGTTAATCAAGAACTTTCAGAATTACCCAAATCTTAGCATGCTTTGCTATATGAAAGACTAGTGAGAGGGATTATGTTTTGACACAAATTGGTTGAAAGAATCTTGCTACCATGCAATTAGAGAGACACGCAAGAGGATATACAACCGGTTAAAAGGCAGATTCTCTCGCATTGGTGGGGGCCTTTAAGCTTAGCTGGCATGCCCTTTTTACTAAATAAATATTGAAAGAATTCTACCTGTCAAGATGTGGGGTAAGCAATATATTGTCATTCTAGCTTCTAAGCTGCACTTCAATCAGCCACTCAAGCCATTTTAACCCCCAATGATACCCAAAAAGAAATGGATACCAAATGGGCAAGAAAAAAATGTCGATAGTAGTGACTAATTAAAATGTGACACAATCCACAAATTCCTTTTCATCAGTTCACCAATAAACACATTCTGCGTGAAACGTAACTGTTCGGTGCCTCAAAAACAGATTTTCTTCCTTCACTTGGTAACAATGTATTCTGAAGTATGTAGCTGACTAGCCTGAACAAAGGAAGTACCAAACATATCCAATATTTCATTAAGCAAGGAGTACTGAGAAATGCAATTAGTAATAACTTTTCCAAGAAAAAGAGAAGAAAAAAGCTGTTAGTAAGTCTATACAAAGAGGCAGCGCAACTGGAAAATAGAGGGGTTGTGGCCACACTCGTGTATTACTCGCTCTATTACTGATTACCAAGTTTCATTTGTGATGAGTTGTCAACCGATAAATGGAAACCTTATATAAAAGAGAAATAAGATGTATCCATTTTACAAGATGGTTACTATGAAAGCAATCAATTATGAACATTAGGCAAGCATAGAAGGAAGGGGGAACTATTATGATTCTAATCATAATCAAGTGAACCTGTATTGATTAATGGCATCCATGTGAACCAATCAATCATGGGAAGCAAATTCAACTGACAATATAAACTAACAGAAGAGAAATATAGTGCATTCAGAAATAAGGTATCAAAGAATTTAGTGGAATTACCTCAACATTTAGAAATCTCTCCTGGTACCAGGTCAACCATTAAGTTTTCTTGGTTGGCTGTTAACAGATGCCGCTCATGTGTCTTACTTTACGAGTGATGGACCTGCCCATCCGAACTCTTCTAGTTGTCAGTGCTTCTAATAATATAACTAAAGTATCCTCTAGAGCCTCAGCCTGTTTATCAAATCCAAAGGAGCTGAACTCCGGAAGAAGTTGCAGCTCAGAGAGGAGGCCAATAGCCGCTCCTGCTGTACAGGTACGATCCCATGATGGTTGAGGCCTGCCCTTAACACAACACAATCAGTTAAAAACCAGATTAAACATGACTAGTGATTTAGGAAAGTTGGAAGTGCTCGAAGGAAAGAACAAAAGCCCCTGTATTACAAACAAAACAAAAAAATTATAGTTCTTACCTAAGTTTATGCATCGCAGATACACCAGTGGCCAGGGAAATACAAGGAAAGTCCGCGTCTCCCCAAACTGACATTGCTTGATCCTGCACATAGAATCATGTGAAAAACTCCCAAAGAGAACTATAGGTTCTTTCGTTAAAATTTAATTTAACTGATTTGTTGTCAGCTAGGTTATCCCTAATTCATCTGATAGTTTCATACAAGTAATGCAAATTATCTGCATATATCATAGGCATCAAAGGTCTGAGCTGTTGACTCTATTGTCATGAATAGAAGAGAGACTATTAGGGAATAATTTATTGGTAGAGGTCCATGGTCGATGGTCAAATATATCACATGAATTTATGTAAGAAATCTGCATTTGCATTTTGTAGGCAACAATCAAAACATGTAAGTAAGAAAAAACACAGAAACAAAGATAAGCCCGACAGAATTACCTTCAGACGACTGAATATCGAAACTGAATTGTTCCATGTTCCATCAATCAAAATGAAATTCAGGGTTCCATCTTCATTTGTCTGCGCATAGCCAAATTGAAATTTACCGCCATGTGCACTTGAAGAAGATATAAGAGATTTCTCATTAAGAAACCTGAAGCCTAAATATTATCTTTTCTAGTGAGATGATCTATCGACAAGGTTACTAAGATAAAACCAACATTTCTAATTAAACCACAGGTGAGTTTCGTAATGCTTTTGGGAATGGAAAAGCAATTTCAGATAACCACAAAAACAGCTTTTATAGTGTTTGACTGAAGTAGATAAAATTTCTTGACCAAGAAAAAGAAGTAGATAAAAGTTTTTTTGGGTTAGAGAAGCACTTCATAGGTGCTTTTGCAGGCAAAGCTGTTGGATGAATAATGTAGGAAGCATATCATTGAATTTTTTTACTAACAAAAACAACGCCAATAACAGCACTACCAGACATGGCATAAAACAATAATACCTTAGTATCTGTGCATTCCAGATATGGTGACAGTTCTTGGCCAAAGACATCCTCAACTGATTTTGACGCTGCATTTTTGTTCGGATAAAGGCACCAAACATTGTTTTTTCCTGTATTTAATGTAAAATCCCAAACAGAAGTTAATGAGTCAAAAGGTTTAATATCCAAAAACATAAACTAGGGAACGCATACGAAACTGCCAAATCTAACCGCTCAAAATAGCACTGACAACTAAAGTTCATCAATTTAGCTGGGTAGTAATTCTAATAGTTAAGTTTTAACATGCAAATACAGTATCTACTGCAAAAGCCAGTAGCTACAAACTACCAAAAATAAAATATAAAGCACCCATTTTATCGGAGTCAAAACTTACCCTGGAACCAAAGTATGTTTTTTAACAATAAGGAAAGAGTATCATGTTTCCCAAATAATAGTTTAATAATTCAAAGTAGCACTACAGTAATTACATTAAGCTGGTCAACTTGATATTTATAGGCACCACAGTTTTGAAATTCTTTGAAGAAGGAAGAAAATTCAAATAGACCTGCTAGCTTCAAAGCATTCCACATTATTTCTTCATGTTCGGAAATGCCAAAGAGGCACAAAGTTGCAGCCTCAGTGCCAAATACTTGCCATAACAACTTTCCAGTGTTGTTTTGTCGCAAGAAATCCTGCAAAAATGATGAATGCTAATTTAGTTATTTTAAAAAAAAAGTGTTTTCAAGTATCAAACTGATTCATAAAATGAGCAGCAACAAACCTTTGGATGCATATATAACCAGAACCTCATTCTATGCCAAAGAGTGGATTGTGTGACGTTTGAACACATACAATCTTCCAAAGGAAGCCAGCACTGCAAAGTGATAATAAACCTTATATTATATGTAATGGTGACACAATATGAAGATATGAAATGGTAAAAAGGCATAAACGTCCCTTCTAGGATGCATCAATATTGCCTCACTGAGAGGAAGAAGGTAAGACCTGATAAATGTGAAATTTTTTTACAAAATAAATAAATACCTTTTGACAAAGGTAGCCCCTACTTCCCAGCAAACGACATGCTATTTGTCGAGCTGCAAAGAACTGAAGTTTTTGTTCAGAATCACCTAAAGCCTGATACGTTTTCCGGTGCTTTTTATCCTCTTGCACTTTAAAGTCTCCCTGAAAAGTAAGATATCCACAACCTACTTCAGAGCCAATTATCAACCACTCCTTGAGCATAATCAGAAAATAATAAAGGAAACCTGCATCCAAACTAAACCTTTAATAGAATCAGTCTAGAAAGGTATAAATTTGTTACATCTGAAGCACCCTGACCACTGAACCAACTAAGCTCTCTATATTACAATGGTATTGAGAGATGCTGATAAACATCCATTGATATATACACCACCATTCTCTTGGTTTTTTTTTTTCACAAATCATCTCAAACTCTCAGTCAATAAATACCAAGCTTCATTTATTTTCAGAGAAAAATAAGAAACGGCTAAAAAAGAAGGAAATCAAAACTTTAACCTCTTAAGACTTCACCAGTTGTAACTCAAGAAAGCAAAAACCTTGGCCTTTATGGCAACATTTTGAATTTCCAAACACCATCAATACAGTCAAAAGACAAACAAATGAAAGAATATATAAAACATATAAGATGATGTGTGTATTATCCTCTTCTTTTCAAAAAAAAAGTGTGTATTATCATGCAAGTTATATGTTATGTCAGGCAGATTCTCAATCAAGACCATATTATTCAAACAAAAATCATTTGATCAAAGATCTAGAATGACAAATGCAGCTGCCGTGGCAAGAAAACCTAGACCTACGTATATAATCTAACATAAACCGCAACAGTTTGTTCCCCTTTCTAGCACCAAACAAAGCTAAGAGGGTTGATTTCCTCCAATACCCATATCAACTTTTCAGTTGCTTCTTTTCTTTTGGAAAGAACTTCAGTTTCTTCATTTTATAGCAACCAAGACATATACTAAACACCTATATTCCGCAAAACCATGTTTGATATATAGGGAAGGCCATGAGTTTTGCTTTGGTATCATTGTGTGGGATTGGCAAACTGATGGATAGTGCTAGGTTAATCTGAAATAAAAAAGGTAGTTAAGAGAAAAAAGAAAACAACATACACACTATACACAATATGTTAATATCTAATTTACATTTCCTCCTTGGCTTTCTTCGAATTTAACATAGCATTAAAACAAAAATTACTCCCAAGATTCCCAGAAGACAAAAGAGAGAACAATTTGTTCAAATACCTGAAGTTTGCCACCACTACCACCAAAGCTCATCTGGGCATCGATATCTTTTTCCAAAGCCTTCAAATCCTCAACAACTTTCGTAACCATGGCGGGCAGAGGGGACGTGGTGCCCCAACCCTGCCATTCCTGCAATGTGATAGCGCCTTCAACAGCGTCGCTTAAACGAGCTTCTCTTTGAGGGGAGCCAGAAGTTGAACATGAAAATGGGCTGCGGAGGGTTCTGGGTTTTGAGTCCATGAGTGTCTTGGTGGAAAAGGCGAGAGAAGGAGAGCATTTGAATGTGAAGGCCCTAGGCGAGGCCATGGTGGACTTGCTGTCTGTGTGCAATGTCACTGTAGCCTAAACTTGCCGTTTTGCATATGAACTAAATTGGCAAAATTGTAGTAATAGTTCCTGGATTAAGACCAAATTCTACCTTTCGTCCCACATATTGCTAAATTGTTATAATAGTACTTTAATTATGCCTCCACTTTCAGAAATCGTCATTTCCGTCATTTCAGTCAACTTTTCCATTAAAAATGAGGGCATATTTGTCTTTTCATGTGATGCACTCTTCTTCCCCGTTCTTTTCTCAGTTCTCAAAGAACAGAAATTAAGAACAAACAAAATAGTTAACACCAGAGTTAATTTTCCTCTAGTTCTTATTTTTTATGACAGCATACAATAAGAATTTTTCTCTAGCAAAATTCTTCAGGTGGGTTTGTGGCGTTGATGGGTTTGTGGTTTGGACTGTTAGGATTGTGGCTTGGACTTGGGTTTTCAACTCTTGGCACAATGGCACCCCACCCTCCCCATGCTCTCTCTCTCTGTGAACAAACCAAGAGCCTTGCAGCCTCACTTGGACTGTTCGAATTTTCTTCTTCTTTTTCTTGTGCTTGTAGGTTTGTGGTGTTGATGGGTTTTGGTGATGATATTCATTTTGTTTTTTTCTTGAGACCCCTAGAAGACACCAAGTCCATTTTTATAACTTAAATGAGAAACGAATTGGTCATTGTTGGGGTCTTTTTTCTTCCAGCAGCCAGACGAATGGGGCTTAGGCGGCTGTAAAGGACGAGTGGAGAAGGTTGCCCCTGTTTCTGAGTTCGAAGACCAGGCTCCAAGAGAGTTTTGAAAGGGTTTGTGAAAACCCTTTGAAAGCACCTTGGTTCCCTTCACCAATGAACCAAATAAACGTGACAAATTAGCAATGGAATAGCTTGGCATGAGGAGCTTGTGGCATGGGAGCTAAGCTTTCACAAGTTTAGCAATTTGAGAGAGAGAAAAGCATGAGTTTCTTACAGAGGACAGAAATTAAGACTGGGGCAGAGGAAGATTAGGAAGGTTTTTTATCTCAGGAAAAGAAGAAGACCACGGAGGAAGAGGATTGGGTGGCTTGAGTAAATTCCAAGTTGCTTGACAAAGCTTGGTCAAGCTCTGAAATTGGGTTTGCAGGTGAGAGAGGAAGCTTGCTCTCTAAAGAATGGGTTGGTTTTCTGGGTAGCTAAGGCCCTCTTTTATAGCTACAAAGAACCCTAATTTTATCTAATCTCCTCCTCCCTTTTTCGTTGCTTCTTCCCACTTGATCCTATTTGATGCAATTTTCCTATCCAAGGCGCATGGGTAAGGAGCCCTTTGTGGTTCTAAGGTTTTGACGCAACTAGACCTTCCCTATAAGGGTGAGGCGCCACCTGCTTTCCTTGTGGGTTTTCAAGATGGAGCTTGCAAAGGAAAAGAGAGATAGAGGAAGTTCTTTGTCCGATGGGTATTCTTATGAATCTCCGTTGGTTTTTGCAATGGCTTGCTATTTGACTTGGTTCTGAGACTTTTGACAATACTATATATTTTATAAGGTACTGGGCTGGGCTTGTATGTACAGTGTTGGGTCTTTAGCTTGTTACTTCTATCATTTCACAGGTTTTCGTCAAGCTGCTGGAAGCAGTTTGCCTGTTGCGTTTTTAACAAAGTATTTTGGGCATTCTAATTAACACAAGGTTTTCTAAGCAGACCATTGTATTCTTCCTAAGGCTTTGGGTCATATTCTCTCCTCTCTCATGCTAACTCATGTGTTTGGGCTCAAGAAATGGGCTTGAGTTTTGGGGCTCCCAAGCAGCCCAAAACTTCCATTTCTTGGCTCATCAACGGGCCCCATGAAGGCTCGTTGCCATCCATACCACAACCCACTTAAGTAAGCCCCGGGCATTTGCGTGGCTTGGGCCCACTTAAACTTGTAACGTGGCTATGTGTGAAATAATGATTTCCTGCTTAGCATGGCATGTCAATTGGTGTGCTCGAATTTTATAGTCTTTGAAAGGAGACACAATGCTTGACAAAATAATTAGCATGAGCTTGTAGAGCCAATGCCTTTTGTAGGCTCATTTTAATTCTTAGCGTGATAAATTGCATATTTATTTGGCATGGCACATGATCGTGGCTCGTGCAAGCGTGCATGAAGAATTTCGCATGCTCCGCATCGGGTTTCTTCTTAATAAGGTGTCGCATTGGGTCGGGAATTTATTTGGGCCAAACTCTTGATTTTTTGGGTCTCAACAGTCATACATGTAGGAGTGACCAATTCTTGAGAAAATGAAAATCCGTGGCATGATTTTATATATGACTATGATGAGACTTTGGCTGTGGCTGTTAGAAATGTACCCTAAGAGCCAATACATTTGATGTAATCTCCTTAGAATACATTTCGTATATGATATATAAAGGGCAAACTTATTTGTTATCTTTTACATCGTCTAAAGAAACAAATGTCCAGGGTATGTTAAATAAGAGATAAAGTAATCTAAAGAAGATTAGATTCATGAGACCTTTAATCTCTAACTGTAGTATCCCAAAATGTTCCTAATCATAGGTTATCAAATGGGCCTTGATAAACCGTCAAGATTAGCACATATTATGTATGCTCAATTGGGAGGATGGTTAGTCTCAAACCATTTGTGTAGTTGACACTAATACAAGTATGTGGGTGCTCATTAGTGAATGAGTACACTGAACGCGATCAACCGTAGTTCTCGTATGGAGTATTTATCTATATGTCAAACGAGAACTCATAGTTGCAATAATGCAAATTAGTCATTGGACCTGAGGCATCATGGTTGTCCTGTGATGCGTTATTGATCTTTGATAGCTCTTAAAGGCAAGTTGTAAAAGATTTGTCTTAAGTGTTGTTGGGATCTCTTAATTCTTCATAGGGGCATGTGAATGTACAATAAGGAATCTCTACTTTCGATAAAGAAGGAGAATGTTTCAAGATGTGATTCAGTAAATCTTTGGCCAAAGTATTTTGAGCTTGATTTAGAAAGTTGTTCTTAATCATGTTCTTTTGAATCACATGAGGTTGTAAATCATATTAGGGTTTGACATAATCAATCTGTACCCTAATAATATGATTTGAAACATTGTATAAGAGAAGGACCGTATTGCATTGCAATTCCAACTGAATAGGTTCTTCATCTATTCTGGTTAGCTTGGGTAGCCCTGATATATTGCTAGATGTCACTCTTGGCTTGTGGAAGTCCTAGGATTGATTGTGATCAATCCAAATAAAGGAAGAATTAAAAAGGGGTTTTAATTCCAGTTGGTTAGAAAGAGTTCTTATATTTTCCCATTGCCTTGCTAATTAGAACCTAATGGATCGCACACCTTAAATGGTTAACTTTGAGTAATACAAATGAGAATGAGGAAATCAATTTGATTGATTTGATGTTGATGATTTACTACATGTAAAAACGTATTTGGGCCTCGGTAATAGTTAACAGGAAGCCCAAATGGTTGGGTAGGGCCCAAGGGCTTAAGACACCTAAATATTATGGTTTAAGTGTCATAAGGCCCAATTTTGGAAGCCCAATGGGGTTTGGCCGAAAATGGTTAAGTGAATGTGTATGGGAATTGTTTCCATAAGCTTATTGACACACAAACACAATCCAACATCAACCAAATGGGTTTGGGAGATCAAAGAGAGATAAAAGAGAGTTTTCAAGAGTGAAACACTTTCATCTTTCAAAGTGGTTTAGATTGAAACCAATCTTGAGAATCTTGCACTAGCATCCAAGTATTCTCAAGATACTTCTTCTCATCTCAAGGTTCCATTGGTGTGGAGACTTAGAGGCCATATACTTTTGTGGCTCACATGGAGGAGAAAGATCAAGGAGCAAAGATCAAAGATCAAAGAGGAGATCAACAAAGAGGAAATCATCAAGAGAAGACCAAACACAAATTGGTTCATATAATTGCTTCAAGGGTAATTAGATCTTATCCTTTCTCTTGAATTTTCATTTATGAAAAACATATCAATGTTCATAGCTTAAGATACTTGGAAGAAGTTTTGTTTTTGAATTTAAACAACCACCATAGACTTCCGCTGCGATTAATTTGATTAAATGCATGTTTAATATTCAAATGAACTTTGGAAAAATGTTTTGAAATTCCTACAGTGGCATCTTATTATGATCGGGAGAGAGGGATGGAGTGGAGGGGGGGTGTCAGGAGAAAAGGGGGGGGGGGGGGGGAGATATATATATATATATATATATATATATATATAAATTGCCGAATTGCCCCCTGAACTTGTACATAACTATCAATTTACCCCATGACCTTTTTTTTAGCGAATTAAGGGTTCGAATTAAATTTTATTATCAATGTTCCCCCTGCCATCTAAATCATCAACATTTCATCCAATTTGCCGTTAAATATGAGGGCAAATTGGTCATTTCATATGTTAAAAATAATTAAATACTATAAAATAAAATAGTATGACCTAGAAAATGAAAAAAAATTATTTTAATAAACAAAGGGGGTGGGACCTACCCACCCTTTCTTCTCTCTCTCTCTCTCTCTCTCTGCCCTCTCTATCGATCTCTTTGCCCTCTCTATCTCTCTCTCTCTCTCTCTCTCTCTCTCTCTCTCTCTCTCTCTCTCTATGTGACCAAACCCATCAACCCCCACCCTCCAAACAGCTGCACTTTATTTAGATCTTGAATCCATTGATGAGTTGTGCGATTTTGGGTCGAGATTTTGGGTGAAGGGGCAATGAACTTGTGAGGTGAAGAGGTCTGGACCTTTAAGGCTATGGGGAAAAAAATCATAGGGGAAAGGGCGTGAATGGGTTTGGGTTTGTGGGTAGGGATAGGGTTTTCTTTTCTGCAAATCCCGATCTCATTCTTCCATGGCTGAATTTAATGAGGTTTGCCATTTGTGATTTTGGGCTTCTTTTTCTATACTCTATGTTCCATATTTCTAATTGGCACAAAGCCACTGGTGTGGCTTCTGGGAATTATCATGATTCATGAAGCTCCAATGGCCGTTTGAATTTGAGAGGTTGGGTAAAGAGATTGAGGTGAGGGTGGTTGTGGCTGCCAGGGGTTGGGTAAAGAGAGGGAAAGAAAGGTGATGTTTGTGGGGAGGGTTTTTTTTTTCTTTCTCTCTTTCTCTTTTTTTTGAACTTTTTCCAAAAAAAATAATTTTTTTTTAATCATTTAACTAAAAATTGGATGAAATGTTGAGAATTTGAACGGCAAGGGGAAAATTGAGAATAAAATTTAGTTTGAGCCCTTAATTCGCTAAAAAAGAGGTCAAAGGGTAAATTGATAATTAGGTACAAGTTCAAGGGGCATTTTGGCAGTTTATATATATATATATATATATGAGATTGATTTTTTAAATTCCTTATGTGAAAATACATTTTTGCCCATGCCACGTCATCATTTTTAATTGAAAAGTTGACTGAGATGATGGAAATGACAATTTCTGAAAGTGGAGGTATAATTAAAGTACCATTGTAACAATTTAGCAATATGAGGGACGAAACGTAAAGTTTGGTCTTAGTCCAGGGATCATTGCTACAATTTAGCCAACTAAATTTGCAATTTTCTTTTTTTCCTTTTTTTGTTGACAATAAGTGATAGTTTTTATTAGGGGTGAGCAATCAAACCGAAAATTAGAGAAATTGGGCAAAAGTCGGTTTGGTTTGGTCTGAATTTTTTTTTTCCCTTCAAATTTTGGGTTGAAAATTGAATCAGACTAACCGTTTGACCTTTACCAACCCATTGATTTATTCAAACCGAACTTGCCACCTCACAATACTAAACTTTTGCAAAATTTTGACATTATAAAGTTTCAAACCCATCACCTCCTGCTTAAAAGAAGTCCGTCAACATGGTAGTAGCAATTGTTGTTGTATTTTATTTGTGTAATGACGATATTTAATGATTTTTAAGTGGAATTAAAAAATAAAATAGGGTTTATTCGTCGAGCTCAGATCGCTGCCTCTTTGTCGTAGTCCTCTGTGCACCTTAAAAAATGCAACTGAGCCAACCCAAATCATTCAATTGATTAACTGAGGACCCTGGTTAACCGAAGGTGGTGGTTTGGCGTCGGTGCCAGAAAACCCTCCACCAATGGCTACAGTTTGGAGTGAAACTCGAACCAAACAATACTGAACCCACCCCTAGTTTTTATTGATAAGTAAACCAAAATACAAAGTAACTATGTGTCGAATATGGATAAATATTCTTCAGTGATCAAATGCAACAATATGTTGACTTGATTTGGACATAATCACCCACGTGAGGGGGCGTATTGAAAAATATAAAGTCTCACATCAGAAACTTGACTAAATAAACTACAACTTATAATAAGTGATTTCACTCCTAATAACACCGAGGCCTTTTGTGATAAAACTCAACATCTATTGGGTTATTTTTTCATTTTTCTATTTTCTAACTATATCAAATAGTAGGTGACGTGGTGACACACGGTAAGGCTAAATTGACGATTTCAATTAATTTGGGACTAAATTGGCTGATCTTTTAATTCAATGTCTTAATTTCAACAATGGTCATAGTTCAGGTAAACGGCTGGAAAAAAAAAAAAAAAACAAAGTTTCTCTTCCGAAATCCAAACCTCAGCTGTTAGTTAACTGTTGATCGCTATAGCTACACTCCAAGCTCCTCGTCTCCATCATCCAACACTTTTCTTTCATACCTTCACTCAGAGTCCCACATCTGACTTTCATTTCTCTCAATTCTCACTATATATTGAAGCAATAGTCTCCATCCCGAATCTCTCTCCCGTACATTTCTCTCTTCAATGGCGACGATAACTGACTCCATCGCTCTCTATTCTTCGGCTCAAAATTCATATCTCCGGCCGGCGATATCGTCAAGGCCGGCTCTTTCCATCTCTGTTCGCCGGAGACTGGGTGCGTTGCCGGAATTCAGGGGCTTGAGGGTTCAATTGCTTCCCAAACCATCGCCCGCTTCCTCCAATTTTCCAAAAGCCAGGCCTTTTCCATCATCTGCCCGCATTGTCTCTCAAGCTCAGGATACCACTCTCGATGGTACGTTTTTTCTTTTGTCTTCTAATTTTAAATTTTCGCATAAAAATTGATTCTTTTTCTCGTTATTTGGTTCTTAGAGTTTGGTTTCTCTTACTCCTTTTTCTTTAATCTAAGAATTTAGTTTTGTTGATGTTCTATTTTTGGTGTTGAGGAAGCAATGTAGCACAATAGAAACAAGAAAGAAAAGTTTTGTTTGGATTTTGAACCAAGTTTTGATCATTTACCAGTGGATATCTCGTTAACTCTGTAGTTGGGTGTATTCAATTTTTTGCCTAAATGGCTATGCGAATTGAGATTGTTTTTATAGATTCGTATTAGCTTTATGCTCTGTCATTTTCTAGGGTATGTAATGTAAGCTTTGCTTGATGGGCTGCATCTTTGCTCCATTTATGAGTACTGTTACATGGGATTTTGTTTCATTAGCAGTTTAATTAAGTATCCCCGACAACAAGTATGAACTGCTTTTTTTGGTGTTATTGTTGTTGATTAGAGATGCCGAAAGAAGACTAGTTCCCTTATTTCATATCATAAGTTCTAATCATCTTCAATATTATCACCCTTATTTGTTTCTGACTATAAAGAGGAGCAAGCCTTCATCACGTTAGAAATTTGATGGGCAAGTGTTATCTAAAACAAAGATTGTGACTGAAGGATTTCGTTAGTTCGAGAGTCATAAGTTTTATTGCTGTTTGTAGAGGACACAGAGTATAGATAGGAAATTTGCACATAACCATATGCGTTCTAGTGTACTATGCAACTCCCATGCAATTCTTGAACCCAAAACATTCATGTTCATCCTCTGATATTTGTGTGTCTGTCTAAATTCATAATGGAAATAACGATAAATTTGTTACAATACTTGGTAATAGGTTGAGGCAGGGACAACCTCGTGATGTTAATGCTTCAAAGACAAGCCCGAGTCGAACATTCAAGGTTCGGCAGGCTGGCTACAGGCCAAACCAACTTACCTTGCCTTGGGTTTGTATAAGATGAGGGTTGGGAAGGTTGAATGGTTAGGGTGGGGTGGAGTTGTAACTTTTCTAGAAAATGTAGTGCTCTAGTTGTCCATGATAGAAATATAGGTGTGTTGGTAGAATGCCCTGTGGAACTTTTGAGGCCCACTTTGCTTCATGGAACCATTCTTCATCATTAAGATGACCATGGTTTGATGAAGAGGTGAATGCATGTATTTTTCATCGCTACAATAACCATATTAATATGAAGATGATGTTTGAGATAAAGTGTGGATCTAAATTATATTAATCGTGTTTGCTTTACAAAATAATCCGTAATGGGGATGATGCAGGTATTGAATTAGGAACATAGAGACCGTTAGAACTCTGAGAACCATAATGATTGAGAGTTTTAAGCATTTGAATGTGCTTCTTACAACTCCCAAGAATTGAAAGAATTGGCAGATAGACTGTCCCTAAAATACGTAGTAGTGAGTGCAAACCCACATGGCCAGTTTCAAGGAAGCATTAATGGTAACTTTTTGAGGTTAGAATCTATGTAACCCATCAAACTAACCCTCAAATTATGCTACATTCCTAATTGAGAAGAATTTTTTTTAATCTTTTATATGCACAAAGAAAATTATAAACATATATTGTCTGTGTGTGTGTGTGTGTGCAAATGAAAATCTAATTGAATCACCAAAGAAAATTTCTTAAAAAAGATTATAACATGTGAAAAGATTTAATGTACACATCAATTTGGTAAACATATATTGTGTGGGTGTGTGTAATATTGGATGCAATTGTTTTTTAGTTTCCAGATGAAACCTACTTCTAATTTGTGTTGACATTGTCGTATCAAATTGGAAGCTTCCTTTGTCAAACAATTTTTCTCTTTTGAAATCAATGACTTCCAATTAATTTCAACACTGCAATCTGACAAGAAGTTATCGACCGCAATGCCTAAACTCCAAATTTAGCATGCCATCTGGAAGTTGTGGTGAAAAATCATACTTTTCAGGTTTGAAGAGACGTATCAAAGGAAATGAAATAGGCATGAGATAGGAATACAATGTTTTGCGGTTATCATACCTGTATGAGTTCGAAGCCATTTGGTTACATATCCAATTTTGTGATGACCCTTTCTACGTCAAATTTCATTTCCTCATTTCTTAACATCTCACATCTCTTATGTCACAGCACCACTAGATGTGGAAATTGAATGTGTACTTCAATATCAGCTTCACCTTATCCATGGTAGAAAGTCAGAGAACTCAAATTAACTTTTTCAGGTCTTTATTTTCTCCCACAATGGCTTCAGATAAAATATATCAATGTCTGGTTTGTCGCAGATGATTTCTTGATGTTTCTATAAAGTAAAAAAGATGAAGTGAAAGAAAGGCCTCAAGTTTATTCTCATCTGCCTGCAAATGAAATTTTGTTCTTATTCAGTATAGTCAACTATAATGGACATGAAATGTCTATATATTATGCATACACTGTAATTCAGCAAAAGTTTTGGAATCAATTGTTTTTCTTGGTGCATACACTGTTATTGTCAATGTGATAGATAAGCACACTTCACTGTAATATCTTCACCTGGTGTTGTTTGGCAGTTCCATTCATGTGCCATCAAACGATTGGACCATAGCTACCATTCACCATCTCTCATAATTGCATGTTACGAGTTTTTAAATGGAGCTGTATTTTGCATTTATTCTGCATGTATACTTGGTCATATATAAGAGTGCTGGCTCAGATAGTGCTCCAGTATTTTAGTGCATAAGACCAGGTTGATACAGAGTACTGATTGAGTAAAAGTTGGAGATTTTCTGAAACTTAGAAAAAAGAACATTGTCTGATTGTTTGCTTGTATCAGGTTACCAGCATTTCATCTTTTTGTATTAAGATCACAGTTTAGCATTGATTCTTTTTGTTAAATGCAGGCGAATGTATTTACCCTTTTGCTTTCTAACTACAGTTCCCACAGTTACGGATACAACATGGAACTCACTGGTCCTCAAAGCTGATGGCCCTGTATTGGTTGAGTTTTGGGCTCCATGGTGTGGACCTTGCCGTACGATCCATCCAGTAGTGGGTGAACTAGCAAAGGAGTATGCTGGGAAGCTTAAGTGCTTTAAGTTAAGCACGGATGATACTCCTTCAATTGCAACCCTATATGGAATTCGAAGTGTCCCAACCATCATGATTTTCATCAACGGTGAGAAAGAGGACGCAATAATTGGTGCTGTGCCTAAAACCACATTGACTGCTACCATTGAGAAATTTTTGTAGGTGGGTATGGAAATCTTTTGCATAATTTCTATTAGTATTTTTCTTTTCTTTCATGTTCTCTTTGCTGTTAGGTAATAAATTCATTAGTCTATCAAATTTGGAAGCTTCTTTTATCTTGCCTTTGGATGGTCATCTATGTTGATTTTCTACATGAGACGCCTCTCGACTTCTCCAATAATACTGGGCCTTGCTGAAAATTTCTTGCCCCAAAGAAAGTACTAGAGATTTTAGGGGGTCAACTTTCGCAACTTTGAAAATCTTCTGCATAAGAGTCCCTACAATGACCTGGGTCTTGCCTTCTTACCCACTCACATTTTGTCATATTTTCTACAATTCTAGAACTTTTGAACTTGACTAGTCCTTCATGTTGATTTGATGTTGTTGGATCTTACTGGAAAATATGTTGTTACTTTCTTTTGAATTGTAGTCACCAATAAAGATAAATAAATCAAAGGCTGCAGCTTGCTTACAAGTTACATCTAGAATCTCATAAGAGTTCTGACTCTTCTTCTAAGCCATTTCTGATTATGATGTTGATGTCTTTGATTCAAAAACTATGACTGTTTCTGTTGTTTCTATGGCTTGAATCAAATTGAGGGCCTTATTCCTATTGGCAGCCGACTGAGAAAATAAGGTCGAAGTTAGAAGTTGCCTTACAAATATAAAGAAACAGGAGGAAAGTCTATATTATGATAGAAACTACATTTTATTAGTCTCTGTTCTTGAATTTCCATGCCAGAAGTATGTTTAGGGAACCATTTATTCTTTTATTTCGCAAAGAAAAGTCTCATTAAACTTGAAAGGTAGACTGATGAGTTTGTCTTTCAACAGAAAAAAAAGAATAGCTTTCATGAGTTAGTCTTCTGTACTCAAAACTAATTCACTTTACCAAGTTAATAAAATCGGTTTAACACTTGGTACAAAAGAGAAGAAGCTATTCTTGTTAAACAAATTAGCAGCTCTCCTTTTCTCCATCCCTAACGTAGGGTGCCTGGTTCTAACTTCTAATGGAAACACGAGGAACCCTATTTGATCTGGGCACATTGCCTCTAGCCCACAGCCTTCTACTAAAATTGGATGGTCCACAAAACGTGAGCAGTAATTCAATTCAACTTTTCTTTCAAACACTAACTGTTATGATTTAAGAAAGGAAGAGGCTTTATCAATCTGTTTACTAAGATGTGAGCATGCCAAAAAAAATAACCATTGAAATGAAAAAAGTTGCCGATTGGACTGTATATATCATCAACATGCCGGTCGACTCCCAACGCTAATTTTTAATCAGTGGTTTATGTGTCTGGAAACTGGTGTTGCTTATTACATGCATTCTAATTAGCCACTTGGATGCCAGAAAGCTAGGTTAGGTTAGAAACAAATGACAAAGAGGAGATTAGCAAATACTTGGATATTATAAAACCAAGGAGGCCATGGGAGGCCATGGTCAAAGAGGAGGCCAGCTAGCTAGAAGCATCTTATTGGAGCTTTCTTTTTTGTTGTTATCCTTTTGTAAACATATTGGCAACAAGCCATGCAAAACACAAAACCCAATGCAAGTTTTTGTTTAACGTCAAGTTGTGAAGTTGGCGATTGGTCTAACGTCAAGTTGTGAAGTTGGCGATTGGTCTATTCGGTTAACCAGTAGCTTTGATTGATGATTGAAGTTGATCACATGGAGTATCGATAAATCCTGCATGTGTATTTCTAAGCCTAGGGATTAGTTTCAAACATAGATATAGGGGACCATCATTTTTATAAGATATCTACTATTACTACTTGTTAGAAAAATGAAATGACAATAGTTTCATATACCTAACAGTAGTAGTATAGTAGGGGTGGGCATCAATTCAACAGAAAAAATAAAATAGTTTAAAACTGAACGAGACTGTAATGGTTTAGTTCGGTTGTAGTTTTGAGCTTTTGTAAATCACCCTAAACTAAACCAGAGAAGTTATGAGTTTGATTCGACTTCATCAGCGTTTTTTGTTAAAACCAAACTGGATCAAATCATTTTATTTTAATAGGTTCGGTTGTTATTGTGGAGTAAAATTGATTCAATCCGACTCGTGCTACCCCTAGCTAGCAGTTTCTTATAAGTTGACTATGTCATGAGTGTAAAATCTAGGCATATGAAACTTGTAGTTTTGCTCCTGCATGGTGAGTGGACGAATAGATCTAAGCCCTACTGCCCGCGCCCCCCCCCCCCCCCCCCCCCCCCCTCTCTCTACTATTTTAAAGGTAATCAAAGTAAGTTGCTTGCCAATTGCAAATTGGCTTGTGAGGTTTCCGGACATGGTCAACAGCCCTGTGTTATCCATGTATCTAGGAAACAGTGACAATACAATGCACAAAGATAAGCCATCATGCAACACCTAATCTTTATCTGGCGTGCAGAAGTCCTGTCTTATGAGTAAGAAGAAGACAGGCACGAGGTCATTAACAACTTTTGAAGGAAAATTATCACCTGAATATTATATTCTTCACGATGAAAAGGATATTGCCATTCAATGATTTTGTTTTTTTTTTGTTTTTTTGTCCTATACCCTCCAAATTTGTAGATATGGATTAGGCCAGTTGATTAGGACAGTGAGTCCGACTGCTAACGCCCAAAGTTCGGAAGCCAATTTGGTAGGCACAACTATATGAAAACTAATTGTGAAAGTTCGAAAGCCAGTTGATCATATTAGAGCTATGTGAAATGTTGATATTGTTATTGTGGGAGCAAATTTCCTCCCACGGGAATATTCGGTTGAAAGATTCCTTTGTCTTCTCCGCCTCTCTTTCTCCCTGCGAAACGAATAACAATAAGAGGACCACACCCGGGGGGTGTTGGCCAAAGGCCCTCCGATGCCTAAGTCAGTTCAATCGGTCTGAAGAGAAACGATAGCTAAAATAGGGTACGGAAATATGTATGTGTGGTAAAAACCAAGTGGCCGGAGCCTTGTGTAGAAGGGAGAGAGAGAGAGTGGCGGCTAGGGTTTGTGAGAAATAATTTCTGCAGAGATTTGGTAGTAATTTTAGACCTACCTCAACCCTTGTGTGTGGCCATCCTTTTATAGAGGTCTCGGGAGCTAGGGTTTCAGATGAATAATTCTGTAGATTGAAGGGAATTATTCCTTCCCAATTCGGCGAGATTTGACTAATTAGGGATTTGATTTAATAAATCAAATCCCTAATCAGGGTAGCAATCAAATCAATACCTAATTTAATTAGGTAACTCCTTCATTAATTGAGAATATTCGTAGGAATCAAATCAATCCTCAACCTAATTAGGTAACATTCTATTTAATTGGGTAATCCCCAATTAAATTGAATAATTCCCAATTAGGTCAAATAATTCCCAAATGGAAGGAATTATTTGACCTAAGGTTATGAATTAATTCAGTTCCCACAAATGCCCCCCAGCTTCTGCATGGCACGTAGTGGCATGTAGGAGATGTAAATCATCTGTTGGGTTGTCCAGTTGTAACTGGACTTCCTTCTTGGATTTGGGCTCCTGAGTGGAGGAGGTATATGACTTGCACTTGGAGTTTAGTTCCCAGTAGGAATGGGCTTGCGATTCTTTCTTGACCTAGGATGTCGAACATGTATAAATGCAGGGCTTCTCTTCGCTATTCTTCACATCACAAACTTAACTTCTCTACCTTCTAGCTTGAGAGATATCTTGGAGAATTTGTACTGCTTGTCAAAGAAAGGAGTCGCCGTGCATCCCAAGGTAAGTCGAGCACGTGTATTTCTTTTTCTTCTTTTTTGCTTCAAGGATCAGCTAGGGGAAGCCCGACTAGATGTCGTCGTGACAGGCGATGGCTGGCAGTGGGCAGCAGCTGTGGTGGAGCAGGTGCGCAGGTGGACCAACCACTGCCTATGCGTTGCGGGCGTCATCAGTTGGGCAAGTATTGGGAGAAAGTCGGTGGTCTGCCCCCTACCCAGGATATTGAGTGATGGAAGCTGAATGGTCCATACTCTGATGATTTGCCAGCTGGGCAGGAGAAGTGTTCTACTGAATCTCCCCCAAAAAGAAAGGCTGCTGCCAAGTCTTCAAGAGATGAAGCTACTCCTTCGCATGCAGAGAATGTGTCTCTATTGAGGAAGAAGCCAAGGTTCCCTTATGCTGATAAGACTCCAATGGGGTCTGCTCCGTCATCATCTGCTAGGGCCAAACATCTCATGGACGCATTTAGCACGAAGGTTGGTGGCATGCGCAGTGTTCGGGGTGTTTTGCCCGAGCCTCCTGCTGACAAGCTTGAAAACCATGATCTGCTTCATGAAGCAGCTCGTGCCCAATCTAGTTCTGCCGAGTGTCAAATAGATGTAGACATTCCTCCTCGAAGTTCAAGTCGTCTACATCTGTCAAAAGATGGAGATTGGAGCGGGAGGTCTGCTCATGATCCAGCTATTGAGTCACGGGCAGTCAAGTGTGGAGTTGATTCAGTATCATTGACTCTTTTAGAGGTGAGGTTAGCGGTGGCTAAGAAGATGAGAGAGTTATCTGCCTGGGCGAAGGGTTCTTCTTTAGCGTCGGTGGTTGTTCCAAGGCAAATAAGTCTAACCCTGCAGGGGATGCATGCATGTCTGATCTGCTCAAGACGAACTTCCTATCAAACTTGGCCTCCTGTGCTGAGTTGGTCAATCACATCCGTCAGGCCGGTGATCTTGGCACATTCTCGAGTCTTTCCTTGGAAAAACAGAATGAAGCAACATTTCATCTACTTCAAAAAGGAGTAGTTCTTGTTGCTAAAACTATCTGAAACTCGTCTGTTATTGCCTCCTCTTCGGCTGTTGACTTGGTTAGTCGAAAAGATGCCTACTTCCGTCTTGAGCACAAGAATGTTGACGTCTCCTTTAGTCATGACAAGCTTTTGGCTAGATTTGGCGCATAACATAAGTCTGCTGAAAAGTTCAAGTTCGAAGCTACCATGAATGCGTACAAGTTGGGCTACTTAGACTGTTCAAATGGAAATGATCCCTTCTATGCCATTGGAGATGGAGATATCGAGATGCTCTATTCTGACTTGCTCCATGTGCAAAGTGAGCAGGTGAGCAGGTTAATGCTGTAAACATGGAAGGAGTTGAAGAGTAGGCGGCCGAAAAAGCGGTAGTTGATGAGCAAGTGAAGCAGAGGAGGATGCAGCAGATGATGTAGTGGCAGATGTCGCAGACCAAGCAGGTGGAGCTGCTGAGAATATGGCTGATCAAGCGGACGCCGAAGAGGCTGTATATCAAGGATCTCCTGCTGGCGTCTTAGAGTAAAGGAAGACTCCTTTATTCTGTTTGTAGTTTGCTTTCTTGTTTAGAATAATTGGTTTTGTCTGACCATATTCTTTTTGTTGAACTTTGGTCGGTTGGTCAGCTTGCTATGGAAATTTCAGTTATTTTTTCAACTTCAATTTGCATATTGACTTGTGAACTGCTTGAGTAACCAACCTGTATTTTGATTGCGCATCTTCTTTTGGAGATTTATAGTTGCCAGGGTCCCTCTTAAGGGACTCCGGGCGTGGTCTGCATATGCTGTCGGATGTTTTGGTCGCTGCCCTGTGTCTCCCCAAGGACGCTCCTTATGGGCAGCTATGTGACTATCCTGCCTCCCGTAGGAAACGAATAGGAACCTGGATACCTCCCTTAGGAAATTCCTGGTGCACCCTTCATCTCCCTTAGGACGCTTCTTATGGGCTGCGTCTCCTGAAGGACGCTTTGGTCGTCGCCCTGCATCTCATGAAGGACCCTCCTTATGGACAACTGCGTGACTATCCTGCCTCCCATAGGAAATTCCTGGCGCACCCTGCATCTCCCTTAGGACGCTTCTTATGGGCTGCGTCTCCCGAAGGACGCTTTGGTCGTCGTCCTGCGTCTCCCGAAGGACGCTCCTTATGGGCAACTGTGTGACTATCCTGCCTCCCTTAGGAAACGGATAGGAACCTGGATACCTCCCTTAGGAAATTCCTGGTGCACCCTGCGTCTCCCTTAGGACGCTTCTTATGGGCTGCGTCTCCCAAAGGACGCTTTGGTCGTCGCCCTGCGTCTCCCTTAGGACGCTGCTTATAGGCAACTGTCTTTTGTTGTGGCACATTCTGGAATTTGCAGTAGATGGTTCTCTTCTTCAGAAATGTGCAGGGCTCAGTCATCTGCTTGTCGATGAATTGTGAGCCATTGTCGGTAACTGGTGGTTGTGGGCAGCCAAATCGGCAGATGATGTTTCTCCAGATGAATCGTTCCACATCGGCTTTTTTAGTAGAGGATAGAGCTTCTGCCTCGATCCATTTAGTAAAGTAGTCGGTGGCAATGATCATCATGTCCTTCTTGGTGGGCGCCGGTGGCAAGAGACCCACTAGATCAATGGCCCATTGCATGAATGGCCATGGACTATTTTGCGGATAGTAGACTTCGGCAGGCAGGTTAGGAATTGGCTTGTATTGCTGGCAGCGATCACATTTCTTGACATACTCAGTGGAGTCGTAGCACATGGTTGGACAGAAGTAGCCTATGTTTAGAGCCTTCTGGGCTAATGATCTGCCCCCAGAGTGGTTGCCACACTCGCCGTCGTGAATTTTGCAAAGGACATCGAGTGTTTGAGGGTATTTTATGCAGGTAAGATGAGGGGTGGAGTATGATCTGCGGATGAGCTTGCTGCCGTGCATGTAGTATCTCGCGGCTTTCTGCTGGACTTTTCTAGCTTCGGACTTGTCCGTTGGTAGATTTCCATTCATCAGGTAATCGATGATAGGGTCTTGCCAGCTGGGGTCCTCATCAATCTGCATTACGTCGATTGGCTCTATTTCTTCAATGCTTGGTCGGTCTAGGTGTTCGACCGGGATGGAGCGTCTGAATTGGGTATCCAGCGCGGACCCTAGGCTTGCCAGGGTATCTGCATGCGCGTTCTCTGCCCGAGGCACTTGTTGGAGGGTGAAGGTAGGAAACGCCTTCAATAGCTCTTGGACTTTGTCAAGGTACAAGATCATCCTTGGGTGCTTTGTCATGTATTCACCTGAGGCTTGATTCATGATCAACTGGGAATCTGAGTAGATGGCTAGCTTCTTGATCGCTAGCTCCTTTGCCAAGTGTAGGCCAGCGAGCAATGCCTCGTATTCTGCCTCGTTGTTTGAGGCTGGGAAACCAAGCCTGATGGCCTGCTCCAATAGGGTCCCATCTGGGGTGATGATGACGACACCTGCTCCCGCTCCTTTTTGGTTCGACGCTCCGTCTACGCGCAACTGCCACATGTCTGTGGGTTGGTCAGGTTCAGCGGAGGTGCCGTCAGCTTTTGACTTTTCCTTCTTATTGTTGACCAACTTCTCTTCTTCAGCTGGTGAGGTGAATTCTGCCACAAAGTCTGCTAGAGCCTGGGCTTTTATTGCAGTTTTTGGCCGATAGAGGAGGTCATACTAGCTTAGCTCTATAGCCCACTTCATGAGTCGCTGAGAAGCGTCAGGGTTGTGAAGTATTGATCTCAAAGGAAAGTCGGTCATGACGATGACTCGATGAGCTTGGTAGTAGGGTCGTAACTTTCTCGCGGAAACTACAAGGGTCAAAATAAGCTTTTCCAATTTCGGGTAGGGAGTCTATGCATCGAGGAGAGCTTTTGACGTGTAGAATACCGGTTATTAGGCCCCTAGTTCTTCTTGAATGAGAGCTGAGCTAACGGTCGAGTTGGACACTGCCAGGTATACGAACAAGTCCTCCCCTGGGACTGGTTTTGAGAGCAGGGGAGGTGAAGTGAGGTAAGTCTTCAGATTATGAAAAGCTACTTCGCACTCCTCATCCCACTTGTCTCTTTGTCCTTGTTTCAAAGCTTTGAAAAATGGTCTGCACTTGTCGGTAGATCTCGAGAGGAATCGATTGAGGGTGGCCGCTGCTCTGCCCGTCAAACTTTGTATTTCCTTCATTGTGGAAGGCAACTTCATCTCGAGAATGGCCTTGATTTGTCGTGGGTGTGCCTCGATACCTCGTTGCGTGACTAGGTACCCTAGGAATCAGCCGGACGATACGCCAAACGTGCATTTACTTGGATTCAACTTCATGTGATACTGGCGTAGCAAGCTGAATGCCTCGGCGAGGTTTTTGATGTGATCTGCACGTTTTGGGGCTTTGACCAGCATGTCGTCTACGTAGACTTCCATAGTCTTGCTGATCTGCTCCTTGAAGATTTTATTCACGAGCCTTTGGTATGTTGCTCCGGCGTTCTTTAGCCCAAAGGGCATGACCTTATAGCAGTAGTTCCCTCTCTCGATGATGAAAGAAGTTTTCGCCTTGTCATCTTTGTGCATCAGGATTTGATTATAGCCCGAGTAGGCGTCCATGAAGCTGAGCAGCTGATTGCCGGATACTCGACAATGGAAAGTTGTCTTTAGGACATGCCTTGTTGAGGTCGGTGTAGTCGACACATACTCTCCATTTGCCCTTTTCTTGTTTCGCCACTAGAACAACATTGGCCAGCCACTCCGAGTAGGAGACCTCTTCAATGAAGCCGACTGCTAGAAGTTTGTCGATTTCGGCTTCAATGATTGCGACCCGCTCTAGAGCGAAGTTGCGTCTTTTCTGCCCCACTGGCTTGCTGGCTGGGTTGACGTGGAGTCGATGATAGATGATGTTCGGGTCGATGCCAGGCATGTCTGACGGTGACCATGCGAACATGTCCTTGTTGTTCTGGAGGAGGGTGGTCATCTCCACCTTCTCGTCTGGGCTTAGGCGCGAGCCGATCCGCGCTTTTCTGTCTTGCTGGTCAGGGTCCAAGGGTATTAGCTTGACGTCCTCTTCGGGTTTCCATCCTTCTTCAGGAGAGACCTCCGGACGGATTTCCTTAACTTGGTCCTTATGCTTTGATTGCTATAAGGGGATAGCTATCCCCTTCCCCTTCTGGCTTGCTCGGTTGCTAGGAACGGGATCTGGTTGTTCTACTCTCTCCAGATCTGCCTGATTCACAGGGAGGAACTGTGTTGGCTTGCTTTTCTTCAGCCCTTGAGCTGAGCATTTCCTCGCCATTGCCTGGTCGCTGTTGATCTGGCCGACACCGCCCCCAGGAATTGGGTAGCGGATTTTCTGATGAGTGACGGAGGTGATGGCGTTGATCTTACCAATCCATGGTCTGCCTAGGATGCCATTATAGGGTGAGACTTCATCAATGACCATGAATGTTTGTGAGCTGATTACAGGTGGGGAGTAGACGTCGAGATCTATTGTGCCCACGGTAACTGTTGTTGCGCCATTGAAGCCGGTCAGTGACCTAGCTGATTTGTTGATCTTTGCTTCCAAGCCCATCTACTGGATGACAATCAACTGCAAGATATTAGCTGCGCTGCCTTCGTCCACATGGATTCGGTCGATCATGGCCTGAGCGATTTGAATGCTGACTATTTTAATGTACACATCAATTTGGTAAACATATATTGTGTGGGTGTGTGTAATATTGGATGCAATTGTTTTTTAGTTTCCAGATGAAACCTACTTCTAATTTGTGTTGACATTGTCGTATCAAATTGGAAGCTTCCTTTGTCAAACAATTTTTCTCACTTGAAATCAATGACTTCCAATTAATTTCAACACTGCAATCTGACAAGAAGTTATCTACCGCAATGCCTAAACTCCAAATTTAGCATGCCATCTGGAAGTTGTGGTGAAAAATCATACTTTTCAGGTTTGAAGAGACGTATCAAAGGAAATGAAATAGGCATGAGATAGGAATACAATGTTTTGCGGTTATCATACCTGTATGAGTTCGAAGCCATTTGGTTACATATCCAATTTTGTGATGACCCTTTCTACGTCAAATTTCATTTCCTCATTTCTTAACATCTCACATCTCTTATGTCACAGCACCACTAGATGTGGAAATTGAATGTGTTTTTATTCTCATCTGCCTGCAAATGAAATTTTGTTCTTATTCAGTATAGTCAACTATAATGGACATGAAATGTCAGATCTATATATTATGCATACACTGTAATTCAGTAAAAGTTTTGGAATCAATTGTTTTTCTTGGTGCATACACTGTTATTGTCAATGTGATAGATAAGCACACTTCACTGTAACATCTTCACCTGGTGTTGTTTGGCAGTTCCATTCATGTGCCATCAAACGATTGGACCATAGCTACCATTCACCATCTCTCATAATTGCATGTTACAAGTTTTTAAATGGAGCTGTATTTTGCATTTATTCTGCATGTATACTTGGTCATATATAAGAGTGCTGACTCAGATAGTGCTCCAGTATTTTAGTGCATAAGACCAGGTTGATACAGAGTATTGATTGAGTAAAAGTTGGAGATTTTCTGAAACTTAGAAAAAAGAACATTGTCTGATTGTTTGCTTGTATCAGGTTACCAGCATATCATCTTTTTGTATTAAGATCACAGTTTAGCATTGATTCTTTTTGTTAAATGCAGGCGAATGTATTTACCCTTTTGCTTTCTAACTACAGTTCCCACAGTTACGGATACAACATGGAACTCACTGGTCCTCAAAGCTGATGGCCCTGTATTGGTTGAGTTTTGGGCTCCATGGTGTGGACCTTGCCGTACGATCCATCCAGTAGTGGGTGAACTAGCAAAGGAGTATGCTGGGAAGCTTAAGTGCTTTAAGTTAAGCACGGATGATACTTCTTCATTTGCAACCCTATATGGAATTCGAAGTGTCCCAACCATCATGATTTTCATCAACGGTGAGAAAAAGGACGCAATAATTGGTGCTGTGCCTAAAACCACATTGACTGCTACCATTGAGAAATTTTTGTAGGTGGGTATGGAAGTATTTTTCTTTTCTTTCATGTTGTCTTTGCTGTTAGGTAATAAATTCATTAGTATATCAAATTTGGAAGCTTCTTTTATCTTGCCTTTTGATGGTCATCTATGTTGATTTTCTACATGAGACGCGTCTCGACTTCTCCAAAATACTGGCCTTGCTGAAAATTTCTTGCCCCAAAGAAAGTACTAGAGATTTTAGAGGGTCAACTTTCGCAACTTTGAAAATCTTCTGCATAAGAGTCCCTACAATGACCTGGGTCTTGCCTTCTTGCCCACTCACATTTTGTCATATTTTCTACTATTCTAGAACTTTTGAACTTAACTAGTCCTTCATGTTGATTTGATGTTGTTGGATCTTACTGCAAAATATGTTGGATCTTTCTTTTGAATTGTAGTCACCAATAAAGATAAATAAATCAAAGGCTGCAGCTTGCTTACAAGTTACATCTAGAATCTCATAAGAGTTCTGACTCTTCTTCTAAGCCATTTCTGATTATGATGTTGATGTCTTTGATTCAAAAACTATGACTGTTTCTGTTGTTTCTATGGCTTGAATCAAACTGAGGGCCTTATTCCTGTTGGCAGCCGACTGAGAAAATAAGGTCGAAGTTAGAAGTTGCCTTGTTTACAAATATTAAAAAACAGGAGGAAAGTCTATATTATGATAGAAACTACATTTTATTAGTCTCTGTTCTTGAATTTCCATGCCAGAAGTATGTTTAGGGAACCATTTATTCTTTTATTTCGCAAAGAAAAGTCTCATTAAACTTGAAAGGTAGACTGATTAGTTTGTCTTTCAACAGAAAAAAAGAATAGCTTTCATGAGTTAGTCTTCTGTCAAAACTAATTCACTTTACCAAGTTAATAAAATCGGTTTAACACTGGGTACAAAAGAGAACAAGCTATTCTTATTAAACAAATTAGGAGCTCTCCTTTTCTCCATCCCTAACGTAGGGTGCCTGGTTCTAACTTCTAATGGAAACACGAGGAACCCTATTTGATCTGGGCACATTGCCTCTAGCCCACAGCCTTCTTCTAAAATTGGATGTTCCACAAAACGTGAGCAATAATTCAATTCAGCTTTTCTTTCAAACACTAACTGTTATGATTTAAGAAAGGAAGAGGCTTTATCAATCTGTTTACTAAGATGTGAGCATGCCAAAAAAAAAAACCATTGAAATGAAAAAAGTTGACGATTGGACTAACGGTGCAGACGGAAATGAAGCTGCAAACAAGGACGAAATTGAAGAAACAAAAAAAAAAAGCAAGGTGGCCTATTTAAAATTTGTAGACCATGTCACAGTCGCAGTCACAGTCACAGCCAGTCAGACCCTTATCTAAATTGTTGTGAATATTGTGTAAACTCAATTTGTTATATGGGAAACCTTCTGACATTTACTAAGTCCAATTTTAATTGTGTAAACTCAATCTGTATTCTCTAATTTTCTATTCTCTAATGTTCTATTGTCTATTTGGTCAGTTGATTTTGTTGCTTAGTATTGAATCGATATATTACTCTAGGAACCACTTGGCCTTGTTTGTCTGGTTTATTCTGCATAAACAATGATTGTTGCTGAAGCTCAGGCTAGCCGGCATTTTACTAGAAACATCAGCATGTTATTATTTTCTATTACGTCTAGTTGTTTTCCTTCGTGCGAACATCCGCATAGGAAAAGAACTGTATATATCATCAACATGCCAGTCGACTCCCAACGCTAATTTTTAATCAGTGGTTTATGTGTCTGGAAACTGGTGTTGCTTATTACATGCATTCTAATTAGCCACTTGGATGCCAGAAAGCTAGGTTAGGTTAGAAACAAATGACAAAGAGGAGATTAGCAAATACTTGGATATTATAAAACCAAGGAGGCCATGGGAGGCCATGGTCAAAGAGGAGGCCAGCTAGCTAGAAGCATCTTATTGGAGCTTTCTTTTTTGTTGTTATCCTTTTGTAAACATATTGGCAACAAGCCATGCAAAACACAAAACCCAATGCAAGTTTTTGTTTAACGTCAAGTTGTGAAGTTGGCGATTGGTCTAACGTCAAGTTGTGAAGTTGGCGATTGGTCTATTCGGTTAACCAGTAGCTTTGATTGATGATTGAAGTTGATCACATGGAGTATCGATAAATCCTGCATGTGTATTTCTAAGCCTAGGGATTAGTTTCAAACATAGATATAGGGGACCATCATTTTTATAAGATATCTACTATTACTACTTGTTAGAAAAATGAAATGACAATAGTTTCATATACCTAACAGTAGTAGTATAGTAGGGGTGGGCATCAATTCAACAGAAAAAATAAAATAGTTTAAAACTGAACGAGACTGTAATGGTTTAGTTCGGTTGTAGTTTTGAGCTTTTGTAAATCACCCTAAACTAAACCAGAGAAGTTATGAGTTTGATTCGACTTCATCAGCGTTTTTTGTTAAAACCAAACTGGATCAAATCATTTTATTTTAATAGGTTCGGTTGTTATTGTGGAGTAAAATTGATTCAATCCGACTCGTGCTACCCCTAGCTAGCAGTTTCTTATAAGTTGACTATGTCATGAGTGTAAAATCTAGGCATATGAAACTTGTAGTTTTGCTCCTGCATGGTGAGTGTACGAATAGATCTAAGCCCTACTGTAGCCCTTTTTTCTCTCTACTATTTTAAAGCTAATCAAAGTAAGTTGCTTGCCAATTGCAAATTGGCTTGTGAGGTTTGCGGACATGGTCAACAGCCCTGTGTTATCCATGTCCGTATTCTCTATCTAGGAAACAGTGATAATACAATGCACAAAGATAAGCCATCATGCACCACCTAATCTTTATCTGGCGTGCAGAAGTCCTGTCTTATGAGCAAGAAGAAGACAGGCACGAGGTCATTAACAACTTTTGAAGGAAAATGATCACCTGAATATTATATTCTTCACGATGAAAAGGATATTGCCATTCAATGATTTTGTTTTTGTTTTTGTTTTTGTTTTTTTTTCCTATACCCTCCAATTTTGTAGATGTGGATTAGGCCAGTTGATTAGGACAGTGAGTCCATCTGCTAACGCCCAAGTTCGGAAGCCAATTTGGTAGGCACAACTATATGAAAATTAATTGTGAAAGTTCGAAAGCCAGTTGATCAGATCAGAGCTATGTGAAATGTTGATATTGTTATGCATCTTGCCGAGCTTAACATGTACGATGAATTGGGTTCTTTATTTAACACAAGTTAACTGCAAAGTCGTGCTAGAACCTAGAATATCACAGTTAATTTTCACACTAGAAAGTTTACCCCCTAGTGATCTATAAAAAAGAGAATTCAATGTGGTCCAAAAGGTTAGGTCCAAAGTTGACAAATACGTTTTATTGAGAAACTTTCCACACATTGATCAAGTAGAATCATGTTTTAAGGTGGAATTCTGTTTTTTTTTTTTTTTTTTTGTTTTTTTTTTTTTTGTTCTTATACCAGCGAAAGTTTAAATTATTTTAAATTAATCTAATTTCAGGGAAGGGGGATTCGATCTTGAGTGAAGGTGGCGGGCAATTTGAAGGTGCGATTCTAGTTTATAAAAGCATGATTATTTCAGATATATTTTATCTACGCGTATATGTTATAAAATAAAAACAAATTTGGTCAGGGATATAGCTATAATCATATTCATGTTTATCTATAATCAAATACCATGATCAGCTTATACATGAGAGTACGCTATGTATATGTACGGTATGGATTGGAGCAGACTTCATTTTCACCACGCCATGAACTTATCTGCTCTGAACTGAATATATCTATTGAATACTTACCGTAATTGATTTTTCTTTCTTTGTACAAAAGTAGCTTTCTTCTTATCTAACCATGGAGTCATGACAAGATGTCTCTTGTCCAACGAAATTATGAGTTAGTTTCCCGTTTTAGTTATATATTAATTCGAGGGGTATTAATAATAATAATAACATAACACCTCTGAATAGGAGTAAAACTCTGTTCATCATACTCAATTATGCTCCAACAAATCCAAATAAAATACAACTTATACAAAAATAAGATGGGCAACATAGGAGGGCGGTGGAAGTTTCGTTATAAGTTTCGGTTTCAATTACTTTTTGTTTTTAGGAACCTCGACGGTACGAGGGAAACTTTATTAAACATCAATAAAAAAACACGGGCATAGAAGAGGAAGGAGAGAAGAGGAGCTTAAGAAGTTGACCACGATTACAGGCATCAACAAACAAAAAGTCCTGAATAAGATCATTAGGCTCCTCAAACCATTCGAATCTATCACTAATAAACAATGCCCGACGAACTAAGCTATGTGTCACTTCATTCTCATATAGCACCACTTTTCCCGTAAATAACTTGTTGGACTTTCTTTGTCTTCCCTTGCTAATTGGCAAATTAGGCGTCCACCAATTAAAATAATGGAATATGGCAAAAGACTTCTAGAAGCTATTTTAACTAATAACTACCGGCCAGAGATAGACTATTTTTATAGAGCATATTAATGTATTATTTTACACGTAGCTAGCAAAAATAATAAATAATAATAATGCATGTTAAATAATAATAAAATAAGAGAGATTTTTATGCCCAAATTATAAAAACATCATATATAAAATGGACTTTAGAAACACACCAAAAGTCCATTAGAATATAACAAAAAGTCCTTTAACTTCTTATAAATTACAAAACTACTAATGATTTCTTAAAACAAGCACAACCCAAAAATCACATTAAAAAAAATCCAAAACATTCGATAGGATATCAATGTAATTTAATAATCAAAATTAAATTCAATAAGGCCATCTGTCATTTTTTGGGTTTGTTTATAGAAATTAAATAATATATGATTTATTTATATCATTAATACCAAGAATGAGTTTATGATGGTTTTGAGCTAATTCTTTTTTTTAGGTGAAAAATAAAATAATTCCCTTTGAGTGCAAGATATGATGGTTTTGAGCTAAGTCGGCATGGGGAAGTGGTGCCGCCCCCTCCCTTCTAGATCAAGTTGATTGGGTTGCTTTGAAAGCAACTCATGGCTAGGAAAATAATTAAGTAATTAATAGTGACCACATAGAGATAAGTTAAACATTAATTCATGACTGTATTATATTAATAATTGAGGATTTTAATATTAATGTTGCATGTTATAGCTGCAGTGCTCCGGCATTAGTGGTTTCAAATTGTCGTTTGTCCTTGGAGACTTCACATCATATAAATTAATATGCATTATTAATATTAGTAGATATTTTTTAAATCCTGTTGTTTGTTTTTTTGTCTAGGCCTTTAGGAAGCGTGGTCGATCGATCATTTACATATGTGCCTTCTTTCATTGGCCAACTAATCAAGCTCACAAGTTTCAAACTCTTGACGAAAAAGGGGATTTTCTCGCATAGACGGCAAAGTGTTATAGGGATTTGAACATGAAATCGCTTATCAGTAAGTTAATGCTATTTTCTACTGGGCTAGACCCCGTCGGTTCAAACTCTTGCATTTAAAATTTGGGAAGAAGAGTGTTATATTCTAATACAAAAAATAATAATAAATAAGTATAAAAGAAAGCTGGAGACACGCACATTTATGAACAACATCTTCATGCTGGGGAAGGAGGAGAGCATGGAGACATAGAGGCATGGTGTTTGCAGTTTAGTAAGTTCATGCATGATTGAGTCTTGGAAGTTGGAGCTGATCTGCTTATCCAGATAATTAGGCGTAGGAGATGTAGAAGAAAACACAAACATTTATATACGTTAGCAGTCTGTGGCTAGAGAGAGTTGTACATAAAACTAAGCCCTCAAAAAAAGCAAGCTAACAATTATTAGCTTACATTTGGTGACTGTTGCCACTTTTTTTTGTCGTGTTTTAGTGAATACACTTACAGTCTCACAGTTATTAGCTAATTTTGTTACGATAATTTTCCATAATTCATATTTCATAAACACACTCTAACTTAACAATAACTACATGAACGTGACACACACGACATGAGTTGAATTTGAATCCTTAGTTATGATCTAAGAGATAGTTCCTAGAATTTACAGCTGAAACCCCTCCCAAACCAACCTTTGGTCAATTTCTCTTGCTACTAGAACATGGTCCCTCAGAAACTCTCACGTTGTTGAACGGACAAAAGGAAGAGACGGCGAAGAGAGGCCAAGGAACTTTATAAGGATCTATAGATATTCTAGAATGTCGACAATCCCAGACATAATTTATTGGCGTTGTCAAACAGTCAAAGCTCAAAGCATGCACCACCGCAATTTGTAATTCTCCCACTCTCTCCTTCTAGACTTTCAACCCGGCAGACAAAAATCAATCAATGAGAAGAAATTGTTTTATTTCTAGAAACATTTGCACGCTGATCTCAACACATGGCAATCAATTTTGGAAATTGAGAGGCCAGAATATTCAAAAGGGAATGAAACTTTTGAATAATAAATGGTCTGTTGAGTAGTAACTTTCAAAGGGTCTACATCCTCTGGAAAAACCTGTACAATCATCATCTTTGCAACTTACGTACCCATAGCTTTTTTTCATAGCTTTTCTTTTTATTTGTTTCTTCATCGTAAAAGAAAGGGTCAATCTCGCGTTCTAAATTAAAATAAGCATAAGTGTTCTATCACCGAAACTATAAAACATGAGAAATGAACCTTACATGTTATTTCATGCAGTACATTTTCTTACACTTATAGGCTTATGGTAAATTACATGTAGAAGTGTATACTTCCCAACAAAAAATATGCTGACGTAATTAATATCGATATGTTTAACGTTAAAATAAAATAAAATTGCAATACCCTTTATTGCCATTGTTAAATTCGACTAAGTCATTCAACTGTCAACTATCAACTATCAACTATCAACTATGCCATTCAAGACATTTAAGCTCTACCTATATACAAATATAAACGTAACAATGACGCATTAACTAGTCCATTAACTAGTCCATTAACTAGTTTGCCTGTCTGATCACTTGGCTATTAGAGGAATTCGAACTCGGATGCAGAATTAGAACGTTTTAAATTGCTTATTGCATTTAACATATTAATAAATGGACTAGTCCATTAACTAGTCCATTAACTAGTCCATTTATTAATATGTTAAATGCAATAAGCAATTTAAAACGTTCTAATTCTGCATCCGAGTTCGAATTCCTCTAATAGCCAAGTGATCAGACAGGCAAACTAGTTGCTCTAACACTTACCATATGCTTGATGCCTTGATTCTTGGGGTCAACATAAAAACAATGAGCAAACTTGTTAAGTGGAAGGGGTCATTTGACCATCCTAGGCTAGTACTTGTCTGCAACTTGCGAAATCATGCATAGATGATAGATCCATGTGGAAAAACATTAAGTTAATATACATATATATATATGTTCACCATATTATTATGTATAATTGTTATGAAGAACACGGTCCTCCACGTTATGATCTGATAAACAAAGTATGCATGTGGCCGCATATTACAATACCACGTAGCTAAAGAGCTTACCAGTCGTATTACCAACTTTAAAATTGTATTAGTGTTGTAAGGGATTTATAGTTCAAATAGTTAGGATATATTATTTTTGCGCTCGAGATCTAATCTTAAAATTTCCCTTTCAAGATATCGCTTATATATAAAAATAAAATTAGAAAACTGTTTTTTTATTGCTAGACAAGACCATATATAATATATTGAAACCAAAACTGACATGAATGACGATTAAGATTTTTTGTTTGATTATAAGCGATATTAGGAGACTAAATGCGCTTAAATATTTGAGTTACAAATCCTTGCAATTACGTTGGCAACATTACAACATGTCAAATTATCTTAACAAGGATAAGGGCCAGTTTGGTATTGTTGTGCTGTGAAAATAATCGCTGTCAGATTTGCTGTGAGAGAAAGCAGTTTGGCGTTTGGTACACTTTTTGTTAAGAGTGTTTTTTGTACTAATTCTCGCGTAATCAGAAAATGATTCCCGCATAATCATTAAACCTAGCTCCTCTTCAAAATTGATTCTCGTATAATCAGAAAATAAAAGCACCTCATTAGCTGATTTTTCTTATAGCTTTCTCTCATAACAATTTTTAACAATAAGTGATTTTCTCTTAGTTTACCAAACGGGCTGGGCTTCTCAAAATTTTAAAATAATAACTTATTACCCCAAATAAGCAATGCCAAATTGGCACTAAGGGCCAGTTTGATATTGTTGTGCTGTGAAAATAATCGCTGTCAAATTTGCTGTGAGAGAAATCAGCTGTGAGATAAAGCTGTTTGGTGTTTGGTAAACTTTTTGTTAAAAGTGTTGTTGGTACTAATTCTAGTATAATCAAAAAATGATTGCTGCATAATCATTAAACCCAGCGCCTCCTTGAAACTGATTCCTACATAATCAGAAAATGAAAGCACCTCATTAGCTGCTTTCCCTTATAGCTTTCTCTCACAATAATTTTTAACAATAAGTGATTTTCTCATAATTTACCAAAAGGGCTGAGCTTCCCAAAATTTTTAAATAATCACTTATCACCCCAAAAAGCAATACCAAACGGGCACTAAGTAGATTTCTATATGTAAACTTTTTCTTCTTGATAACATGGGATAGAAATTTATTAAGAGGGTTTCACTAAAACACCCAAAATGGGGGCTGAAATTATAAAAAAACCCAACCCCCAAAACACTTTATAAACACACCCAAAACTCATCATTACATGCACTCAAAACCCATTTATAAACACACCCAAAAAATATACAATTGTTTATTTTAGAATTGATTTTGGGTGTGTTTCTATATTTTAATAGTGCGTGGGTTTTTTTATAAATACATGCATAGAATTGAGTTTATTTATAATAATCTAATTTATTAAATCAACAAGAAAAAACATGGGATATACAGTATACCATCTAGAAACACAAGAAAGGGCACATCCCCATGCGTCCATCGTCATCATGAAACTTAATTTCATGCCACGCGTCGACTCCGCTTATAATTGCATTGGTCTTTGATGTCGGTGATTCAGGTCTTCGTGTCTTGTGCTGCATGTATGTGGCGGTGCTTATTCTGCGCCCCGTGGCCCCCACGACGACACCATCTGCCACGTCATCGGCCTCTTTCCTTTCTCCAGATCAAAGATAACGAGTCAGACTCTCTTATCAAAATATAAATAAATAAGATTAAACAAAATACAAGCACACCCAGATTTTGCAGCCCCTTGGTTCTTTGTATCTGCCCTTGAGATTGATCTAACACATATCGACGGTCCAGATTTGGTCTTGAGGAACATGTATTTTATGTATGGTCAACGACACCATTATATACTAATTGCATATACGTTTTCTTTTCTTTACTCTCAAAATTTTCCCTAATATTTTCTGATGTATTTTCTTCGTTACTTTTTTTTTTCTTTTTCTGGAAACAATGTGAGTTGACCAAAATAATTATTTTTTGATGCATTTTCAATGGTCTAATTATTGGAATTTTTTAAATATTTTTTATTTGTCAAAGCTGTGTTTCTTTTTAAATATACTTTAACGTCTCTCGTGCTTTTCTTTTCCTATAATACGTATGCCACGTATGGGTTCAACACACGCATTATCAAAGAGATAAGAATTTATATGTCAAATAATTGTTCTTCTTCTTTATTTTTATTTTAAAATACAAGCGGTATTGAATGCAAGGGGGAATCGAGTATAGGATCTCGGGTGCAAGGGTAAATGTTCTTCGCCACTTAAGCTACCAGCCATTTGCCATATGTCAAATTTTTTTGGTGTTAATTTACATGACAAGCTCAGCCGCATATACCATAATGTCCATTTGTAACAAAATTTTGATTCTCATGCTCTTCGTACAAACAATTACATATAATCTTCATAAATTAGTAGCATGTAACAGAAATTTATAAGGCATTGACTTCCTTACCCAATGATACTTAGACTTTCTCTTTTAAAAAAAAAAAGATACTTAGACTTAGCAATACAACTTTTTATTTATTTATAGTCACTACACTTAGCTATTGTTGGTCAACCGCTTACAAAAACTCATGGAAGTCAACTATGTATAAATTGTAAATTATTCAATTTAATTGTTTTTTTTTTGTCAACTAAATTGGATAAAAGAACACTTGCCGTCCTATTTGTACCTAAAATTAGTTGTTTGTGATGCATGTTCTAGAGATGGGTTAGAGTATGCAACTCCGCATGCAGTTATTACTTTATTATATATATTTTTTTCAATTTTTTTTGGTCAAGATTAATTGATGATAGTGGAAAAATGATAAGCAACATGAACCACAAAGAACCCTAAATAATGCATATACAGAGGCAAAACATGATTCCAATTGGGTTATTCGTGCTCATGTATTTATTTATTTACTTATTTTAGAATTTTTTCTATTGAGAGAGACGAAAATATACTAAACTCACATACACTACACGGATGCTAGGATTCAAACATAGGACCTTTCCTGGAAAACATCGGATTATGTATTTATAATGGTATATAATTGTTATCTACTATACTACATCGTATCCATAGGCACGACGATAGCTGTCTAAGTGAAGCACTTTAATAATTATAAAAGTAGCTTTCTTTTTTCTCTTCCTTTTTTACCCCTTATTTTTTAAACCCCAATTTGGCTGTGGGGTTTGATATATATTATTTATTTATTTTCTTTTTTTATAAGGGGATGATAATTTAAAACTGTACATATATATAATCAACTCGATTGTATTTTATTAAATTCATGTTGGATAATTCCTTTGCTTCTAGAAGATTGGTTACCAAACCAAGTTGGTTTTCATTATATAAATATAAATAATCATATAGAATTAATACAAATACGAAAGCACATGGTAACCATAAAGTGTGTGGAGTCCACATTTCCCACAACATCATTTAATGGACAAATAGATGGATTGTATGATACGAGGTCTAACTTTGCAGAAAATATATATTGGGGTTAAATATGCAATAAACCCTAAATTTATGACATGAGGTCTATATATGAAATTGTTGACAAACTTGAGGGGTTAAAATCCAATAAACCCTAAATTTGTTTTACTGTAAAATAAAAATATATTACAGTAGGGAAGGCTCGTGTGTGAAAATGCTAGTATTTCTTGATGGGAAATAATTATCGTAAAATATAATAAATATATAATTATTTAATATAGGGAATAATGTAATATTTTTAAATATAGTGACAATATTGTACTTTGCTTCAATTTTATTGTTATTATAAAATAATATATTTTCTTTGGGTCTCCCTAAGCTTATCTCTATCGGTTGAAAAGTTGATTAGAAAACCTACAAAGCTTTATTAGTGTTGATTAATACATTACTACAATCTAGTGATGTATATACTAAAACAACCATAACAAAAAGAAACTTAATTATGTAAAATGTTTCAATGATCAATTAGGATCTAATTTTTTTTTTTTTTTTTGGGTGAAAAAAGTTTAGATCATTTGGTGGTTGAGCTTGAACTTCCTTCTTTCTTCCACCATTTTTATTGCCGTTATCAGAGAAAGGTTAACTGTCAAAATCCAAAGAGTTTGCTTGAAAGAAAAACCTTGGCATACTCAGAAAAATAATTTGATGCTCTCTCATCTCAACAATGAAATTGCATTTTTTTTAGTGTTCTACAACTATATGAAAGAGTTAAAAGTATGTAATGCCAAAACTAAATAATAAATAAATAATGAACTAAACCAGCCATTTTTTTATTTTAAGATTTCACTAATAAACCCATTTTAACATGACATAACATACAAAAGCCCTAATAGGGCCTATTGGAGTGAAAACCCCAAAACCAGCTACTTGATATTTTTCAATTGGTTCTTATAAAATTTTGACACAGTAATAACAAGTGGTTAATTTTACGTTTTCCTCTCCAAATAGATTCTATATGAGTTTTTGTATGATATGTCCTTTTTTTTCTTTTCTTTTCTTTTCTTTTATGAGTGGCACATCACGCAAAATTGACATTAACAGGGTTACAATATCTGTCGATCAATTAATTTAGTTGCAATATCAATATCACTGTTTTTTTTCCTTTTCTAGAATGATCAATCAATATCAATATTACTTGGTTTTAAGGGTTTTTCTGTTGCCAAAAATGAGTAAGCAGCCTTTATGATTAAACTTACACTCCACGAAATATGCACACTATCAATTTGAGTGAAACGTGGGACAAACTTGAGGAATTTTTTTATTTATAAAAATCGACTCTTGTTGAGAATATTATTCAAAGTGGTGCAACATATGAATTGTCACAGTTATGAAATTCAAATGTAGACAATAATGGTCAACACAGCATTCTCAAACTAGCATTCGGATGCCAGCAGTTTTCTCATCCTCTTGTTTTTGTCCAAGAATTTGCAGATGGTTTTATTGAGTACATTTTATTTGAATTATGTCACAAGTTCTTCTACCAGGGAAAAATTTGAACATAAACCAATGTGCGCATTTTTATTTTTATTTTTAAAGAAATGTGTCCAGTTTTATTTTTATTTTTGAAGAAATGTGGCACTTTTGAAATGTATAAAAAATAGTTGAGACTCGCTTCAATCGAAATGTTAAATTCTACGTGGAATAACATTTCGATTGAGGAATAAGATAATTTTCTAGAGAAAAATATGTATTGCTGTATTTATAAAAAAATAAAAAAATAAAAAGTATATATGGGTTAAGTCAATTAGCCAGAGTAGTGAGTTCGCTTCTTGCACCCAAATTCAAGTCTCGTCAGTAAATTAGATTAATTTAAAATAATTTACACTATTATTTGTATTTAAAATAAATAAATATAATATCGTACTTGAAGATAAAAGAAAAGGAAAGTGTTGAGTGGTGGTTAAAAGTGAAGCATCGGTCTAAATTTTCTTTCTAGAAGTATGGTATGGTACATTGATTTCTCCCAAAGTTTATTATTTATTATTCCACTTTATACAACTTCAAGGAACTTTCGGCCTCCAAGAAAATCCGTAGTATGTTGTGTTAAAAGTTGAAAACATCTCGACTCTAGAATTTCTGCTGTCATGTTGAATAATATTCTAATTTCCTCCCTAAATTTATTGTTTTTTTTAATTATAATTAATTAGGGATGTGTTTGTCATAATGACAGGGTACTCTGAAGATTAAGAACTTCTAGATTATCCTAGATTGATTTTGGATGTAATCGAAGTAAAACAAAGCACTTTGAATCTCGAATATGTAATCACACAATCCAAATATTTCCACAATTATCATGTGAAAATCAAGTCAAGTAAAAATACAAGAAATCCCACAACAAATACGAAAATACAATAATACGATACTTTCTTGTTTTGTTTGTAATTCTTTGTTGGTATTAGTTTTGTTTTTGTAATTTCTTTTTTGAATATAAGCGAAGTCTTTTTGTTTTGAGTAGATACAAGTGATAGTCTAAACTACTAGGGAAATCGACACAGACACACATATTACCAAGGTGCAATGAGAGGTCATACCGAAGACCAATGGCCTGTAAGTTAATGCCTTTTATACCGGGCTAGAACCCGTTAACTAAATTCTTTTTGTAATTTTTTATTTCTTTAAACAATGAGTCCAAATTCGAATAAACTCCACTTGAACAAACAAACAATAAAACAAGTTTAGCAATAGGAAAATGATGTTTGGTGGTATTCAGTTGTGACGTTTAAAAATCTTTAAAAGTTTAATGATTTTTTAAAAATTTATTAAATGAATGATTTTTGTATATTTTTAGGCCTAATTGTTAATAACAAAAGTCTTGTTAATTCACTAGGGACTTTTATCAAGTCTATGAAAATATTTAAGAATTTGTCGAACTTTATAAAAGTCACTCACTTACAAAAAGTCTTTATAACCAGGGATTAGATACACCCTCTTAACTTTATTAGCGATTAATGTTGGAAATTTCTTAGAAAACGTGCATGATAACTATTTTAGAGTGCTAGCTACAAGAGCATGGGTGAACAAAGGAAAAAAAAACAGCTCCATGAGAAAATACAAACAATCAAACAAAATTTTTATTATTAATTATTTAAAAAAGCAAAGAAATGATCTTACAAAGAAAATTAAAGAAAAAGGAAAATAATGCAATGATGGGTGCCACGTATACGAGAGAGAGGAGAGAGAGGAGAGAGAGAGGGTGGTATCAAAATGATCAAATCTGAAGAACCGTGCGTGAAGAGCGAAGTGGCTCATGGCTTTATCATTAATCTAATAATCTATTCCCGAAGACGTAATATGTTTTGTCTCTATATATACTCCTTCACCCATGCCTCTTTCCTCTCATCTTTCTCATTCATCTCCATACCCACCAACGCTCCTTTCTTCTCTCTGATTCCCTCTGTTCCGCCATTGAAGCTCTGTTACCAAAGCTCTTAATTACGCACTCACAGCTTACATACACAAAGAATAGCCAAAACCCACTTCTCAAATACTCCTGGTATGCACTTGTCTCTCTTTGCTTCATATCCTTATGCATCTGTCTGTTCATTCTCATGTATGTGGGTCTTGTTCTTTGAATGGTTTCTCTTCTTGGGTAGCAAAGTTTGTTTCTTTTCGAGTTGCTCGTATATGGTGATTCGATTTCAACTTAAGAATCTTGGATTAGATTCTTAGAAATCGAAGAGGTTCTTGCCTAACTTGCATAAAACATTCTGCTGGTTTTGGTTTGGTGGCTCCCCGGAAGTATGAACTTGTGTTTCTCTGTTCAAGATAGGTCCCCAGCATATTAAATTTTAGGGAAAGTTAAGAATACCACCACGGTGATGGTTTGTGGTGTAGCTCGTTACATGCTTTGAAATTTCCTGGGAATCTGATTCTCAGGATTTTGTTTCCCTAATTTAATGGAGATCCGTGAAATCTGCTGCAAATTTCCAATAACGACTAGATATTAATTAGGAACACAAGGAGAAGTTGTTTCCCTTGAAAGGGCAACCACAACCATTGAAATATTGGTATTCTTGGCCTTTCTGTGGATTTTCTACAGAAGAGTCTCTCTGGTTGTCAATTTGATCCATGGTTTTCAACTTGATGTGTTTATTGGTGAAGGTTTGGAAGGAATAATACTTCTGTTAGGTTTCCCATCCATAGCTGGTTGGAAGTTGAGCACAGATTTCTTGCAATTGATCAAAATTGTTTTGCCTAATTCTCACCTAATCCAAGTTCTGTCAAGCTTACCTATATATTTTTAATGTTTTGTCTACTTGAAATTCTGAGATCACATATTTAATAATCAAGCATCTTGAAGAGATTGAAATTATTAATCTTTAATTTAAAATGGTTATCTTGTTTAAGTCTTTCTAGAAGGACTGCAGACAAAAGATAAATCTACTCAATCTGATCTATCATATGCTCTTTGGATTATTTTAATTAATTAAATTTTTATATAAAAAAATTTGGATCCAGTGATCTTTTAATCGTGTAATTTTGATGCTTGCTTGTTGCCAAGATGTGTCTTTCTGTAGCCTTTTTCATTGATATCATTGAACTTCATGAACGGCTTTTTTTAGATCATATTTTAACGTTCTTGTTTTTCCATGTCTCAGATTTCGGCAGCTAAGAAATACCACTTTCTCGATCAGTTAAGATGGCCCTAGAGCAGCACTTTCCAGAGGCTATGATTCAAAATGACTCCATTGGACAAGATAAATGTTCCTTAGAAAAATGGAACTCTGTTTCTGATGAAGTCACAGACTCTGAAAGCAAATCCTGTGGTAACTTCGACTGCAGCATATGCTTAGACTCCGTGCACGAACCAGTAGTCACCCTCTGCGGTCACCTCTTCTGCTGGCCTTGCATATACAAGTGGCTTCAGTTCCAGAGCCCGTCTTCTGAATACCAAGATGAGCAAAAACAGCCGCAGTGCCCTGTATGCAAAGCTGAAGTAAATGAATCTTCTCTAGTCCCACTCTACGGTCGGGGCCAAACGACAAAGCCTACAAAGCCCTCCAAAGGCAAGGCTTCTCATCTTGGTATAGTCATTCCGCGAAGGCCTTTTCGTCCTTGCGGGGTTGACACACCACGAACAGTCGGTACCCCCACCAGTCCATACGTTACTCCGCAACTCCATCATCGGAGTTCTCCTTACAGTTCACAACTAAACACTCCACAACAAGGCAGTAACACTGCTTTACCGATGCAAAGCCCTGTTGGCACCACCACAACCAATCCAGTAATTGGAATGTTCGGCGAAATGGTATACGCAAGGGTCTTCGGTAACTCAATGACGAACTTATACACTTATTCGAATTCGTACAATCTTGCCGGGAGCGGTAGTCCAAGGGTTAGAAGGCATGTAATGGAGGCTGATAGGTCGCTCAGCAGAATATGTTTTTTCCTCTTCTGTTGCTTTATGTTGTGCCTTCTTTTGTTCTGAGCACAATTTTAGCTCCGTCCCTTACTCATTGTATACCTGTAAAATTGAGTATAAGAATATGAAAGACGCGCGGATTAAACCAGACGAGTTGCCGATTTTATGTACTGTGCTTCAAGATGGGTTCAATCTCACCATCAACCAATCTAAAGAAATCAAATTCCACAATTGGTACTTTTGGTTGTTTTGTTGTGAGGAATTTGCCATGCAAGTTTTTGCTTTGATTATTGATCTGTCTATGTCCAAAAAAAAGTAAAAAAAACTGTTGATGAACATAAGGGTATTGTTATTGGTAGTCCAAAAAAGTAATCATATTGTGTGTTTTTGACGGAGGAGGAGTGAAGAAATACCATTTTGAAAGGCCACTAACAGCTCCCAATAATTGATCAATAATATAATAATAAAATCATCATTAACTGATCATTTTTGTAATTTTTGTAATTTGAGAAATCATTCTTGTTGGTTTCCTTGGGCTTCCGGGCCCCATGTAAGCAAGAACAATTATTGAGATCTAGATCTCGTTGGTTTTGCTTGGGCTTTCGCCCCATTGGCCCCATGTAATAAAAGGAGATATAATTGATAGCAATAAATAAATAAATAATATGAGAATTGCATATGGTTACTTCAAGTTGAGCTAGGTTTTAAAATCAAATACAGGAAAAGCTAAGCCAAACTCAATTATGCAAGCTTGGCTCATCCTACATACAAAGCAAAGCTCAAACTTGTAAAGAAGTATCCAAGCCAAGCTTGATCAACTAGTTAATCAAGCTTAACTCGAGCTCGACAGATTTTTCAAAGAAATTTAAGTTTAAGCACCTTGCTAGTCGGTTTGACTCGACTCGACTCGATTTTACCTACCTCCTTCCTTTAAACAAAAAAACAACAAAAAAACTCTTAACCCAAGCTATGATAGTTCCTTCCTTAGTATTTTTTGTTTTTGGTTTTTTGGTTTTGATGATATTCAATCTTTGAATAGTGGCGATTCATTCATTAGACGCCAATGGAAGTATGGACTACGGTTGCATATTGACTGAGGCAACCCGAAACAAGAAAAGTGGTCCACATGAAGAATAGTCATCAATTGAGGTGGTGAAATTTCTTAGCTCTGTTTACCATGTTTCTCTGAAAGGAGTGTTGGTTTGTCTAGTTAGAACACCACATCCACATCCACATCCAAACAACCTGACGAGGCATGCCATTTTCTTTCCTACCATATCTTGTATGTAACATATTCGCCCACTAACTACGCACACAAATACAAAACATACATGTCTTCTGGTGGACCTAGTGGTAGCAACTTGGAAGGTGTGAATGGAGAAATTATTGTGTATTCGATGTTTCACGTAACATGCTGACTAGTGTATAGAATTTATTCAAATTATAAGACCTGCATTGTTATTAAGAGACTTTCTGCTGAATTTTCTTCAACTTTGATGACGTAGTTTGATTATAAGCTCTAAAGGATCATTCTAATGCTAAAAAATGGACGTATTGCAAAGAGAATCTCCCTTGGTATTACCATCTAAACCCTAAATCTCAAATCGTGAACCCAAAACCGCGTTGAGTACGTCGCTTATGCATCAGATACACCTGATAATTTTTCTTCGGGTGAATGATGACATTGGGGACCCTTCCAAGAAAAGAGGTCAACTAGTTCTAAAGCCATCGACGACTTGGCCAATGCGTAATGACAAATCTACCCATGGATGGTGGACAAAAGGGTCACCACCACTTTGCTTATGGTGGTGGTAAGGGATCAGCACTCAAGTTGCTGCCAAGCAATACTCTCTACACTAAAAGATTCTGGTCTTCACATCACATACGTCTCTGATCCTATCCCTTCCTCTCTACTTGACCACAAATACTGTCTGCTAGCTAGGATGGATCCAAATACGTTTGTCTTTCAGAGAAAGACATGTCACCTATATATTATCCCTCATACTTCTAAAACAACCAGAAATAATCGCATGCATGCAGGGCCACTGTTAGTGCATCGCTCTAAGTTTCCGTTTGGGATTGCTCTTTTTCACCATAAAACTGCTTCACTTAAAAGTTAACCGATAAAAAGTATTACAAATCTAAAGATTTTGTACGTATTGTTGAATGTTTGCTAGTAAAAATTCAAATATTCAAATCTAAAAAGTGTTAAAACCTTTTTATCTTAACCATTTAGTTTGTGAGGCTTGCTCAACGTCAGCACTATGGCATTAAGAAAAAGAGATATTTAGTTATATATCCATGCTTAGAACTAGTGATATAGATAAATCCTACACCATTTAATTTCTATAAACAAACCCAAAAAATGACTGTTGGCTCTATTGAATTTAATTTTGATTATTAAATTACTTTGATGCTCTATTGAGTGTTTTGGGATTTTTTTTTGGTTGAGGTTTTGGGATTGGGCTTGTTCTAAGAAATTGATGGTGGATTTGTAATTTTTAGGAATTTCGAAACCTCTTTGTTATATTGTAAATGGACTTTAAAAAGTGTGTTTCTAAAGTCTATTTTATTTTATTTAATTATTTGGGCCCCTATATTGGGTATAATAGTGAATCTCCCTTAAAAAAAAGCAATTTTGGCATGGGATAAAATTTGATATTTAAGAACAATTGGTGCAACAACCACTTTAACAAAAGTCCAACCAGTAATGTCTCTGTCGGTGACTGCTGATATAATTGCAGGCCCAGCTTTGAAGGGGTAATTGGTTTAATTTGATTTTGTTTACTGGCCATGAAAGGACTTGAAACATATATTAAGTGGTTGAGACTTGAGAGGGTTAAATCCTCCGTTAATTACTTCAATTTTTTATTTTTCCCTTTTTCGGCTCCTTTCTTTTTGAAGTCACACTCACCGGCCCATTATTTTTGTCTTTGCTGGTTGCAAAATATGAATGCGACACAAATGTGAGTGTAGTGGGGTTTGGTTTGGTGTTTGATTGGAGTTTAGGTTAACCGCGTTCGTTTGCTTAAGTTCAAAGAAAATGACTGCTCTCATCATCAATGGCAGTGGGTGTGGCTTTGATTGAATGATTATGATTAACCTTCTTTGACTTGCTTCTCTTTTTGAAGACCTTAATCTCTCCATGCAATCAGGGAAACCCTATAACCTTTGGTTTTGGGTGGTTGAGTATAAATATTAGGGTTCGTGCCTTTCGTCTTGCAGGGGCCCTCAGGCTGCTGGTTTGCTTGTCATGTCGATCGGATCAATTGCAAATGCTGTCTACGACTTTGTGGAACTTTTGCTTTTTGCTTGAAAAGGATTCAAACTTTTGATATTTTTATTTGATCACCTTGGAGAATGTAAGAGGAGGGATTTGGTTAAAGATAAGTACTGTGATCGATAGAATCATATCAACAATGCAATGCTTCAATTTGAAAACCTCATAATAGGCCTGAGAAAAGGCAATGGGGCCAGCTTTAGATTGGCTATCCTATAATGCTGCTTTATAATAGTGGATTCCAAATAATAACTCTCTTGTGGAGCCCTTTCCGCACACTGGACGTTGTATTTCAATAATCGAAATCATTCATCTTTTTGGTATTTCTTCAAAAATTATCTGTGTAAAAAATCACTTGAATTTGAAATCATTTAACCACTAAATTAAATACGTGTTGTTTTAATTTACAACTAGATGTCTTAATAGTTACGTATATACACCCTTGTGGGGCTACTCCATATTATATTTCAACTATAGAAATAACAATAGGGTATATTTTCTTCTTTTTATTTCATCTAAATTTTTAAAAATAGATAATTGAGATCGTTAATTCCTTCTTTTTTTCCCCTCTGAACGTTTTGGGTAACCATAGGGCATAGGACACGACCAAAAGATCAAAACAATGAATTAATGCACTGTGTAACACAAAGAAAAAGAAACACCTTCATTTCCTCTTTCTCGTTGTTCTTGATGGCTAACTCTCTTTCAAAAAATTTATTTGAAGGAACTCACGTACACATTCATTCCATCCGCCGCAAATAGAACGATAACACGAAAGAGAGCAACATTCCTACAGCTTTCTGGTGAAAAATGTATTTGCTGAGGGTCAACCAGCAGGTATCAAGCCATCTGCAGCATTCAAAGGACTGGGGTGGCAGGGATGTTCACCTCTCGTTTTTTGGTGTTGGTCATGAAACAACATACCATCTACAGACTGAAATATGTATTTAGCTGCTACCACATTTTTAAGCTCCACCATCCCATGTGTCTGCATCTTTAATTTTATCCTCTTCGACTTCATCAATCCCTCGATGAATATCCTATTTCACTTTTATCAAGGCCAAAACCTGAGATTCACCATATGTATAATCTTCTAATTTGTCTTACAAATCTGTTGAAAGATCATCACTTCCTGTCAATAATCTCAAAAGTTCCTGTGATACTTCCCATCTCTCTAGTTCACCACTAAATAATATACTTTTCTAATTTATCACACAATTCTTCTGAAAAATGACCCCTTTCTCTAATTAAACTCAGAAGCTCGTGTGCAACTTCCAAATTTCCCTTCTCTTTCAAGTACTCAAGACATGCAGCCAAAATTAAATGATTCAACTCCCATCCTGGTTGACTTGTCAATATTGCCCTTTTCATTGTTTCTACTGCCTTCGCCATCTGACCATGCATATGATAACCGGCTGCCAAACGAGTCCATGTGCTTGCATCCAGTGGCTTTCCGCTCTCTTCAAGCTTATTTATAAATGATTCGGCCTTCACCAAAAGACCTTTCTTGCAGTAAGTAGTGATCAGAAAGTTGGGAATTCGAATGTCAAAGAACTTTGCCCCAGATTCCCATTCCTCCACGATCATCTCAGCACCATCAATGTCATCCAGCTTCACTAATGAACTTAACATACAAAGATAGCCGGAATTTTTAAATCTCGCCATAAATTTGTACATATTCCAAATACGATAAACCTCCTCTTTATTCCCAATAGCAGCGTATAAACTGAGGAAGATTTCATAAGCAAGTCTCCTTGTTTGATTGCTAACGAGTTGCTCAGATCGCCTAAGCATTGATGATGCCTTCTCCAATAAGCCAGCTTTCAAGAACCCTTTCGCTGCAACAACATAACCATTCCAGTCTACTGTGACCAAAGGATCAGCTTCTATCTTCATTAAAAGCTTCTCCATTCTGTCTATGTCAGAAGTGTTTGCATACAAGTTCAACTGAATCTTCAATGTGGAGCTGTCATAATCAATGACTTTTTCTTCCATCTCTTTGACCAGAATATCTAGTTTTTCATGTTCACCCAACTGAGAATAGAGGGTTAACATAACATTATAAGGCAATGGTCCTTTCACATAACCTAACTCCTTCATCTTCTCGAAAAGATTCTCAGCCTTTTCCAAAGATTTATGCTCTACAGAGCAGAATAAAAGAGCACCATACACTTTGAAATTTCTCAATGGGTCTGGGAGGCTATTAAAATACATCTCAGCTTGTTCTAGGCCACAAACTTTCGAGATCAAATCTAGCCGAATCGCAATGTCACCAGGAGATAGATCATGGTTCCTCGCATCACTCATCCATTCTGAAATCTGAAAAATAACACCGTTCAGGATCTTCCAATTTTTACTTTTATGGTTTTTGGGTCACGATTTCAAAGTCCTAATAAATAACATGCAGAACACAAACTATCAACCAGTGATGGCTTGAGTTAATGATCACTTTACGAAACATTGCTTAAGAATGCCAAAGCACATAACCTGAATCTTTTACCATGGTCATCAACACACAAGCAGTGACTAGCATCCATAAAATAAACTAACTCTATTATGAATCTGTATTATACATTATTACGTTCTCAATGGTGGTTTGTGGAACTTTACAGGCTGAAAACATGTGGGTTCTAGTAGCTAAAGCAGTCTTAGAAAAGAGTGATGGTAGTTGAAAATCATAGAAAGAAAAACAGAGTGTATTTAAGCATATTATTTGATAAACAATAAGAAAGCATCTATGGGACACAATCCATGAGCACTTGAAAAACATATTAATGACAACCACCCTAGATATGAGAAAAGAACAAAAAATCTAGCAGTGTAAACCATTTAAAGTTTCTAAGTTCAAACGGAGAAGAGTAACAGACTTGGTCTTATTCCCATGAAATAAGTTATGCATCTATGTAGAGCTTATAATATTCATCCATTTTCCCCAACCATATCTACCAGAACAAGCATAGATATGAAAATTCAACCTCTAGCTAAACCGCCAGTCATTTTATTTGATGTGGAAACGAAGTGTTGAACTGCATTCATTTAATTCACTTCTCCATGGAAATAATATAATCTATTGCTTAAAATGATTTAAAAACAATTCCAAAAATGATTAGCAGATTTAGCTGCATAACTCTCCTAGCATATGCAGTTCGTATAGAAATTAATTTTCATGTCATCAACCTGTACTGTATATGTAAAAGTTAGCTCATACTTCTAAATTTTCATAAATTGGGGCTATTGATTTCCGTGTGAATTTTTTCTTTCAAGTCTAATATCACCGGATTTTGGGATGAACTTTATTATGCTACAATTGACTCCATTTCACATTTATTATATTTTCCATAAAACAAATCATAAAAGAAAATTGTATAAAGTAAAAAAAAAAAAATTTCTTGTTTCTTCTTTTACCTGAAGAGCGTGGCTGTAGCGGCGATATTTGCGAAGCATCTTGACGAAACTTTGGAGCTCTGATTTGTTGACGTCTCTCCCTTCTTCGACCCACTGATCAAGCACTGGGACAATGGAAATCCTAGGGCTTCCAGCCCGCGAAATTCTACGGTACAGAGTTTCAAATGGGGGTGAACAGGAGGCCAGGGCCTCAGTTGAGTAAAGTAGTGTCCGGAAAATGGCATTGCCACGCGATGGATTGGAACCAAGGAGCTTAATCATCGAACCCTAATTTCACAGACCACGGAGAAATAGGGAAGGTTTATGGAAAATTTCTTCCAACAAATCATAAACTTTCATATTAACTCAAATGGTCCCTCAACTTATACACCATTTTCATTTTGATCCCTCAACTAAATTATTCATTTAAATGGTCCGCATACTTTATTATTTAGCGAATTGGTTTGAGCGTTACATTCTGTCCATCAAATGTAAGGGTAAAACCATTCACAAGTACGCTTTTGAATGAATAATTTAGTTGAGAGACCAAAATGCAACTCGTGTATAAGTTTGGGGACCATTTGAGTTAAAAACCCTACTAAATAAATTAAAAACTAAAAATCAAAAGAAAAAAGCCTTTCTCCCTCTCCCACCATCCAACCCCTAGCCTGATCACCATGCCCACCAATCTCTCCGACACAACTCAACCCCACCCTCCGTTAGAGAGAGAAAGAGACAGGAAGAGATATGGGAGAAAGTGGGTTCGCGTGAAGAGGGTGTTGGGGAGTTGGGATTGGAGTGGGGGAGGATGGGATAGGGGTTGGGGAGTGGGGGAGGATGAGATGAGGTGGGGTTGGCTGGGGTGGGTTTGTTCTTGGGTTAATTTTTTTTAAAATTTTTTGTTGTTGTTTTATTCTTTATAGTTTTTAATTAATTTAAAAAATAAATATAATTTGTATTAATTTTTAACCCTATTTTAATTTTTTTTTAAGTTGTCAAAAGGCCTATTTACTTCCAAAAATGTGATGCTCACATGATTAAATTTGACAGAAAATTAGATGGTAGGACCAATTCGCAGAATAATAAAGAGTTAAGGGACCATATGAACGAATAATTTAGTTAAGGGATTAAAATGTAAATTATATATAAATTTAGGGACCATTGGAGTTGAAAATCCTAAATAAATCAGCAAATTTTAGTTCCATATTACTTATAAGAAAGGTATGAACATATTATAATATATATATATATATATATATATATATATATATATATATATATATATATATATATTTGTATAAATTTAATATGCTAACATGAGTTTCTTTTATAAAAACTTATTCAAGTTAAATGGGCCAAGCACGATTACGACCTAAGCAGGGCCCGAGCACAGCCTGATTCAATGTGGACTTGGCTTTTGGGCCAAGTTAGGATCAATAGTTTTGATAATTGGGCATGCACGGCATAACCCGATTAATTAAATGGGCCAGCCCAACATGGCCCAATTAATTAAATGGGCCGGCCCAACATAACCCGAATAACTTAATGGCACGTATTTAAATGGGTTGGGCCGACATGACACGACATGACCCATTTGACACCTCTAATTAGAATGAGCAGCTTTTTCCAAGAGGCAACTGAATAAGTAGCATGCCCATATCAGTCTATATAATACACTTTTGCCTACTTCGTTTGCCTATATCCTTGGAGATGCTCTAAGAGCAAGCCCAATAGTGGGCTCTAAAAATGGTGCATGAAGCCCTATTTAGAGCTTCAGTGGAATCTTTTAAGCTCTAAGAGCATCTTCAAGAGAGACGTGAAATACCTATGTGGATGATATGATTGTCACAGGGGATGATAAAGAAGAAATTCAAATTCTGAATGAATATTTGGCTTCTGAGTTTGAGATTAAAGATCTTGGCGGGTTGCTCATTCTAAAAATGGTATATTCTAGTCACAAAGGAAATATATTATGGACTTGTTAACTTAGACATGAATGATTGGATGTAAACGAACCGATGCACCTATTGTCTAGTTGTAGTTCAGATTCTGAGATACTTGAAGTATGCTCTAAGGAAAGGCTTGTTATTCCTAAGACACGACCTTTTGAATGTAGGCGGGTACATTGATGTAGATTGAGTTGGGACTATTACAGACATGCGATCTACATCAGGTCACTTCACTTTGATGGATGGTAATCTTGTTACATGGAGGAGTAATAAGCATAAGGTTGTTGCTAAGTCTACTACTGAAGCTGAGTATAGAGGGATGGTGCATGATGTGTGTGAACTTCTTTGGTTACGTATGTTATTGGCCGAACTTGGTTTTGCTCCTAAACCTGCAATGACATTATTTTGAGACGATAAAGCGACCATGAATGTTGCTCACAATCTAGTCCAACATGACCGTACAAAACATGATGAGGTGGATTGACACTTTATTAAGGAGAAGTTAGACGTTGAATTAGTGACCATGCCGTTTGTGAATTATGAGAATCAACTGACCGATATTATGACTAAAGCAGTTTCAAGTAAGGTGTATTATGACTCACTTGACAAGTTAGGCATTTAAGGTATCTATTCACCAATTTGAGGGAGAGTGTTAACGTGAGTCCTATTTAGGATAGGACATATACGTTGACCAATTTGTAATTCTTTACTAATTGTTAGCACCGCATGTTGGGTAAAGGCCCAATAATTTGTGCCCAGTCAATCAGCCCAGTCTGATACCAAGAAGAAAAGAATATTAGAGAAAAATATTAGACAACGAAAGTTAATTGACGAATGAAATCTAAGGTCTCTTTGGAAGTGATTTTGAATAGTCTAATAATCACTTATATGGAGAATCACTTGTCCATATTTTATGAAGTACTCAAAAAAATAAAATAAAAAAAATGAAAGATTTTATGAAGAAGCACATATAAGATGTGTTTATCCTCATAAGTGATTTTGGATCTCCTAGTATTACTTCCAAACAAGCCTTAAATATAATATAAGTGTTATAATTGCGTAGGAGTGTAAGGTCAGCATGCCGCACAACAATAGTGTCTACAATAGTTTCTCCGGCATTTGATCATCTTGTATTATTTTGCAGAAACGCAAAAAGGAACCACAATACCCTCTTCTTTTTTCTGGAATCCCATGCCCTTATTTTTGGGTCAATAGATGTTTCGCAAAAACTGCCAAGAGGCTAGAAAGAAAATAAAGGGGCCAACACCAACCTAACCAAACAAGGACCACATATAGGAAAAAGAAAAGAAAAGAAAAGAGTGAAGGTGATATAGATCAATGTCTAAAATATTGATGATATCGAAAATATCGGTAGTCCAAAAACACGAAAATTTCGATGGAAATATCAGGATATTATCGATATCGATAAAAATTGAATAAAAACCACGGAAATTGCAAGAAAAACTTGGAAATTTTTATTGAAACTTTGCAGGATGTTTAATTAACTATTAGTTTATCACAAAAAATTGGAAGGAAATACATTATATGATGGATTTAACTTATTTAAGTTGATTATATAACGAGCTGGCAAATACTGTGAGTGTAGAAAATATGTAGTAATTAATGAAAGAAGATTAAACACACCATAATCATCTATATATAATGAATTACTATAATATTTAACACTTTATACATTGCATCAAAAGTAGAAACTTGAAAAAGAATGGTCATGTGAAAATTTGTTTCTTGCAAAAAGAATTTAAAACAAAACCATGTATATATATAAATAGTTTAGCATATTTTCACAAAGACATAAGTGATATAGTGGTTAAGGTGTTGAAGGAGTAAAATGGGAGGGGTTTGAATCCCCTTGGTGTTTTTTAATATAGAAAATTATCCTAGATTGCAGACATTTTTAAAGATGTTATAAATACTACACGCCACAACTCTAATCACAAACCCATCTTCAGCGAGTTGGTTAAGGTGCTGGGATTGGTGCGTAGTGGAAGAGGTTCGAATCCCTCTATGCGCAAAAGGAGAGTTTTCAACATTAATTTCTTCCATTCAAAATAAGAATCTGCATATATATGCATGCAGGTTAACTCCAAGCCATTCCCTCCACCTGTCGTCAACATGGTCGATGCCCAACTCCCAGCTGGGTATCGGGAAGCTCGTCGGACGACGAAAGGAAAGGAGCCAACGGTCGAATTAGAGCCGCTGTTTTGTGAGCGATGCAAGTCCGAGATCGGTCAGACCAGGCCGCAGGAGAACAAGAGGAAGGCCGCCGAGCCATCCCAATCGACCGAAAAGAAATTCGGCGGATAGTACGACCGACGGCTGGCCAGCAGAACTGTTTTTGACCGGCTAGGGGTACAGACCCCCAATACCGTGGCAGGCCACAAGAACGGGCCCGCCCTAGGCTGGTGAAGACTTTCAAACCGCCGGTCATACGTGACGCCCGTTGGTATCATGCACGGCCTGGGGGCAGGGCCGAGCTGCTGACAAAAACCCAGCTGAGGAGAATGCAGAGACAGGTTCAGCAGGCCAGAATATAGACAACTGAGGCTGAAGGTTCCAAGCGCCAAAAGAAAGTGGCGACTACAGACGGGCTATCGTCCACACTAATTGTCCCCCCAATAGCAAAAACGGCCAGCATCAAGCCTCCAAGGACGTGGCACCCTAGGCAGGACGAGAGTGCCCATGGAACGACGACCATTTCAGTTCAGCCTAAGGCCGCGGTTTTGGAGAGAACGGGCGAGGGTATCGTCGACGTCTACGCGGAAGGGACCCCCCTTTTTCGGCCAATGGTCTGTCCTTTCTTATGGAATTCCATAAAGACCACTCGGCCACAGACCTATACTGCATGATCCATGAGAGCCATGAAATTGTGGAGTTGGCCCTCAAAAACACAAAGGCGGAGAGGCTCCTCATCACTAGTAGATCTGACCCGGCCATTAAGGCCGTATACTAGGCAAATAGGGAAGCCAGAGCAAGAGGAATGTTGGGATACCAGCCGGGCCTAGCAGGTTTGGAGGCTGAGGCCCCATTCAGCAAGGACAACTTGAAATATCTCCGCCAATATTTTACTGTGACTCTGGCCGATGCCGTCTTTGGTCTAATAGCCGAGGAAAAGGCCCAGGTAAGCCGTTTGGATGATTACCTAACGGCCAGGGACACATTGGCGAAGGCTAGACGGGTCCTCGAGGAGGAGGACGAGGCCTCGACCCCCCCTAAGATCAAAGCATACACAGGCGATATCCCGGGGACCGCAAGGCCCATGATCGAGGGTTTCGGTGATCCTTTCTTTGGGCATGAGGCCGAAGACGACCCCACTTTGGGAATCTTCAATGAAGAATACGAAGGAATCCTCGGGATGGTCGAAGAAAAGGTCCTCACCAAAAACGGCTGTGAGGCCGAAAAGGAGGCTAGTAGGGGAAACCCGCTGGAGTCGGAGGAGGTCGGCATCAACATGGTCTTGGTGCTACCATATGAGTTTTTAGCCCCAGGAGGGCAGACCAATGGCCTAGATGATGACGTGGCCGAAGAACAGCTTGATCAGAGGCTAAAGACAAAGGAAGAATTGTTGGCCGTGGCGTTTAACGAGGTAATACCTCGAGATGTGCCGAACAAATATCGACACCTCAAGCCGTTGTACATCTCGGCTCATGTAGAGGGTGTGCCCGTGTCCAAGGTTTTCGTCGACTGTGGAGCGACAGTCAACATCCTTCCTTATTCCTTGATGAGGAAGCTAGACAAGTCGAAAGAGGACCTCATCCCCAGCGACGTCGTCATGAGCAGCTTCGTCGGCGACAAATCTAAAACCATTGGCGTATTGCCATTGAAGTATCGTGGCCGACCAGACAAGAGTCGCGGCCTTCTACGTGGTTGAGTCCAGCGTCAACTACAATATATTGCTCGGCCGTGACTGGATCCACCAGTCTGGGTGCATACCGTCTTCCCTCTTCCAATTGTTATTCTTTTGGGATGGCCAAAAGGTGTCTATACACCCGGCCGACGAAAAACCTTTCGAGGCCAACGCCATACAAGCTCGAATTTACGACGACGACGTTGGATGGGTTGTCCTCACCGGCCACGATGCAAGCGGCCGACCAACCAGAACGACGGCCCAAAAGGTGCTGGAGTTAGGCGCTGAGAATGTTCGACAGGATTCGGCGCGCGAAGTATTGATCGACCTCACTAGCCTTTAGATGACAGATAAGGCCACTAAAGAAGAAGGAGCAGCGGCCGTGACCGACTTGCTAGAAAGACTGCTGGAGCATTGGGCGGCGGAATCCTTACGGCCAAACTCACCAATCAACTTGATTGAATTCCTCCACGAATCGGACGAGACGGACGTGTTAACTTTTGACGACCTGGAAACGGCGCCCGCCGAGATGGAGGATGACTACCCAGAAGTCCAGGACCCTTTATTAGAAATAAATGTAGGGTTGGAGGTCGAACCACGGCCTCTTTTTGTAAGCAAAATTTTGGATCCTAAGTTAGCGGCCGAGGTTATCGGCCTGCTCCATGAATATAAGGATTTTTTTGCTTGGGATTATCATGAGATGCCTGGATTTCCAAGGAGTTTGGTCGAGCACGAATTAAAAATCAAGGAGGGGTTCAAGCCGTTCCAGCAGCCGCCAAGGCATTTTTCGACCGAGGTACAGCTTAAAGTCAAGGAGGAAATTGAATAGCTCCTTAAAGCCGGCTTCATCTGAATGGCCCGGTACGTCGAGTGGTTGGCCAACATTGTCCAGTGTTAAAAAGGATGAATACCCCATGCCTATGTTAGACCTCCTAGTAGACGGGGCTGCAAAACACGAACTCTTGTCTTTTATGGACGGCCATGCCGGTTACAACCAAATTTTCGTAGCCGAGGAGGATGTCCACAAAATGGCGTTTAGGTGTCCAGGGGCAATCGGAACCTATGAATGGGTAGTCATGCCATTCGGCCTAAAGAATGCCGGCGCAACATACTATAAACTTGATTTTCCACGACCTTATAGGCCGAACCGTTGAAGTCTACATTGACGACGTGGTTGTGAAGTCCCTATCCAGAGCCGACCACGTAGGACATCTCCGATAGGCTTTTGACCGAATGCAAGCGCATGGCCTAAGAATGAACCCAAAAAAGTGTGCTTTCGGCGTCACCACTGGGAACTTCCTCTGTTTCTTGGTTCATGAATGAGGGATCGAGGTGGATAAGAATAAAGCTACGGCTATTATGGCGGCCCCTCCACCGAGGACCAAAAAGGAGCTCCAGTCCTTCCTCGATAAGGTCAACTTTTTACGGCGGTTCATATCCAATTGGCTGGAAAAATCCGGCCGCTGACTCATCTGCTCAAACTAAAAGACACGGAACGGTTCATATGGGGGACAGAGCATCAGGCGGCCCTCGACGACATCAAGAAATATTTGTTTCAACCGCCGGTCCTTATGCCGCCAAAGCGAGGGAAACCCCTGAGACTTTATATTTCGGCTTCAGAAGGCTCCATCGGCTGTCTGCTAGCTCAGAACAACAAGTCTGAGTGGGAACAAGCGGTGCAATATCTAAGCCGCACCCTCAACACAGCTGAACTGAAATATTCGCCGATCGAGAAGTTGTGCCTAGCGCTTTATTTCGCGGCCACCAAGTTGCGGCACTACATGCTTCCTTCGGTCGTCCAGATCATCTCTAAGACCGACCTTATCAAATACATGCTCACTTGGCCGATTATACGTGGCCAAATTGGGAAGTGGACGATGGCATTGTCCGAATTTACCTTCCAATATGTGGCTCAGAAGTCGGTCAGGGGTCAGGCATTGGCCGATTTCCTGGCTCATCATCCGGCCCAGAGGCAGGAGGAAGAGTTGGAGGTCGAGATCGGCATGGCCCGCATGGAAAAGAACTACTGGACCATGTATTTCGACGGCTCCAGTACCGAGGCCAGGTCAGGGGCCGAAGTCGTGATCGAATCCCCTCAAGGGCAAAGATGGCAGTTCGCATTCCAACTCGACTTCAAATGCACCAATAATCAGGCCGAATACGAAGCACTCATCATCGGTCTCGAGATTTTGAAAGGAATGAAGGCAACCCGTGTTTTGGTCTACGGTGATTCTCAGCTGGTAATTAACCAACTAACCGGGGAATACCAATGCACAAGCCAGAATTTAACCATGTATTATGTGACGGCCCTCAACACGGATGATGAGTTTTCCAGAATTACCTTTGTTCACGTACCGAGCGCCGAAAACCATGAGGCCAATGAGATGGCCCAAGTAGCGTCAGGCGTAAGCATCCCGGACACCGACCACGATCGCGTAATAAGGATCGAGAAGCGTACCCTGCCGGCTTTGGCCGAACGCGGAATGGCAACGCAAGTATCTTTGGCCGAGATTACCAACGAGGTCAGCACGGCCGAAGTCGACTAGCGCTACCCTATAGTGAAATATTTGCGTGACCCTTCCGGTAGCCATGAAAGGACTACACGTTTCCGGGCTCGGTGTTATTTAATTTATCAGAACGAGCTGTATCGAAAGGGATCAGACGGCTTATTGCTTTTATGTCCCAGCGCCGAAGACATCAAGGTTATCATGACCGAGTCCCATGAGGGGATTTGCGGCGTTCATCAGTCTGGCGTCAAGATGAGATGGCTAGTTCGAAGGCACGGCTATTACTGGCCCACCATTTTAAAAGACTGCATAAAGTATGTGAGGGGGTGTATTAAGTGTCAAATTTACAGCCACATACAACAGGTACCGGCCGAAGCCCTCCACCCGGTTACTAAACCATGGCCGTTCAGAGGATGGGCCGTGGATATCATTGGCAAAATCCATCCGGCCGGGTCCAACCAACATGCATGGATTTTGGTGGCGACCGACTATTTTACTAAATGGGTCGAGGCAGAGTCTTATCGGTCAATTTCCAACACACAAGTGGTTAGGTTCTTTGAAAATCACATCGTCCACAGATTCGGTATACCTGAAACTATTACGGCCGATAACGGCCCAATTTTTGCATCAGCCGAGACTCGGGAATACACCGAAAGTATGGGAATCAAATTGGTCCACTCAACACCTTACTACCCCCAGTCAAATGGACAGGCCGAGGCAAGCAAAAAGGTAATCAAGGGCATCCTTGAGAAAATGATTGAGGAAAAACCTAGGACATGGCACGAATTGCTCCCCGAAGCCCTTTGGGCTTATAGGATCTCGAAACGCTCGGCCACAGGCACATCTCCTTATGCCTTAACCTACGGTCATGATGCCATCGTTCCAATGGAATTGAAGGTTCGGTCTCTTCGTGTGGCCGAACAGCCTGAACAAGGAGGGAAGGATTATGCGCAGGCTATGGCTCAGGAGTCTGAAGATTTGGAGCAATCCAGACTCGATGCTTATAACCTAATGTAGGCACAGAAGCAGATTGCGGCGAGAGCCTATAACAGAAAGGTCAAACAAAAGACTTTCACCGAGGGTGACTTAGTATGGCGAGCCGTGCTTCCTATTGGGACAAAGGACCCTCGGTTCGGCAAATTCTCACATAACTGGGAAGGACCGTTTGTTATCGAACGAATCCTCGGCTGAGGTGCTTTTCAGTTAAAAGATAGGGATGGGGAATGGCACAAGTTGCCAATAAACGGTCAGTACTTAAAGAAGTATACCCCGTCGTTATGGGAAACGGCCGAGAAAGAGTGCTAAGGATTGCAATTGGCAAAGTAAATGGAACGGCGAAACAAGAGGGAAGGAAAATCATACTTCATTTAAAAAGGGGACATGTTTACAAAGAAACAGCCAGGTCATGGCCGATTACAAATGCACATGATAAAAGATCACATCCTAAATCTACGAACAATGGCTTCATGGTCTTCTTGCTAGACAATCAGACGTTCCTCCTCGAAGCAGTACCTCCACCAATTATAGCATCACCAACTATGGCCAACCTAAAGCTAAGGCTTCACTGAGGCCACGGTCGAGAGAAGGAAGAGTCGCCACTCTGGCAAGGGCCGTCACTCCGGCCACGGTAAGCGGCCGTCACTTCGGCCATGGTAAGCGGTCGCCGTTTCGGCCATGGCAGTGGTCATCTCTTAAGTCGTGGCAGCGGCTGTCACTTGGGACATGGTAAGCGGTCGTCATTCTGGCCACGATAAGGCCCGACATTCTGGCCATGGTAAGGGCCGTCACTCCGGCCATGGATACGATCGGAGCACTCAGTCGAATAAACTCGGCCACATTGGAGTCATCGTACCAGCTCCTCCCATCTTCATTAAACTGCCAAGTCATTTGGACCAGGCCAAATTGCCAAGTCATGGGACTCAACAGAGATGGCTCCCTGGCTTTGGGAGGGCTGTAGTAAGGACCATTAGAGCAGGTTGAAATGAGGAAGGATGAAGCCCAGAAATCAAAGGAAGGCTCCAGAGTGTTTAAAACGAGAAGTCTTTAGATTCTGGAAAGCTACTTCGCACTCCTCGTTCCACTTGTCTTTTTGTCATTTCTTTAAAGCTTTGAAGAATTGCCTGCACTTGTCGGTAGATCTCGAGAGGAATCGGTTGAGGGCCACTACTCTGCCCATTAGACTTTGTATTTCCTTCATTGTGGAAGGTGGCTTCATCTCGAGAAATACTTTGATTTGGCATGGGTGTGCCTTGATACCTCGTTGTGTGACTAGGTATCCTAGGAATCGGACGGATGAACGTGCATTTACTTGGATTCAGCTTCATGCGATACTGGCGGAGCAGACTGAATGCCTCGGCGAGGTTTTTGATGTGATATGCACACTTGGGGGGTTTGACTAGATGTCGTCCATGTATACTTCCATAGTTTTGCCGATCTGCTCCTTGAAGATTTTATTCACAAGCCTCTGGTAGGTTACTTTGGCGTTCTTCAGCCCAAAGGGCTTGACCTTGTAGCAGTAGGTCTTTCTCTCTCTCTCTCTCTCGGTGAAAGAGGTTTTCGCCTTGTTATCCTAATGCATTAGGATTTGATCATAGTCGGAGTAAGCGTCCATGAAGTTGAGCAGCTGATTGCCAAAAGTTGAATCCACGAGTTGGTCGATTCTCAGCAATAGGAAGTTGTCTTTAGGGCATGCTGGGTTGAGGTTGGTGTGATTGACGTAAACTCTCCATTCGCCTTGTTCTTGTTTCGCCACCAGAACAACGTTGGCTAGTCACTCCGACTAGGAGACCACTTCGATGAAGCCAGTAGCTGTGAGCTTGTCAATCACGGCTTTAATGATCATGACCCGCTCTGGAGCGAAGTTGCGTCTCTTCTGCGCCACTGGCTCGTTGGCAGGGTTGACATGGAGCCTGTAGCAGTGATATTCGGGTCAATGCTGGGCATGTCAGATGGCGACCATGTGAACATGCCTTTGTTGTTCTGGAGGAAGGTGGTCAGCTCCACCTTTCCTTCTGGGCTTAAGCCGAACCGATCCGCTCTTTTCTGTTTGGCTGGTCAGGATTCGAGGGTATTAGCTCGACGTCCTCTTCAGGTTTCCATCCTTCTTCAGGAGAGACCCCTGGACAGATTCCCTCGACTTAGTCCTGATGCTTTGATTGTTATAATGGGGTAGCTATTCCCTTTCCTTTATGGCCTGCTTGGTTGCTAGGAGCGAGATTTGGTTGTTCCACTCCCTTCATATTTGCCTGATTCACAAGGAGGAACTGGGTTTGCTTGCTTTTCTTCAGCCCTTGAGCCGAGCATTTCCTCGCCATTGCCTAGTTGCTATTGATTTGGCCAACACGGCCCCCCAAGGATTGGATAGTGGATTTTTTGATGTGTGGCGGAGGTGATGGCATTGATCTTGCCGATCCATGGTCTGCCCAGGATGCCGTTGTAGGGTGAGACTTCATCACTGACCATGAATGTTTGCGAGCTGATTACAAGTGGGGAGTAGACGTCGAGATCTATAGTACCCATGGTAACCGTCGTTGCGCCATTGAAGCCAATCAATGACCTAGCTGATTTGTTGATCTTTGTCTCTAAGCCTATCTGCTGGATGACTACCAATTGCAGGATATTGGTTGCACTACCCTTGTCTGCATGAATTTGGTCGACCATGGCCTAAGCAATTTGAATGCTGATGACAAGGGCAACGTTGTGTGGCATATCGAGGCCGATTAAATCTTGCTTTTGGAAGCCGATCACGGGATCATCTTTTGTTGGTGGAAGGCCGGTCGAGATTTGGGAGATCATATTGGCATGTTTGATCTTTCTATTCTTTTCTTTGCTAGTCAGCCCAGACTCCTTGGAGTCGGCTAGGATTGTGTTAATTCTCATGACCTTCTGAGGTGGCTCCTTGGCGGTATCGTAGTACTCAATCTGCTTAATGGTCTGCTTTACAATGAATTCCATGCAGTGATCTTCTCTCACAAGTTCTTCGAGGTGTGCTTTCCAAGCAAAGCAGTTATTTGTATTGTGCCCGTGTGTCCCATGGAAGGCACAATATTTCCTGGTATCCCTCTTGTCCAGATCCCCTTTCAAGGGCGGCGGTCTTCGTACCCAAGGTTTGTTCTTCACTTGGGCTGGGTACAACCTACATTTGTCTTTGTTCCAATTGCTAAACCTGTCGCTTCTTTGGCCTGCCCATTTGGTTGGCTGATCTTCCTGCTTAGTAGACTTCTTCACAGCGATTCGATCGTCATCCCAAACCGCGTACGTTCCGCGGTCGCGAAGACCTCTGCAAGAGTCTGGCTAGGAGTGATAGTCAGCTAGCAATATAAGTCATGTTTAGTTAGAAGACCTTTCTTGAAAGCAAAGGACGCGATTTGGTCGTCACATCCTGCAATGTTGGCCTTTTCTGCTTTAAATCTCTTGATGTTGTCTTGAAGGGATTCATCAGACTTCTTGCACAGGTTCTACAAATGGTCAGGGTTTTTCTTGATCGTCTGGTAAGAAGTGTATTCTTTGGTGAAGACGTAAGCTAGCTCCTTGAAGTTGCTGATCGACCCGGATGACAGGGTGTGGAACCAGTCTTGGGCTGCTCCTTGCAAGGTCATTTCAAACACCTTTCACATCAGCAAGTCGTTAGCCTTGTAGAGGATCATGACACTTTTGAAGTGCTTAAGGTGGCTCTCGGGATCGGAATCCCCTGTGAAATGCGTGAACGAAGGCATTGAGAATCGCTTCGGGGGAGCAACCTGCTCGATTTCGGTGGTGAAAGGCGTAGAGTTTGCTTGGTCTACCTCCGTGTGTAGAGCATCTTCGTAATTTTTACCAATGTTTAAGTTTCGAAGTCGGCCGTTTACGAGCTTCTTGACGTCTTCCACGCGCATGGCTTGCCGATCATGTTGGTGAACTTCATGATTCAGGCTGGGATGGTTGACTTCTTCGTTGACTTGTAGAGGTTGACCTCCTTGGTTGCCCTGCCTGTGAGACAGATTGGTGGATTGAGCTTGCGAAGATTCCTCCACGAGTTGTCGTTGCGAGTTGGTTCTCGAGCTTGTTGGTGAGCGTCGGTCGTTGCGTTCGTCCCGCAATCATTCACGGACTTGTGCCTCCAGTGAGCCCAGTCTTGAATGGATACTTCTTTGCTGGCCCAAGCGAGCGTGACTATTGGATTGTTGGCCCAACCTCTCAAGCACATTGGTCCTTGGACCTAACCTTGAACGGATTATTGACCGGCTTAGAGTACGGCTAGCAGATGTCTGCGTCTATTCAGCACGACCTCGTTCTCTCCCCTGCCCGTTTGTCCCTATCCGACTAGACTAGGATCTCTCAAGATACTTGCAGGTGTGCTCGCGGATCCTTCTCTCCTCACCATGGGCTCCAAGGTCAGGGCCTTGATTCAAGTTGATCTGCCTGAGTAGTTGGCCAATTAGATTGTTTTGGTCATCGACCCTCTGTGCGAGTTGATCAACCCGTGAATTAAGGCCCGCTTGACTATGTAGGTCGGGAAGAGAGGTGTGGATCGGGCCCAATGACATATGGGCTAGGGCTCCATTAGATGCGTACATGGGTGCATACGTCAAGTGTGGTTGCGAAGGAGAGAGTGTATGGATTTGCTCCAAGATGATGCTGTCACTTGGTCCTTGTGGTGGCAAGGTGGAGGAGGCCATGGGGCCATGGTTTGGTGCGGCCGCGAGTGGTGCGGCAATTCCACTCATGGCAGCCGTGGGAGGCTGCTGCAAAACGTTGGTAGGGAGGTTTTGGCCGTTCCTGAGTGTGCCGTCACAGTTCCTAGGGCGTTTGCTTCCAACCATGGTTGTTTGGAAGGCTTTGGTGGATTGGAAAATAGGTTTGGAAAATAGGCTGCAAAATGCTTTGGGTATATCTCGTGCTCTCAATGAAAGCACCAATTTGTGGGAGCGATTTTCGTCCCACGGGAATATTCGTCTAAGATTCCTCCTTCCTCTTTGTTGTCTCTTTCTCCTTGCAAAATAAATCAGAATAAGAGGATCACACTCGGGGGGTATTGGCCAAATGCCCTTCGATGCATAAGTTAGTTCAATTGATTCGTAGAGAAACAATAGCTAAAAAGGGTACGGAGATGTATGTATAGTGTGAACCGGGTGGCCGGAGCTATGTGTGAGAGAGAAAGAATTATGGTGGCTAGGGTTTGTGAGAGAGAATTTCTATAGAGTTTTAGATAAGATTTTAGACGTACCTCAACCTTTGTGTGTAGCCATCTATTTATGGGGCCCTCGGATGCTAGGGTTTCAGAAGAATAATTCCATAGATGGAAAGGAATTATTCTTCCTTGATTTGGTGAGATTGGTGTAATTAGGGATTTGATTTAAATCAAATCCCTAATTAAGGCAAGAATCAAATAAATCCCAATTGAATCAGGTAACTCCCAATTAGGTCAAATAATTCCCAAATTGATTGGCTTAATTATTTGACCTAAGATCTGAGATATTTTGCTTCCACAGACTTGTTAACTCAGACATGAATTATTGGATGTAAATCGGCCAGGGAAAGGCTTGTTATTCCTAAGACACGACCATTTCAATGTAGATGGGTACATTGATGCAGATGAGTTGGGACTGTTACAGACATGAGGTCCACATCAGGTTACTTCACTTTGATGGATGGTAATCTTGTTACATGGGAGGAGCAATAAGCATAAGGTTGTTGCTCAGTCTACTACTGAAGCCGAGTGTAGAATGATATGATGTGTGTGAACTTCTTTGGTTACGTATGTTATTGACCGAACTTGGTTTTGCTCCTAAACCTGCAATGACATTATTTTGCGATGATAAAGTGACCATGAATGTTGCCCACAATCCAGTTCAACATGACCATACAAAAAACGTTGAGGTGGATCGACACTTTATTAAGGAGAAGTTAGAAGCTGAAATAGTGACCATGCCTTTTGTGAATTTTGAGAATCAACTGGCTGATATTCTGACTAAAGTAGTTTCAAGTAAGGTGTATTATGACTCACTTGACAAATTGGGCATTGGAGGTATCTATTCACCAACTTGAGGGTGAGTGTTAACGTGAGTCCTATTTAGGATAGGATTTATACGTTGACCAATTTGTAATTCTTTACTAATTGTGAGCACCATGAGTTGGGTGAAGGGTAAGGGTAAATGCCCAATAATTTGTGCCCAGCCAATTAGCCTAGTTTGATACCTAGAAGAAAAGAATATTATAGAAAATATTAGACAAAGAAAGTTAGTTGACGAATGAAATCTAAGGGCTCTTTTGGAAATGATTATGGATAGTCCAATAATAACTTATATGGAGAATCACTTGTCCATGTAATCACTTTTAAGTGGTTTTAAGTGATTTTATGAAGTACTAAAAAAAAATTAAAAAAAACAAAAAAGATTATGGACTTCCTTGTATTACTTCCAAACAGGGATAGATCCACAGAGGAGCAAGGGTGGTCAAGTGACCCTTGTAACTCTGGAATCTTCCATTAGAGGGGAGAAAATTGGCCCTTGCAAACTGCTCGACGAAAGTCCCCAAAGAGTGCGCAGTGCTGCTCTTCTCCCCCGTGCTTGCGCTTCCTTTTTGTTTTCCTTGACGTCAAAACAACGTCGTCCTACTAAACTATTTTATTTTATTTTATTTTATTTTATAATAATAATAATTTATTTTTTATTTAAACCTGGCCAAAACGACAGTGTTTTGGCTCAGGTTTAAAAAATAAAAAATAAAAGAGAACAGCCTCTGTAAAACAGAGCCAGGCAGCCCGACAATTTCCTCCCCTCCCCCAAATGAGTTTTAGCTCATTTATGTACCCATAAACGACTGTACTCAACATATGCCAACCAATATATATGTTTAGTTTTGTGAATGTATAATACAAATAAACAATTAAGAGGGCAGATTAAGGAGATCTAGTAAGATAGTCCTCCTCTCAAAATTAAGAGGTTGGAGAAATTCCTTTAGTCCCCTCACAAGGAAAATGTAATGTCAAGATCTTGGCACCTGTTGGCTGCTTGTTTCAGACTGCATATACTTAAGTATGCCGTCAATCGTCCATTTTGGGATGGTTTCAAGCTTTGATGTCAAGGGAAAGAAAATCTCAATAGCACTGCGGTTCCCTCTTGCAGCTGAGACCTGTATTGGCTTCAAACCATCCTGTGGTGCAATAAAAAGTCACCATTAATTTATCTGGTTTTCTCAATCTTCATTTATTTTGAATGGATGAATTTAACTAACATCTGTGCCACTATCGATATGCAGCAACTCATGCACAAATACAGATTAACCTGTCTACAATACTTACCAACTCCCTAGAAGTAAAAATTGAATTCGTATTCACATATACATTGTTTGAAACATTTACAAATTCTTTAATTTTGATGTGGTTTTTTCTCATCGTGGAAAATTGTAATGTGATTTTTTATTTATTTATTATGAATTTGTCTACTGCGCAAATCTCACAGCTTGGAGTTTCGGGCTGAGGGGATATGCGTTGACACGCGGCTTTCTGCTTTTGGATGCTGTGTGGTTGTGCGTGGGCCTACCAGCACAGTCTACCGTGCGTCGAGATGTGGTTTGGATGGAAATGGTTAAGTGGTGCGCCTGTTTGGACTTGACTTCTAATCAAGCGATTATGGCCGAGAGAGGAACTGATTTCGGCCGTTAGGTTCACGGCCTGAGCTACAAGGCCGTTTAGCGGTGATGTTGATGGTGGATTTTGGGCGGTGCTCTGGTGCGTTGCTCAGTGAGCGACAGTCGTATGATATATGGGGTGAATGAGCGAATAACAAGGATGATGCTCCGGCGCCTTGAAAATCAAGGGTCGTATGATATATTGATGAACGAATTTTCCTTACAAACTAACACTACTCCTAGGAAAGCAAGTAAAATATTGAAAGTGCATTACAGGAAAATATAAGTTGCTCCGTGGGAGGCTTTGGTTTGGTGTTTGAAACCTTTGAATGTAGCTTGAGCCTTGTATTTATAGGAAGAGTTCCTGGAAGAGTAATCGAGGCTGAAAATCTGCATGGTGGAGCCTGATTGGAGCAAGTGGGCAGTCTAATCGACATTTGGGATCATGAAATATGGTGGTGTGACCTCATAAATCCTGGTGAATCTCAGCCGCCGCCTTGATCGTGGGTTCTGCGCTTCTGGCCGTGGGGATGCATTTATTGCTCTGATAGCTAGTCACCTAATCTCTCAAGCTGCAAGAATCCTTGTGAGAATGTCTGCGTCTAATCACCCTGTTTTCTGTCGCCAAATCCTGACTTTAATCACTTCCCCCCTTCTCTCGTGCATTAAATGCTTATTCGTGGCCAGTGGGTTTGCTGCAATAAATAGAGGCAATACCTCATTAAATGAAGTATGGGACCCTGCTGTCACGTGATAATTTGACTTTAATACCTCTGGCCTTGGTTTTGTTCGGCCTCGGCCTCGGCCTGTAATCGAGGCCGAGATGATCATGCCTTCGCAATTTTTCCTTTGTCTTCAGGAAGGCCAAACATCTTTGGTGAAACGCTGCGCTTTAGTCTCATGAGCAAGTGCTAGGGCCGAGAAAAGGAGCTCCTTCGGTCGATTCATGGTCGTGATTTATTAGGCACAAACAGAATTATAAATTATCATTTCATTTTTATGGATTTATTTTTATATAGAAAGTTTTTACCCTTTTAGACGTTGACCTGCAAGGAAAATTCCTGAATCCATCCCTACTTCCAAATGAGCTTTAAATCTAGCATTTTCCTAAGTGTTATAATTGTGTAGGAGTGTGAGGTCAGCATGCCGCACAATAGTGTCTACATAGTTTCTCCGGCATTTGATCATCTTGTATTATTCTGCACAAACGCAAAAAGGAACCACAATACCCTCTTCTTCTTTTTTCCTGAATCACATGCCCTTTATTTTTGTCAATAGATGCTTCGTGGAAACTGCCAAGAGGCTAGAAAGAAAACAAAGAGGCCAACACCAACCTAACCAAACAGGGACCAAAGAAAGGAAAAAGAAAAGAAAAGAAAAGAAAAGAGTGAAGGTGATACAGATGACCCCAGGCAAAGTATAACACCCGACAAGTAATATAACAAAACATTTGGCAAAAGCATTAAAGAAACATGGTCAATTGTAAGTCTTTTTGTGAGAGAGAAAAGACTTACAATTAACATGCATAGTTTAATTGTAAGTTCTTTTGTATACTTGGCTCTTTCAACTCTCTGAATAAGAGAGAAAAAAAAAAAACTTGGGCATACTTTAATTAGCATGCATGTGATTCCTTTCACACATTACAAGATGGTCGACCAATTCTCCCATTCCCTTAAGTTTCTTCCTTTCAAAATAAGAATCTTGCATATATCATATATGTGCATGAGTTAATTGAGATAATTGTAAACTCAAGCAAGAACCCTGCAAGGAGAATTGCATCAATATTCGACCCTCTTTCTGTAAGTTTCTCCTACAAAAACTTAAACAACCCCGTTTCGAAACATGTTCTTCTTATCTTTTCTCCTTTCAATTATCTGTTGCATATGTATGTGATGTATGAATCGGAACTGTGTAGGTTCGCTCTCACTCACCCTCTTTCTATAAGAGTGAAATTTACGTTATAAATAAAATTGATTTGTGGTTGAAAATTAAGAAATTTGCACTCTTCTAGCAAACTCATCAAAGAACATGTATAATAATAGTTATAATCATGATTTCATTATTATCCCAAAATAGAGAATGATCCAAAAATGACGATCCCAATCCTTTTGTTATACTAAAAAGTAATATGAAGAGGTGTTGCATATAGCACAGTTGAGCTAGAGAGAGAATGTTTCAGTTTGATTTTAAATAAGTTTACTGCATTTAGTTTTAACCATTTTCGTTTTCCTCTATTAAAAGCAGATTTCAATTGACCTGAGATGGCAGCAAATAATGCGACAAATGAAAATGAATTATTAGCATCCTCTATTCGTGGAAAACTTCACCGGCAGTCTCCATTACGTGCTCATCATTCCGTATTTCGAATCCCTAATGTGCTGCTTAATGGTAATGAAAAAATTTATGTTCCAAAGTTACTTTCAATTGGACCATTTCACCGTGGATTGAGCTTAGAAACCATGGAAGGAGTTAAACTAAGGTATTTGCATTGCCTCCTTGAGCGTAATCCAACTCCCAATACTGGTTTAGTGTACTTTGTTGAAGCCATCAGAGGTATGGAACAAGATTGTCGCAATTGCTATGAAGAACACATCGATATGCTCAGTGATGAATTTGTAGAAATGCTGGTGGTTGATGGTTGCTTTATCATTGAACTCTTCAGAAAGTTTTCAGCTCAGGTGCCAATAGAGGTCGACGATCCTGTGATCCATAAGTCATGGATGCGCACGACGCTTATAAATGACTTGCTTCTACTTGAAAACCAGCTTCCTTGGATGGTTGTTGAATGTTTATTTAACCTCACTCAGGATACTACTGCAGGTAATAACTATCCTCTTCCGCTTCCACTTCTTGAGCTTACTCTACGATACTTTAAAGAGTCTACCTTGGGTATGTATCCAAAGGTCAACGGAACATTTGGAAACAAACATTTACTTGACTTCATAAAAAACTCTTTACTTGGATCATATGCGGAAAAAAATGAGTTTGAGCCCTCAAGTTGGTCTCCGATTCCCTCTGCGACAAATCTTAAAAAAGCAGGAGTCATATTCAGATGTGGGAAAAAAGACGACATGCTCAACATAATCTACGAAAATAATGTCATGAAAATTCCACCCATAAGAATTCATGTGAATGGAGAATCTCTGTTTAGAAATATCATCGCTTATGAACAGTGTGAACCAATCGGTATAAGTAAATTTACCTCTTATGCTGTGGTGTTGGAAAACCTTATTAAATGTGAGGACGATGTAGAGTTTCTCACTGAGCGTGGAATTATAGTAAACTTTTCGGGCTGCGACATACCCTTGCTCATGAGTAATCTCGCCAGTGATGTTAGAGTCTACAACTTTTCTTACGCAAAACTCTATAAGGAAGTTAACGCATATTATCGGCATCCTTTAACAAGGCTTATTGCGCCTTACAGACGTCTTGTTGAAGATCCATTAGCATTTGCCAATTTTACTTATGCTGTTATACTTGTTACAGCTTTGACTTTCGTACAAACAGTTATTTCCGTTTTGACTTACGACAAGTCTCGGTAGGCAGTCTGCACTGCATTGTTAATTTTCTCAGAACGTTTGGAAAGTCTGTTTGTATTTGTTTATGTTCGAATAAAAGCTTTGGTTGTAATTGACACAATTTCTGAAGCTAACAATTGAGTTTTATGAAACATTAAATTCTCTCATACTGGATGGAATCGGGTCTGCCATGGCTTTTAGATTGTATTCAGGATGATTGTACTCATTTTTCATGATATCTTGTTGTAATCTGGCATGTGTGGCACTCTTTCTTACCCAGAAGTTTTATCTCATATGGTTTTCTTCGGGAAGATTTTAATGAGGCCACAGTGTTACATGCTGTGATCCCAATTGGGTTAACGAAATGTAGATCTTTCTCAAAATAAGGTTTCCAACCAGCAGCGACACCATGTTGGTACTCAAATCAGGCGCTTTTTAGATTTCTTATTTCGTTGAAACGTACTGCTCGCCCGAACAGAGAACATGCTGTAAGATTGATTTGTGCCTAAAGGTTTTTTCTTTTCTTTTCTTTTTGTCAACGTGCCTAAGTTGTTTGAAACTAACAAGAAGAGGGGAAAAAGAAAAGCAAAAACCAGGAGCCCTAATCTATTCGGTAAACACAATAAATCAGCTTTTAGGGTTTGATTAGAATTTGTTTTTTCTTCACTGAAACAGAGAATGCTGCAAGGAAAAAGAGGGTTTTCATTTTAATTTATGAACTAGAAAATAAGAGTTCAAAGGTGAGATGAGTCTGAAGAAAAAGGGGAGGCGAAGTCAAGAATTACTGTATGTAATTTTAGGTGGAAGCACATAATAATAGCCAGTTAAGAAAACTTCGATAGTGAAATGCAACCCATCAAAAGTCAGGAGAAAAATACAAAGCACGGTAGTTATTGCTGAGGCTCTTTGTAAGTCATTTGCAGCTACAATGTAAGGAAATCATTTTCTTCAGGATAACCTATTGTAGTTTGTATAGAAAATATGAAGGACAGGTTAGAGTTCAACATATATGCAATACAAAAACTACAACAAAATACTGGCAATTGTAAATTTTTAATCACTGACAATTGTGAGACCAAGTACATAGTATTACTATCCCATCTCAGTCAAAATTTCGAATGGTTTGATAACATTACTTGATGATCTGCAACTGGATGATGCCTTCTTGAACTTGATGCAGATGTAAGATCTAGCAAGAAGAAAAGGCCAACCCAAGTTGTTCAATGATGGCTCTCTGGAATTTTAAGTTCTCTCAAATCTTTTGAGACGTGCTTAATTCTCTCACAATGAAAGGAGTTACAATAGGCTAACTTGGCCCTGTTTCAAGAAACTTGTATGCTTCTTCATCAGCAGTAAAACCATCCATTTTCATCTGATCAAGAATTATAGAAACTGATTTTCCAGATGCAGCACTAGCCCTCAGCAGTCTGTGATACAAATCCCTGGACAAAGGACCCAAGTTCTTTAGTAAACTTATGATCTCTTCAATTCCTTCAAAATCTCCTTGCCCTTCCAAATAATCCAAACATGCTGTCAGAGTACTGTAATCAGGCACCCAGCCCTGCCTATCGACTGACAGTGCCTTCTTCAATGTTTCAATTGCTTTAGGCATTTGCTTACTTTCCGTATAACCTATTGCTAACGCATTCCATGTGCTAGCATAAGGGATTCTTCCTTCCCCAGCCTTCTTTACAGCTGATTCTGCCTTATCAAAAAGACCCCTTTTGCAATACGCAACAAGAAGCCTGTTCAACACCCGAAAGTCATAATACCCTGTGCATTGTGACTCCCACTCCTCAAATATCCTCTCAGCCCCCTCAATATCATCAAGCTTTGCCAAAGATGAGATCATGCAACCATATGGTACATCCATTGGTTCATTTGATGGCTTGTATGTATTCCAAACTCTGTATAGCTCCTCTTTATGGCCAGTATTTGCATAAAGAGTAATAAGAAATTCTAATGATTTCCTCCCTTGGAGAGGCATCATTCCCTCCATCATTTTCAGCATTGAACAAGCCTTTTTTATCATCCCGACTTTTAGATACCCACTTGCTGCCATTGAATATATTTTCCAGTCAACAATGAAGTTTGCATCTTCCTCCATCCTATTCAGGATAGTTTCCATCCCAGGCATGTCAGATGCTGCAATGTATGCAGTCATTCGATTTCTCAAAGTGTATTTGTCGAGAGGAATTCCATTCTCTTCCATTTCTTGCATCAGTATGTTAATCTTCTCATGTTCTCCATTTTGAGAGTAAAGATTGATCAACATATTGTAAGGGAATGATGTCTTTGCCATACCCATCTTTTTCATTTTCTGCATAGTGGCTTCCGCTTTCTCAACAGAATGCTCTTGCACATAAATGCTGAGAAGAGCACCATATGCATTAACTGATTTTAAACTCTTTGACATATTGTTGAAGTACTTTTCTGCATGCTCTAGTCCATGCACTTTGTGGATTAAGTTCAATCTAGCCGCAGCATCACTTGGTGATAAATCAAAATACCTGCAATCCGTCATCCACTGGGATATCTAAATAACAAAAGGATGACACAGAATAATTAGAAGCTGGCAGTCTAAACACATTTTTATTAAGGTTGGAATTAATCTTTGTCACACTGACCCGGTTCATCTAATTACAATTCACTGCAACAATCACTCACCATACGACAGAGGCCATACCAACAATTCAATGAATGTCCTAGTAAAATGCCTAAACAACCCCTCCAAGCTGGTAAATGCTGAATTGTAAAATGAATGAACCAAATATATGAGATGAATTGGATCATACAAAAATCTTTAACCGCCAATGATATGCGATGGTACCACATTTCAACATTTTCGGTAAATGAAGGTAACTGATATTTCCTTTCATATAGAGAGGAAAAAAATACATTATATTAGAAAAGGGGAGCTGTTATTGGCACTCCAAAATAGTCACCCTACACTCCTTGCAGTTGAATTTTTCCCTTATGTTCTCATGTCATACAGGAGGAGTACATGATGAGTTTTTTGGAGTGTCAATAACAGTTTCCTAGAAAATATTTGCAGGGAACTTTGGTGGTGCTGCACATTATCATTTGCATCACCCAGTTCACCAATTTCGCACCACGTGAATCAGAAAATTGGTAAATTCAAAGCAAGAAATGTAAAAAGAAAAAGAAAAAAAAGAGAGCAAGGATTGGATCTTGTGCTTCTAAAATGGTCAACAGATGAAAGTAACAAAATACCAACCAAACTGCATAGGTTTATAAATAAAAGATAATATATTCCAATCGTTTTGATAACTGGTTGAATTGACCTATAGAAACGTATATATATATAAAAGAGTTGCAAGAACCAAAATAAAAGAAGGAAAGAAACTGTGAAGTGGGTAAGAGAGATTTGAACCTCAAGAGCGTGATTGAAGCGTCTGAAGTCCTTCAAGAGTCGAACCAGTGAGTGAAGCTCTTGCTTCTCAACAGCTCCACCTTCAGTGACCCACTGTTCGAGCACTGGTAGAACCGAGGCTTTTGGGTCTCTGATGACCTTGATGCGATCGTGGAGAGTAGCGGATGAAGAAGAAGAAGAAAGAGAAGGTGGGTTTGGGGTTTTAGAAGGGCGGAGTGAAGGTAAAGCACCATAATTTCTGCGAGGGTTTTGAAGGGAAAAGGATATGAGCTTGCTCATACAACTAAGCTTCATTGGCGCTCTCTGTCTCTGGTAATAGAGTGGCTTGGGTTTAAGGGTTCAAGATTTCAGTGGATATGGAAGGAAAAGCTCAGCAGTGTTCAGAAGAAGGAAGCGCAATAACCTCTGCGGTGCAGCCAATGGGCCAAATTTTTTCTTTCAAGTTTGAAGAATGAGCCCATTTTTTTTTATATATAATGTAAATAGTTTATTTTAGTTTTTCTTTTCTTCTCTTTTCTTTATCATGAGTAAATACTCTATTCTTAGGGCAAAATTGCAAGCAAAACCCAACCCCTTGGAAATTATAACATATCGAAATGGCCCATCAGTCCTAAAGATCATGACATGTAGATCGTGTGGAGGATAAAAATGCCAAAATATGGCCCTGTGGTTTAAGGCATATGATTAGATTGGATTGTTATTCATAGATTGAATGATATGATCGTTTTTGTATCACACGACTTGAAATAGAATTAAAAAATTTGAACCGATTCAATGATATTATCTCCTCGCCTTTGATTTCCACGTCCGAAGAACTCTGAGGCTGAAGTCCCATATGTAGGGTTTGGAGTCCCGAGTTTCGAGTTTGGGTTATGTTATCCCAACTTTTAAACAAAACAAGTTGTCCTATAAAAATGTAAAGGATTGTATTATAATGAAGTTATTTTTATCCAATCCAAAATTTATTTATTAAGATACCTTTTGAGATTGTATTAAAATTATCACTATTGGATATACATGTACATTTTTTTTTTTCTATATACAAACGATATTAGAGAATGGGGAAATCAGACTTAAGCCTTCAAATGCATGAGCAAATACTCTTATCCACTTGAACTACAAGCCCTTGTGTAAGATAAAATAATAGTTCTAATAGAATTGATGCTCCTCTTTTGCGAATCATTATGGTCATGGGGAGCTCGTGGGGTTTGGGAATTGTCCCCGCTTAAAGATTCATGTGGGCAATGGAGATCGTAGTAGTTTTATTGAGTTTTTGAAATATGGTCATGGGAAGATGTATATATAAACAAAAACAAAAAATATTAAAAGACTACTGTGTCCTCCGAGCAAGCATCTTTGGCCTCAACATACGAGCAATGTATACAACATATATCGTTGATTTAAATTTTTTATTCATATTTTAATCAATTTAATACAAAAATACTATTTTGTCTCTGCATTTAACAGAAAAGTTAACAAAATTGACGGCATGATCATTTGTCCTAATGAAACTGAAGTTGAAGGACCACGGAAACGATTTTGGAAATTGAGGGACTCAAATGCAAATTGAGTCTAAGTTCAATAACTAATAAAACGATTAACCCGAGTTACTGTTTTTTGTTTTTTTTTGTTTTTTTTTTTTTTGGGGTCTGAGAGTTAGTGTTTCAAACAAGTTTTATTACATTTGGGTTGTAACAATTTCCATTTTCCCTTACTAGGATGGCTGCAAATAATGTGAGAAGCCTGCAGCTTTCTCGAGCAGGCTGAGTAGCTCAAGCTCCTTGGCCTTCGAAAGCAAGCCCAATTTCTCAATCGACAAGTGGGTCAGCGCAAGCTCCTCGGCCTTGGTTTCTACAGCTTATGGGGTTATGTTGATATAAAAGAAAAGGAAGGCTAGTGACAAAGAGAGGCAGGAAGACATAGAAGTCGATAGAGAAAGGAATAGATGGGGAGGGCCACCAGCGGTATAAGGGAGGAATGGGTCGTCGATGGGAATTTTGTGCTGTGATTGGTTTTGTTTATTTAAAAGTTTCAAGTTTTAAAGATTTTAGTTCTATTATAAGGGCAAAATTGCATTTTAGGCTGTTAAAAAAATATGATGGATCTCATAAAATAAATCTAAATTGTACCGTAATTTATGTGTCATGTTATAGAATGTTAGATTATTACAACGGTTAAGACTAAGTGAAATGTGAAAAAATAGGTGAATTCTAAATGCAGAGGCTTGGAATCTCAAAACAACTACATGTTAAAAAGTAAAAAGGAGATAATTGCATAAACTTGTTGGCATCTGCCTTGAAAACTTGACAGAAGATATTAAAAAGTTGAAAGGACCACTCGAAAATATCACATGCCCCGTTTACTTAATCAATTCTAAGTCTTTCTTTTATGGGAGAATTTCACTCACACCCCTGAGGTTATGCATAATTACAAAAAGATCCCACATGTTTCATTTATTTCAGTCACACCCCTTAAATCTAAAAGAAGTTGAATCAATTTAACCGTTCAGGGGTATGACAGTCTTTTTACCTGATTTGAAAAAAATATTAATAAACAATACTAACAATTAATTCAAAAATAAAATTTTAAAAAAGCTTTTCTCCCTCTCTACTCTCTCTACCCCGTCCCACTCAAGTTCAGTTTTCCTGTGACCAAACTCCCTGTGGCACCCTATGACCTTCTTATTCTTTTGACATGTGTCCCTTCACTTAACATAAAATTAACACTGTTAACTTCATTTGAAAATTAAAAAACAAAAAAATAATTCTTCATCCTCTTTCTCTTTGGTCTATGCTCGGATATTCACTCTCGACAAATTATCATGCAAAAATTTTCCACAACAATAACCCATAAGTGGTAGATTTGCATGTGTATTTTTGTCCTGTCATCAACATCAATGAACCCATCTTAAATTCCCAAGCTTTTCTCTGTTGTGTTTTTTTAATTGATCAAATTAGATTGTTAATACCACCGGGTGACGGCCATTGGCTTGGTTAATTTCCGACAACCGCACATCAATTGGCGACACCCACGAGCTCCGATTTATGGAACCCAGATGAAACCACCGTCATCCAACACCTGAAAGTTGTTGAACTCGCCTTAGAAATCTTTGTTGAATCTGCAATCTGCAATTCTACTCGAGTTGTCGAGGCCCAGAAACAGAACCGCCATGCTCCGACGTATAAAACCCCGTCAGCCTTTTAACCACCTTACACCGGAAAACTGTTTTCCTTGTCCCTTCATCTTTCTTGCGCTCTAATATGAAAACTCAATTTCGTTCAAAAAAATAATTTGAAAACTCAGCCAGTTCTTGAAAAACAAACCTTTAATAATAATGTTAATTATTATTTTGATAGAAATTAAAGACTTAACAGAGTTAAGTTTTGGTTAAATGAAGGGACACGTGTCAAAAGAATAAGGAGGTCACAGGGTTCCACAGGGAGTTTGGTCACAGGAAAACTGAACTCGTCCCACTCTATACTTCTCCTCTCTCTCTCTCTCTCTCTCTCCCTGTGGAACGCATCCTCTGTTAACATATGTTCCACCCATCACATCTCCTTCTACGATGGCAATTTTCAAACCTTTCTCGACGGAGTGGAGAGCAGCACCGTGACCATCGACGCCGACTCCGATGATGAGCAAGTCGTAGTCAAGGTCTAAAATATCGGTGGTATCGGAAATATCGGAAGTCCAAAAACACGGAAATATCGATGGAAATATCAGGATATTATCGGTATCGGTAAAAATTGAATAAAAACCACGGAAATTGTAAGAAAAACTTGGAAATTTTTATTGAAACTTTGCAGGATGTTTATTTAGTCAATTATCTATTAGTTTATCACAAAAATTTGGAAGGAAATGCATTGCATGATGGATTTAACTGATTTAAGTTGATTATATAGCGAGCTAGCAAACACTGTAAGTGTAGAAAATATGTAGTAATTAATGAAAGAAGATTAAAAACACCATAATCATTTATATATAATGAATTACTACAATATTTTACACTTTATACATTGCATGATAAGATACATGAGTGACTTAGTACCACATAGAGTTCCTATGAGGTTCAAAATTTTCACTATCTTCATCATCTTTGACAGGACCTAACCCGAAATTCCTCGAAACCCGAGACGAATCCTGTGGAAATTCCGGCATCACACCAATATCGGGCCCACTTACTAAAAACCGAGACTTTCTGCTGAAATTTCGGCAGAGTCTCCCTTCTAAATTTGACTTTTCCTAAAATTTCAACCTGAAAAATTTAAACACAATTTATAACCCAATTGGCAGCCTGCACAAGTTATCAACATGCAAATACAAAATAGGTCTTCGGCCTTCAAATAATTCAAAACAGGACCAGCAATGCTTTTAAGTCGAACAATACATAATCATACAAATAATGATCTTTGAACAACTATACGAATACCCCCAATAATCATTAAACCGGATTCAAATCCATTAACCACATCAAAAATTCGTTCACACATTCAGAAACGATCAAACCTTTTAAACTCAATAATATTGTGCGGCTGCACCTAGGTGAGACCCCAGGCTGCCGACGTACCCTTGGACAAGGGATCAAGCCACACGTAGTTCTCATCATCAACGGTCACAACTCCGATAATAAACCAATATTTAAAGCAGAATCAACAATACATTTCAGATTTATCACAACTCAAATTCCGACAAAACACAATGAACACATTCTCAATCTCTTCCTTTTATATCAGTTCAATCCCGCAACCATACCCTATCCAAGGCGTATGTTGCCGTACAACACTTCCCAAACAACATTCATACATGTACAGGGTACTTACAAAGCACATTCTCAAGAATTTCAATCCACATATAATAATACCCACCTCTCACCATCATCATGTACCAGGGGAAAACAATCCAACCGGGGATTGTTGACTAGCTCACAAGTATCCGGCCTCAAACGCCCATGTGGCTAGGGACGAGCCGTCCAACTGGGGGACTAACTCTCAGCCAGCACATACGAACGAAGAATCAAGACCCGTACGCCTGAAAACAGCCATACGCGTGCAAACTACCTAATTAAGGGTCTACAGCGACACCCCTCTAAGGTATGCCCTGGGTTCCGTCATATCCAAACCATATCCACTACGTCCATGTATCAGTATTCAAGAGGAGGTACATATGATAGTACACATCATGTACAGGGGAAAACAATCCAACCGGGGATTGTTGACTAGCTCACAAGTATTCAGCCTCAAACGCCCATGTGGCTAGGGACGAGCCGTCCAACTGGGGAACTTACTCTCAGCCAGCACGTAAGGACGAAGAATCAAGACCCGTACGCCTGAAAACAGCCATACGCGCGCAGACTACCCAATTAAGGGTCTACAGCGACACCTCGTTAAGGTATGCCCCGGGTTCCGTCACATCCAGACCATATCCACAATTTCCATATATCCATTTCCATGTATCCTAGTGTCCATAACCACTGTTTCTAAGTATCATCATCCAAGGGGGGAGGTACGTATGATGGTGGAGTTTGTAATCCTTATATAAATATTACAAAGTAATATTCCCTTCCTTAATCCAATTTTTCCCAAGGCATCGTATTAAGAAGACATCCGAAGGGCCTGGACAAACTCCGACGGGCCTGGGCAAAATAAATCTCCGAAGGGCCTGGACAAACTCCGACGGGCTTGGGCAAAATAAATCTCCGAAGGGCCTGGGCAAACTCCGACGGGCTTGGGCAAAATAAACTCTCAAACGTAAAACCCATAACCGTAGAGGTACCTAATGTAGTGCTAATAACACTCAAATATTAACAATAATAGGATTACTAATAAATTAACAATCTACTTATAAATATAAATATAAATCTCACAACAAACCATTAAAACAATATGCATAAACTTTCTATCACAAAACCATGAAAAATAATCTCTTAGACCCACGTACTCAACTTAAATCAAATGGCGGTCATGACCGTCCAAAAAGGGTCGTTCTAATACTCTTCGAAGAGTAAACTACCTCGGAAGACTTATGGTCAACCGAGGGTCAAACCTTCCAATTTGGTCAACCAGGCCCGTAGGGCCCACGACCTCCTACTTCCCATCCGGAAGTTCCTAGGAGTTCCACAAGGTCTGAAATACACGTCTTGAAAGTTTGGTCCGAAACGGACGGTCAGATCGCTCGCGATCGGACGGTTATCGTAAAACACAAACTTTAACTTATTAAATTGGAACATCCGGGGCTCCGATTCCCGATCCGCAAATTCCTACACGATCCTAGGAATACCTAGATCAACATATATTAAATGGGAAGCAATCCAACGGTTCTAACATATCGAACCCGGAAATCACACAATATGTAAAATCCGTTCGGGGTTCAAACGTTATCCAAATTGAGGTCCGTAAAATCCTACGCGCTTGTGACAACCAAGGGATTGCATTTGGACAAAATGCCCCTCTGATATAGTGCCCACGTGCCGCCACACGCGCTGGCAGCGCGTGGGTGTCCAAAGCGATATCGCATCGCCGGAAATTCTTAGAATCTGTAGGGGCCTTTTTCTTCCTGACAGCAAGTGGGCTTCTGAAATTGTCCCCTTTGTCTAAGTTCGAAAATTAAGCACCAAAATGCTTCAAAAGGGCAGCAAGGCCTTAGGAAGTATTTTGGTTACCTTCACCAATCAGAATTGCAGCAACTTACAAATAACTTCTTCATGCTTGTAGATAAACTTTTGGGCTTGGCATGAGAGACATGTGGCATGGGATCAAAATTATCATAGGTTTAGCACTTTATGAGAGAGAGTTATGGGGTCCTATAAAGGACAGAGGCTCTAATGGAAGGGAAGAGGGGTTCTAAGGAGGCTTGGTGAAGAGTTTTGGGTGATTTTCGTAGCTTCTGGCAGCTTGGAGGTGACTCTGCCAAGGTTTCTGTCGATCTGCCAAAATTAGGGAAATAAAGGAAAATTGGCAAGGATAGCATGAAAATTGCTAAGTTTGCAAGTGAGAGAGAAAGCTTGCTCCCTGAAGGTTGTGGGTTGTCCTGTGTTGGGTAGAAGAGACCTTATTTATAGTTGCTGGAGTTCGTTCTTCTCCAAGAAACCCTAATGGTTTCTTCCCAATCTACCTAAGCTTTCCTCTTCCTTTCATGGCTAAATCTGATGAAGGAAAGGAAATGGGAGCGCCTGCTGGTTTAAGAGATAGCATCCTCTCTTATGTGCCAATACCCCTTGGTTTCTTTGGATGCTTGCACTTGGGATTTGTTCTCCCAGCAGCCCCTCACATGTGAATCCTTGGCCTCTTCGTGGTCTTTTGTCTTAGCAAAGTGCTGAAGGCCTTGACTTCCCCTTATTCAAATGGTCTGGCTTTTTAATATAGAAAACCAAGTCATCTAATAAGTGGGTTAGGTTCACCAAATATTTGGGCTTCATGGGCTATCTAAGATAATGGGTTATTTTTTTACTAAAGTGATGGGCTATTTTGGTTGGGTTACTCTAGTTGAAGCAACGGTCCATTTCCTCTCTTGTGCTTACCTGTGTTTGGGCCTAAGAAAATGGGCCTAAGTCCCGAGGCCCCCAAGCGACCCAAGACTTCCATTTCTTGACCCATCAATGGGCCCCATGACAATTCGTTACCATCTATACCACAATCCCACTCAAGCAAGCCCCGGGCATTTGAGTGGCTTGGACCCACTTAAGCTTGTTGTGGGATAATAATTTCTCGCTTAGCATGGCATGTCGCTTGGCATGCTTTTTAAATATGATGCTTGATAGGATAATTGGCGCGAATTTGCAGAGCTAAATATATTCTTATAATTTATCTTAGTTTCTAACGTGATAGATTTTTTTATTTGGCATGGCATGTAAGATATGGCTTGCGCACGGCAAACTTATATGTACTTCGAATTATGCCTTTTTCCAATGATATATCTTCTTGGGCTAAGAATTTATTCGGGCCTAGCCATGGATTTTTTTTGGGCCTCAACATTAGCCCCCTTGATTATTGGGGCCATGAGCAAAATGTTGAGATGGGCCAAATAATCAAACCCAACCCAAGAAAAAAAATCAAATCCCTGCTGGCGACGTGACCTTCTCGTTTCCCGCGTGTGTGCCGTCATGATTATCTTCTAGCAGCTTTGCATATTCCCCTGGTACGCTCCCATCAAATCTGCCTTATTTTAATAATTTTTTCTTTTCTCTCTCTTTTTTTTCCCTTCTTTCTGTTTCTAATCTCTCTTCCTCGCGTGCGCCAGACCAGAACCCTTCGCTTTCCCTCCTTCAACCCTGCATCACGCTCAGACCCAGAGGACTCTTGGTACCAGAGATCGCTGGGAGGTACCATTCATAATTGCTAGTCAGTTAAGCATAGGAAACCGCTCGCAACCACTGAGAGGAGCCACCATTTTCCTTTAAAAAAGAAATCCCCAAATCCTTTGCGTCTCTCCCTTAATTTGTCAGAGACCGAACTTGGCAAACTCGTGAAGCGATTTTTGGAGAAGAAATCGCAAGGCAGTTTCTTCTTCTTCTGATTTCGGCAAGCTGTTGGAAAAAATCGCCATCGAGAGCAGTGGTAAGCCTTATTCCTACCTCCCTTCTCCTGTCTTTTCATCTTGTCACTACACACATCTATGCACTTATATGTGCCCACAGGAGCGCATATACATTTATCTTCTGAGAATTTCTCACGAACAGAGTTCTTTTCTTCAGTCCCCTTTTTGCCGCATATTCTTTTCCTTTATTCCTTGTGCCCTAATTTTTTTTGAATTTTGAGTATGAACCACCGATTAGGGATTTCAAGCATTCTTAAGGTAATGACTTGTCTTAGCTTGAACACGAAGCCTTTAGACAAATATCAAACCAAAACGCCAGAAACGCAGTCATGAACCATGTTGAATAATCAACCCATGGCCTTTCTTCAAATAATTTACTTTTGTAGCTTGGCTCCCCCTTTCGTACTTGCACCAAATGACCTTTTCTTCTTATAAGACAGAATTGCATGATGGAATTAATTCAATCCATTTGTCAGTATGGTCTTGGCATGACGTGGTAGAGGTGCACATATGCTCAGCTATCGTAGAGGTGCCGGAACTTACAGGCCTTGCTCTTTCTTTCTATTGCAGGTACCTAGGATTTAGTGGATCTACCATGGCCTCCACCAATCTTCCGCCAATTATGCTAGACCATCTCTACTCCGTGGATGGCAATCTTAAAGTGGGAGGGCCACTCTTGTCGCTTGAAAATGCTCGTGAGAACCCTATTGTTGGCGACGAGCCATCTCCCGAGACTGCTCCTGTAATTGATCCTGCCTCCATATCTAGGTGTTGTATTGAGAAGGGCCTATTTCCAGCCATTCCCTTGTTTTTCCAGTACCCCTGCAGCATCAGCAAGAGTTGGTCAGAGTGGGTTGACCACGAGCTGCTGGATCCGGCCACTTGCAACATTTTGGGTAGGGCACAGGTTCTTGATGCCATCTTCCTCTCTAAATTGTGGGATATCCATATTGAAGCGAAGATGCTGCGTCATGTGGTTCGGAGGTGGAGTACCGCTACTCATACTTTCGTATGTTCATGGGGAGAATTTACCCCCACCCTTGAGGACGTAGCGAATATCTCTCGTCTTCCAATTTGTGGCAACCGGAGTCCCTTTGACATTGCTCTCACCCCAGAAGAGATAGACAAGCTTGCGGTTTTGCGGAGAGGTACTCCTACTTCCCCCAGCACCTCACTTCTGTTTAGTAACTAGATTCAATACTTTGGCGATGCAAACAGACAAGGACCTTGCCAGTTGGCTGCTTTTATAGCACTGTGGCTTGGGAGGTTCGTGCTTTGCGACTTTTCTCCAGACTGTTTGCACGAGCGTGTGTTTCCCTTGGCCTTGGCCATAGCTCGAGGTGACGCGATCCCCTTAGCCCCCATGTTCTTGGGGCATCTATACCGGCTGCTTGATCAGACCCAACTTTTGGAGAAAAACGCATCTGAAACCATGGGTGTGGAGACTTTCTTGAATTCTGGTTTCCTGTAGGTGTTTTTATGGGAGCATTTCAAAGGGCTGGATGTACATTCACTCTCTCATTCGTATGCCATAGAGCGGGCTGATTGGGGCAAGGGTTCTTACATGCCGGATAACCTTCTCCTAGTTTGCAGATGGTTCAAACGGATGCAACGGAAAGGCCAGGACTTCTTAAAATTATTGGATAGCATTGAGAACTTCGTCTTCTGTCCTTACGGCACCTCAGCGGAGACCTTCACCTTCGTGTCCTTTTATGTTGATGTTGGTGATACCGTCGAGGTTCCAGCAGCTGTATCACAAGGCGGCTAGTTCAGAAGGTATGCTCTGTTGAATGTTGCTCATATCCCATTGCCTACTCTTGGAGACAGCCGTTCGGAGATTTTCGTGACTTACTCACCACACCGAGTCAAGCGACAGTTTGGGCTCGATCAAGGGGTACCAAGCACTCCCAATCATGATGACCCCTTCATGCTTCATAGGATCTTCTGGAGCAATGATCATATACCAAACAGCTACAGGCCCCTTGTTTTGGCTAGTAAGAGGAGGATTGGTGGCTTCTCACCAAGGTACCAAGCCTATTGGAACCGCTGTCTCGACTCTCTCCGTGAGTTCCAATCTTTTCCTAGAGACAGACTGCCTCCTGCAACAACCCGCCTTGCAGGTTTGGTATCGGAAGAGAAAGCCATCCCTCTCAGCCAAAAGCGTAACCTGCCCTTTATTTCCAAGTCTGGTGACATTGTTGGAGAATTTCTTAAAACGAGACCAAAACCAGGAGCGCAAAAGCCTCGCAGTCCTGAAAAGAGTACAACACCGGTGTCGAGCAAATGGGGACGAGAGGCGAAACCAAGTGCAAAGAAAGAGCAGACTGCCGGTAAGTCTAAAAGGTTCATCCCAAAGGTGGCACCAAGTGGTCCTCCCCGGACTAGAGAAGCAACTCCCCCAAAACGTCCGCGACCTTCGAAGCCTGCTGCACCTGAGAGCCAGAGTCGTGCCGGCAAGGTGCCGGAAACTACCTCTCTTTGCAGTAAGTGTCCTTCTACCTCGAATGTCCTTTTATGCCTCCTCCCCTTTTTGTTCTGCTTTCTATGCGTGTATCATATATATATATATATACATATTTTTTTTTTAGGGAAGATGGGTACAGCCCCAAAGAGAAAGAGGAGCGACACACCTCCAGTATCTCCTCAGGTGACTCCAAAACACCGTAGCATGTGCATCCTGCATGCAAGATTCACTGGAGCTCGCACAAGTGATGGTGGGGCTTCCGGGGCTAGAACCATGGTGACGATTGATGATGACAGCGACGGTGGTGATACCACTGAAACCGAGGCTAGCATCCTAGGGCAAGAGGACATTGGTGACATGCATGAGGATTTTAATGAGAACGACACTTATGACCGTAATGAGGATGCATTTGCCTATTCCGGTGATTATCCTGAAGGGCAAAGTGGCTCGGATACTTTCCATGAGTCTGCTGGCAGCAGTATGCATAGTGTCAGTGTCGAGCCGGTACTTGGCATACCTCAAATTCTGTTTTGCTTTCATTCTTTTGCGCTTCAAGCCTTTATTCACTACTCATCTTTGTCCTGCAGGTCAGCAACATTGCTGAAGGCTCGCACCTTGCAGCAGCTATTGTTGACCCTGTGCGAAGTACCCCCGAGGTACCTGCTTCACTAAAAATCCTTTTTTCTCTTGCCTAGTTGGGCAATTGCTCCTTTCTTGCCCTTTTGTTAACACATGTGACCTGCTCATTATCTCGTATTGATCCATGCATACATGTATTCCCCTCCCTTTTTTTTTTTTTGCAGATTGGGCATGTTGCTCAGAGCACAGAAATTGTGCCTGTGGTGCCTTCCTCCTCTGATCCATTTGTCGCACTAGTTGAGGCAGCTCTTGGCGAGTCACCTCCAACCCTGACATCGACGCATTCTTCGGGTAAGGCATGTGCGTTTCAAGTGGCGAGTCCCTTGTAGCCCGTCGTCCAACATTTCCTTCGAAAGGGCCTCGAGCCTGTCATCCCACCAGCCTTTTCGGCAGCTCTCCGAAGTGGAACTTTTGTTTTCAATGGGGTGCAGCCTACTCCATCCCATATCCAACCACTTCTCCGGACATCGAAGTCCATCCCCCCAGCATCTCTTCCAGTGGTTCCATCTGGTGACATAGCTGTCAGAGAGAACACTCAGATTGATGGTATTGCTACCCGGGACGTTTCTGCAGGATACCCATCCAGCATGTCTTGGGCGGAGTGGGAGAGTTCCTTTACTGCATTTATGTCCTTCTTTGATAGCGGTGTTCAAGTCCTTCGGTGTGCAGATGAGCTTCTGCCAATTTATCATTGATTCAATGGTTATGCAATGTTCCGGGGAACTCTTGTTTATCCTGAGACTGTTGCAGCCTTGGAGGAGTTTTTGGATAAATACGGAGATCCTATGGATATGGCTGGCGTCACGTCTTCCTTCTCACGGTGTGCCGCCTTCCGGACCCTTGGTCTGGTGCTCCATGGGATGAGTACTATGCGATTGCTGGATATCACAGACCATCGACTTCTTGCTGGCGAGACGCGATCTGTGAAGCCATGACCCTAGGCTTCCGGGTAGAGTTTCTTTTGAACTTATTGAAAGATCTAGCACGTGCTGTATTCGGGGAGCGAGCTACTCGCAGCATGGAGTCATTTTCTGGTTCTGAAGACATAAGGGCAGCGGCAGAGGCCCTGAATCTTAAGCAGCGTGAGTTAGAAGATCAATGTAGGGAATTGCGTGCCCTCCTTCTCGCCCAAGGTGTTTCCCCTTATGGTGCTTGCTGCGTGGTGGAAGCAGTAACAAGATCTTCCCACAAGACTTCCACCATTCCTTTCTAACCATCCTTAAAGGTCCCGAGGTTCGTGACTTCCCGTCCTTCTCTTTTGTTTCATTCTTGTCCAATACCAACCTGTTCTCTTCTGACTTTCCCCATCTTTTTTTTTAAATTTCTGTAGGGCGCCTCTCGCTTGGTGTAGGACTGACTGACTTGGCATGTTTTGGGACTTCTTTCAAGATCAAAGAACACATTCCTTCCTAGCTTGTATAACTTAGTCTGACTTAGGTTGTATTTCTTTTTGGGGCACCTCAAACTTGTATTGCGGTAGCTTGGCGCTGTAGCGTTGCTGTGTCATAGCTGCCGGAACCTTTGCCCCCCCTTTTTTTTGCCAAAGACACATTGTAACTTTTGCTTAATATATTCATATGCTGCTTGGTTGGTGGAATTGTTTTGCTTGAGATCTTCTTACAGCTTGGGCATCATTTTAAAACAAGGCGGGTACTGCCAAAATTTTAATAGGACCACCGTTCAAATTTTCCCGATACCTCCTTTTTTTTTCTTTTTTTTTAAATTTATTGGACTACACCTTCCAGCATCACCTAATCTTAACATATGCCCTCTTTCCTTTCGCAAGTTGTCCTTCCTTGGCTTGGTGGCCGATCATCTTGGCACATGGCTTTGCTCTTTTGAGACTAGAGGATGCGTGGGTCTTTAGCACGTGCAGCTTTATCTCATCTTGACTGTAGCTTTTTGTTTCTTGAATATTCTAACGACTAGGTCGTTATGACTTTGCAATGTAATATTGAATCATTGGAACTCGTATTAATTTCCGAATGCTTGAGGGATATTGTAATCTATATATATATATCTATTGCTCATTTGGAAAATTTGTTCTTGTGAATTTCTGGAGATCTTCTGACAGGTTGGATATTAAAAAAAAAAAAAAAAACAAGGCATATGCTGCCAAAATTTTGGTGTGGATAGAATTTCTAAATTTTCTTTGCGTGGCTTGTTTAACTATTAGACCGAAAAACACCTTCTTGTCATGCCTTGAAAGGGCCAGGCTAGTGTGCATGGTTTTCCCCAAAATTCCAGATGTTTTGCATTGCTTATTGAGAGGGTACAATGGTTCTATCGTTCCAGCACCTCAAGAATTGCATGCCCTTTTCGTAATAGCTTGGCTTATGTCATTTTGCTTAGGCGTGATGCTTGTTGATGATTTGGGACCCCATCCGAGTGGCTTTGCTTGGCATGTTTTACTGCTAAGTGGCGTGTATATATATATTTTTTCATTATTTTATGTACGTAGATATATATATATAGTATTTGGTGCAAGGTAAGTTTAGTGATACATAAAGGAAGTGTAATATTTTAGAGACAGATTTTCTTTTCAAAATACTCCTCCATTTTCATTGCAAAGTTCATGCTAGCATAATGGTGCATCATACAAGAGTTTTCCAAAATACCAAGTGAGAACATAGAAGGAGTTCATATTTAAAACAAAGGGAAATACAATAATAAAAAGTGCTGGGCATGAAATGAACTTAGCAGTAGTAGGGCTTGAGCCACTTCCCATTGATGGGATCTGTTAGCGTGCCTTCCTTGACAGAGACCAAGCGATAATAGCCGCTGTTGTAAACTTCTTTGACTGCAAATGGTCCTTCCCATTGCGGGGCGAACTTGGAAGGTCCCGAGACTTGTCTTCTCACATGCTCGACAACTTTTAGCACGAGGTCTCCTTGCTTGAAGGCTTGTGGCTTGACTGCCCTGTTGTAAGCTTGGGCAACGGTTTTGTGGTAAAGTGTTGTTCTTCTTCGGCTTCCTCTCTTTTTTCATCCAAGGCCTCCACGTCTATCAAGTGCCACTCCGAGCTTGTCTTCGCATCCCATTCAAGGTCATTGACAGTCGATACTCTAGCAGTGGGTATAGTCAACGAGCGATATGGCATCGGAACCATAAACAAGCGAATAGGGTGAGAAACCCGTGGCGCTCCTTGGAGCAGTGCGGTAAGCCCATAAAGCATCCGGCAAGTGGACACTCTAGCCTCTTTCATACTCATACACCATTTTGCTTAGGTTTCTCAACAAAGTTTTATTAGTGGCTTCCGCTTGGCCATTTCCTTGCGGGTAGTATGGTGTAGAACGACGATGCTTGACACCATAGCTGCTAAGCGTCGAGCTTACTTGCTTGTTAACAAATGGGGTACCATTGTCGGTGAAAATCTTGTATGGGATTCCGAATCTGCAGACGATGTATTCACGGATGAAATTTGCGATGGCAGCCCCTGTGGCCTTTCGGAGAGGAATTGCTTCAACCCACTTTGTGAAATACTCAGTGGCTGTGAGGATCCATATGTAACCATCAGAAGGTAGGTGGATAGTTTCGATCAAGTCAAGCCCCCAAGTGTGAAAAGGCCAAGGAGTACGCATGTCCTGCAATAACGTGGGAGGCTTGTGACTTAAATTGACATGAACTTGACACGTATGACACTTCTTCACGAAATTGTATGCATCATTCTTCATAGTGGGCCAATAATACCCAACATTCAGCAGCTGCCGATGGAGTCTTTTCATCCCTTGGTGCTCACCACATTCTCCAGCATGAATTTCCTGCATCACTTGCTGCGCCTCAGATTCTCCTAAGCATTTCAAAGGTTCACCATTAAACCCTTTGCGATAGAGAGTGGATCCATCTATGAAGTATCTCTTCAACGTCTTTTTGAGCTTGTGGGCATGCTTAATGTTGCTTGGTAGAACTCCTTCAATAAAGAATGCCAAGTATGGCGCCCTCCAATCTTCCGCAAATGAAATGGTGAATGACTCTTCGGTGGAGGGTATTGTTGCACAATTAGGACAATTGGTTTGAACTTCAGCTGCTTGTTTCTTCATTTCTGGCCAATAATAACCCTTGCGTTGCAGGCGTCGATATAGGCTGATTATTGGCTCCAAATTGCAAGTGGCTTCATGTACCTCTCGGAGTCTTCTTTGTGCTTCTGTCAGTCCTATGCAGCGGGTCAGAATACCTCCTAGCAGGCGTCTATAGAGTTCGCTGAAGATAACCACATAGTCCTTCAAGTCCTTGATCCTTTCTTTTACGGATTTTCTCCAATCTTTTTCTTCCAGCGGCTCCTCTTGAGCCATTGCTTCAACTGCTGGAACATCTCTTTTGACTACAGTGATGTTGGGTTACTTTTGGATGAAGGAGAGCTTTAACCCCAATGTAGCCAAGGCATCTGCATACCTATTAGTGACTCCCGGGATACGTTCCAGCAGCACCTCGCTGAAAGAACTGACAAGCTTTTCAACAGCTGTGCGATATGGTGCTAATGTTGACTCTTTCACAGCAAAGCTTCCTTGTAACTGACTTAGCACCAAATTTCCTTTGCTGTAGATAACCCCATAATGAATGCCTCATACTCCGCCACATTATTCGTACATGGGAAATTTAGTTTGAATGAGAGGGCTGTGGCTCGCCCTTCGGGGTTGATAAGTACCACACCTGCTCCTCCGCCATTTGACGTAGAAGAACCATCAAAGTAAATGGTCCATGGTTCTTCCTCTGTGACGACAGCTACTGTTTCCAGCAGCTCTCCTAGAACCTCCTTCGAGAGAATTGGTGCTTCTTCTTCAGGAAATAGAGCCAGCATGTCAATCACGGCTTGTCCTTTGATGGCCTTAGGAGTTGTGCATGTGATATCGAACTCGGACAACTGCAATAACCACCGTGCAAGACGTCCGGAGAGCACCGGTCTCGTGAGCAAGTACCTTACGAGGTCAGACTTCACAATGAGCTGTAACTTATGAGCAAAGAAGTAGTGACACAAGCGCTGCGCAGCGTAGACAAGGGCAAGGCTTAAGAGCTCGGTCTTTGGATATCTCGTTTCAGCTCCCCTTAATTGCCTACTCACATAGTAGATAGGGCCTTCCTTTCCGTCATGGTCATCTTGAGTGAGTAAGGCCCCAACTACTGTATTTGTTGCAGCTAGATAGAGCTTGATAGGAAGTCCCGGAATGGGTGCTCTCATGGTGGGCAGCTTAGTGATTATTTGTTGTACTTGTTGAAAGACCTCTTGGCATTCCTTGCTCCATTCGTATGGCCTGCCCTTCTTGAGTAAGGGAGCAAAAACACTCATAGTGGCAGTAAGACTTGGGATGAAGCGCCGAATATAGGATAATCTCCCCACGAAACTTTTCAACTCCTTTGGATTTCTCGGAGGCGCGAGGGAATTTATAGCTCTTGTTTTTTCAGGATCTACATCTATGCCACGCTGATGCACTTAGAACCCCAAGAATTTTCCGGATGACACCCCGAATGCACACTTTTTGGGGTTCATCTTTAACCCATACAGCCGACACCTTTCCAGCACCTCTCGATGGCCTTCTCTAGTTTTTGATTTCACCACAAGATCATCCACATAATCTTCCACCTCTTTTCCCATCATATCGTGAAACACCGCTGTCATGGCTCTTTGATATGTGGCACCGGCGTTTTTAAGACCGAATGGCATGACCGTGTAATAAAAATTCCCATATGATGTTCGGAAGGTTGTCTTCTCAGCATCCCTGGATGACATTTTAATCTGATTGTAGCCTCTAAATCCGTCCATGAATGACAACAAACCTTGACCCGAAGTTGAGTCAATTAGGATATCCATGTTGGGCAGCGGGAATTCATCATTTGGGCAAGCTCGGTTGAGGTCTCGATAGTCCATGCATATTCTAATCACTCCGGTCTTCTTTTTCACGGGAACAATATTTGCTAGCCATGTTGGGTGCTTGATTGGCTTGATGAATCCAGCAGCTAACAACTTCTCAATTTCCACCTTTATTTGCTTTTCAACTTCAGGATGAAAATTCCTCCTCGGCTGCACAACAAGTTTCGTACCAAGCTCGATATTCAACGTATGACTCACTAAGTTTGGATTTAAGCCGGGCATTTCCTCATAGCTCCAAGCGAATACATCTCTGAATTCTCTTAACAAAGACACCAAGGCCTCCTTCTCTTCGTTCGTTAAATGAATGCTGATGGAGATGGGCTTTGGGGCAGAGGGATCGTCACCCAAGTCGATTGCTTCCAGCTGCTCAGCTACGGCTGTCGATCCATCTTGCATGTGTCTAGGTGCTGCCATTGGCTCCTGGAAAGCACAAGACGTGGACGTCTTGTCATCTGGACTCTTATGGCTGTTTGTTTGCATGGCTTCTTCTCCATACTCGAGGCTTTCCCGTAGGACACGGTCGAGCCCCCAATCCCGTCATAAGCGGTACACGGTGCGTCCATCTGACAGCGTCACTTTCAAGCATTGGGGATGATTGTAGGCATGGTTGTTGGCTTCCGAGTGTCTCTTTCTTTCTCGCTCAACAATGGTGATGAGTTCCCCGTTGCTTAAATCACGAATTTTAGTCCATGAGGGTCCATAGATAGGCTGCTTCCAGCGCCTGTACATTCAGTGTAAAATTCTGCCTCGGAGTAGTGAGCTTCGTCTTTGTTGAACGGTGCTTGATTCCCAGGTATGCGAAGTGGCCTTAGCCCAATTCTTCCCTTCACGCACTGATGGTAAGTAGAGACCACAAGTTTATGCTTATTGAGCCATGGCCTTCCAAGTAAAGCATGATAAACCACATCTACATCTACCACATAAAACTTGGTAAGCGACTTGATTGGCCCAACCTTCAAGTTTACTTGCACATGCCCGACTGTGACCTCACTTTAATTTTCGAAGCCGCTGATGCTTGTTTGAGATTGCACTATCTTGGACAATGGAATACCAGCTGCCGTAAGCACTGTTGGAAAAAATGGCTCACCTAAGGATACAAGGTTGTTTTGGCGCTTAAAGGAAGGTTTTGAATCTGCCTAAAAGCGACCGGTCGCCAGACATTTGCGACCGGTCGTTTTTACACAGAAACAAAGTCTGGAGCGAAGTCGACGAGCGACCGGTCGCCAGACATTTGCGACCGATCGCCCTGGCACAGAATCGAAATTGAAGCCTCTGTGCAGAAGCGACCGGTCGCCCCAGTCGTGCTGTGACGTTTCTCCTACGTGTTTTCAACTACTTTTTCGAGGGCTATCGCTTTCCACAATATGTCAGAGGCTTAATGGGTCACTTCTGAGTTGAAAGAAGGTTGACTACCTGCTGGATAGTTGGGAGAGCACTTATTGCCAAATTGGTTTATTTACTTCAAAGAATTCCCTCTCCATTTTTTGGTTTAAGTGGAAGGTGGCTGAGTGGGAATTTATTACCTACTTGATTTGACATTTAGTCTAAGTGGTGACTAAAAGAAGGAACGTGGAGGACAAGATGATGCCTTATCTCATGTCCATTGGTCTGTGTAGGTAATGGGGTTTGAAGCAAGATATCATAAGATGAGAAAACAAGTTGAATATATGTAGTGGCAAAAGCTGGAAACTATGTGAGAGTTTCTTGTGAGAGTTCAGAAAAACCAAGGGGAGAGCAAGAGTGTTCTCTAAGTGTATCAAGGTGTTGAGCAAGGGTGTGAGAGAAACAGATTGTGAGGGTAGTGTTCTAAGGGGGGTTTCCTTTGTAAACCAAAGTTGTAACCTATCTTCATTAGTGAAATTTCTCAAGGTGATCACCAAAGAGGATGTAGGCAAATTGCTGAACCTCTATAAACACTTGTGTCATTTGTGCTTGGTAAATTTCTGTGTGTGTGTAAGACTCATCCATCTTTGAGTTCTTTGTCCAAAGTCCATCAACAACAAGATCTTTAAGGGCAGTGAGTTAATCATTTAATTCACAACAAGCACAGATAGAGGCAATATGTTGACAGAGGAACCTGTGTCTACCAAAGCCCTTATTATAAACACATCATTGATTTGTCCCTCCAAATAAAGTGGTCTCCTATGATCTGGATATGGAACCTCCATGTCTTCATCTATGAAAACGATAGCATTGTCGTTTCCCAAGAATGACCTTTGTGGTTGAGCAGAGAAGCAATAAGGATTCGACTCCGCAGAGATGTTCATGAGAGCTACAACAGCTGCTTCTCTTGCCTGAGGCCCAAAGCCAAGTTGGTCAAAGAGTGACTTGAATTTCAGATTCCTTTGGAGGACTTGTGAGGCCGTAGGTCCCTCCTTCAGACCTAGATAACGTTCCATCACACTTGCTTTAGCCTCTGTAAGAAAGTGAAACGTTATAGCAGCTGTTTCTTGCGGCACGGACGAAGCCCCTAAGTAGCATTCTTCCGGCACGTCCATCGGGAATACTTCATTAGCTGTGCTATCATCCCATCCATCAGCAAGAGGCCATGGGGTATTATAGCTGGAAGGTTTCGAATATTTGCACCAGTAGTCTTTCTCCATGTTTCCACAAGGTTCCCAAATAGCCTCGGGTGGCTTTGGGTCATTCTTCCATGGGTGGCATAACTCATCGTCGTCAAGTAAGTCATTGGAGCATGTGATGACAGCAGCTATTTCTTTTCCCCTTCGTTTTGGCAAGGGGTCTTCATCAATAGTTTGCTTCCTATGGGGAAGTTCGAGGACTCCCTCATGTATTTTAGCATGTAAAATCCTCCCCAAGCTTTGACAGGCCGTGGTTGGGTGCCCTACAAACTGATGGTAACGGCAGTACCTAGGATCATTTTTCTCCTCTCGGGTAGGAATTTTATAAGGTTTGAGAGGCTTGATTGCACCATCAGCAATCATTGTATCGAGGATGGCATGGAATTTTTCGTTTTTTCAAGGTAATGGCGGGTACGTCTCCCTATCCTTTCGCTTGCATGAGTTGTAGTCACCCGATGACTTATCATCCATAACCAATGTCTGATGCGTCTCCTTTTTGTCACTCCTCCAGCTTCTTTGCCCAACTGGTTTGATAGACATGCTTGTCTTCCTTACTGCTTCCAGCAGCCGAGAAAATTGACTGATGCCAATATTCTCCAAATAAACCCACTGGATCCTCCCCATGTTTTTGGCGAGTGTTGTTGAGTTGAGTGGTTGTGACTCTCTCCTCATGTTGGAAATATTTTTTGCATAACCTATTTGCCAAATCTTCCCACGAATGAACAGACCCTGGTGCTAGTGTTGTATACCATGTATAAGCACGGTCGGTGAGGCTCTTTGAGAACTCGCGGAGCCGGAGATTATGGTTGCCAGCATGTGGTCCCAAGGCATCAAGGAATCGATTGACATGCTCATTCGGGCTCCCTTTCCTTCCATCGAAGAGGACAAAGCTTGGTGTCTCATAGCCCTTAGGATATGGCTGCTGGAGCAAGTTTGACGGATATGGTGGTTGAGGGATATATTTCCAATCCTCTTAGCTCCTACTCAGTTCTTTTTCCAGCATGGCAATGATATCTTCTTGGGTGACAAAAGATGGTCCCTTTTGTTCAGACCCCTTTCCAGCAGCAGCAGACTCCTTTTGTGGGTGTCTCTCATTTTCTTCACTTGGCTTAGAGACCGAATTTTTCAACTCCTTGATCGTGTCTGCCATCTCCTTCTGAGTTTCTCCCATGGCATGGATGGCAGCAATGAGGTCTGAGAGGGTGAAAGGTCCCTCACTTGCACGTCCTTCTTCTGTAGAGGAGGCATTTTGCCTTGATTCCGAATCACCATGGTCTGGCCCGTCTTGAGAGGTCATGTTATTGCTCCTGGTCATCTTCTTTGGAGGCATTGTGTCACGACCCGATTCGAGAATAAAGAATACTCCCGAATCAGGGTGCGTGAATTGAAAGGAATAAATAAAAGGACTGAAAAATTGATTAAAATACATTACAATTATATTTATAAAAATAAATTAAAATAATCTTACAAGGGTACAAGATATAAATAAAAGTTTAACACTCTAAACTAGTCCAACTTCTCCGGTTTCGGCTTTGTCTTGCCCACTAATTGATCTGAAAAACAAAGTAGGTGAGGGAAGAGCAAACCACCGCTCAGTGAGTAGATTATGTAATATGCCAGTCAAGCAATATCATTTTACACACTCTAGAAAATATAATATAAATATACACAATCCAAATCATATCACATCATTCCTTCAAATCTTGGTTATCCTTCACAAATTGTACTCAGCACGTGACCCCTATTGGCCTCATTGCCCTATGTCCCCGTCTGGTACACATTTATCCTTCGGATACCCTGTCACTGAAGTTCTCATGTTCCATGAATAACACATACTTCACAAAAACTCCAAATAATATATAATATTGCACAAATTAGACATGTTTGACTTGAAAATAGAAAGAGATTTGTAAATAGAATAAATCCATGATTTATCACAAAATAAGAACTTTTAGAACACATTACATAACCCACTCACCAAGATAAGTATGAAATATTGCAAGACAAACACACATGCTCTTCATCTTGTTTCTTTTTCTTCCTTCTCTCTCTCTCCCTCTCTCTCTCTCATGGTAGAAATCTATCTTAAAGGATTGGAATGAATTAATGAAGTAAGGAAGAATGATATTTATAGTAGAGGCTATGCATGCACCCAAATAATATTTATATAAACAATATTTTAAATTACCAAAAGATAAGATATAAAATTAAGGGAATAATGTGACTCATCCCCTTTGGCCAATGAAATCACAACACACACCACCAAAAGATAAGATAAGAGGAAGGGAATAATTTGAGTCATCAAGTTAAGAAAGAGTGATGATACAATGAATGGGAAGAAGAGAATAAGAAAGAAGCTTAGGCTAGGTGACTCACCTCCAATGGATGAACAACTCATCCCAATTTGGGATAAAAATCATATTTTTTGAAGAGAAAGAAAGAGGGAAAGGGGGAAGAATGGGAGGATAATGGTTTGATTAAAACAAATTCTAAGTCTCTACACATGGATAACAAGAATTGTGTCATCTTTCAACTAAAAGGATAATCCCATACTAGACTCAAGATTTAATAACATATAAATCTTCACAATAAATATTTAAATAAGTAAAAATCATATTGATAAATAATTATTATATATATATATATATTTTTTTTTTTTTTTTTCGGGTTCTCACAATCTACCCTCCTTAAAAAAAATTTCGTCCTCGAAATTTAATGACACTATATCACAATTCTTTCCCAGGGGTATCTAATCCCTGGGCTCTGATACCATTTTGTCACGACCCGATTCGAGAATAAAGAATACTCCCGAATCAGGGTGCGTGAATTGAAATAAATAAATAAAATGACTGAAAAATTGGTTAAAATAAATTACCATTATATTTATAAAAACAAATTTTAATAATCTTACAAGGGTACAAGATATAAATAAAAGTTTAACACTCTAAACTAGTCCAACTTCTCCGGTTTCGGCTTTGTCTTGCCCATTAATTGATCTGAAAAACAAAGTAGGTGAGGGATGAGCAAACCACCACTCAGTGAGTAGATTATGTAATATGCCAGTCAAGCAATATCATTTTACATACTCTAGAAAATATAATATAAATATACACAATCCAAATCATATCACATCATTCCTTCAAATCTTGGTTATCCTTCACAAATTGTACCCAGCACGTGACCCCTATTGGCCTCACTGCCCTATGTCCCCGTCTGGTACACATTTATCCTTCGGATACCCTGTCACTGAAGTTCTCATGTTCCATGAATAACACATACTTCACAAAAACTCCAAATAATATATAATATTGCACAAATTAGACATGCTTGACTTGAAAATAGAGAGAGATTTGTAAATAGAATAAATCCATGATTTATCACAAAATAAGAACTTTTAGAACACATTACATAACCCACTCACCAAGATAAGTATGAAATATTGCAAGACAAACACACATGCTCTTCATCTTGTTTCTTTTTCTTCCTTCCCTCTCTCTCTCTCTCTCTCTCTCTCTCTCCTCTCTCTCTCTCCTCTCTCTCTCTCTCTCTCTCTCTCATGGTAGAAATCTATCTTAAAGGATTGGAATGAATTAATGAAGTAAGGAAGCATGATATTTATAGTAGAGGCTATGCATGCACCCAAATAATATTTATATAAACAATATTTTAAATTACCAAAAGATAAGATATAAAATTAAGGGAATAATGTGACTCATCCCCTTTGGCCAATGAAATCACAACACACACCACCAAAAGATAAGATAAGAGGAAGGGAATAATGTGAGTCATCAAGTTAAGAAAAAGTGATGATACAATGAATGGGAAGAAGAGAATAAGAAAGAAGCTTAAGCTAGGTGACTCACCTCCAATGGATGAACAACTCATCCCAATTTGGGATAAAAATCATATTTTTTGAAGAGAAAGAAAGAGGGAAAGGGGGAAGAATGGGAGGATGATGGTTTGATTAAAACAAATTCTAAGTCTCTACACATGGATAACAAGAATGGTGTCATCTTTCAACTAAAAGGATAATCCCATACTAGACTCAAGATTTAATAACATATAAATCTTCACAATAAATATTTAAATAAGTAAAAATCATATTGATAAATAATTATTATATATATATATATATATTTTTTTTTTTCGGGTTCTCACACATTGGTTCAGATATTGGCTTAATCCCCAGCAGAATCGCCAATTTATGTAGGGGCCTTTTTCTTCTTGGCAGCAAGTGGGCTTCTGAAATTGTCCCATTTGTCTGAGTTCCAAAATTAAGCCCCAAAATGCTTCGAAAGGGCAGCAAGGCCTTATGAAGTATTTTGGTTACCTTCACCAATCAGAACAGCAGCAACTTACAAATAACTTCTTCATGCTTGCAGATAAACTTTTGGGCTTGGCATGAGAGGCAAGTGGCATGGGAGCAAAATTATCATAGGTTTAGCACTTTATGAGAGAGAGTTATGGGTTCCTATAAAGGACAGAGGCTCTAATGGAAGGGAAGAGGGGTTCTAAGGAGGCTTGGTGAAGAGTTTTGGGTGATTTTCGTAGCTTCTGGCAGCTTGGCGGTGACTCTGCCAAGGTTTCTGTCGATCTGCCAAGATTAGGGAAATAAAGGAAAATTGGCAAGGATAGCACGAAAATTGCTAAGTTTGCAAGTGAGAGATAAAGCTTGCTCTCTGAAGGTTGTGGGTTGTCCTGTGTTGGGTAGAAGAGGCCCTATTTATAGTTGCTGGAGTTCGTTCTTCTCCAAGAAACCCTAATGGTTTCTTCCCAATCTAGCTAAGCTTTCCTCTTCCTTTTTTCTCCTCTTTCTTGACTTACTTCATGGTGGCAAAGTCAGCTTTAGCCAATCCCACAAAATTAGAGATTTTTGGGAGCTCCAGGCTTCTTCCGGTGGCTGCTTCAGAAGGGAGCTTCTATTTCACTCATCTTCTTTCTCTTCTTTCCTCCTCTTTTCATGACCAAATCTGATGAAGGAAAGGAAATGGGAGCGCCTGCTGGTTTAAGAGATAGCATCCTCTCCTATGTGCCAATACCCCTTGGTTTCTTTGGATGCTTGCACTTGGGATTCGTTCTCCCAGCAGCCCCTCACATGTGAATCCTTGCCTCTTTGTGTGGTCTTTTGTCTTAGCCAAGTGCTAAAGGCCTTGACTTCCCCTTATTCAAATGGTTGGGCTTTTTAATATAGAAAACCAAGTCATCTAATAAGTGGGTTAGGTTCACCAAATATTTGGGCTTCATGGGCTATCTAAGATAATGGGTTATTTTTTTTACTAAAGTGATGGGTTATTTTGGTTGGGTTACTCTAGTTGAAGCAACGGTCCATTTCCTCTCTTGTGCTTACCCGTGTTTGGGCCTAAGAAAATGGGCCTGAGTCCCGAGACCCCCAAGCGACCCAAGACTTCCATTTCTTGACCCATCAATGGGCCCCATGACAATTCGTTACCATCCATACCACAATCCCACTCAAGCAAGCCCCGGGCATTTGAGTGGCTTGGGCCCACTTAAGCTTGTTGTGAGATAATAATTTCTCGCTTGGCATGGCATGTTGCTTGGCATGCTTTTTAAATATGACGCTTGATAGGATAATTGGCGCGAATTTGCAAAGCTAAATATACTCTTATAATTTTATCTTAGTTTCTAACGTGATAGATTTTTTTATTTGGCATGGCATGTAAGATATGGCTTGTGCACGGCAAACTTCTGTGTACTTCGAATTAGGCCTTTTTCTAATGATATATCTTCTTGGGCTAAGAATTTATTCGGGCCTAGCCATGGATTTTTTTTGGGCCTCAACAGAATCTCAGGCCAAGACTCCTACCCTAGGTAATACACCTAATTTGGAGTCACTTTTGTTCTTGGACATACCCCAAAAATTCGACGGAAGTGGCTGAAAACAGAGGCTGAAATTGGCAGATTTTTCAATTCGAAAATCGACTTGCCTACACTAAAAATTGAAGCAATCCTACCCAACCAACAGCTTGAGCACGAAAAATAGTCGAAATTCCATACCTCACTCTTCTGAATTGGTGGCCGGACGACGGAGATCGAAGCCGGAGAAATTCTGTCAAAATCGACGAGATTCCGAGCGTTTTCTGGTGACTGGAGCTGCTGGCGACAGCTGAGGGGGGCTGGGGTTCAACGACGGGGATGTGCCGGTCATTTTGGGTCCGATCTCGGCCGGAGTGGAGGCCGGTGGTAGCGGTGGCGACGGTGGAACCGTCGCTGCTGTAACAGGGGAGGGGGGGTCGCATGGGAGAGAGAGAGGGAGAGAAATCTGGTTTTAAAACCAGTTTTGCAAAAATTACAATTTTTGCCCCTCCTCAATTTTTGCTCGTATCTCTCTCGTTATAACTCGGATTCGAGCCCGGTACATGTCTACGGACTCGTTTCAACGTGCTCTACACAACGGTATAACCAGAAGTCCCAAATTCCTTCCCAAAATTAAAATGACCTTTTTGCCCCTTTTTAAAATTACGTAAATATTTATTATTTTCAAAACCCTTAATTAATTCAAATCACTTTATTTTTATTGTTTATTTCAACTTATTTTCTCATTCAAATTTATTTCCTCCTAATTTAATTATTTTATTTCTTTTTCGGACCGGGATGTTACAATCTCTATGTGTAGAGTAAGTATATTTTGAAGAGTAGTCATCAAATGATAAATCCCCAAAATAGTTTTGCATGTAATTGTTAACATGCCACCCATATGGATCCGAGATTGGTTGACGTTGTCCATAAGCAAAATCATTTGAAGGTTGAGTATCGGATTCTTTCCATGAGTCGCTTGATTCCATCCCAACAGGAATGAGATATGAAGGGTAGGGTAATGGTTGGTTATGAGTATAACCATAGTTACTACTTCCTACTCCAACAAAGTCCGAAGTTATAAATACTGAGTCATCTTCTTGTCTTGACAAAGTCCCCTTGCCTCTTTCTCTACGAGTCATCTTCTTGACTTCACAAAAACATAAGTGATATGGTGGTTAAGGTGTTGAATGAGTAAAATGGGAGGGGTTCGAATCCCTATATGCGCATGGGAGGCTTTTCAAAAAATTTCATGTATTTTTTGGGTTTCGTATCGGGATATTATCGATAATATCTCGATATATTGCCCAAATCATTCATAAAAATGTTGAAGTTATCTCCCCGATATTATCAGGATAATATCGGGATAATATCGATATATTGACAATAACACCATGGTTAGATGCTAAAATATCGACCCCCCAAAAATCAGATATTATCGGGATAATATCGATATTTAATACCTTGGTCGTAGTCGAACGACTTGGGAGGGCTTCCATTAGCGGATGATGAAGCCGAGACCGAGACGGTTGCAGAGCGCAAAGAGCAGAAACTCGAACTCGGTGCGAATCGGGTAGCTGAGAGACGAGAAGCCCAAGGCCTCACTTTTGAGGTCGCAGAAGCGGAGATTGATAGGCTTGGATTGAATGACGTAGTTTGATCGCGAAATGGTGGGAGAGAGAGCGAGGCCTGCATTTTGGGAATGTGAGAAAGAGGAGAGAGAGAGAGATTTGAAGAGAGAGAAATCAAATGAAAGGAAATGAGAGAGAGAGAGAGAGAGAGAGAGAGAGAGAGAGAGAGAGAGTTTTTTTTGGTCAGAAGAGAGAGCTAGAAAATGGGTTGATTTTTTGGGTTTGATTTATTTCTTAAGGCAATGGAGTGTAGAATTGAAATTTTGTCATTTAAAATGTTGAAAATAACTAACAGAAGGGGTGTGACTGCAATAAACGAAACCTGTGGGGTATGACTGTAATTATGCCTAACCTCAAGGGGTGTGATTGAAATTCTCCCTTTTTTTAATATATACCCAAGTCCCTGTCACACGAGAGTTTTCAGTATTCAGAGTCTTTGTCGTCCTACTGGCCTTCTACCTGCCCTTGTGGTTAAGCAACTCCTAGTGGTCCTTGGTTCGAAACTTTCTCCACAAAACCCAAAAAAGTCTTTCTCGTACTCCCTTTCCTGAATTAGAATTTAAAAAAAGAAAAAGAAAAAAAGACTTGGCATCTAGTGAACTAAAGATGTATGCCAATGGGTTCCCACAATGTAATAAAAAAAAGATGTATGTTCATTTCAATTTCACATTATAAGATGGCCGAGCGAGCAAGAGTCTTGTGATAAGATAGATATTGTTGTAAAATTTCCAAGCACGAGTCTGCAAGGAGAACTATTGCATCAAAAGTGAATCAGAAGTGTTCAAGCTACCTCTAAGTGAACCAGAAGTGTAAGCTACCTCTCAATCTTCATCTCTATCCATGCAAGAACTTGCATTAATTTATACTTGAAACCAATTTATTTTGTAAATACATCCGATTTGTTGATAAAAATTCTAAAAAACTGCAACTGGAGTTCTAGCAAAGATCCCAATATCCACCATAGTGGTGGTGTATTCCCCATCCCCCCATGGCACCAGGTTGGGTTTCTTTCCTAACCGAAAAAAAAAAAAAAAAGATCCCAATCCTGTAGCTAAAAGTAGTGTCAAAACAGCGTTACCTACTAAAGCCCACTGTGGGTGGTGTTGCAGCTGTGCTGCGGGTGCTGTGGCTGCTGTGCACTCTTTGAAATATAGTTACTTTGAAGACAAAAAAAAAAAAGCAACATTAGAGTTAGTGTTTCAAACAAGTTTTATTACATTTGGGTTGTAACAATTTCCATTTTCCCTTACTAGGAAGTATGGCTGCAAATAATGTGAGAAATGAAAATGAAATATTAGCATCCTCAATTCAAGCAAAACTTCACCAGCAGTCTCCATCACGAGCTGATCATTGCATATTTAGAATCCCTCATGTGCAGCGTAAGGGTAAAGAACAAGTGTATGTTCCACATTTACTTTCAATTGGACCATTTCAGCGTGGATTGCAGTTCCAAGCCATGGAAGTGATTAAATCGTGGTATTTGCATTGCCTTCTTGAGCGAAAACCAACTCCAACTACTGGCTTAGAGGATTTTGTCGGCGCCATTAGAGATATGGAACAAGATTGTCGCCATTGCTATGAAGAACATATTAATCTAACCAGTGATGAGTTTGTAGAAATGATGGTGGTTGATAGTTGCTTTATCATTGAGCTCTTCCGCAAGTTTTCAGAACAGGTGCCAATCAAGGACAATGATCCTGTGTTCCATAGGCCATGGATGCACCCCATCCTCATAAATGACTTGCTTCTACTTGAAAACCAGCTTCCTTGGATAGTTATTGTATGTTTGTTTAACCTCACACGGGAAAGTAATGCAGAACCACTTCCCAAGCTTACTCTAAAATACTTTGAAGGGTACACCTTGGGGATGTGCCAACAGGACCGTGGAGCATTGGAAGGCAAGCATTTGCTTGACTTGGTAAAAAACTCTTTGCTCCCATCACTTGCACAACTAAAGTTTGAATTTGAAACGCACTTAGATCGGACTTTTTCTTTGCGTATGCCCTCTGTGACAGGACTTGTAAAGGCAGGAGTTTTATTTAAACCTGGAATTGGAAAGGACATGTTCAATATAACCTTCGAAAATGGAGTGATGACAATTCCACCTATAAGAGTTCATAAGAATGGAGAATCTCTGTTTAGAAATCTCGTCGCTTATGAACAGTGTGAAACAGCCAGTATAATTACCTCTTATGCTGTGTTGTTGGAGCAACTTATTAAGTCTGACAAAGATGTAGAGTATCTCGCTGATAGAGGAATTATAGAAAACGTTTTGGGCTACGACATATCCTTGATTTTTAGTGGTCTTTCCAATGATGTTAGGCCGTACAATTGTTGTTACCGGGGCCTCTATGAGTGTGTGAACAAGTATTGTGATAATCGATGGCACATCTGGCAAAGACAGTTGCTTACATATTTTGAAGATCCGTTGGAATTGGTGGAGTTGGCGAATTTGACGAATGCTTTCGGCTTGGTTACAATATTGACCTTGATACAAACAATGTACTCCATTCTGTCTTACCAGCTGCAGCAGCAGCAGCAGCAGTAAGCCAGCCAGCTTCCATTTTGCACTGTCCTCCTGTAAAGTTGGAAACTCTGTTTGTATTTGCTTGTGTTTGAAATAAAGCCAATTGATGGTGTGCATGCAAGTTTGTGTATTTGCTTACAGTTCTGTTTTACTGCCAGCTTCCAGTTTGCAGTTTTGATTTACTGTCTTTGAAGTCGGAATCTCTGCTTTGTATTTGCTTTTGTTTGAAATGAAGCCAATTGTAGAATCGTTCGTCATTCAAATTAAGCAAATTGCATCATGCGCAGTTCAAGTCTTTGTCTCAACTCAGAAAAATTATCAATTTATCAGGCCTAAGAGTTGTTTAATGATGGCTCTTTGGACTTTTAAGCTCTCTTGAATCTTTTGAGACGTTCTTAATTCTCTCACAATGAGAGGGGTTACAATAAGCTAACTTGGCCCTGTTACAAGAAACTTGTTTGCTTCTTCATCAGCAGTAAAACCATCCATTTTCATCTGATCAAGAATTATAGAAACTGATTTTCCAGTTGCAGCACTAGCCCTCAGCAGTCTCTGATACAAATCCCTGGATAAAGGACCAAGTTCTTTAGTAAACTTATGATCTCTTCAATTCCTTCAACATCTCCTTGCCCTTCCAAATAATCCAAACAGGGTGTCAGAGTACTGGAAGCCGGCACCCTGCCCCGCCTATCAACTGACAGTGCCTTCTTCAATATTTCAATTGCTTTAGGCATTTACTTACTTTCCGTATAACCTATTGCTAACACATTCCATGTGCTGGCATAAGGGATTCTTCCTTCCACAGCCTTGTTTACAGCTGATTCTGCCTTATCAAAAAGACCCTTTTCGCAATACGCGACAAGAAGCCTGTTCAACACCCGAAAGTCATAATACCCTGTGCAATGTGACTCCCACTCCTCAAATATCCTCTCAGCCCCCTCAATATCATCAAGCTTTGCTAAAGATGAGATCATGCAACCATATGGTACATCCATTGGTTCATTTGATGGCTTTTATGTATTCCAAACTCTGTATAGCTCCTCTTTATGGCCAGTATTTGCATAAAGAGTGATAAGAAATTCTAATGATTTCCTCCCTTGGAGAGGCATCATTCCCTCCATCATTTTCAGCATTGAACAATCCTTTTTTATCATCCCGACTTTTAGATACCCACTTGCTGCCATTGCATATATTTTCCAGTCAACAATGAAGTTTGGATCTTCCTCCATCCTATTCAGGATAGTTTCCATCCCAGGCATGTCAGATGCTGCAATGTATGAAATCATTCGAATTCTCAAAGTGTACTTGTCGAGAGGAATTCCATTCTCTTCCATTTCTTGCATCACCATGTTAATCTTCTCCTGTTCGAAATTTTGAGAGTAAAGATTGATCAACATATTGTAAGGGAATGATGCCTTTGATATACCCATATTTTTCATTTTCTGCATAGCGGCTTCTGCTTTCTCAACAGAATGCTCTTGCACATAAATGCTGAGAAGAGCACCATATGCATTAACTGATTTTAAACTCTTTGACATATTGTTGAAGTACTTTTCGGCATGCTTTAGTCCATGCACTCTGTGGATTCAGTTCAATCTAGCCCAGCATCACTTGGCGATAAATCAAAATACCTGCGATCTGTCATCCACTGGGATATCTAAATAACAAAAGGATGACACAGAGTAATTAGACAGTCTAAACACATTCTTGGTAAGGTTGGAATCAGTCTGGGTCACACCAACCTGGGTCATCTAATTACAATTCACAACAACAATCACTCGCCATAAGACAGAGGCCATACCAACAATGAGATGAATTCAAACATATAAAAATGTTTGACCAACGATAATATGGCATGATAGCACATTTTCCCTAAATGACGGTAATTAAGGAGAAAAAAAATACAGTATATCAACAAAACAAAATATATATAAAAAAAAGAGTTTCAGCGTGAAGGAGCGTGATTGAAGCGTGAACCAAAATAAAAGAAGGAAAGAAACTGTGAAGTGGGTAAGAAAGATTTGAACCTCAAGAGCGTGATTGAAGCGTCTGAAGTCCTTCAAGAGTCAAACCAGTGACTGAAGCTCTTGCTTCTCAACAGCTCCACCTTCAGTGACCCACTGTTCGAGCACTGGTAGAACCGAGGCTTTTGGGTCTCTGATGACCTTGATGCGATCGTGGAGAGTAGCGGATGAAGAAGAAAAAGAAGGGCAATAACCTCCGCGGCACAGCCAATGGGCAAAATTTTTTCTTTCAAGTTTGAAGAATGAGCCCAATTTTTTTTATATTTTTATATTTATGTAAATAGTTTATTATAGCTTTTCTTTTCTTCTCTTTTCTTTATCATGACTCATGAGTAAATACCCTATTCTTAGGGCAAAATATGGCCAATGGTTTAACGCATATGATTAGATTGGATTGTTATTCATAGATTGTATTATAATGAAGTTATTTTTATCCAATCCAAAATTTATTTATTAAGATACCTTTTGAGATTGTAATAAAATTATCACTATTGGATATGCATATACTTTTTTTTTTCTATATATAAGCGATATTAGAGAATGGGAAAATCAGAACTGGGACTTCAAGTGCATGAGCAAAATGCTCTTATCCACTTGAGCTACAAGCCCTTGCGTAAGATGAAATAACAATGCTAATAGAATTGGTGCTCCGCTTTGGAGCATCATTATAGTCATGGGGAGC